>CAKLNU010000303.1:0-1200000 GCA_922788865.1 Poeciliopsis turneri | reverse complement strand
TGAGATGCTAATGAAAAATTTCTGACATTTTAAACAATCGCAACACAGCTTTCAAACAAACGATAGACTCCAGAACGTATTGGTAGTTTTAGCTTCACCATCATTTTAATCTTTTATTTTGTTGTTTTGGAATTTTCTTTTAAAATTACAATTTTATTCTCGTAATATTATGACTTTATTTTATTAATTGAAAAAACAAATCTTAGCCTGACTCTAACATTGTGTCATAGAGTTGACATGAATTCAAAGTGCAAATAAACAGGATCTGTAAAACAAAATGGCCGCCCTGTGGGTGACACAATGCATTGGTAGAAAAAATCCTGATCTTCTGAAAATTAAATCTTCAAAAACTAAAAACTTTTAGTTTTCTAAAAGTCTAGTAAATATTCAGAAAATTCTAACAATTACAAAAATACATTGAAACAAACCAATTACAAAAGAAATCATGTCTTTTTGCTAAAGTTTTTGCTTTATTTTGGTCAATGTTTAACTTATTCAAAAACAAAACTGATGGTTTAAGTCTTGATTTAAATCCTGATGAATTATATTTGAATCTGCTTCCTTTATTTTAGTGATTTATCATACGAAAAAGCTTTTTCGTATGTGACTTTAATTTCATATTGACGGGAAACGCTGGCAATGGAGTCTGGTTTACCTCCAGATACGGGATGGGAGTGATGTTGGGCAGAGGATACTCCTTCAGCAGGCGCTCCTCGTCCAGAAACTTTCCGGCTCGGCCGTTGAACGCCGGCTGGAAGAGACCATAGTTCAAAACATCCGACAGAGACTGAGTCAACGTCACCAGAACCCTCTGCTTACTGGTCCAAACTGGTAACTCTGGGTCCAACCGCAAACACTTCTGAGAGAGCCGGAGCCAGAGAGACAGACAGACAGGGGGGGACGGACAGAGAAAGAGACAGGACGGACACACAGACAGGTTTGTGTTGTGTTTCATGATCCACGCTTCGGTCCGCGCTGGCGCCCTGTGCGCGCGTTACCGTCTGCTGCAGGTCCGGGATCCCGATTCGGACCACAACGCTGTTTCCAGAGGGCGGGTCCTCCCCGTCGTCGTCCCTGGCGACAGCAGAGCCTGTTGGGTTGCCGTTAGTAACCGCCTGTTGCCGCGGGCGATCATGTTTAGCGTCAGCGGTCGGACTCAGAGGCATGTGGCTGCAGGTCAGAGGAAAAACTTTATTTATTTACAGTTTGAAATGAACATGTCACATGTTGACAAAAGATATGAATGAAAAGGTTTTGGCATTTTAAAGACCAAACTGAAAAATGTAAATACCATAAATATTTAAACACAAATTTCACAAAAAGTTGTGAAATTTCATCAATTTTAAGTAAAACCTTTACCTAAAATAGCTTTCCTTATGTTAAAATGTTTTATTTATTTCATCAATCGGGTTAAAAAAAAGCCCTGCTGTAAAGCTGTTCTGATTCCAACATAAATTAATGATGAGTCATGATGAAATAGTTTTATATTCAGTTTGTAGAGACAGACATGAGTCTGAAATCCTCCCACAGATATTTTACACCTCATCTGGTCCCGGGGCAGGGAACCTCCAGGCGGCAGGGAACCTCCACTCTGACCTCCGGATGTCGCAACACTTCCTGTTTTTCACACGCAACAGAGACGAGCGACGTTGCTTAACTGACCAGAAACAGAAAGTATGGCGACCACGAAAGAAAAACTAACAGGATTCAATTAAGGACACGCGTCACTTAACGCCAGGGAACGCAAAAGATAAACCTTCCCCGTGTCCCCTGAAGGAGTTTTTTGATAGTTTATCATAATTTAACTTCAAATCTAAAAATAGTTTATACTTCATATCTAAATATTAATTTGCTAGCTAAATAATTAGCTTTCCAATGAGCTAAATATTTAATTTGAGAACTAAATTTTCACTGGCTAAATCATTAGCCTCTACACAAAATATTTAACTTGTTAATGAAATATTTTGCTTGATATTAAAATTTAGTTTGAAACTGACATTTATAAATGAATCAATAACATGGTTTTAAAAATGCTGATGTTCAGAAATGAGCTCTCATTTTTAAAATCATGCAACAGGCTGAATAACTGCAAAATTATCGCTGTTCATTTTTTACAGTGCAAGCAGCACTCCATGGCTTCCAGATGATCCTGATGAAATAAATGCTGAGTAGGGAACTCAGATTGTAGCAGAAGTTGGAGCTACCCTTCAGCTACTTTGTAATTTGCTAATAAAAGCTAATTTGCTGCAGGTTTCCGTTGACGGCAGAGTCTGCAGTCGATGATGTTCCAACGAAAACATCGTCCCGTCTTTTAATTATCGTTTTCTATTAATCTCTACTGCTGGTAATTGCTAGCTTGCGCGGCGCCCATGCCGACAGAGTCAGAAGTTTGTGTCAGGCTCCATCACAGCCGGGGATGAAAGCGAGGCAGACGGGGAGGCGAGGCGCGAGTTGTCATAGAAACTGGATTAGCAGGGAATCCTGTGCTAACCTCTCTGTCACCATATGTGTGTGTCTCTCTCTGTGTGTATGTGTTAAAAAAAAAAAAGAAAAACTCATGATCTACATGCTCACTGTTGCCATGGCAACGCGGTTGAACAATTTCTCAATACCTGCTGACTCTCTCTCTCTCTGTCGACCCACTAAACTGCCTTCTTGTCACAGCACGATCAGCCAGATGTGAACAAATTCATCAGCAGTTATTGATTTCCAATATCAAACCAATATAAAATGTTCTTAACAATGTGAAGAAAGTTTTTAAGTAATTTGTTTTGTTTCCATTTACCCAGAATGCCCTGCTCACTAGTTCACTTTGTCCACTTCCTGCCTTTTGTCAGAATAAAACCTTTTCAACACAACGACTCGTCCCAGTGAGGCAGCCATGTTTACAGATGAAGGCCATTAATGCATCATCAAAGCAATAACTGAGTGAAGAGGGACGTGTCCCCCTCACGCCACATTTACTGGAAAATATTACCACCCTCAGGACTATTTTTATTACTTTGTCAAAGAATCCGGACACTGTAAAACTTTACTTCAGGTCTTTTACCTTTCAGCTCACAAAAAGGTATAATTTCATCAAATCAAGGGACAAGTTAGGAAAAAACTACCAAAAAACGTTTGAAACTTTGTGGACAGAAGGGAATGCTGTCATTTCCATTGTGGCAGAGTGCTAGTTAGCACAGATGTCACACCATCTGTTATATTAGCACCACCTACCTGAGACTGAGGTGAGCGCGTATGTATTTTTGTGAACAAAGAACAATATGTTTCCTGTTGCTTCCAGAAAACTGTAAAACAGCTGAAACACTGACTTCCTTTAAATCTCAACTAAAAACGCACCTGTTCAGAATTGTATTTGAAACGTAATCAATTAAAAATTTAATGATGGAACTTGACTTACTGTATTGTTTATTCAATGTTGCATGACTTTGTGTTTTTGTGTTTATGATGTAAAGCACAAAAACACGTTGCTGCATTTCAGCAGCACATTGCTCCTAAAATGTACTATACAAATAAAATTTGATTGATTGATTGATTGATTGATTGATTGTGTCTGAGCTTGCAACTAGAGTCTCACCAGCCGCCAGGACTTTTTCATCCTATTATATCACTAAGCTTTGTCAAACAAACCAAACCCTTTGAAAAAGCTGTTCCCCTCCTCGCCTGTGGGGGCGCTCCACCAAGAACTACTGAAGGAAACAACACAAAACCGTTGAAGACGACACTGAGGGCAACATCAGATTTTAGCAGTTTTACGATTTTTCCTTGTCTTTGACAAAAGCCGACAATCCATTTCTCCCTCTTGCGCTGGACTAGTACATTTGTTATGGTTGTATTTACCCAGAATGCAACCTGTGCTGCAGTTCACTTCCTGCCGCTGACTGCTTGCCGTTCATATATGCATTCAAACTGCACCAGAGTTCACTTCAACCGAACCGAGACTGAGGCTCACTAGTTCACTTTGTTCTTGTAGACGTTGGATTTTGTTTTTCACATTCTCCTTTAATAACTTTTCATTTTAAGATTAAAATAAAATGAAAGTTGGATGAAATAATCTTCCACTGGAATTCTTTCAGCTCTTCAATTAGCTTTAATTCTTATAGAAAAGAACAATAAACTGTGCAGCTGAGACTTGGAACCGTTTCTATTTGAATTTAATCCCTTTAATAAATAACAAATCTGAAAACAAGGAATCTTTTCTTAACTCTTAACATTAAATGAAGAGAGATCCCTGCACCCAGTTTTCTTTAAACTCTGAGAGATTGACCTTTACCCGAAACAAAGCGGTCTCTTCTGCCCCATTTTGTGAACTTCTTCCCAACATCCTCAGGAAACTGAGTTGTGCAGTTTAGGAATCAGAAGACAGAGTTTGCATTTTCCTGAGATAAAATATCAGTCGGCTCTGAGACCCCAGCAGCTCTTTAACTCATAACGATGATTGAAATTTGCAATAAAAGCCAAATCCCCAAACACATTTCAAGATGATTTTCAAAGCCTGCAGAAATGAGGCGAGGGGAACAGAACAGCTAACTGGAGTCACTAATGACCTCAACATCATTTCCTTCATTCCAACAGCGTCTGGGATAAAGATGCCAATAACACACTAGTTTTACCTAAAAAATATAAAAATCTCAGATTTTTAGAGTTTTTGTAAAACTAACTGACCAGTGCTTGTAACCACTTGTAAAATTTTTCCTCTAAATGTCGGTTTCTGATTAAATTTTATCAACGCTAAACTTCAACAAACGCATTTCAGATATCAGAACAGATAAACTGGAAGGATTAAAGTTTCTCCTTTCAGATATTCCAGCTGTCGGTTCTGGTGTTCATTTCAGTTTCCCTACAATAAACACTGGAAGAGGAAGCCATGTCAAATTATTGTTCTGCTGCTTTTGTTCTGAAGTATCACAGAACCCGTGTTTATGTCCATTCTGTCCACCTCCAGCCTCGACAATTTTCTCTTTAATCATTTCAGAGCTGAAGGGTTTGATTTTCAGCCTCCACTTCTCAAAGCGCTTCACATCCTCCAATCAGAGGCTGTGAATCATCTGCTGGCATTTATAAAACCCTTCCTCCTCCTTCTCCTCCTCCTCATTCTCGGATGCTTGATCGGACCTGCAGCGGTCCAGTCAGGCATCACTGCAGCTCAGACAGATGATGGTTCCTTTTGTTTAGGCAGCAGCCCCCTGACTGCCCACTGCCCAACAGAAAGCATTTGTTTCCTCTTTCTGTGTTAATCTTCACCTGTTTTCACCATGTTGAACTGAGTCACTGCTGACTCATAACAAATCAACACAAACAGGTGAATAAAAACAAAAGCATCCAATGAAATCCAGCTTTCCACTGGCAGCTTCACCTGAAAGGAGCTTTGTGACGGCTGTTCAAACAGAGATCTGAGTCAGACTCCTGTTAGCCCAGAAAGGTGAACCAACAAATTCAGATTACACTTCATCTGCCAGAACTTCCCTCAAATTTATGTGGAGCACCCAGAAAAACATAATGGCCGCCAAATAAGGGAAACAAGACCAAGACTATCTTCAAATATGGCTACCATCTTCAATTTTGAAAATATTGTCAGAGTAAAATTTGTTGTTTCTGCCCACTTGAGGTAAAGTTTAAAACTTTTTGACAAAGAGATCTAGAATCAGCACACAGGTTCAGTTATTCAGCTAGCAATCAGGATTCAGACCTAGACATCCAGAGCCACATAAAGACGGTTACAAAGTCGGTCTTCTATCACATTAAAGATTTTCTGTCGCTGCATCAACCTTCCAGACCTCTTGGGTTTTCTGGTTCCCAGAACCAGAACCAAACATCCAGAAGCAGCATTCAGCTTCTGCGCACCACAAATCTGGAACAAACTTCCAGAAAACTACAAAACCGCTGAAACACTGAGCTCCTTTAAATCTGGACTAAAACCCTGTTTAGAGCTGCCTTTGATTAGAGGTAACTAGAACATTTATCAACATATATGCTGATGATTTTTATGAAGTCTTGACAAAATTTAATGTTTAATTCTTGTTTCAAAGCTCCGTGAACTTCCATGTTGTTGAAATGCCCTCTACAAATAAACTTAATGCAAATAATTGTAAAAACATGATGCAAATTTCAATGCCATCTCTAGTATGTTTTGTTACATTTTTATAGATATTTTGTGGAAATTGTATTTGTAGCTTTTTGCTTTCAGGACTGAGCAACGTAAATCTTCAGAGCTGCTGAATTTTAACCAACAGAGGCTGAAATATGAAGAAGCGCAGCTTCCCTTCTCCAGTTTCTTCTATTTTCTGCTATCATTAGCTCTTCTATTCAAGCCCTTTCCTGCAGGCTTCAGACCCAGTCGATGGTTTCAGTGTTTTATGCAGAAGCTGCAGCGTCTTTCATCCTTACTCCTGCTGCTGTAACTGTGAATGGGTCCTCCAGGTACCACTCAGTGGGAGCAGAAGCACAGTGGTTCTTTCCCTGCACTCATCTCTGCAGAGCGCTTCGTTACATAATGTCTCCTCAGACCTTCACCGTTCCTTCGGGAACGAGCGGATCCATGAATTTTCAGAGCTTCAGATGGTCTTTCTGGGAATGAAAGGTGAAATTCTTTGTGGATTAGATCAGCGGGAGGCTCGGTCCTGAAATAACTCGGGGTCGCCATTGATCATTTCCAGCTTTTGTCCTGGGCAGAGCCGCTGTCCTCCCACACAGCCTGAACAATGCAGCAGCTACGCTCTACAGCTGGATGTGGCTCCGCGGGGCTGAGAGGATGTTTCAACTGTCTGTCACACAGTTTGGTGGAATAAAAGTCAAAAACATGATAGCAGATCACTTCCTTTTGTTTTATAATAATTCAAACCTCAAGTTCCCGTCCATATCATGCTGCCAAAATCACTAATAATCTTAACAGTTAGCAATAGCTAAAGTTCTTTCAATGTGCTTAGTGTAAGTGTTCAGATTCTTGTTTAACAGATTATTGGTGAATGAACCCGACTATTTGGTTAGTTGTGCCAATCACTAGTCACATCTACTGTTTATTTTAGTGCAAACAAATATTCTCCATTCCAACCATAGCGACCAGTTTTATAAATGGCCACCAGAGAAAACAAAACAAAATCGGTTGATTTTTCAAATGGGGACATGAGCAAAAAAAGTTCTTTTTTACAAATAACTGCTGTTTTTGAGCCCCTTAAATAAATTATTAGCCATTTTCACAAATTTGATTAACTTAATGTCACAACATATATTTCTGTTTTTGGTCATCATATCCAATCAATTTTAATATTATGTATCATCTTTACAGGCGAAGCAACGGTCTTAATGTTTAGCATTAGCTTCTGCAAATTTTTTGTTTAGCATTTTATTGGTTAGTGAATCTAATCTTTTAGTTATCTGTGTCCACCACTAATAATATCTACTGCTCATTTTATTGCAAACTGATATTCTCCATTACAACCACGGTGGCCATGTTTTAAAAATGGCTGCTCATATCTTCTTCAGAGGTTTCAAGAGTGGAAACACCCTTAATTTATAAGCAACCTAATAAAATGTGTTATAAATAAGTTCCAGTAAATTCAAGCTTTCCAAACCAGAACTAAATAATCGTCACTTGTCTTCAATCATCCTTTGCACACAATTCAAATAGACGGTGTTTGATAAAAGAGAAATCCACCACCAACTGCTTTCACAGGGTCATAAAAAGCATGACTAGGAAGGCTGACTGCTTCAGTACAGTAAGTGAACCCTTGTAAAGACATTTCCTCCAAGAAGAGTAAGGATTTCTGCCAAGAATGAATGTGAGAAGAAATGTCCCTCCACGTTGCTCTTGTATAATTCAGAGACAGAATGTTCCTCTTCAGTGTGAAGAGAGTCTGTGTTTCCAGCTGACAATCATCACAGTCTGGCAGTTTCACACATCAAGCAATCAGAATAAAAAAATAAAAAAGAATCAGCTTCACATCCTCAAATGCAAATGATGGGTTTTACAGGCTCTGAGTGAACGAGACAAACCCCTTCAGTCTGTGAGCTGCATCTATATTTTCCAGGAGAGTCTGCCTGGCATTAAAGAAACCTTATCGAAGACAATTCAACGTGTGGAATATTCCTCATTGACCCCATATGCTTCCTTGAAAAGGTCAGGATAAGTCTATGGTCGATAATCTATACGAAACATGTCCATCACATTTTCTCTATAAAATAATTCTTAAATAATGATATTTTATTCTGCTTACTTTAAAATTAGTTGTTTTAGGGCTTCTTGTCACTTTAAATCCAATAATTTGCTGCTGGCCACGCACATTAATTGAGTTTAAAACTGGAACATGACAAAACAAGAATCCAAACATATTCCATCTGCATGCCTGCTGCAACAGAGCTTTCAAATGGGTGAATTATCTCCTCAGCATCTGATTAAGCTCTCTGGAGGCCTGCTAATGCATCAATTATTTGATAAGGGGGGCTGAAGCAGGTGAACATCAAAAACATGACAAACACCGCAGAGGAATGAGATTGGACACCACTGATATGGAGCATACAGGAATTGCTACGCTGAGAAACGTCTAAGAGTTTTCTCCTATCACTGATAGCAGGACACCAATACTGGAAGCACTGCTCATTTTTCTGCTCTAAATAAATGTGAAAGTTCAGTTTGGAGGATTTTCTTTTACTTTTAAATGTTCAATGTGATATTTTTCAGATAAAAAACATGGTTTTATAGTTTTTTTTACTGATCTTTACCAGTAGTATTAAGTAGTAGCTGTTATTTTGATTTTTAAACACTGCAAGTTAACTGCTTTGCGTTAGTGAAGATTAATGTTTTGTTGTAGTTTGAGCACACAGAGAAGGCTATGAGGCATGTTTTACTCTGCTAGGTTAATTTCAATGTCGTTTATGACCTAAACGATCCCAGGATACAGTCATACAGCTCTGGCATAGTTGGCGGTTTTATGCCACTGAAAAGGTTTTTCTATTCAGGTGTTTCAAGGTCTGTAACACCGTACCGAACTACGATGAGATGACTAATGCTGCAATTTTATGGCTTTAATAAGCCGAAATGTTTGAAGGCTGCCACATTTATTTACAAGGACAAACAACTACACAATAGACTCAATGGTGACTAACTTTAACAATAAAAAGGTAAATAAAAGGAACTAAATTCAAACAAAAAGCAAACAAAACAGAAGCTCTGACTCAAAGAGAAGAGCCTACAGAAACAATTAATTACCAATTTGGGAGAAGGTCACACTTAACCTTAATTAAAAACCTAACAAACAAACAGTAATTGATGAGCTTCCATTTTAGAGCCTCTAGATATCCTGAATTTAGTCCTGTGGAGGAAATTCTTGGTCCACATTATTTGCAAAGGAGGTAAACCAGACTGAATCCAGTTCTAAAGCCTCTGTACTTTTAATGTTGACTCCTGGACTTTTAGCACTTAAGACACAATTTGAATATAGCAATCAAGATTTTCTCCATTTCAAACTGTTGTTTTTTACACATTGAAACAAAGTAACAAATATTTGTGATACAGTAGTTGATCTAACTCTGAACATATTAAGCATATTTTTAATGTCCACCTAAACACGCCAAGCGGACTGGCGGCCGCTCCAGAAGCAGGAAGTGGACAACAGCGCAGGGCATTCTGGGTAAACACAACCAAAACAAACTTGCATCTTAGCGCTAGCAGAAGAAATGGGTCCTGGTCTTTTACTGAAGACAAAAGAAAAATAAAATTCGATGCCACTCCATTTTTGTTTATATTTCATGAAGAAGGAAGTTGCACTCAGGAAGTTTTTGTGTCGTTTCCTTCAATGCTTCTTGTTGCAGCGCCCCCACAGGCAATGATGGGAATAAGTTGTTCAATTAGTTTGGTTGTTTAGATCTAGTACAGCGTGAAAGAGAACCGCAACAGCTGAAAAAGGAACAAATTTTGAACTTTTGGTCCCAAATCAAACCGAATCTACAAGACTGTCAGGTGTGAAAACATCCTAAATGACTTGGAAGTTGGAAGTTCAAGGCCTTATATACAACCTATGAATGGAGAACTAATTATTTGCTGGATTGTTGTGCAAATAGTTTAGACTGCAGCTGATGTGAGGCATTTAAAGCATGCTGAGGTGAGCTTAATCTTCATCAGTGCAGACAGGGTGTCTGCATTGCATAGCATGACATGTAATCTTATTATTCGGTCCTTGCTGTGATATTTGAGAAGCTCTTATGGTGATTTTTCAGTAGTGGTGAATACTTGACAAAGCTTCTAATCAAACGGTGTCACAAGAACAGAGAGATGCTGCTGAAACATACTTTACTTAAAGCTGCAAGTCTTCCTGCTCTACTGAAGCAAGTTATGCAACAGTGTGATAAAAGTATGAAATTCAACCTAACAGCTTAAAGTTTCTTCGTTTCAAATACCCGCTTTTAAAATAAAAAAAAATCTTGTTGATGTAGATGAAACCCAGTAAGATCCACTCACCTATTGTCAGCAGTCCCATCAAACTTTTCCACAGGACTTTACCAATTTCCACTGATCTCTTCTGGCTTGTCGTGGTTCTCAGATTCTGCCAGGCGTCTCTTTTGGTTCTGGTCCAGTCTGATGATCTAGTTTTCCAGCTTCTGTTGCCTCTACTTCTTGTTATAAGCGTGGGCGTCGGAGATCTTGAGTTGATGGGAGTTAAAATTTTATGAATACTTCTTTAATACTAGATGAAGGAGTTCCTGTGGATGTTGTTGTTCCTCTTGGAGAATAAGGCTTTGGTAACCTTCAAGTGTTTCTTCTGTATAATAGTTGAGAAGTAACAGGTCTCAGGGTTTCAGATTGTTTTCAGAGAGCTGCCCTGGCCATCCTGTAGAAAGGGAGGAAGAGTGGGAGGAAGAGCGGGAGGATGTGGGTGGGAAGTAATGGAGAGGAAAGCGAGGATATGAAGGAAGGGAGGAGAGGAAGAAGAATTGAAATGTGAAGGGTCAGTTAAACTGCTAAAAATCTGACTTGAAACATCAAGTTTTCCACTGAGCAGAACTATTTTACTGAGTACTACAGTGGTGCAGGTTTACAATGGGCTTTATTGAAATGTTAGAGTATATATACACATAATTTTAATTAATAAAGTACCAAAGGGAGGTTATAAATTCCCATAAAAAGATGACATGGCCTGCAGTGACAGATGAACAGTAAGACACACAACAAAGAGGTATGACAGAAACAAAAGTATGAGGATAAAAAAAATGCAACAATTTGTCTCTAAAGACTCAAAACTGCCAAAAGATAAACAATAAAAAAAATATGAAAAGATCCAGAACAAAAGAGACACAATGGCAATCAAGAGATTCAGACAAATTGCCATGGATGGATGATTGCTTCAAAGAGACAAATAACCACAGAGCTACACCAAAACCTATCTGCAAAAAGGGATCGAGATTACAGCCATATACACAATAGGTTTGGTTTTACCATTAAACATATTGATACACACTTTAACAGATCAAAAAAATGTTTTGTTTACTTTTAGTTTTGTAGATGGACTGTTGTGTAGATGGATGAATATTTGAAATAATTTGTGGCCGTCAAGTTAGATAGATTATTCATATTTGGATGTAGATAGAATGGATGAATTTATTTATTACTGTGCTTGATGTAACTGTTGTCCCATTTTTAAAAATAAACTTGGACTTGCTTGAATGAATGCTAAAAAGAAAGTACATCCAAGTAGCACAAATAGATTTTATAATGTTATTATTAACTAAGAAGTTGCTAAACATTGAAACTATGGCTGCACAAAATTTGAAAATATTGTGATGATTTTCATTGCGATATCTGCCTATTTTCTTCTTTACTCTCTTACTAATCTGTGCTTCCATCACTCAATGACCTTCAGCATTTTGGGTAATGTCATTTGTGTCTGGTATCTGCAACTGACTAAATATTACACTAGCATGAAAAATACTTATTTATAACATCTACAATATATTAGGCGTCAATTATTGCACTGAAAAAAGTGTTTTGTTATTTAAATTTTTAACAATTGATATTGCAATGATGATATATAAGCTAAAACTATCCCAAAACACAACTATTATGTAAAATCATTATACTTTCTTTTTACCATGATCGTAAGTAAGGATGTTTGAAAGTATATTTTAAGCTATTTATGGACAAATGAATGTTGTATTGTGCTTCTAGTTATTTCAGGAACTAAATGAAAAATTTGTGGACATTCTAGAGTATACTGGAAACTCTAGAGTTTTAATAAATTCAGTTTGAAAAGAAATCCCAGAAAAATAGAATTATTATTAAGTTGCCATATTTTCTGGTTTTAACGGCTTCATCAGAAATTTTCAGTCACAACTTTCACAAATTGGGGGTTTCAATCTGCACTGTGAGGATTGTTTTTCCAGTTGATGAAACTTAAAAACTTGTTACTTTGAATCTGCTAATTAGTGAGAAAGTTGTATAAGTCTGTTATTTTGACCCAGCAACAGCTACAGATATTCATGTCCACTCATCTTGAAGAGTAAATTATGTTAATCTCGTCGTTATCTCCTTTAAGACCAAGGGGAAATGCAACATTATACATATTTACTTCTTATATTACATGCAAATATTTAATTTTTTATATTTTCTTAACTTTGCTGGGAACACAGTTTAGAGAAAAGAAATAACTGCCTTTGGGAAAGCCTCTTAGCTTATGTTAGCATACTGGCAGGCAGCTGGTTAGTTGCTAATTGCTAACAGCATGCTAACCAGCTGGTCTGTGTGGGTCTGGTTATGAAAGTAAAATGTTTCCACAGCAGCGCAGACAGCAGGAGGACATACTGGAGACAAGAAAACAACTGAAGAAAAAGAACCTACTTGACAATGATTAAAAGTAGTTCCTGTGACTCACACTTCCTATTTCCTGTCTCGGTTGTCAAGGAAACGGATGTTTGGCAGGAAAATCTGGGAAGCTGTACAGCACTGATAACAGATACACTTTGTGAGGGCCCTCACTGTCTAAAACCTAAGTTTGAATCAATAAAAGCCTTGTGATGAGATGAGGACCTGCTATTGCATATGAAATTACAAGGTCCCCACAAAAGGGTTATGCAAGAACATGCACACACACACACTCCAACACATAAATATGATGTCAAATATAATACAAATAATACATGATATACAATGCAAATGAGCAACAAGGTCCCTGATTTGGCTAGCACCGTTAGCCTTCAGAGTTTTCTTCAGACTATTTTAGGCAGCATTTTTTTCTGCTTCCCAAGCTCTTCACTGGAAAGCGCCTCCCTCTAAACGTTGCCAGGCCTGCACAGGCAGTTCTTATATACTCATAGACCAAAAGAACAAATTTCACTCAAAGATGTTGATACAGTAATCACTGGAGTGATCCAACCCAAGGCTTTCGTCTTTATTGTAACAAAGGCTGACGGCTGTTTCTGAAAGATGCCAAGCAAGCCTCTATGTGTGCAACCTCTTAAATAATCACAAACAAGTAAGCAGAGTATATCAGTTGGCAAAGGAAATCCTGGCTGAGCAACTCCACATTTGTAAGGCCATAAATCTAGAGGTCCAAAAACAACAATTAATTTAGTAAATAGAGTTTCAGTAGATGAGAAATAAGGTAAAAGCATCATCTAAACAAATGAGCAAAAATGTATTGTTTCGTCAGATTGTTTCTTTTCTGCCTTTATCTTTAAAGAACTAATATGATCAGATTATAAAGTCACAATCAGCAGTAAGAAACAAGTCAAAAGTTGCATTATCACACATTTCCAGAGCAGATTTTAATACAAGAAAATTTTAATGACAAAACAGTTTTTGTTCTGTCAACTCTGAAAAACAGTTGCCAGATGATACAGACCACTTTCTTGATTCAAAAACTTTTCTAATACACCAATCAGTCTTCTTTTTTTTATTTTCTGTTTTTGACATTTTGTTTAGATTAAATGTTTCAGATATTAAAATTATCACCAAAGTTAAACTGTGTTAACTGACAATGAAGTTTATTTTCAACTCTAGTGGTGCGGCTTCATTAAAATTTTAAACGAGTTAATGTAAGGTTTCTTCCCAAAGCAATTCTAAGTCTATTTACTTTGTTTATTTAGTGTAGCAGGTGAACTAAGACAGAAATTCCTGCAATGATTAAAACATATTTTAAGGCCAATTAAAGCAGCCTATCATTTATTCTTTTGTTGTGAAAACAACTGTCTTATAAACTTGGTCTGTGCAAAGATTAGTCTGAATTGATTGATATATAATTTAACACCAATAATAATCCAAAATCAATCTAACATTGATGTTAAGTGGCACGCAATAATCATGATAGTACATTTTAATATCTTTACATGCTTACAGGAAACTGGGAAACAATGGGGTCCAGGGATATTTCTGTATATCAAAAAGAAAAGTCTGTCTCATATTTGGCAAAAACAAATAAAAAATATTTGCTAATTGCCAAATAAAAGTAACTTTTTGTGACAAAAGAGTAACATTTTCGAAAGTCTGGCATAAAACCAACAGCATTTCAGGAAAAAGAAAGAACATACATTGAAACACATTGGTGGTGGTGTGATGTTCTGGTCCCCTATGCTATGGGGACCAGAACAATTTGCAGTAATGAAGTAAGTCATATATGTCATGTAATGGAGTCATTACTTTTTCACATAGAGACTGGGAGCTCCTGCCAGCTTATTGTTCCCTTTATTAAATTAAATCATCTAAAAATGGCTTTTTGTGTTAATTTTGGTATTAAAATTAGTTGAAACAATTATTTGAAACTATTAAATGCTTTCAAATACCCCCCAAAAAAACTGGATCAGGGAGTTAATAGTCAGGCCAAAGAGGCCACATAAATTACTTTATTATAGAACATTTTGTATAATAAAAATGTTGTATAATTTTTATACATTTTGTATAAAAATGTTGTGCAAAAGTGACTAAAGTCATTTTAAAACAGTCTGTCTAAGCAGTTTGGAAACAGCTAGCTTCTGTTGTGGCTAAATTCTTTCTGTGTGTCTGAGCCAAATGACTGCAGCTGCTTTCACTTCACAATCTAGATACAAAATGTGACTTCAGTAATTTTTTTCAAAAGAAGTTGTAGGGACTTTAACTTAAGATGGGTGGAAGTGTTTGGCTTTTTTAAAATCTACAAATAATAGATTTTATAAATAGATAAAACAGATGACATATTGATTAAATGTTTCTTTTCATTTCACTGATTGTGTTCATGCATGAAAATTAAACTTGCATTCATGAGTGTCTCATTCGCAGCAGGAACAAACCTGTCCAGCTGCCGTTGGAACACCAAACATGCATTTCATTGTTACGTGTGAACAGGATGTGTCTCTGTGCTGCCTTGTCCATCACCATGGAAACCAATGGCAGGAGCAGATAATATTCGCTGTATTCTCCCCCATGATACACTCTGTCTCGTCAAGTTTCTCACACACAGCTGAGAAGACAGAAACTACGGAAAATCTGCTCGATTTCGTCAACAATCATGGCGGTGGTGAACGCCGACCCAAACGGTGCGATTTCACAACAATCGAGAACAAACCGACAAACCCGAGTTTACAGGAACAAGGAGTTCTGAACCACAACGCTGATCTCAATTCATTCCTACAGACAGATACATTCAATCGCACTAACAGTTTCATCCAGATGAGTACAAGAATCTTCAAAGCATCTGCTAACTTCTCTTTGACTTTTAAATAAAATAGTTTCCTGGTGGTTTACACTCAAGGAGCAGATTCACTCATAAATTCACTGAATTACGTCAGAACAGTCAGAAACGAGGAACTAATTAACCAACTAACTAACTGGCTAAAGAGAGAATAAAACATCCTTCTGAGGAAAGTATAATATTTATATAAAACATGCTAATTCCTCAGCCCGAAGAGGAAACATGGGTCCCTCTTCCAATGGGCTCACCACCTATGGGAAGGGCCACAGGGGTCGGGTGCATTGTGTGATGGGTGGTGGCCGAGGGAGGGGGTCCTGGCGGTCCGATCCTCGGTTGCAGAAACTGGCTCTTGGGACGTGGAATGTCACCTCTCTGGTGGGGAAGGAGCCGGAGCTGGTGTGTGAGGCTGAGAGGTTCCGGCTAGAAATAGTCGGTCTCACCTCGACGCATGGCTCTGGTTCTGGAACCAGTCTCCTTGAGAGGGGCTGGATGTACTTCCACTCTGGAGTTGCCCACTGTGAGAGGCGTCGAGCAGGGGTGGGCATACTTGTTGCTCCCCATCTTGGCGCCTGTACGTTGGGGTTCACCCCGGTGAACAAGGGGGTAGCCTCCCTCCGCCTACGGGTGGGGGGACGGGTTCTGACTGTTGTTTGTGCTTACGGGCCAAATGACAGTTCAGCTTACCTACCCTTTTTGGAGTCCCTAGAGGGGGTACTGGAGAGTGCCCCTCCTGGGGACTCCCTCATTTTGCTGGGGGACTTCAACGCTCACGTGGGCAATGACAGTGAGACCTGGAGGGGCGTGGTTGGGAGGAATGCTCCCTCCGATCTGAACTCGAGTGGTGTTCTGTTGCTGGACTTCTGTGCTCGTCATGGATTGTCCATAACGAACACCATGTTCAGGCATAAGGGTGTCCATATGTGCACTTGGCACCAGGACACCCTAGGCCGCAGTTCGATGATTGATTTTGTCATCGTTTCGTCGGATCTGCGGCCGTATGTCTTGGACACTCGGGTGAAGAGAGGTGCGGAGTTGTCCACTGACCACTACCTGGTGGTGAGTTGGCTCCGGTGGTGGGGGAGGATGCCGGTCAGACCTGGCAGGCCCAAACGTGTTGTGAGGGTCTGCTGGGAACGTCTGGCGGAGTCCCCCTGTGAGACGGAGCTTTAACTCCCATCTCCGGCAGAGCTTCAAACACGTCCCGGGGGAGGCGGGGGACATTGAGTCTGAGTGGACCATGTTCCGTGCCTCCATTGTCGAGGCGGCTCATCGGAGCTGTGGTCGCAAGGTTGTCGGTGCCTGTCGTGGTGGCAACCCTCGAACCTGCTGGGTGGACACCTTCGGTGAGGGGATGCTGTCAGGCTGAAGAAGGAGTCCTATCGGGCCTTTTTGGCCTGTGGGACTCCGGAAGCAGCTGATGGGTACCGGCGGGCGAAGCGGCGTGCGGCTCAGGTGGTTGCTGAGGCAAAAACTCGGGCGTGGGAGGAGTTCGGAGAGACCATGGAGAAAGACTTCCGTATGGCTTCGAGGCAATTCTGGTCCACCATCCGGCGTCTCAGGAGGGGGAAGCAGTGTAGCACCAACACTGTTTACAGTGGGGGGTGGTGTGCTGCTGACCTCGACTCGGGACGTTGTGGGTCGGTGGGCGGAGTACTTCGAAGACCTCCTCAATCCCACCAACATGCCTTCCATTGAGGAAGCTGAGCCTGAGGACTTTGGGTTGGGCTCTCCAATCTCTGGGGACGAGGTGGCCGAGGTAGTTAAAAAGCTCCTCGGTGGCCGGGCCCCGGGGGTGGATGAGATTCGCCCGGAGTATCTCAAGGCTCTGGATGTTGTAGGGTTGTGTTGGTTAACGCGACTCTGCAGTATCGCATGGACATCGGGGGCAGTTCCCCTGGATTGGCAGACTGGGGTGGTGGTCCCCCTGTTTAAAAAGGGGGATCGGAGAGTGTGCTCCAACTATAGAGGGATCACACTCTTAAGCCTCCCTGGCAAGGTCTATTCAGGGGTACTGGAGAGGAGGGTCCGTCGGATAGTCGAACCTCGGATTTTGGAAGAGCAGTGTGGTTTTGGTCCTGGTCGTGGAACACTGGACCAGCTCTACACCCTCAGCAGGGTCCTGGAGGGTGCATGGGAGTTCGCCCCAACCAATCTACATGTGCTTTGTGGACTTGGAGAAGGCGTTCGACCGTGTCCCTCGGGGTGCCCTGTGGGGGGTTCTCCGGGAGTATGGGGTACCGGGCCCTTTGATACGGGCTGTCAGGTCCCTGTATGACAGGTGTCAGAGTCTGGTCCGCATTGCCGGCAATAAGTCGGACTCGTTCCCAGTGAGGGTTGGACTCCGCCAGGGCTGCCCTTTGTCACCGATTCTGTTCATTACTTTTATGGACAGAATTTCTAGGCGCAGCCAAGGTGTTGAGGGGATCCGTTTTGGTGGCCTTAGGATTGCATCTCTGCTTTTTGCGGATGATGTGGTCCTATTGGCTTCATCGGGACGTGATCTGCAGCTCCCGCTGGAGCGGTTCGCAGCCGAGTGTGAAGCGGCCGGGATGAGGATCAGTGCCTCCAAGTCTGAGACCATGGTCCTGAGCCGGAAAAAGGGTAGAGTGCCTTCTCCGGGTCGAGGGAGATGTCCTGCCCCAAGTGGAGGAGTTCAAGTATCTCGGGATCTTGTTCACGAATGAGGGAAGAAGGGAGCGTGAGATCGACAGGCGGATTGGTGCAGCGTCCGCCGTGAAACGGGCGCTGTACCGGTCCGTCGTGGTGAAGAGAGAGCTGAGTCAAAAAGCGAAGCTCTCAATTTACCGGTCGATCTACGCTCTTACCCCTCATCTATGGTCATGAACTTTGGGTAATGACCGAAAGAACGAGATCGCGGATACAAACGTCTGAAATGGGTTTTCTCCTTAGGGTGGCTGGACTCTCCCTTAGAGATAGGGTGAGAAGCTCGGTCTTCCGGGAGGGACTCAGAGTAGAGCCGCTGCTCCTCCACATCGAGAGGAGCCAGTTGAGGTGGCTCGGGCATCTGATTAGGATACCTCCTGGACGCCTCCCTGGTGAGGTGTTTCGGGCACGTCCCACCGGGAGGAGGCCCCGGGGAAGACCCAGGACACGCTGGAGGGACTACGTCTCTCAGTTGGCTTGGGAACGCCTCGGGATTCCCCCGGAGGAGCTGGAGGAAGTGGCTGGGGAGAGGGAAGTCTGGGCCTCCCTTCTAAAGCTGCTACCCCCGCGACCCGACTCCGGATAAGCGGCAGAAGATGGATGGATGGATGCTAATTTTGACACGCTAAAAGCCAAAATTGCTAAACACTCTGAGCATAAAATCTCAAAACACAGAGGATTTTTTTTCTGCAACATGTCAAAAAAAAAAACCCAAACATTTCTCATTACTAAAAAGTAAAACGTATTCACCCTGGTGGATGTTTCACCCTTTAGTTGCTTTTACAAACATGTTTGTTTTTCATTCAGTGGGTAGAAAATCAAGAAACTTTACTTAAGAGCAGAAAAACTCCAAATAAAGTTATTTGAGTAAAAATACTCCTAAAAGTAAATTTTTCAAAAAGGTCACTCAAGTAGATGTGACTGTGTAAATGTAGGCAGCTACTATCCAACTCTGTTGCTGTCAAACCATAAGGAAGAGTCATAAAACCATTACTAAATAACCTGAAGTTCATATGGGATCACTCAGTTAAATCAATGCTTCTGTGTTTGGGTTTAGTAATAAAGTGGAAATATTCATCTAAGGCTGGAGTTGCTTTAAATCACAATGAATGCTCAATGTTACTGGTTTTGATGTATTTTTTTTGTGTAAGTGGTAAGTTAAATGCCTAAAAAATATATTTTTGAGTTGCATAATGTGTTCAAAAATATTTATTTTGCAGCTAGCAGAGATTGTTTTAACCAATAGGTTATAAAGCTATGTTTTAGCTTCTGAGATGTTTGTTTATTTAATTAATTTTAATGTTTGCCGTTTGTATGAGCGGTGAAAGACGACGCAGACAGCATGAACTAGTTTCAGAGCCTTCAGAAACTCCCACAGCTCAGTCTTCCTACAGAATCTAAATTTACATTCCTCCACTTAACATCCAAGTAACGTTTCAAATAAGCATGAGTCAAAACATTACTCATGGGTCAGAAATATCCTGAACTGCCACCAGCTTCTCCCTGATCTGAAATGGTGTGAATCTGCACAGTATGAGAGATTCAGGTTCAGTAAGGCAGATTTGATGTCATATAAAATCTGCCTTTTCATATCTGTAATTTGTCTTCCAGTAAGTTTTCCCAAAGATTTGTCGAGGATAAAATTTACAACTGTGTAAATAAATCAAATTTATTTACACAGTTTTAATCAAGCTGTTTTGTGAAGTGAATGAAATCCTGACCAGATGTCTGATTGCATCAAATTGGGGTTCCACAGTTTTCAGAGCAAAATATTAACATTATCTAAAAAAATATTAGACCAGGCAGTCTGTGTGTGTTGCTGTCAAACTATGTGAGGATTCGCATCAAAATAGTGGAAAGATTAAGAAATTAAAGGTTTTATGCATTTGGTCTCCTGGATGAAAACATAATCAGTTTTTCTGTTTATTTTGGTATTTTGCTGTAAATCCAATCTGAGATAATTTAAAAAATACAATGAAAAGAATAAAGTTTCAAAATTACAATATTGTAATAGAAGAATAAAGATATAAAACTGGGAGCATAATATTAACTTTATTCTTGTATTATTTTTACTATTCTTGCCATATTATGACTTTATACTCATTATCAGAACTTTATTCTTATTATTTCAAATTTTTCTTAGAAACACTAAGAAATATTACTTCTCTAATACATAATCATACTGGTGACATCACTTAAGGTGTTTTCCAGTTTATTTGCTTATTTTTAATCAAATTTAGTTTTCAATCCTGTTAACTTTTATTTTGTAGACTTGCAGAAAATGATTAGAGAAAAACTGGTGATAATAAATAAACATTAAAGCACAAAAATGAGCTGGAATAATCACATCTCATGAATAAAGTGTCTGATTATTTTAGGAGTCACTGGAGTTAAACTAACTGAAATACACTTCTTGGATATTTTACCCTTTTATTGGCTTTACAAATCAATCACAATCAACAAAAATTGTCTATTTTGCCAAAAAACTATTTTTTAAAGCCGAGTGAAAACTGATTTCCACAAATAAATTAAAACATTCACATGAAATAAGTGACGGTTCCTGTAGCTTTAGCTGGACGCTTTGAGTCGTTGCTGCTCTAATTTCCTGGCTTGCAGCAGTGAAGCCCCTGACTTACACTTCTCAACAACCTTTTCTCTGATTGGTTGGACAGTTCTTCATGATGTAATAGTGACCAGGAATACTGATTAACCAGTTAATGGACCTTCCAGTACCAGGAATCTTTAAAACTGCAATCAGGTGATTTCCACTAGCATCAACCGGCTGGAGCTCTGTTGAATTAGGGGCTGAATATTTAAGCAATCACTTATTTCATGTTAGATATCTTTATTTGTGAGTTTCCACTTTGATATTTGGAGGTTTTTTGCAAATATTTTTGTCAAAAAGCCAAATTTTGTTGATCCTGACTGATTTGTAAAAGCAACAAAATGATCAAATATGTTAGGGGTCGATGAACTTCTACATTTATGCATCCAGCATTTAATCCTGATCTTTACCTCAGCTTTGGTTTATTTATGTTGGTTGAAATGTTTGTATTGTTAGTTCTCCATTTTAAGCTTTAATTAACTGCTAAAATGTTGGGGGGGTTTTTTAGTAACTGACCCATTTTTCACATGATGAGTGCATCTCTGCTTATCCAAAGCAATGAAATGACCATTTTTATTCAGTGTTTGACTTTCTTCATTTGAGACTCACATCTAGAGAAATTGGAGTTAAAATTAAATCAACAGAATCATTAAAAGTACAAAAAATCATCAGGAAAAACAGAAATTTCTCTTCTGGTTAGAGACAAAATATGGAATCTGGAAAACAACAAAAACAGCAAAGATGAAAGGACGGACGGACGGACAGACGGACGGATGGAGGAATGAAGGACGGACGGACGGACGGATGGATGGATGGATGCATGGATGGATGGATGGATGGATGGATGGACGGACGGACGGATGGATGGATGATTTTTTGGGGTAAAACATTTGTTAATCTTCCTTGGAGCCTCTGAGTTTCTCAACGCTGGAATCGGATCTTGCATGTGAAAATGGAGCGACTCGGTTCTGACCCATCACCAGTTCAGAGCCCAGAACAGAACCAGCATCAATCAGCTGAAAAATTCATCCCACCAAACAAAATTTCAACTTCAGGAACAATTCTGATTCCAGATAAAACTTCGATCTTTGGCAGCAAGTTTCCAAACTCAACACGAGCAATTTGCCCTCCAGGGCAACAACAAGGGCAACTTCCTGTACCTGTTTGCTTCTGTTTTATCTGAAGGGGGCAGATTGCTCCTGTAGATGTCAGTCTGAGATTACAGCCTACACACTCACTGCTGAGGTTATGTAACACACACACACACGCACACACACGGGACAGTGAAGTGATGCTGGAGGAAACAGATGAGGAAATAAGAGGGAGAAAAATTGAAAAAGAGAAAATGAAAATAAATGATTTAGGAGGAAAACTGGAAAAATGAATGAGGATTGAAAAAATTAAACCTGGAGAGTTTGGATGGAAAACAACAGAACAGAAAGAGGTAAAAAGAAATAAAAACTGAAATAAAGGAAACAAATTGAAGAGATGGAGAAAGAAAACTGCAAGACAAGAAGGAGGAAAACGGAAAAACGTTCAGAAAATACAGTTTTAAAGTTAGAGAGCGACAGCAGGTGAGTGGTGCACACACACCAACACGCCCACATACACACGCACGCACGCATGCACACACACCGTGTGAAGGGAAAACATGCAGAAAGCTGCAGAGACTCACCCTGAAGATCAGCGACCAGCTCTCCATGATGGAAAAACTGAACATAAAAAATATAAACGAGAGATGGAGAGAAGAACGGAGGAGGAGGAGAGGAAGAGGTGATGGAGGATGGAGAAAAGAAGAGGAAGAGGAGGTGGAGTATCCGGAGACGAGGAGGGAGAGAGGAGAAGAAGAAGAAGAAGAAGTGGGAGAGGCAGGACGAGTGGAGGGCTGCTAGGTTCAGCCCACACACTGCCAGCATGACACACACTCTCTGTGGCTCTGCGAGAGAGTGTGTGTGTGTGTGTGTGTGTGTGCACGTCGTCTCCCACTCCAATGCGTGGGTTAGAAAACACACCTCTCTCTTTCTCTCCCTTTTTTTTTTTTCGCTGTAAGCTGAAGAGAGAAAGAGAGAGAGAGAGAGAGAGAGAGAGAGAGAGAGAGGAGCGGAGGAGCGGCCCCATCACCATGGTAACGGCGCAACTGGGATTCAGGTTCCAGCCAGCATCAGCACCACAAACACCGGCGGCGGCATCACCATCATCATCATCATCATCATGAACCTGATCCGAAGATTTATTCGTCCAAAACTGAAAACGAAACACTTCGGATTCAAAGATTCTTTCAGCTTCCACCAATCGGATCGCACGTGGCCAGAGTCACGTGACTCAGGGGTGTTTTCCACATGTCAACCCCCCACCACCCCCATCCTTTCTGCGCTGCAGTGATGAGGCGCCGTACTGTACAACGCCTCCATTCATGCCGCTGCCTGCAGCAGCTACAGTGTTAAGACTGAAGGAGCAGAAATTCATCACAAACTTCATCAATTCCAGAAACTCAGCTCAAAAATCGAGCTGGTATATATTTTTACTACACCCAATAAAAACACATAATCTCAGAAAATCAGAATATCACTTAAAACCAATAAAAAAAAGACATTATTAGGGCTGAAATGTTGCCTGAAAAAAGTTAAGTGGAAGGAAAAACTGTGATAGAAAACAGATAAGAGGACACAGACAGATTCTGACCCATTTCAAGGTAAGTTTTCAAACTTTCCACAGTTTAGAGACAAAAACAACACAAAAAAGGCTGTTTCAATTACACATATTTATATATGTATAATTTATCGATTATTAGCTATTAATAATGTCTTGTGAGCATATTCTACAAAGTTTTATGTTTTTCTCATACACCCTAAACATCTGCCTGGTCTGAGAACAAAATACTCATTTAACAAATAAATCCCCCAATTTCAATAATTTTGTTTAATACATTAAACATAGAACGATCAATAAGTCACTGAGCCTTTAGAGATAATAAATATTAATAATCCAAACAAATCATGTGACAGTAAATAACCTTCCTGCTTACATTAAATGTTAAAACACAAAATATACAAAGAAAGTTAGAAAAAACACTGCAGTTCTTTATAACCACTTCCTCTAATTCATAAAGCAATAAAGCAGGAAATTTACCTTTAATACTAGTTTAAATATCAAAAACATTTCCGTATTTTTCCCACAGGAATCTTTATTACTGCTTCACAGAAATCTATTTGGACTTTTATAGCTGAACTGAAATCAGGCTAATAATTAATACAAATGTTTTGGTGCAGAATTGCAAAATATAATCTGAGTAAAAGTTAATGAGGTTTAGAGGCGGAACAGCAAAACGCTGGACAGAATCCAAATGTAAACGAGAGAGAGAGAAACAGAGAAACAGAGAGAGAGAGAAACAGAGAAACAGAGAGAGAGAGAAACAGAGAGAGAGAAACAGAGAGAGAGAGGTAGAGAGAGATATTGAGAGAGAAGGAAAGAAAGAGGAAAAACCAGACAAGCAAAAGGAAAACAGACAAATATTAAAAGAATGACAAAGAAAAAGACAGAAACAAAGAGAAAGAACAGATGGAAAATCAGAGAAAAAGAAAAGGACAGAAAGAAAGAACTGAGTTTATATCAGTTCGTCTGTGATCAGACATCAGTGATAGATAATATATAATGAAAGAGGTTCAATCACAAACTCCATGTTGGTAAATGAGCCGTTTACTTTGATTTCTTTGGTGGCTGCTGTGATGCCTGTCTGAAATGACAGTTTCAGCATAAAGTGAAGGAAACAAACATTCATTCAGACAATCGCTCTGCTGCTGAGGATCAGACGTGATTGGTGACTCATCAGTTAAACCTGTAATCTTCAGCTTCCCTCCTCTTCTTCTGCCGATACCATTTGTAGACGAGAACGGACTTAAAATCTGCTTTTGGTGAATAAACAGCAGGAGCAGATGGAGTTTAAATGTTCTGAATGGGTTCGTCATCCGGTTACATAAGGACGCTCCGCAGCTTCTGCTGCTTCAGACTGCAGCATATTTCTGTGGGATAACATTCCCAAAGTGTCAGATTACAGACTGTAATAATGCAGCGAGCCGGCCAAAAACACAACGAGCCCACGGTCCAATCACAGCTCAGCGAGGAGTACAACCTGATGATGTCATCGAGGAGGAGGAGGAGCCTGTTTACCAGTTGATTAATCAATTAATTGTACAAAGAAAAATCACATTCTACAGATTTTTCTTTAACCACTTAAACTTTTTCACACAATATTTGAAATATATTAAATGATTACAGTAAACAAAGAATTTGATTCCTTTTTTAAATCAGAAAATAAACATTTTATTGTTTAAATGTACATCAATTGAACCAGATGAAGCTAAAACTAAGTCATATTTACAGAGAGGTGTTTTTATCTTAAATTCGGAATGTATATATATTTTGTACAGTTTTGGCTCAATTACTGCTCTGAATATTTTAGTTTTTTTGAGTCTGTATACTCCAGTTAATTAATTGATTAGTACATTAGTGGACAACTATTTCAATAATCGATTAATTATGATTATTCCAATTAATCATTTCAGCCCTAATGCAGATCAACACAAAGGAGGGAAATTATGTAATTTTTAATACTTATGAAGATCTGAACAGTGTGGTGTGCATTTTATAACCACTTCATGCTATAAGCTTATAACTCAATGATTTTTTTCTAACAT
Organism: Poeciliopsis turneri; assembly: GCA_922788865.1. Lineage (NCBI taxonomy): Eukaryota > Metazoa > Chordata > Actinopteri > Cyprinodontiformes > Poeciliidae > Poeciliopsis > Poeciliopsis turneri. The sequence continues at coordinate 1,174,384 of CAKLNU010000303.1, read as the reverse complement.
CTAGAGACAGAAAGTTTCATCTCTTCTTCTCTGCAACAATCTCTAGGGAATGCAAGTCTGGACTTTGACTGGGCCATTTGATAAACCGTCCCATCCAATCTCTGGCTCTTTGTTCAGGGTGGTTGTCTCCATCCCAGCCTCAGGTTTTCTCCATTTCCAACAGGTTTTCTTCCAGGATTGTCCTGGATTTAGCTCCAGTTTTACATGTTGCCCAAAAAGGTACATTTTTGTATCCCTGTGACAAAAAATAAAAAATAAAAAAATAAAAAATCTTCCATGGGTTTGCCAGGTTTTTCCAACTCAAATACGTTTTAAGAACCTTATGAATGTAATTTAAGACATATCTCCAAAGAAATCCAGTCAATTTGCAATAAGCTCCACTTACCCAGGATACATGCAAAAAGCTAGCTAGGGAATCTTTGGTCTCGGTTTGGTTGGAGTAAACTTTGCCGTGGTTTGAATGCATAAGCTGATGAAAGCAAACCAGCAATTGCTCCAAAAGCAGAAGACGAACTATAACTAAAGCCATTTTGGGTAAATACAATCAAATCTGACATGCTAACTAGCGCTAGCTGGAGAAACGGCTTGCAGTCTTTTACCAAAGACAAAAGAGAAATCCAACAACTTGCAAAATTTGATCACACGACATCTGTATTTCAATTTTGGAAAGGAGGACGTTACGCCCAGTATCTTCTTCAGTGGTTCTTAGTGCAGCGCCCTCACAGGTGAGGAGGGGAATATTTTTTCCAAAGGGTTTGGCTGGTTTAACTCAGTGCAGTGTGAAAGTGAACTGAATGAAAATGTAACAAATGCTGCTACTTTGTTCTCCAACCAAACCAAATATACAGGTGGATTTACAGTAAAGGAGACTGGATAGAAATGCAAGCCACACTTCTGAGATTTTTATTTCTAAATAAAAATGGCAACTGTGTACTATTTGAGTTTATTTCACAATTATCCACTACTCTGTGTTGGTGCATAACAAGAAATCTCAAAATAAAATAAAATTCAGAAGTTATAATGTGGCAAGGTATAAAAAACTTCTGGCTTTTTATACATGAACATGCAGTTTTTTCCAGTTGAAACTTTTTCCATTATGTGGGATGGAAAGCCTCGACAATTGTGGAATTACAGCGCCCCCTGTTGGATTGAAGGTATTTAAACTATAACATGTAATTAGTCAATTTAGATTAATTAAAAAATCTACACAGATTTTAGTTTGCTTTACTTTCATACAATAAATGTTCATTAAAAGCTTCACTTTTAATTATATTTAGCCAGATAGTTTATTTATTTATTGCAGTTCTAGTTTGACTCCACATCAGTTGTTCATAATTTTAAGGTACACCAACAAATCCCCAGCAGGAAGGAGATTATTTTAAATTTCTATTCAGTAGAAATCAAACTGAATATTTATAAACATGACACAAACTGAAAAAAATCCTGAATGATTTCAGAAACGTTTATTTAGAAAAAGAAATCAGGACATTATCTGAATGTTTCCTCCTAGTTTTTACAGATCAGCACACACAAAAATAACATTTTATTGAAACTATTGACTACTTTGGTCACTGTAATCTGATTACAATGTAACTGTAATGCTTTAAGCCTCTTTTTGTCCCTGCAGTATCAGGTCCATGTACGCTCCGGTCACCAGATGGTCCTCTGAGACGCCCAGCTGCTCCATCAGCTCCACAGCCACCTGGGAAACAGGAAGCAAAGCAGGTTTTATCCTCTGGAAACAGGAAGTACTGCAGCAAAAATGTGCTGAGATTCATCTAATATTTATAAAAAAAATCTAAATCTCATGCTGAAGACGATTCTGCATGAATAGCAGGAAAGAGAATTAAAAGCAAGATAAATTACATTTATACAAAAGTAAAATTAACAAATATTTTAGTTATCCAAAAAAATTGGCACATTTTTCATTTAACCACTTTATACAACATTAGAAATATAATAATATATGCATTTTTTAAAGATAAATTTACTTAACTGCATAAAATGTGATAAAATATGTGAACGGTTGATCATTTGTAGTCAAGGATGCATAAAAAGCTCTGTTTGACTTAACATCTATACAGTGTAGGGCTGATTGATTGATTAATTAATTGATTGATAATTGGATTGCAAAAGATGATTAATATAAGAATTTTCAGAATTTGAACCACGTGAAGCTAAAACTTTCAATTAAAGGAATTCTTGATCAAACATATTTACAAACAAAGAAGTTTTTTTTAATTATTTTAAATCCAAAATATATAAACTTTTGTACAGTTTTGTCTTAATGCTCAGAGTCTGTTCATTCAGCAAATTGCCTTTTTGAGTCTCTATACTCCAGTTGATGATTAATAATGACTAAATTCAAGACAAACTCAGCCAGCACTGCAGATTATTGCTAACTTGGGCCGTTTAGCAAGCGTCCTGCAGAAAACTTTTAGTAAGCTTCAACATGCTTTTTCTTCAGCAGTGGAGTCTTGTGCTATGAGTGTGTATTGGTTATTGTTTTCATGCTAATTTCACTGAATGATCATTTTGTGACAAAACACAAAAATGCTACCAAATATTTTTATCTAGTTTCTTGCAAACATATTAAACACCTGAAAAGATATAAAACTAACTTACAAGTAACTTTTTAACAATATATAGGAGCTTGTTTTGAGTGAATAATTCCTTAATATTGATGAAAAGGTTCTAGTTTCATTGTCATATTATTTCACTTAAAACTTGGGGAAAATGTCTTGTTATAAGTAAAATAATCTTCCAATGTTTAGGTTCCGACATGTTTTTTAATTTCTTTTCAAACAAAAACGTAAAAACATCTAAAAATAGCTCCAAATGTAAAAACCCAAATGTTTTGCGTCATTTACCTGCTGTCCTTCATCGACGCTCTGCTGCGGCCGCATCACCACCTGATAAACAGACACATTCCTCCATCAGCAGGTTCACGTGTTTCTGGGTCGATCTGCACACCTGTCTGAGGCGCACCTGTTCATCTCTGACGCTCTCTGATGCACAGCGCAGTCGCTCAGCACCTCCTCACTGTCTCTGCTATAGTTACCGTGGAAACGCTCGCAACGCTTCGATGACAAAAGGCTTTTCTGATCCAGTAGCAAAATGAGTAGAGTACGTAAAAATTGTACTCAAGTAAGAGAAGCGCTAGTTCAACATATTTTTACTCAAGTAAAAGAAATTACTCAAGTAAGTGTAAAGAAGTATTTGGTAAAAAGTACTAAATAACTGATTAAATTATCAAACATTTAATATTTAAAAATTGCATCATCAGATGGACCAAAACACAAAGTGAAGTGGAAATGTTGGCATTTTAAGGAAAACAGTGATAATAATTTATATAAGCAACAAATAATAACAAAATGAGGCAAAATTATTTTTTTCCAAATCAGTTTCTTTCAGTAAAAAAAAAAACTTATGAAACTTTAACAAAAACAGCAGGTGGTTAAAAATGTTCTGGTTAAAACATGTTTTTATTTCAGTGGGTAGAGAAGTCAGAAATTTTACTCAAGTATAAGAATCATCACAATAAAATCACTCAAGTAAAAGTGAAAGTACAGCATAGTAAAAATAATCCTAAAATAATACTTTTTCAAGAAAAAATTACACAAGTAAATGTGATTAGTTACTACCGAACTCTGTTCAGTAGTTTGATTCTTGCAGCTTGAAAACTGATTGGACGGTTTAACTTAGTCGTGTTTTAAATCAGAAGTGTGGGTGTGTGTGTGTGTGTGTGTGTGTGTGGGGCTGTGTGTGTGCATGCATGCGTGTGCGTGCATGTGTGTGTGTGTGTGTGTGTGTGCTGACCTCCAGCTCCATGAAGTGTCCCAGTCCCTCCACTGTGTCCAGGTGGACTCTTGTCTGACCAATGAGGAACAGCCGCCGCTCCTTCTGGACTTCACCTTTAACCCCGAGCGCGTCCGACAGCACAACCTGCAGACACACATTGTTACTACCACCATCATCATTGCCATGTTTACGCTGTGAGGGGGCGGAGCTTCACCTTCAGGCTCGGCGGGTCGCTGGTCGGGCTGATGGAGTAGCGAGACAGTTTGGGTCCATCGGTGTCTGGACGCTCGTAGAAAATCAGCTGACCCGATCCGTTCTGAAACAAACAGAAACTCAGAGTTTTTCTCTCTCTTTATACTGAAAAAACTCAAAATCTGACCAAGTATTTTTGGTCTTGTTTCTCGACTTCTTTTTGGTCTTGCAGAACTACCTTGAAAGTAAGTTTTTAGCTTGTTTTAACTAAATAATTCCTTAATATTGTTGAAAATATACTAGTTCCATTGATACTCTACTCTACTCTGGTTCTGCTCGTACCATGAAGTCCCGCAGCTTCAATCGTCCTTGGCTGCAGTTGAAGAAAGTATCATGCTGGCGTATTATCGTGCCCTCTGATTGGCTGAGCTGGGCGGCCATCTTGGCAAACTCTTCCGGGTCGCTCACTTTGGCCTTGATCTCCACGTTGGATGGCATGGCTCTACTGAGCATGTGTAAAACAGACAGAAAATGAAACCTCAGACTTCTGTTTATTGCTAACCTGATTCAGAAACGCACCAGTTAATTTTGTCTTTGTCCAGAATTTTGTAACTTAAACTTTTATTCCATATTTCTCATATGGAAGGAGAAGAAGCAATTATTTTATCTTACAACCTGTTGAGCAAATATTCATTAATAATTCATTTATAGGCGAAAACCAAACTATTATTGACATTTCAGAAACCTACACAAAAAAAAACTAATATTTTGTCTAAGAAAAAAAAAAAGTGTCCAAGGTAGTAAAATACAAATCAAAGAATCAATGAGTTTTTCAGTTTTGATGCATTAAGAAAAAGGAAATAGCATTCAATAAATTTTTTTTAAAAAATAATTATAATATCAGCTAATTGTGGACCAAAGAAAAATTAGTCAATTGTCTGGTCTATTGATTGGTTCATTCTCTATCATTTTAACCAATTGATTCTGAAGCCAGTATGCAGCAACAATTACAAGATGCAGAAATAATGTCAAATTTATTTACGTACATTTGGAGACCATTTTAAGTGAACATCAAACTGTCCTTGCCTTTTGTGACGTCACCCAAACAACTGTAAATACTATCATAATTCTACATCCAGTTTGTGTTTTATTTATTTAATTCTGACCAGATTTACTTCGTAACTCAACATAAATATTACATTTTTCCACTGTAACTTCATGTAAATCTGGTCTTTTTCAAGTTTATTTCTCCTTTAACGGAGCTTCTGATTAGATATCTGAAATTTGTTTCACAGTTCCTGAGACCCCGCGTCCTCATATGAGGACATTACATTTTTGCTGTTCTGCCCCATGTTACTTAATTTGTAAGAATTTTGACCAATTGTCCTCATCTGGGGGCCCTGCCTGCACCACCTAGTGGTCTCATAATGAAATTACACTTTTCTGAAAAAAAAAAAACCACATGGCGGGGATGACAGCGAACGTCTTCTACGCCAAACATGGACAAGGCAAAAATCCTAATCGAATTTTATGATTGAAACTAGTTTATGCACAATAATGTCTGTAGCTTCACATGGCATGCTTATTTGATATATTTCAGTAATATTAGCAAGCTACAACGTCTGTAAACATGACGTACTCATATGAGCACATCAGGTCTAGCTTCAGTGCAAAAACGTAACATTTTTGTTTGAGTTTGCTACGACACGTTCATAATGATGTTCATAAACGTTGCACTTTTCCATGCAAAGCCTTTCACAGAGGCAAGCAGGAATACTTGAATTAATGACTGAGTTTGCTATGACATATTCATGATGAAATTAATCACCTTTGCACTTTTCCATGCAAAAGCTGCATACTTTTATCTGCACTTTTGTTTTTGTTGACAGTATAAAATAAACCTTTGTACTTTGTTAACCAATGGTGTCTTAATTGTGAAAGTCTGGACAGAAAGCAGCGTAAATGTACATACTGTGAAACACAGATGTAAATAACATTGATTGAATGGTCTTATCGTCACACAGTATAGACCGAAAGGGTATATACTGTGTCTATACCCAATGTCCCAACGAGGACATTGGGTTTTGAGATAACCACTTATTGTAGAAAGCTAAAATTTAATTTAAACTAAAATTAGGTCATACTAATCCCAAATAGTAAGGAGACAAAAAATGCACATCAAACAAAAGCCCGGGTCTCAGGAGGTTAAGCTGAAAAATAAAATGTTAAAGCTAAAGCCAATAACTATACATTTATAATATTAAGTAACTGATCTAATGACAGATGTATTCACATATTGCACAGGTAGAAGATGAAATAGAACGGCTGATTTTCTCACTAATACAGGGAAACGTCGAATTTAAAGCAAAGATGGCGACCTAACGGTTAGTTTGACGGAGTAAAAAAGCAAGAGGGAGCACAAAAAAGTTCAATAAACAATGATTTAATGAAAAAGATAGTTTGTTTTAAGGTTTTATTCATATTTAGTGTTCCTACCTGCGTGTGCTTCCGCAGCTGCTTTTTAGCGTCTAATCAAAGCTTGATTTTACCGCGTCATGCTGCCTCCTCCGGCTCGGAGCGGCGGCGCAGACCTGAGATCAGCTCCCCGAAAAACGGAAGGCAGAGCGAAGCCCCAGAGACGAGACCAAACTGACTGGAGAACAGCGCTGAGGGTCTGACTCGAAATGCGTCAGTCTGCGTCACTTCCTGGAACAGATCGAGGAAAGATAGAAAACATACTAAGATGTCTCACTCTTCAAATAATTACAACTGCTTTTTCAAAATTAAAATGATCAAATTAGGCTTATTAGTTTATAAAGTTAATTACTTTGATTTTATTTGATATTATTGAGTTGTTGGTACAGATTTTTATCATACTTGTCTTCACCACAATTAACTAATCCTCCTCATTGACTCTTTGTAAAATAATAATTTAAAAACTGCTCTTTGAATTTATGTAGCTACTCATCTGGCTTGATGATTTAGCCAGATCATCAAGCTAAATACAGCTTGATGATCTGGAACATGAAGTTGTAGCAGTTTTTAAAAATATATGTGAATTTTTTTAGGCACTATATCAACAAGTACTCAAAAATCATAGATATCATGGATAAACTTTAATATTTTTCATCCCTCATTGTCAAAAGTGAAACTCATCTGTTACAAACTGCAAACTTATGGCACACAAAACAAACTAATTTATTCTCAATATTCCAACTTTCTTTTCTTAAAATTGACTTTTTTTCAAAATTGTGTCCTTTTTTTCTCAGAATTTTATTTTCTCAGAATCTTGATTTGTTTCCTCAGAATTCTTACCTTTGATCTCAGAAGATTAAAGTCAGAATTTTAAGAAAAAATTATGAATTCTTCTTTTTCTGAAGCCTAATCTGCTTGCATACAGGGCTGTGACAAGGGCCAGAAGATAAAACACATAGTAAGTTGATAACACAGCTGCTGTTCTTCACATAACCACTAGATGAAGTTCCAACTAGAAAAATGAACAAATTGTTGCTAAAAACATTTTTGATATTTAAAACATCAGTTTAGCTTCAGCGTTTGATTAAATGTTTTCCTTTAGCAGCTTTAGTGAAGCCATTGCCTCTAACCAGCTGCTTTCATCTATTTTCTGCCACTGACTATGTTTCTGTTTTTGCACGTTTACCTCCACAGCTGTCTATGCCAACACACACTGCTGAAACATGACCACATTTAGCCCAGCGACTCATCAATATCACCCACAGTGTGTGTGTTTGTGTGTGTGCTGCCTTGCATTACTGGGCAACTGGACAGCATCACGATGAAGAGAAACAGGAGTGAGAGAGAAGGGGCTGGGTTGGAGCAAAAACAAATCTGGACTGCAGCCTGATGGAAAGCAGCTCTGAAACGGAATTGAAGATGATTGTTTGGATTCATTTTGCTGCAGCAGTCTTAAGGAAACAGGAGATAAGAGTCATGAGAAGCTAGTGGGAGCGTCAAAGGCCTGTGGATTCAGGTTGCCGTCTCAGGATGACCGTCACTTATTCCAGTAAAGTAGCCAACGCCACCTTCCTGAGTTTCCACCGGCTGCTGCTGCGCTGGAAGGGGAGCATCTACAAGCTGCTGTACCGGGAGTTCATCCTGTTTGCTCTGCTCTACACCGTCCTCAGCCTCGTTTACAGGTCACACACTCCAAAAACTAATTACACACTTTAAATAGACGAAATAAACTGTGATAAAAGTGATATTGTGTTTGCATTGTAGCTGGTTCTTTGTTTAATAAGCTCTAGTTCGGGTCCAAAGTCTCTGTCAAGTTTATGTTGTGGGTCAGATGCTGAAAGGTAAGGAAATCTGGAAAAAGTATGAAAGTTTCTTGATCCTGTGAAATATCTGGATCGTTCTCGGCTGATTGGCTGCAGTATCTCATGCATTCAAATATTTTACAAAAGAGCTAAAAAAGTATATAATTAAAAAAGTACTCGTATTCATGAAACTGATTTAAATTTCTTCATGTCACAATTTGAGTTTTCTGAAAAGTGTGGCATGCATTTGTATTGATGAATTATTACAAAGATTTAAAAATCTTAATTAATGCAATTAGCTGTTATTTTTTTAATATACAAAAAGTTCAGAAACTTTTGTATTCATATGTTTCTGGTACGCCAGTAAATCTGTCGCACAGATGACAGATTTACTGCTGCTAGTGACAAGTGACAGTCACTAGCAGCCGCTTCACTTGGGGCTCGTTTTTGCTCCTAAAATTGATCTGATTGGACGCTCAAAAAAATATTGTTGTGTTCAAGTTGTGCTGACAGAAGTTAGCCTATTAGTGAAGCTACTCAGGCCTAAAATAGCATCTCAATGCTAAACATGTAGCAGCAGTGCTGACGTCCCCAATGCTAATATTAGCATCCACATTTCTAAAGAAGTTCCATGAAAGTTCAGAGGTTCCTAAAACACTTTGCACCAATGTGATTGATAAATATAACGAATTAAACAGATTACATGTATTTGATCTTGTGCTCATATGTCTATTTATTCAATAATTTTGTATTTAAAAAGAGTTTCTCTATAATAAATCACAGATTGCTAAATTTGGTCAGCTACACAAGAAAAACTGGCAGCACAAACATCCTGCAACAAAACCGTCTTCCTTTCCCTCAGTTTTCGATTTAATTCAACAAATGTTTGTTTTTTTCCATCTTCTCCGTCCTGCAGATTCGTCCTGTCAGAGCAGCAGAAGAGATTATTTGAGAAACTTTCTATTTACTGCGACAGATACGCCGAGCAGATCCCCGTCACCTTCGTCCTGGGTATACTTTTGCTTCCCAAAATCAATTTTATAGGGAGTTTTATTCATATGTTATATATGTTTATAATGTTTGCATTTTCTATCTGGATAGCACTTTTAAAATCAATTATTTCTTCTTTCTTTCTAAATATTGACAAATATGAGCCATATTTTTGGCTTTCTATGGGTTTTTATGTCCTTCATTAATTTGGTCATTATTATTTTGTATATGTGGATTAAATGGGGAAGAAGAAACATTGTGAGTAAATTTTAAGTCAGTAAGACGATTAGAAATATTTCTGCTCATACACTGACATCAATTTCATCTGAGTTGTTGGATATCTTGTTCCACACGAATGAATAAATGGGCACTTTGGTGTAAGAAGAACAAAAATCTCAAATTTATCAGCATGTTTTGTGTTTCCAGAGACAGCAGAGCCCTGCAGAGACTGGTGGGTTTGGTTGCCTCATTAGCAGCGTACTAATGGAAACAGATCATTAAAGAACACAGAAAACTAAAAGCAGGATGAGTTTTTCCTCGTTTTTGTCCGAACTCATTCACTCTGGCACTGTGGATAAAACATGGATGCTTCAGACAAAATAAGTTAAAGTTTTCTTAGGTGGTTGCTACAAATTAATAAAAACATGATTAGTATTCTAAAAAAATTTAAAATGTGTTCTACTTTTGAGACAGGATGAAGAATTTGAGTATTCTTTGAATTCTTTAGGTTTTTATGTCACTTTGGTGGTAAATCGTTGGTGGAATCAGTTCGTTAATCTTCCCTGGACAGACAGACTCATGTTCCTCATCTCCAGGTAAGTAAAGGCGCGCTCACACCAACCATGTTTAGTTCGCTTTAATAAAAGTCCAGTTTGTTTGTCTATGAATCTGGTTCATTTGGGGAGGTGTGAATGCAAAATTTAACCAAACAAGCCAATTCTGGTCCGTCTACAAGCCTCAGCCTGAGTTCAATTGAAGTGAACTCCGGTGTCACCTCAACCAAAGTTCATTTGAACCCATGCACAAATTGGTTCGAATGCATACATTGCAAATTTGTCTGGGTAAATAAAACCAAAACAAACATGGGAAACCAGCGCTAGACGGAGAAATGGCTTCTGGTCTTTTACCAAAAACAAATGAGAAATCCTCCAACTGCTAACATCTGACTTTTTTTTGTCTACATTTTGTGTAGAAGGAAGTTGCACTCAGTGTCTTCAGAGGTTTTCGAATCGTTTCCTTCAGTGGTTCTTGGTGCAGCGCCCCCACATGGCAATTATTTCACTTCATTGTGTTTGTTTTCTCTGCTTCCTTTAGTTGTGTTCAGGGTAAAGATGAATACGGACGCCTTCTCCGACGAACATTGGTACGCTACGTCAACCTGACATCGCTGCTCATCTTCCGCTCCGTCAGTACGGCCGTCTGCAAGCGATTCCCAACCATCGACCATGTGGTCGAGGCAGGTGAGAGGCGATTTGTTTGGATTATTAATGTTTGAGTCCAAACTGAAAATGGTGAATGACAAATGAAGGGTTGCATCTTTCCTGGTTCTGTATGTTCCTGATGAGGCACTTGAGATCGGCTCGTTAATAAGCAATTAGAGCAGGACTGTGTGTTGATTTTACAATAATTAAGTTTCGAATCAAAGGTTGATTCTCTTTTCAAGTTTAACCAAAACATCAACATCCAAAGGAGAAAGTTTGATTAATGCGTCCTTTCATCGGCAGGTTTTATGACTCCTGAGGAGAGGAAGGTGTTTGAGAACATCCGTTCTCCTCACCTGAAGTACTGGATACCTGTTGTCTGGTTCTCCAACCTGGCATCTAAAGCCCGGCAGGAAGGACGCATCCAAGACAGCATCGATCTGCAGAATATTCTGAACGTGAGATTAACTCTGTCAGAGCGTCGGTGGAGCTTTTGATAACTTTTAATCTCCAATCCCTTAAAGCCATATTCACATAGATATTGATATATAAAGCCAATAGCTCAAAATCTCCAGAAGATTGTTAAAGTTTGATATGTATAAAAAGTGAGAAACATCCAAAAATGAGCGTTTGGTCCAAAATGGACGACTTTCTGTTGGGTTTAGGGCATAACTCCAAGAGATTTTTTTTCTTGTTCCAAAGGATTCTGCCTATGTACCAAATATGAGCTCTCTATTTTATGTTAGGGGGCGCCGTAGAGCCATTTATAGCCATTTTTAATTACACTACATTATTAAAATTTCACTTGTAACAAATTTGGCCAAAACTTTATGAGTTTTAAGTTTCCAGAATGTCATGTCTTTTCTGTCAAGAATAGCATCATAAAACATTTGGATTAAAATAGGTTTTTGCTGGGTGTTCTTTATAATAATAATAATGATGATAATTAATTATTTGATGTCTTTTGATCCAATTATTAATTTAATTTGCAAAAGTAAAATTAGAAAACAGAAATTAATTTACATCTGTTTAAGAGAATCATTCTTCCTAAATAATTCACATAAAACTATTAATAAGTGGCTCAAACATGTTACAAAAAAGCTTCATTTCACTAACGTCTGAAATCCTAAGAAATAAAGTTCCTTTGAATAATAATTTTTCAATTTGTGCCAATTTACTCTACACAAAGTGCTAACATGCAGAATTAAACATTTAATAAGTTCTTCGTTTTAAACCAGATATTAATGATTTACCTGGATTTTAAAAACTTTTTCAAAATTAAATTTGAAAACATTATTTTTGAGATAAAAAGTTCCTACTGCAATCACAAACCCATCCCACTTAGTGACCACAGAAACTGGAAATGTGGGTATAATATGACACTGGGTTTGCTCCAGAGGGACGGATGACGGCGTTTTTCCATTTACTGTATCAGCTTACAGAAATCTGAGGTCTGTAGCCGGTGACAAACAGCTGCTTCCTGTCTGTGCTCAGGAGATGAATCTCTTCAGGACGTGGTGTGCAACTCTTTTCGGCTATGACTGGGTCAGCGTCCCGCTGGTTTATACGCAGGTCAGTCCTGAAAAACGGATGCAGCTCATGTAATCTCATCAGGGGTAATCACTGTAACCAAATCAGAGCTCTGGGTGGGATGCACTGTTTGTGAAATCTGTCTTTCTGTCTTCAGGTTGTCACTCTTGCTGTCTACACCTTCTTCTTTGCTTGTCTAATTGGTCGGCAGTTCCTCGACCCGACTCAGGGTCACCCCGGCCACGACCTCGATCTTTACATCCCCATCTTCACCCTGCTGCAGTTTTTTTTTTACTGCGGCTGGCTTAAGGTTTGATAACAACTCCTTAACGACAGGTTGTAAAAAGTAACCTTGAATCTGTGAATGTAAAGTTAATAAAAAGTTTCTAAACTAAGAAGACAGAATTAAAATATGCAAGATTTGCTAATTACACTAAGAAGCTAGTTAGGGTTAGCGCAAAAATTAGTGCATTAACCCTAAAACACTAATTATAAACATTTCTTCTGCTAATGCTAACATACTCTAAAATTATATTTAATAAAAGCTAATGCTAACGCGGAAAATTAAATGACACCTCGACAGGCTCAAATTTTTTATTACACGCCTACCCAAGTTGTTTTTGCTTCAGTGTAATTATGCCCATTAATCTGCACAATAATGTAAAGCTGTTGTGTTTAGATTTTTTGCAAATGTCAAAAAAAAAAAGTTTAACTGACCAGATATCATGGTCTGGTTCTCGGGTTTAATATCTACTTTTATCAAAAGTAAATAGATTAAAAAAGACATGAAACTCGCCTTGATCTGTCAGTTTTCAGAGAAGCCAGAAAACAGCCAGAAAAAGTTCGTTATAAATTTGAAATCAAGTGATATTTGTATTTCCCAGGTAGCAGAGCAACTGATTAACCCATTTGGAGAAGATGATGATGACTTCGAGGCCAACTGGATCATTGACAGAAACCTTCAGGTCAGCAAATTAAAACAATATTTTAATAAACTCTTAATTATTTCCTGCCCAGTAGGTGACAAAATATGGCGGCATTTGTCTTTATTTTACTAATAATGTCGATCAGAGAGAAAACAATTCAAGTTTAACTCCCAAGAATTAAAGTCTATAAACAGGCTTGATTATTAGCGAGTCGGTGTATTATTATTATTATTATTAACGGCTCAGAACAATATGTTTATGTTAGCTGTAGCTTTATAATAATGACCACATTAATGTTTTTTCAATTTAACGCTGTTTTTAATTACTTTGGCTCATTTAAGAACAAAATAAATGTGACTTACCTCGGACAATTTCTCGGTGCTATGCTAACGGCTACGTTAAAAGGACACTTCCTGCTAAGAATATCAAAATAAAAGCGCTTCCGGTTCAGTACATTCAGATTTCTTTACTTTCTGGATCAATTTTTCTTGTTCATGTTGTAATTTGTACTTTAAATTTGAAGGTTTTGCTATTTAGAACTGAGAACACAGGTTTTAAGTGTGGATTTAGAGAATATTGAAATTCAAAATTAATTAACCACATTTTTTATTACTCAGCATAAATGCACATTTTTATCGGCAAATCTCAAATCTGACCAGTTTCCCCTTTCAATGAACCTTTAGCAGTTATTTTTAAAGCAAATAATTTATTAAAACAGAAAAAAATAACTGTCAATAAATATTAAAAGGTATTTATTAAATGTGCATGTGATAATCTGAGCCTTAGGACAGACTTATAGGTAGGTTTTGATTGTGAACTACGGAGCTAAACGGTGGACATAAAGTTTGTTAAAAAGAACAAAAAGTAAAACTGAAAAATTATTTTGAAACTGCAAAAAAGTTTGAAACTTAAACATAAAAGTTTTGTAACTGAACAAAATGATGAAAATTTAGATTTGAATCTGATAAAAAGGATATGAAATTTTAAAAAAATGTTCAAAAATAATTTTCAGACTTAAGTTTTATTTCAGTTTAAATTTTTGTATTTATGGCTCCAATTTAGCTCCATAGTAACCTACTTAGATAAACAACTTAACATCTCAACATTGTCTACTAGACAATGTTGAGTTACTTTATTACTACTACTTTACTACTACATCCCAGTTTAGTTTCTGCTATATTTTCGAACTTTAATCAGTTTTGGACACATTATTTAAATGAACTCTAAACTAAAAATATGTAACAATAGCTATTTATAATAGGACAAACCCATGTTTACAAAGTTATCAAAATAAATTAGATAAACTTGGCATTGTCTCTGGATTACTACGTGTGTTTCTTTCTTTTAGAAACTGTTTTGTAAAAGGCTTTTTTTCTTAATTTAATTTTAGAAACTAAACAGTTTTATTTCATTTGGAACATGAAAAAATATGTGCATTTGAGAATAATCTTCAAACTTCCTGTTCCTCCAGGTGTCTCTGCTGGCGGTGGACGAGATGCACATGAACCTTCCTCACATGACCAAAGACGTTTACTGGAACGACAGCGACGCTCGTCCGCCGTATACTCTGGCTGCCGCAGATTACTGCATCCCCTCTTTCCTCGGATCCACCACCGACATGGGGTCACGTTTACCGACATAACCCTTCATTCATTATGTTTATACGTTAGTTTATTGCCATCATTTTAATAAGGCTTATGTGCATCATTTTTGCAGACTTTCTGACATCCTGCAGCTTGATGAATGTGAGGTTTCAGACTTTCAACCACAGCAGCAGGAGCTGCTGACTCGACGACAAGAGTCGGTAAAGATACGCCTTGTATTTTATCATAATTTACATCCTTTTAATCTTTTAAACCTAATATTAGAAGTGTAGAGTAAATATAAGAACAGGAATGTGACTAAATGTGTCTTTCTAACATATTTAAGCCTCAATGAAAAAAAAAAAATCAAATTCTGAGATTAATCTCAAAATTTCAGATGTTGTTCTAGTAAAAGGTAACTTTCCAAACTCAGAAATATTCGGGTTTTTTTTAGAACATTTTTGAGGATAATATAAAAAATTCTGAGTTTTTTCTTGGTACTTTTTTTTTTTACTATTTACACTCAGAAATGTTCTATTTTGTTGTTTTGGTGGAAATTCACTCTAAGCCCTAATTCGCTGTCGGACGTTATCTGGAAGGAGAATTTCTATTCTTAATTAGGACATTATTATCACATTATTATCACATTATTACAACATTCTTGTTGTAAGAAGTAAAAATCTTCTTACAACAGCAAATATTGGCTTCAACACAAAATATTTGCCTTTAAATAACCAGGTTTTCTGTACCAGCTGTTACCTTTACTCAAAACAAGATTTTGTTGGATCTGGAATAATTTATACAACAATCTAACTACTTTTTTGTTGTTGTTTACTTAAAGCACCAATTTTTTTTATTGTCTAGCAAGTAAAAGAACTTTTTTGGTTCTAAAGTCCTTTTGGCCCAACAATTTTGGTCCTGTTGCGAAAAACATGTATTCTGAGCCGATAGACCAAAACGTGCAAGCACACGAGCAGCAAATCAGCCAACACAAAGCAATAAGACTTTACTTTTTTTATTCTTTTTTTAGCGCTAAAAAAAGAGACGCTTACCATCACAGACTAGAAGTGAAAACCAGGGGCCCCGAGTCTAAACAGAATAATAATAAAAATGGGAAGATTCGTTGCTTATGATCAGAACACGCCCAGTGGTCATCCGATGTCCTGCGTCACCTAAAACCATTTCCTTGGAGATGGGAGTGAGGAGATGATTCAGTTAACATGTATCTATTACAAATACAAAGGCCTTTGTGTGAAAGTATGAGAGTGTAATGTGTGTAGAAGCATATGTGTGTATTTGACCTTGGTAAGCGCCTCAACAGTCCCAAAACATTTTAAGACCCCTGATCTATGCTTTGCCCTTTCCTACCAAGATGGCGGTTCAGTGGTGAGGATCACTTCCTATTCAGACTTGTGGGAACTGGATCATTTCATGTGATTGTTGTTTTCAGGTTCTGGGTCGAGTCCGACGCTTGCTCAGTGTTCAGGAACCTCCTGACCTCCGACATCCTCGACCCGTCTTCAAGCGGCACAGCAGCGACGCAACCAGCAGCTTCTTCCTGGACTTCAGGTATCGGCACCTTAAACACAATCCGGTGGTAATATTCAGATGTTTTTCATGGTTGTAATTTTTCTGGTAAAAACCTGTCAGGGGAAACGCAGGCCCGGCGGACCTGGGTCCTCCCTGTTCCTTAGCCATCCCTCCATCGTCTCTGGACACCCTGTCCACCTTAAGGGAGGTCAACAGCAACCCGCCGTCACCTGAGAGTTCATCCTCAGTTGTTTTCCCGCGGCTGGTTGTCAGCCCGCCATTGTTCTCCGACGCCTGTCACAATGGGGAGTCTTTAGGGAAACAGCAGAACGGTCTGGATCACTCCCCAACTGAGGAAACACCAAACGTGGAAACTACAAGGTGACCATTGAATCGGCTGCTGTAGACGTCTTTGGTCTATTTAGATCCACAAGAATCTAAATAGGTTACCCAAACCCACCCGGCCCCATTGAGGAGAAGCAATTGCTCACCTTGTTAAATCAAGAATTTCACCAAAGTCTGTCTAATCAAAAAAATCTTATGAACATGAAGCCGACAACATTTTTTAAAATAAGTGTTTCCTGCCTAAAGAAATCCAAAAACAGGTCAGATGGTCGACGTCTGTCTGAAGTGGAAATCCTTCAGACTTTAGAGAACCACAGTAACCAAGTTTTTCTGCCATTTGATATTTTGAAGATACATTTGCTTGATGGAAACGCGACAAATTTGAAAAAACTCGTTTTTCCGTTAAAAGGTTAAAAAAGGTTTTTTTGGCTGTATTATAATTGGCTTATTTCGCAAAACTGCAATTAGAACAACTTTTTTCAGAAACTGTAAAAATAGTGAATATAGAACCACTTCAACACATTTTTACTCAATTAAAATTAAAAAGTATAATGTAGTAAAAATACTCCTTAAAGTAAATGTTTTCACTTAACGTCTTTGAGTAAGTTTAGCGAGTTTCTATCCAACTCTGAAGTGTTTTATTGCTCCAACTCTTTCCATCTTCAGTATTTCTAGGACTGACTCCATTTGTTGTTCCCCAACTCAACTTGGACCGAAGGAGTTCCGCTGGACGACGGTCACCGTGAAGAACCGGCCGCCGACCCGGCCGCGGGGCCGGCAGTTCTCCCTGCAGTTCTCCCGGCAGAGCTCCAAGGCGTCGATCCGCAGCCTGCCGAGTCCGAAAGGGCTGGGGCGCCGGAGGAGAGGCCTGGGTCGGCATCAGTCCCGCAGATCGCCCAGTCCGACCGCCAACACGCTCCAACTGCCGGAACCGGATTACGACGGCGAGTTCCAGGGAACGGCGGGAAACGAGGACGATGAGGAGGAAACGGAGCAGAACGACGAGCTGAAAGACGCAAAATCTCAGCCGTAAAGTTTGGATTAGAAGAGAGAAAATGGAGAATATTCAGTTTTTTTTAAATACTGACCTCATTAGGAGGATATGAGGAAAGGAAAAGAGGATAAAACACAAGAGACGGCAGCAGTGCAACACTGATGGATGCAAGAAAACGGAGACAACTGGTACTGAACGTGGTTCTGGTCCAAATGCTGAGCTGAAAACACGGACCTGGAAACTTCCAGCACTTTCCTTCAGAGTCAGCAGTCTGAGTTTGGTCGGATCCGCTGCATTTCTGGCCTAATTGGGTCTTAATGAATCAATGGGTTTTAGATAGAAAAGAAAGGAGAACATTTCCACCAAAACAAGGTTTTTCTAGAAAAATTACATTTCAAACTCAGAAAATCCTGATTTTTCTAGAAAGGTTCTGAGATTAATATAAAAATTTCAGAGGTTTTTCTCAAACTTTCAACTTTTCAAAACGTATTTATAGAAAGATTCGTTCACAAACTTTTTTTTTAAAATTAATTTCCAAACCTTAAATTTCCAAACTTTTTAAAAATTTAATTTTTTATAATTTCTCCTTTTGTAAATCTAAAATGGCCCTCTGGGGGTGGTAATGAAGTTGCACTAAAATTAAATAAAAACACAAACGTAAACAAGCCAAATGTATCAGAAATTGGTGATCAACATAAAATGAACAAAGCATAAAAAGAAAACAATATAAGGAAAGACGAGCAGGCTTAAGGTTTTTAATCTAAATACACATTAGATGACAAGACAGAAGCTAAATTAGCCGCTAACTTCTTGGCCGCCATCTAGTGGTCAAAGACAAGACTGCAGTCCTCATTATTGTGATTCAGTGGAAAGGGGAGCAAACCTCTCAGTTTTAGTTTGAACTTTAACATAAAAGATAAATGTCCAGGTTTATCTTAAAAATAAAACTTCAGCCTCATGAAGAGGCGCAGAAAAAGTTATTATCTCCTCGTCCCAGAGGAAGTGCTCATCACTGGATGGGATGTCTGGCATGGGCAAGCCCGATTCGGTCCAGTCCTCTGTCGAAGATGCTGTAATACTCAGTCAGAAATACATCTCCCAGAATCCACAGCAGGCCTTCAGGGCTATTGATGTCAATGGCCTGGAAGCTGCTGAAACACAGATCCCTGAAGCCAAACGGCTCCTGACGGCCACAGACCAACAAGGAAGAAGATAAAAACTGATTTTCATGACAAATTACTAATTTGTTCAACATGTAAACATGGAATGCTGGAGGCTTAACTTTTTAATTTTACTAAACTCTTGCAGTGACGTAGCTTTACAAATTTCTTCTGCTTCCATGAAGGAGTACAAAGTGGATTTTTATTCATTTTCATAAGAGAATAAAGTTGAAATGTTGAGAATAAAATGGAAATAATATCTTTAATAAAAGGCAGAATGTTTAAACTGCAGTTCTTTACAAACAAGATGTTTATTTTCTAAAAAATATAATTTCTCTGTTCATTTGCAGATAGTTTCACTTTTTGCTTTTTAAGTTTTTTAAACTTTTTTCTCAAAGTTTTTACTTTTCTCATAATGTTTCTCAGAATTTCAGTGTTTTTTAAAATAATTCTCTTGTAATTAAATTTTTCTCATAATTTTAATTTTTTTGTGAAATTTTTTGTAATTTAAAATTTTTCTCATTATTTCAACCTTCTCTTGCAATTTTGACTTTATTCTCTTAAAGCTTCTTGCTCTTTCTTGTAAATTTGACTTTTATCACATCAGCTCTTTTTTTAAAATTTTTATTGTAATTTTAATTTTACTCATGATTTCAATATTTTTTTTCTCATCATTGCAACTTCTTTCTCATAATTTTGACTTTTTATCTCAAGTTAATGTTTTTTATTCAATTTTGTCCTTAAAATTTTAACTTTTAATTTTCACATTTTAAATTAATTTTGCCTTTTATTAATAATGTAAACTTTTTTTTCATTTAATTTTTTTAACTCCAACTTTCCTCTGATAATTTTGAGATTTTTCCCATAATTAAAGTTCATGTTGCATTTTTCATTTCTTTTTATTTTAAACTTTTTCTCATAATTCAAACTTTTCTCTTCTAAATCATAATGTTTCTGTGTTTTTGTCACTATTAAAAGTTTCTGATCATAAAACATATTCAAAAAGACAATTTTGAAATGCTAATCTTATTCATTAAGGGAAAAACTGTTCAACCCAACTTTTGTCAACAAAGAAACTTGGCAATTAATTTAATTTGAAAATTGCATTTTATGTCGACTCTTCTTATCTCTGCTTGATATTAATGTCAAAATTTGACAAAAAAAGTAAGCAGGAGAAATTATTAAGGGTTTAAACGCCCAATAAAACCATTTAAAGAAGCAAACAAAGAACATGGCACTCAACAACAAGGTGGCGGTTCCATCAGTGGAGCAGACGGCGCCTTTACCTTCCTAACATAATGCTCTGATGTCAGCGTGTATTCCTTCCCACCCAGGATGAATGTGATGTGAGGCAAACTGGACAATCTGGCACAGTCGATGACAAACTGAAACAACAAAACATTTCTACAAATTAGTAAACAAGCTAATATGATTACATTTAGCTAAGTTTGATAAACAAAAGCAGATTTTCTTCAATGTTCCTCAGAGGTTTGGTAGAGAATATTCAGCATCTTGCTACGGGACAACACACTTTAGATTAGAGTGGAGGTTCACCTTCCTGCACAACAATAACCTGAAACATATAGCCAGACATATCATGAGCTGTTTAAGTAAAAGCTTACCTATGTTTTAGAATGGCCTAGTCAAAGTATGAATCTAAATGCAGCTTGTCAAAATTATAAAACTAAAACTATATAAATTATAAAACTTAAAAAAAGTTGCAAAATGGGTGAAAATGTTGTGTTGATGAGAAAAGATGGAAAAGAAAAGCCTCAAAAGATCTGAAACTGTGTTGACCCAGGAGGTTGAATTCAAAGGCATGCCACACTTTCCAGATTTTTATTTGTAAAAATAACCTAAAATCCCAAATGAAAATTTGGAATAAAATCTTGGAATTTTCTGAGTTTCAAAAGTAAAAAAATTGTTTTAAGTTTTGAAACTTAGAAAATTTCAGAGTTGAAGGTTTTGCTATGTGGAACTGAGAACATAAGTATTATATTGGCAATCAAGAATAAGTTTTTTTCTTGCAAATTTTTGACTTTTACAATTAAGATATTGTTTTTTTGTTTGTTTTTTTTTGTTTTAGAAAATTTCAAATTAATCTTAAAATTTCAGTTTTTTTCTCACAAATATAGTTGTTTTTTTAAACTCAGAAATTTCCAAGTGTCTTCTAGGAAACGTCTGAGATTAATCTGAAAATTTTAGATTTTTTTCATGCAAAATTTTGACTTTTGAAACTCAAATTTCAAAGTTGGTTCTGGAAAATATTTTGAGATTGGTCTTTAAATTTCTGAGATTTTGTCTCTAATATCACGCCCCACGCTGGGTTTCAAAGAGCTCCACCTCTCCGCTATTTGTGGGCGTGGCTCCAATCAGCTCCTGCAGCCTCACAATCTCATTGGTCGGTCCACCAATTAGGGAGGTTCCAGTATCGACGATGGCATGACATCCACCTTGGCAGAAGGATCTCACGCCTTGCACCACCACGCTGAAACAAGACGGCCATGTTTATTTTCTGCAACATTTACATTCTTTACTGACACCCAGTGGTAGCAGAGAGTATTGCAGCTTAATTGACCTGTCCATCCTAATCTGCCAGTATCCTTTTGCGGTCACAGGCAGCCAGTTGATTGGTTGGTTGTACATCGCTTCATCTATTCCTCCCAGCAGGAGTTCTCCTTCTGGAGTGCTGGTCTTCGTTCTCCTGCAGAAACAGAAAAAAGTTTCAGTGAATACAATAAATCTCATCTAAAAACAAAACAAGTGCTTAAAAAACACCCAGTAGTTAGTTTTATCAGTGTTCAAGTTTTTTGGTGTCTGGAAATTGAGTTGTTTCAAAAACCTTTGGATCGAAAAGGTGCAGTTGCTAGGTAACTGCACCGTTAAATAGCAACCCCAGCAGAGTTCCGCCTATTGCCTAGTAACCCAAAGGACGATCCGGCATATTTGATCAGCTCGTTTTACCGCTGTACAAGTAGGCCTGTCGCGATAAACGATAAGTCAATTAATCGAACGATAAATTAAAACTATCGACCTCATTTTAATTATCGGCTATATCGTTTCTTCCTGCCTTTTTCTCTTACTGTTGATGACACTGAATGAAAAAAGGCTCAACTCCGGTGCTCTCCGTTAACTCTCCCTTCCTTACTTCCTTAGCGTAATGCCCAGCGCGTTGCACCATCTTATGTCGCGGATTGTCGGCCCATTATCAAAACCTGAGAGACACATTAGCCGACACAATCCTAGCTTTAACGGTTCGATCGAAACCGTGTTGTGTCCAATAATGGACACAAAATAATGAGTCCAGTTCACTAACTTTGAAACCAGGCATTAATCAATTCCTTACTACAATCTACCTGCAATGCATGTGGCGAGTGTCAGTCTGACTGAATTAAAATCATTATAACTATTTATGTCACGTTAACGAAGAACAGCTGAAAAGTTACCGGGTTTTCTGGTACAAATTTCTCTCCAACTCCTCCCCTACTTATTTATATTTTCTTTGCACGAACTGTTCAATAAACATTCATGTTGTTTCCGATGTCTGCTGGACTTCGGGTTGCACCGTGTCAGCTGTTCGGGATTCCCTCCGTGTTTCCCCTCAGAAAGCAGGAGGAGAATCCGCGCTTTCTAATTGGCTACCGGTCACATTCAACAGGCTGGGTTCAGCTCCCAGTCTGGGCAATTCCTTGATTTAGATCGGAGCGGCACAACGATCTACCGTAACACACAACACTAGTGACGATCTCGGAACGAAGAACGTTCTAAGATTGTAGTTCATGGTAAAAAATCCTGCAGTTTGAACTATTGCATCAGGCAGGCGGATGTCTTCTCTATTTAAATCTAATGATTACTGAAGGCCAATATACTATACAGAATTCATAATCTGCCCTCTTTTGATGGAATGCAGTATTTATTTCCATTTTGGCTTTATGTTGTTTAGTTGTTTAGAATCTATTTTATTTTTGGTTTTGGTTTTATTTATTTTGTGTATCAGTCCCAGTGTTAAGTGTCTTTTGAAAGTAAAGTGTATCCATCTTTGGCAGGAAATCGCATGGATTATTACGTAATTTCCATTAAATCAATGTAAAAAGGTCTTCAAACAATATTATCGTTTATCACAATAATTTTTTTAGACAATTTATCGCCCAGCAAAATCTGTTGTCGTGACAGGCCTATGTACAAGTGCTTTGTTGTTGACTTAGCAGCCAAAAAAACAAAAAACTTTCTGTATTGTTGTTGGGTGTGCAGGAGGCTCCATTTCTGCTTTTCAAAGACATATTGTTGTATAATTGTGCGCCAGTTTCCAGATATTTTCATGTAGAAGTGTAAACATTGAGTTGATAGGTACTAAGCATTTTTATCTATAACTAGTTTTATGCAAAAAAATGTAATGATTGTTTTGTTTGGCTCATACACCTACCCTAACGTATTCACAGTAGGTCACCTTTAAGACCTGTCATGACTTTAAAGGTTCCTGTTGTCAAACATACCATAAACCAAAACTCAAGGTAAGACCAATCTAATTACATACATGTAAATTAATAGAGATTTGTCCAATCACTGCCTTATTGGTCAGGAAAGCCATCTTCAACCGACCACCCAACGAGCCTTTTGAGGATCTAAGCAGGTGTAAATGTACCTGGTGAGGTAGAAGGAGAACACCGGCTGGTCCACTATCTGCTGCGCCAACATGTTGTCAAAGACGGGATTTCCCAGGATCTCTGCCAATGATTGGTAGGCCAGTCCCAGAACGCCATCAAACTTTGCCGTCACAAACGCAGAACCTGGTTCGTACACTGATTCGCCAAGCTCTTGGTTCAAGATGGTCATGTTTCCAATCTGGAAACATGTAGAAGAAATGCAGAAAGTTACTCTCCAGCTTGAACAAACTAAACCGCAGGTCAAAACGGACTCCTGACCTTCACTGTGTCTCTACCAATTACTCCCAGCAGGTGTCCTGATCCGTAGTGGATCCCAAATATCTGTCCATCGTGGTGGAAGGTTTTGGATTCGAAGGCCTTGAAACGTCGGTGCAATGCTGCAAACAGACAGGAATGCTCTCAGACAGGGAGCTGCAGCGACACACAGACCTTGAACTTCTTATCAGTTTGTAGCAAACTGCACCAAAGTCATGCCGTCCTGACCAGAATGCATCCCTCTAGTATGAGAATTTATCCTGGTACAGATTCTTTGGTAGCCTGTGGGCACTGCTTCGCTCCACGGTGTGTTTCTGATGGCGTACCACAGGCCTGGCTGACGCAGTACGATGACGGGACCCAAAGGTCGGCCGATCCGGTGTCAAAAATCACAGAGAAGTTCTGCGGTGGAGTCCCCACGCTGATTTCACCGTAATACTGAGCCTAGGACACAAAAACACCAGTTTGCTAACTGAAAACACTGCTACCATGCTAATACTTTGCTTAGCTTATGCTAAAGCGCTACACCAGCATGTTATATAGTGGAAGCTAATGCTAAAGCAATATATCAACATGGTATTAGCGTAAGCTAATGCTAAATTGCTACGCCAACACAGTATTTAACTGGCTTCAACTTTAATACAGTTTTTTTAATTTAAGCTTTTAATCAAACAATACTTTATTAAAACTGTGCAGTTTGAATGTTAAGCATTTAATTGAAATTCAAGCATTTTCAAAAATTTCAAGAACCCTGCAACAACGATAATGCTTTGGATTGAACATCATTTAGTCCTGGACTTTAACTAGGCCATTGTAACGCATAGATAAGCTTTCATTCAGAAATATCTCTGTGACATAAAAACTCTTACAGTTGCTTCACTTACATCCATAAAGTTGTAGATCTTCTCACTGGAGCGTCTGAGTCGGAGGGACGGCGTTCCGGGCGGGAAGCACTGAGCGTAGCGGCGGTTAAACATGTCCGGCCTGTGGTCTTTCAAGAACTCGTCCAGCAGACCCTGAGTTCTCAGCTGAGCACGGATGGAGGGAACCCGCCTCAAGGGAACCCTAGGGGATAAAACTTTGACTAGGTCAGGGGTTCCCAAACAAGAATATGTAAAGAAACATCAACTTTATAATGTTTTTTATTCATTATTCAATCATTATTACATTCATTTAGCATAACTATTGCCTGTCTGATTTTAGTCATGTTATCAGTTAATATATTATGACTTTATTCATACAGTTCTTATGGTTTTTGTAGCAGAGTTTGTCTTTTTTGTCATAAACTTTTACATTTATTTCTCACTAAGCTAGAAGCAGTTTGATGAATGAATCAGAAATAAAATTTAAATCTATTATTTTATCTTATAATTTATATTGAAAAAATATTGAATAAGATAAAACAAAAATTATGATAAAAATGTACAGAATAAAATGTTTTTTTTATCTTATCGCCTCCTGAAGCCCTGTGCGGTTCGACGCCCCCCACTTTGAATAACACTGGATCAGATCACTAAAATCTGCATTTTCTGTGAAAAATAAAATAAAGAGATCCCGATCCCGCTATATTCAGTAGCTTTAGATATTTCAGGGAAAGTATTAATCTTGATTCATGTTATTTGTAAACTTGTGATGTAATCGAGTCGTTTTACCAAAGTTTGTCTGTAAAGTGGACGAACAGGAAGCTGCTGTTTGTCCTACCTGACCATCGCTGAGCCCGTCCAGGTGGTCAGCAGCAGGATCAGGAGCCTCAGCATGTTGGTCCGGGTCGGAGTGACTGACTGCGGTCAGCAGAGGTCCGAAAGGTTTATCAGAGCCACTGGCTGCTCTGATTGGACGACACTGAACCAGCTAAACCCCGCCTTCAAACTGCACTCAGTCCAGATAAACGTTTCAGCACCAAACTTCACTCAGAGATAAAACATCTCTTTCTTGATCAAAATTAAAAGGTTAAGTGAAAACAGCCTAGTTTGCAAATAAAACGAGGATCATTTCTCTTCCTGGTGCCACTGAATCTGATTGAACTCAAAGTTCAGCCAGATGCTGAGACTCTAGTTGTGCATGTTGGAGCCGACAATCTGCAAAAATCTGATTCTGAAAAACGACTTTAAAATTCTCCTGAACACTATGGGAAATTAAAAATGAAGTTATTTCTCAGTGGTCCAATTCCATCAGATGGACATGATAAACAAACGGCTGATTTAAAGCTGCTCTGCCAACTCAGTGACCTTCATCGATGACCTCTGGGTCGACTGGCAGCGCTTTCACCTCTTTGGAAGAGGCGGAAGATGCAATCCTAATAAACATGGGATAAAGATACTCACTGCAAACCTTTTTCATTTTATCAACAAGAGCAATAATGTGATCATCGCTTCAGAAGAACAGGCTGACCGCCGAGGATGGAGGCGTCCGCATATCAGGAGAAACTATTCAAAACAAGCTGATAAAACAACGACTGGTTGTCCATCCTCCTCCATCCTCTCCTCCACTCATTCACTGCATTCACAGGATGCCTATGAACAAACGTCTTCTGGACCAGTTTCTTTAATTTACTGATGAATCAGCAGACCTCACTTCATTTGAGCCTCCTGCCTGTGACTCCCCAGAGGATCCATCACTCTGCGTTTCTGAGGTAACAGCTGCTGTCACAAAACGTTCTTTCACAGAAAACAGCAGAAACATTTAATCAAATCTACTATAATGATGTGGATAAGTTGGTAGATGTTTTTCAGTCTAAAGTTTCAAATATCATTCATTCTAGTGGCCCAATTAAAGTAAAGGTTGTGTCTGGTAGGAAGAAATCTCCATGGAGAAATGCTCAAACATTTTCCCTCTCAACTTCACGATCATAATGACATCTATAAAGAAAGACGACGTAGCTAACAGTCAACACTAAAACATGCAAGGGAGGCTTTCTTTGGAGATGTCATAAACAAAAACATGAACAATGCTGCAGCTTTATGTGCAACAGTTTGCAGGGACACAAACCCTGCAGTGACTGAAACACCTGAACTTCAATCTAATGCGCCTAAAACCAGAGAAAACTCAAAAAATCAGAGGATTAATCTGCACATCCATTCTAAAACCAAACAAAACAAATACAGGACAAATGACCCAATTTCAACTACTTCATCATAAAACCCTCGAGGAAATTATGAGTAAATGAAGCTCCGGCTGTCTGGATGTCCAACCCTCACACTTCTCAGAAAGTCCTTCCTGTTATTGTCAATAATCTGAAGCACATAGTAATTCATCACTCATCAGTTTTCCCTCAATAAAACCACCAATAAAAAAGAACAAATCACTACTGCAGAATTACAGGCTGACCTCTGACCTCTGAGGAGGAAAAAATGGAAGTGGTAAGCAATCTATGCCCCTTTCAAAATAAGAGCATGAATATAAACATCTAACTACCTGAACAATAATAACCAAAACCTCAAAGTTTCCAAAACAACCTAATAAAATAGTAGCACTTACCCAGAAAAAATAACTTAACCAAAGTGTGTTGACTCAGCACTTTCAGAATGAGCAATGATGCTAAAGCGCTAACTAGCCTTTCTGCTAATTTCTGCACTAGCAGAAATTATCAGCATCCACATGGATTCAGGAGAATTTCGGAAACCGGCAGATGCGTCCAAAAATTAAATGAGATTTTCCACAAAACGGAGGCTGACAGGCTCTGGAGAACTGATCTGCAGAGGTGATTAAACCATTTCATTCCAGTGTTTTGAACCTGTGGCTCATCTGAAACCTGCAGGAAGAACAGCGACGCTTCAGGCCTGGAGGACCTGAAACAAACATTTCTGGATCTGAGCTCTGATTGGACGTTAAAGGGTTAAATCTGCCAGGTAATAAACAGCCAGCCGTTACAATTTCTATCTTTTTTGTCAGTTAATTTAAAAATATAAAAAAAAATATTTAAGGACCAGCAGATTAATCTGTCTCTATTAAAATAAATAATTTTGCAAAGCAGCAAAATAAATTAAATGCATCCAGCAGCAACATGTCTGGTTCAGACGTTGCTTTTGTGTTTAAGGTGACAAAATGTGAGTTTTTGTTTTGTTTTGATTTTAATGATGAAAATCCTCCAGTAGAACTGGACCGTGTGGTTCTGTCGGCAGCCTGGTTGTGTAACATTGTGTTGACACTCTGAGGTCTCGGTCACTCTGACCTGCAGAGGAATATTGTTGCATCAGAGAAAACTTCCTGAAACTGGAGAAGAAGCACAGCGCCTTTATTTTGAAAGGATTTTTATTCATCTGGATGTATTTCAGGAATCATTTAAGGTCAAAAGTTCAGGTTTCATTGTGTTAATTGGACCAAACAGCAAATTAAAATTAACTTCTAAATGCTCAGCTGGAATATTTGCTCGGAAACTTTATCAACTGGACGCAGTTTTATGGCTGTTACAGTTTATTACATAATAACTCAGAACTTGAAATGATTATTGGAAACTTATCATTTCTGGTCTGTGAAATCAGGGCACTAAAAAAAGAACAGGATGATTTACAGTGAAAAATGTTTAAAACACAAATTTTCACAAACATTTCAGAAAATGTGCAACAGATTTTTTAAAACTTATTTACATTGTGGAAAGTTTGCAAATACTTTTAATCAGCATTTAAACACAAAATTATTAATTATTCTAGGAATAAAAATGGTCCAGAGTCCAAAGATATGTGAAAGTAAGCTATTGTGGTTCTATTTAGAAATATAAACACTCAAAAAGCTCCTTACATTTCCATATTTTATTTTTCTGTACAGCAACTTTAGAGGTTCCAGTTTTGTTATATTTTATAAATGTCTAAGTTTAATGACGTCTATCGAGTCAGTAGTTAATGAAGCTGAAAAAATAATGTTAAAATTAAGTGGTTTTTTTTTTTTTAAATTCAGTATCTTATGAAACATTTGGCCTCTTATGTCGTGGGAAAACTTTCATACAAGAGAAAAGTGACGACCTTGACCACCAAAACATTTCACTCACAAGAGGCAGAAACTTGAGCTTTCGTTTTTATTTCAGTAAACAAAACAACATCCAAACTTCCTTCTCTAAACGCTTGACAGCCAATTGTAGCCAGACAGTGCGGCGCGGCGATGCTAACGGGAAAACAGAAACTGTATCTGGATTACAGAGGTGATAAATAAATCTCATCCTGTCTGTCGTCTGACTCCTGGTTTAGCAGGGGTGATGGTCGGGGACTCTCTTCCTGCGGGAACAGTCAAAGTAAATTCAGATGAGGGGAATAAATGGGAGGAAACCGTCTGCAGATTAGTGAAAGTCTGACCTGGGAGCAGCTTTGATGATATTGTCGACTCTGAGGATCATCTCCGCCGCCTCGGAGGCGCTGAGCAGCATCTGGCGCTTCACCTGGAACGACTCGGTGATTCCCAGAGTCACCATGTCGCCTATCGAGCCTTCGGACATGTCTGCAGCAAAACCAGGAGGCTCACAGGTCACACAAACACTTCAAGCATTTTCAAGGCAAGACGTCAAACAACAAACGTTTATTACTGTTATTAATTTTTGTGGTAATATTTCACATATTAGAGCAGGGAAAAGTTAAATTTTATGTTTTGACTGGTTCAAGAACAAAACTCTAATTTAACAAAAACAATCCCCAATTTTAACATTTCAGATATAAAATATAAGATTATCAATAAGTGATAGTTTAAATTACGCCACTAAAAAGGAAAAGAGAATGTAAATAAGTATATTTATTTAAAACATTCATATATTTTATCATTCTGTATTAAATCCCATCAGTTTATATTTAACAACAATATGTTTGTGCTTCAAATGGCCAGTATCAGGTTAGCTTAGCCGACTGGCTTTTTCTTAAAAAAAAACAAGAAAAAAGAAAATTATTATTCCAAATATAATTGTTCAAACAAAATAAATAACCAAACTAAAGTTGATTTTTAATTGATGTAAAATTTCTGGAAGTAGAAATTTTGATTCTCTATAAACTTTATTTTTTCTGCACCTTCAATAAATAATAATAAACATTCATCAAATTTAAACAACCTAAATAAATCTTGATAGATAATAAATATTCTTGATAGTTTTTCTGACAGACAGAAACCAGCTGCTGGTTCTCTCACCCAGTCCATATGTGGTTTTGTTCTCTTGGTGTGCAGCTCTCAGTTGAGCCACCAGGTCGGCGCTGTCGTATCCGGCGTTGTCTGCGATGATGGTCGGCAACTGGAGAAGAAAACGGGAACAAAAGGGGAAAAATGCTCAGTTTGTGGAAGTTTTGATGTTAATTTTTAAGAGAAACAAACGCACCATCCTGAGCGCCTTGGCAAATGACTCCATGGCAACCGCTTCCTTTCCTGGCGTCCTATTGGCCAAATCGCTCACCACCTTCGCCATCAGCATCTCAGAGCAGCCTGAAGGGGGCGATAACGAGTATATGAGGGCAATGAGAGACCACATCAGCAGAAGCTCCTCAGTTTTGACTGAATCCCTCGAATTTTAAAGTTTAATAGTTTAATATATATTTAATATGTAATATTTAATATAGTTTTAATATATACAGGAATCTGGACGAATTCTTCAAAAAGCTTCAAATACACAGGATTAATTTTCAGGATTTAATTTATTTTTTATTTGCTGTTGGGTTTCCATAGTTACGACTGGTGTCAGCTCATCGAAGGGCGGCCATTTTGTTCGACAAGCGTGTTTTACAGCTTCTATTTATTTAGTTTGAATTCAGGTCAACTCTACAACAGAATGGGGCGATTGAAAAAAAGATAAATTAAAATTGGAAATCTGCTTTAATCTGAGGGTTTATTTTTAACAGGCGTCTGGGATTTAGTCACTGTACCTCCTCCGTAGACGGTGCGCGGCTCCTTCACAGTCTGAGCCAAAACGCAGAGGGCGTCGTGCAGCGAGCGCTCCGCCTCGTCCAGGATCTGCTGCGTCGCTCCGCGCAGGACGACGGTGCAGGCCTCACCTGGTAGGGGGCCCGGGTCAAAGGTTAAACTACAGGGAAGGTGTCACAAAACGCAGCTTCAATCTGCATTAAGGTGGTCAAATAACCTCATTGTATGGAACAATAAAAGTGCCCTAAAACATAAAATCTATTTTAATTTTTAGGTTTTACGGCAGAAATTTCAAAAAAGCCTCCACATAAAATTAGTCAAATTTAAAAAATGTAAATATGGTAAAAAGAAAATATTCCCTGGAATAAACAAATTTACAAATGAATAAAACAAAACTAATGAAAAAACAATAACATTTGACATTTATAATTTTTTACCATCTTTGAAATTAATTAGTTACTTTGTGCTTTAATTTTTTTTATTTATGTTATTTATTTATTTTTTATCTTATTGTAATTTTGTTTAAGTCCACATTTTTGGCACCGTCATCACTCCGTAGTCTGCAGCATTTATACGTACAGCTTTAAATGCCATTAAAATCAAACGTTGAGGCCAAACTACTGCAGAGATTCAAACCTGGACTAACTGCATTTAATAATTATATTTAAATCTGACATATTTATTGCTGTTACTTTTCATGCATTTATCATTAAATTTACAATCCAAAAATCTGATTTATACGATAAAAATGTGGAAATGTGACACTTAATCTAACAGAAACATAATGCTTCCAGAAAAATGAACTTTTACTAAAACTAAAGTCTCTAAACACGGATCCAAGTGAAGTTGGAAGACATTTTATTTCTCCAATCAAATGTTTTTTCTCCCCTGAAAGAGAAATTGTTTCCTGTTTGAAGACGATTTATATGTTCGTACCCATGGCAACCCCAGAGAAGTGGATGAGCATGTCCTCGCCGATCATCACCTCCTCGATCAGCTTGCAGTGACCGAGCTTCACCATCTCCGGGTGGTCGAAGGTGGAGGTAATCTCGCCGCCTGCGGACACGGATCCATCAGAACCGGAGCTCAAAATCTGCCCGGTAACCGCGAATAAATCCATTTACAACAACCAGAGGTGAGGATGAAACGTACCTGTGACGAGAGCGAGGCGCTCAACGCCGGCGAAGTCGGCGTGTTCGATGGCCATGACTCCAGCCTGAGCGAACAGCTGCTCTGGGTAGTTATAGATCAGCTGCCTGTGCAAGAACAGAAACAATAAGTATTTATTGAAGTGGTTTAGAAATACAAACTTCACTAATGCTGGACCCGAAAACCGGATCTACAAAAAATAAACTCGTTTTTGAAATATCTACTTTGATAATGATTTTGAACCAGGATTCAATTTCACTTTATTGAAATCAGCAAAACTGCAACAGCGACTTTTCCTGCATCAGGCAAGTCGACATTAGTGGAATATTAAAGTTTTGTAAATTTGTAATGGAAGTAAATGAGCATCTACTGACTGAAAATTGTGCAAACTGGAATAATTCCAGCTAATTTAGAAAAACTAAACAACAAAAGCAGATTTTTTCCAGCTGAATGTTTCCTGTGTTACAATGAGGTTTTTCTGTTGATTGAAATCAACGTCTTTTGAAAAGCTGCGACTGAAACATGTTTTTTCGAGTCACATGATCAACAAGCAGCCAAAACGACAAACATGAAACAACTTGCTGTGATAGCAGGACCTTTGACCTCTACCGCCACCCTGAGCCTTTCTACCTGTTGATGAAGCAGTTGATGCCGTGCTTCAGGATCCGGTCGACTTTCTCCTTCATCTTCTGCTTCTCGGCGAGCTCGATCTCCGCAACCTTCGCCGTGGAGTCGACGCGAACTCTGGAGCCGAAGATCTGCCCGACGTCAGAGCAGAACAAGAAACACATTAAGATTAAATTAGTTCTGATCGACAGAGCGACTTAATGCCCACTTGGACTTTTAGTAGTGTAGTTTGGCCTCCATCCAGCAGAGGACGCCACACATCATCTATTAGTAGAGCCAGTTGGTACAAAACAAAGATGATGGACCGTACCGGACCGGGAAAGAGAAACGGCCCAGCAGTTTGTTGTGGATGAGAAAATAACTTTAAATTTAAACACTCGACAAACTCTTTAAGCCTGTGAGGCGGAGCATCAACTTCTCAATCAAGCATTACCAGTAATGTAATGCTATTATAAGCAATTAATTACATGATAAATTAAGACAAACTCAATAATTTCCATTTGCATGATTTATCCTTTTTCTCTTTCTACCAGAAATTGGATAATAAAAGTCTGACAGGTCAACCAGAATTCAACAGCTGACGAAAATATTGCTAAAATGTAACAAACTTATTAATAATTCACCATATGATGACAAATGTTGCCTTCATGTTCGGAGGACGGTCAGCATTCTAGAGAAACTGCAGGGTTTTAAGAAAATGGCTGCTTATCAATCATTAGTCGTTACATAAAACTGATCAGCTTTAGATCAACTCAAATCAATAATTTGTATCGATATTGAATATTACTGACACTGAGAAAAACAGTGTCTTTAGTCAGAGGCTTCTTCAAATTTGCTGCAACACAGACTGTAACAGCCATCACCACCTACAATAACTAATAATTCTGAATTAAAATGAGTTAAACAGGATTTAATTTGTGTTTGGATCAGTGTGGTATTTCTGAGCTGATGTTTTGACTGTTGTGCTGATCTGGAGCGTTTTCTACCTTGATCTTGTCTGTGTCCATGCCCGTGTTGGCGATCAGGATCTTGACGTTCTCCAGCCTCTTCGGTTGGTTCACGCCAATCTTCTTGTCCAACAGGAAACCTAAACGGGTTCAATCAAACGTCACAACGAGCCGATTGGCCAGCAGAGCCCCTTCTGTATGCGGGCCTCACCTTCGTCCAGGTAGGAGTCGGTGAGGCTTCCTCCCAGCTTCTTGATGACGTGAATCGCCTCCAGGTTGCCAGAGCCTTTCAGCCTCATGACGGCGTTCACCGCCAGCTTGGCGAAGTGGTCTTTGTGGTGCGTCAGCAGCTTGGACGACAGCGTGGTGCGGGCGATGTTCAGTAGGTCCTCCTGGAAGCGGTCCGGGTCGTTGCTATGGAGACCAAACAGGACGATCAGGGGAAATGTGTTTCATGAGCTTCAGGGGTTGAATGAAGTTTGAAGACAGGAAAACATTCAAGATTCGTTCAATTCAAAACGTTATTATCTATCATGAATTATTGCTGTGAATTTTTATGGTAGTACAGAGTTTCTGTAAGACCAATTCAAATTTAAGACTTTAAGACCTTTTAAGTTTTTTTTTTATCTAAACTTAAGATTTTTAAAGACCATTATGAATAGAGTTTAAGATCTATTATCTCCAGAGAAATGTACAAACTTCGTGCAATAAATTGGTGATAAATTTGCACTGACCTATGATTCATGCAAAAAACAAAAAAAGCAAGCTAGCTAACAATGTATGATAGCATCCAGTTAGCGGTAGCGTCAACAGTCTTGAGTGACGGATGAAGTGAAAATATCTGAGTTCGATTAAAATTTTTTTCTGACAGAAATGTCGCAAGAAAGAAGAAATAAAAATAAAAAAAATAAATAAATAAAAACAAAAAAACGGAGTACAAGATTAGACGATGCAAAATTGTGTTTTTCGTCATTAGCGGAATATTTTTATTCTACTGGAAATAAAGTTTCGACTGAAACATAAACAGAAATCAGTTTCCAAACTTTGAAAACACCTGATTGAAATTCAAGCGTTGTCAGGATGTTTTCTGACCTGTGGTCGGCGGCGGCCTCCCTCAGAGCCTCCCTGGCCGCCTGAGTCGCCTTCCTCCAGCCTGAGATGATGGTCTGAGGGTGGAGCTTCCTGGCAATCAGAAGCTCCGCCTCCTGAACCAGGAAGAGGAAGATTAAGTGGAAGGAAAATCTCGAATGCCTCCCAGGGATGAGTTAATGCATTTACCCTCAGCAGCTCGGCGGCGAGCACGGTGACCGAGGTCGTCCCGTCTCCGACTTCATCGTCCTGAACCTTCGACATGTCTGCAGAGAAATGACATCAGTTTGGCTTCAGGCGCCGCCTCATATGAACAAACAGCGATTAAAGCTAAAAACTCGTTTCTCTGGGAGCAACGTTCGGTTTCCACCCACCAACAAGAACTTTGGCAGCCGGGTTGTCGACGCCGATGGCCTTCAAGATGGTCGCTCCATCGTTGGTTACCGTCACCGATCCGCCTTTTGCTCCACTGAGCAAAATCTTATCCTGCAAAATAATCGATGCACGTTAATCACCACAGAAAACTGATGGTATATTTATGAATAATAGCTCCAGGTTTTTTAGGCGACTCACCATTCCCTTCGGCCCCAGAGTGCTCTTCACCAGATCGCCAATGGCGATGGCGCCAACGAAAGACGACTGCAGATAAAAAAAATAAAAAAGCAACCAAGAAATTATTTCACCCATTCAATTAAATGACAGAGTAAAATGATGCTTCAAAAATAAACATTTGCTCAAAAATCCCCACCAGTCGTGCAGTTTCTGCTTTTTCTTCATCGGCTCCTTGTTTGAAGATGCTGACCGGGGCCATGGATAAGGACGCCTGAGGAAAGGAGGCTTTAAGTTAACAATTCACCGCCGATCTTCTTTTGCTCAACATCTAAATTACTTCAGCTGATCAAATGTTATAATGTGTGAAAACAATAATGTTTAATATAGACACAACAATTCATTAATTGATAACCTGGTGAATTTTCATCAAATGCTGCTACGTTTTATTTCTTTCTGTTAAAATTCTACTAAAAAGACATTTTTGGCAATAAAAGAAACGATTACCTTATTAACATAAGCTTTGATGCATAACTTTGGGAAAAAAAGGACTACTTTTCTTAATGGTTATATTGTTCATTTTGATGGATGTCTATAAGAAAAATGTACTGTTAATGTTTTCTTTAAATATACAGAAAACCTGAAATAACAATAAACAAAACCTGTTTGATGACAAATAAAAATGATTAACACACAGAAGGGACTTTCAGATGTCAGCTTATGCAATGGTGGCATTGAACAAGCTGATATTTTGCTGTGTATTTGAACAATGGAGGAGTTTTCTGAGTTGCATAGCTAATTTTCTCTTCATCTGAATAAGTTTATTTGTACTTCTGCTCCTTTTCATTCAAAAACACAAAAACTTTATGAACAAAACTTTTACTTGTTACATAAACTATACATATTTATTTGATAAAATCAATGAAATACAAATAAATTGGGAAAAAATGCAGAGTAAAACTATTTTGATCCTTTAAGGGCTACAATTATAGACACAAGGCGTGACTACAACTTTATTTTCTGAGTACACGTGAACGCAGCAGTAGCAGCAGTTTAGTCCCGCCCCTCTGGAAACCGCTAGAAGCTTTTAACATTAATAAAAAAATAACACAAAAGCATAAAATATCATGAACACACAGCACCACAAATAAGCTATAATAAATTTAGCAGTTTTATCTCTCCATCAGCTCAAGGTCCAGTCAAGGTCCAGTTCTTTATTCCTGACAGATTTAAGTCGCTCATTTGTTCCTGAATGACAGCCACAAAGGGCAGCGCTGAGCTAACTAGCATGCTATAGGCTAACAGGGAAGAACAAAACCAACCGCACTGAAAACCGCACTAACATACGAACTTAGAGCCATGTGTGCACAGATGTAAACCCGACAGCTTTGCCGCAAATGAGTGACTAAAAATCTTAAAACAAAGAGGTTAGATGTTAGCCGCTAGCGCAACCACACCGCCCCATGTGCCTGCTTTTCACCGGTTTAGCACATCCTGCTAAAATACCGTTCAATTACCTCAAAAACTACTGAAAACAACCCCGAGACCAATTTAAAATCTCCTTAGAGGTCCGTTATTGTGAAAACTCTCATCTTAAGATCTGAAGGGAGTTTAAATAAAAAGGAAACTCACCATGATGTCTGTAATTCAAGGGTGGAAGCAAAGCACGCACACCAAGGAAGGGCTGGACGTAGCCGTGATGCAAAGACGTATCTGCGTGACGGTGCGTTCAAGGTACATAATGGAAAACAATCCATCGTACAGCTAATTAGAATTAATATACCTTTCGTGATATTACATGAGCTTTTACAAGATCTTCATATCTTTAAATCTGTTTAAATACTTAGAGTTGGCCGACAAATTAAGAAAAATTTTAATATGATGGAAACACATTTACCTCACTGGGATCCCCAAGGCTTTTTTTCTGAAAGCAAAACAGTTCAAATTTCCCTTTAACTTCAGTGAGTTGCTAAATTCTCAGTGATTAGACTAAATGGTTTCAGATCTTGCAGTTCCAGGATGAGGACACTGCAAATAACCAGCAGAGATGATGCATAAAAGTGGTATGTGTGTAAAAGCCTTGTGGTAATTTAATTTGAATCCAATTATATACTTTTTGAGGTAATTTAAACATGAGAAATGTAAATTTTTTACATATATAAATTGCATAGTACCGACAAATTGTAATGAAGTAAGAGTAGCAATACTTCAACATATTTTTACTCAAGAGTAAAAAAGTTTAGTATCTGATCAAATTATCAGTCATTTAATATTTAAAAATTACATCATCACAGACAAAAATGACTCAAATAAGTGTAACTAGTTACGACCCAACTCTGATAAATTGCCAAAATCACCAAGTGAGTCCAGTTCTCCCTGGAGGAAAACCGTATCAGGTGTTTCCTCTCATTCACTAAATGATTGAGACAGAAGTGAGGTGAAAAGGTCACATTTATTTTCTCATATGTTACTTTAACTCCTCATTTTGCATCATCTCTTCCTTCGCCTCCTGCCGTTGTGGCGGGCAGACTGGACTGGGAGACAGTAGATGTGCATGGGAAACGTCTTGAAGTAGCTGCTCACCCAGGGTCTGCAGGAAATCACAGGAAATGTAAGTGACTTTTATGAAAATGTATAAAAATTCAAAGCAATGTTGACGCATGTTCAGCTGTGCTATGTCTGTAATTACTTGGCCACCCGCTGGCTCAGACTCAGGAAACACAGGTTCTGCCACAGCAGTTTGTTTTCCTGCTGACGGACGAATTGAGCTTCCTGCTGCCGCGCGGCGTCCAAACGCTGAGACTCCCGCAGCTCTCCTTCAATCTGCGTCAGCTGGGAAACAGCAGCAAGAAAATTAATCGATCCACTCCGGTTCGGACAGAGAGCTGCGACCAGGGCAAGAAAACGAAACAATGTTCCAAAAATAAAGTCAGAATATTATGAGAATAAAGCAGAATATCCCGACTTCATTCTTGTAATATGACATTATTCTCTAAATATTTTATTTGAGAATAAATATTTTTTATTCAAGAATAAAAATATTTGAATTATGAGAATAAGGCAATTCTCATAATTTTATTCTTATGTAATTTCAACTTTATTCCAGTAATATTATGATTTTACTCTCAAAGTATTTTATTCAATAATAAAATATTTATTCTCAAATATTTTTATTTGAAAATGAAAATACTAAAATTAACAGAACACAGTTATTCTCCATTTTATGACTTTTTACCCACAATTTATTAATTAGTTTTATGGTTGTGTTTGTAATTATTGTTTTTGTTTAAAAAATACAGATTTTTCTTATAAATAAAATCTTGGATCTCAATGAGAAAATATTTATTTAATCTCATAACAAATATTTACATTTTATTGACATTTACAGAAACTAATTTTCATTTTGATAGTTAAGATTTTTTGTAATTTTTTACAATTAAAACAGAAAAACTTTGTTGATCACAAATTGATTTGTAAAGAAAATAAAAGGCTAAAATGTTTGTCTAAAACACTTTTTCGTGTTTTTAAAGGTTTAAAATGCAGAATTGGTTCGAAATATCTAAATGTTGTGATGTTACAACATGCAGCCTTGTGCAAAAGTTCTGGGTCATGTCTTCATTGTTTGTTCATTCCTGAAATAAAGTTTTAATCCTTCACTGGTCCAGATTTTCTCTGGTGGCTGAAGGAAAAAGGACAGAAACGTCACCTCCTCTAGCAGAGTCCTGTTCCTCTCCAGCTTCCTGGGCTGATCACAAACAGCCAGAGGAACAGAGTTGGACCGAAGCCGAACGTCTCGTCTCTCTGTCCTGGTCACACCTGGTTTCCCTGCTCCACCTGTCTGCTGCTGGGCGATCAAAGGCAGGAAGCCAGTGCTATCAGACCAGGAGAGAGAGAGTGATGAGTTCATATTTCACCTCATCGTGTTGCCATGTTGTTGAACAGCATGTGTGTGTGTTGACTGACACTGCTAATAAAACCCAAACACACACAACCGAACCCTCTCCAGATGGAAACCTCAGCAGGAAACAAAAATACATTTTAAAACACTGAATATGATGCAGCCTGATGCAGAAAACCCTGCAGCATTCTGAGTGTTTTTCTGACATATTTTGACATTCCAGGACACATAAACACAGTTACAAAGTCAACCTTCTATCACCTGAAGAACATTTCTAGGATTAAAGGACTGATGTCTCAAGAAGATCTAGAAAAATTGTCTTTACAGTTTCCTAACTCATCAGTCAAAATATCAAACTGTTTTGAGTAAAAGGTCACTGGGGATTTGTGGCCCCATTTACTGCGACATTAAAATAAAACACTGGTTTTGTCCCTACAATTTTCTATTTTGGACATAAATTTGTCATTTAAAAGTTTATAGAAAGAGAAACACAAAAAGTATCCATCTGCACCAGTACCGTTTAAACCGTCCCTAAGTTGATCCGAGGGCCACTCAGAATGACTCAACGGACCGCAAATGGCCCCTGGGCCACACACTGGACACCCCTGCTTTAAATCACAACTAAAACCATATTTGATACGTATTGATGATTTAGATGAAGGAATTTGACAAAATGTCATGTTCATTTCTTGTTTCTTTATTGGTAATTATGTTATATTTTATGTGTAAAGCAAATAAACGCAAATAAATTTGACTTAAATGGGTTTTAATGTCAACTTTATGTAGAAAAATTCAAACTAATGTTACAAACAGAAGATTTTTTTTTTGAGAATTAAAATTTGACAAGTAAAATTTAAAAACTGTCAAAACCGTCACATTTAATTATTAAGTATTTAAATGAGCTCGGTTGGAGCAGAGACTCACTCTGATGCAGAGTTCAGTCACTTTTGTGAACAAAATTACTCCACTGTGCTATGAGGAGTTTTACTATGAAGTATTTCTGCTCTTATTGAGTAAAATAAAACCCTCTGATGTTCAGTAAAACCTCATTCTTTTAGCATTTTGCCCCAAAATGTCCTAGGAAGCAAATATAAAGGTTGATTTGTTTCCCACAAACAGAAAAACAAACACGTTTCTGTTTCAAATTTGTTTTCAGATCCATCTGATCGGGGTAATGTATCCCACAGCCGAGATCCGGCAGAGTATCACAAACACACACGCTTATCAAATTCATCCGACCTGACCGAGTTTCCATCGCCGCTTCAGACGGCAGCAGTTCTGCAACACGCGGCTACAAAATCTACCTTCCATCTTCAACGCTTTCTCTCTGTGAACCAGCCGTTCAATCCCACAAAAACTGGCTGTGACGGTCCGGTTCGTTTACCTGTGCTCTCTGCTTTCATTTTCCTCCTGGATCTGCGAGAGATGTCTGGCTCCCATCCTGCCCTGCAGCAACAAAAACAAGAAACAAACACAAAGGATTCAGTGTCAGTTAATTACAGACGGAGAGCTGGAGGAGGAGAGAGACTGTTTCACCACAACGTTACCGCGGCGACAGGAGACCTCTGCCCATCAGTATCGGGGCTGATAGACGATACCAAACACACACACACACTAATTCCACACACACACAAAATGACAGCTGAGTGGAGATTAGTTACCTTTATCCTCGTAGGAACGTTACACCTGGTTTTGTCTTCTTTTGTGAGGTTTTACTGGAGCTGAATTACGATTCTCCACAAACAAATTAATATAGAAAAACACAACATTTCTGCAAGCAGAGGCCATGGCAATCAAGAGTTTACAAGATTTGTATTTTTTATAAAATAAGAATTAATATTTGTGACAAATAATAAATAGTACTCGACCAGATGTCAAGTACAAATCTGGGCAAAAAAAACAAGAAACACGTAACGACCCAAAAACCTGGAAATGATCAAAAGTCCTTTTTATATTTTATTGATATACATATTTAATAAAAATTATGTTTATTGTAGAGCAGGTAAAACAATAATAATAAAAAAAGCCTGTAGTTTAAATTTGATCATTTTGAGGTCAGGGCAAAAAGTTTGGACACTGCGATTAATTTAATGTTTGTGCAAACATTAATTTAACCTGAAATAATTAGAAATTAGTGTTTAGTCTTTAAAAACTAATATGCATAGGTCTGAAATATTAAATAAAATCAGAAATATCAGTCATCAATCCAAACATCCCCCATATCTTAATTGGTAATTTTATACAGCAATAATATTACAACAACAAATATGAACAATAATGAACTGAGTATTAAACTGGAAACTGTGAATTTTATGCAAAAATGCAAGTGTGAATGTTAAATGCTTTTGGTGAAAATGGCAAAAGCGTTTGAATCAACTGCTGAAGACTTGCAGAAAGGTAAGAAATCGTCCACACAGAGTGAAAAACCCAGGTAAAAGACAAAACTAGCTAAAATACAAATGACAGCATCTAACATGCTGGGCTACAGTAATATATTAAAAAAAAAATAGAAAAACTCCTGTAAAAGCTAAAATTTGAGAAGGACAGAAACATTCACACTGAGACCAGGCTTAGGATTGCTGCTACTTACAGGGTCCATTTCTGGTCCCGTCTCGTTTTCTTCCTGTCTTCAGACGAGGCGTTTCGCTCTGAGACCTCGTTAGGTCGGCGTTTGTGCGGCTCGTCCTGCACCTGAATTAGTCATCAGTCTGCTGGTGAGTAATCAGCTCAGGTAGATGACATCATTGAGAACAGAAATACTGATAAATATTACATTTACAGAAATCCAGAAACAATTTTACCAAAGCTCTGAGTATGATGGCATCTTATTCTGATAAAGAAATGCTAATAAATTTATCTTGCAGCAAATAGATTGTTGGGTAATTAAGGCCTCGTCTTTGTTGAGACTTCTTTAACATAAACAAATAAATCAGTCTAATTGATCAAAAATCAGAGTGGACACTGAAAAAAATGTAAAGAAATATCAAAGTAACAATAAAAACAATAGGCCTTCGCAGCGCTTAGCTGCTCGGGCCTAATTACATTATGCTGATAATTTAAATAAGCTGTAAGAATAATGACAGAACAAATTTCAAGACCAAAACTCTAAACATGTTCTACTGACGGCTAAAACGGTAACTTCTATGAAAACATTAAATTGATTAAAGGTGACTTATGACTTTGAAAAAATGAGCCCTTTCAAAAACCTCCAAAATGTAACATTAATCTGTAGGCACTTTCCGTTACCTAGCAACCCCAGCAAGCAGCCCGTTACCTAGCAACCCCAAACAATTCCAACAGTTTGGTCAGCTAGTTTTACTGCTTTATGTGCTTTACCAGTGTTTTGTTGTTGACTTACCATCCAGAATTAAACAAAGAAGAGATAAACCGTCTTTTATATCCAGATTATTCTTCACTGCTCTCAGTCCTGAAAATCTTCTGGTTCCTAAAGTCTAAATTAGTTGCAGTTCTGTCAGTAGAGTGAATTAAACATGTGAAAAGTGAGAAGTTTGCCTGGTGAGAAAAGCTCTCAAACTCAAAAAACATCATGCAAAACGTAAAAAATTTAAAACAACCATGCAAGAACTTTTAAAAATACTTTATTAAAGCAGTTGGGATTCACTCAGCTCATAGAAAAGATTAAGTTAAAACTTTTACATTCATAAATAACTCACGACGTCACTATATCTTTCTTTCAGGTAACCACAGC
Source organism: Poeciliopsis turneri (assembly GCA_922788865.1). NCBI lineage: Eukaryota > Metazoa > Chordata > Actinopteri > Cyprinodontiformes > Poeciliidae > Poeciliopsis > Poeciliopsis turneri. The sequence goes on along the minus strand of CAKLNU010000303.1, from coordinate 1,131,923 downwards.
ATTTTTGTATCATTTGGACTCAATCCCATTTCATCCAGTCCACACAACTGCAAAATTGTGTTTTTTTTTTGTTTTTTTTACATTAGCAGAATATTGTAAAGGTTTAGCGCATTTTTGTAATGAAAATAACGCTGGTGTCTTTTTCGAAAGGTTTTGTTGCTTCCTTCAGTAGTTAGTGGTGCAGCGCCCCCACAGGCGAGGAGGGGAACAGGTTTTTCAGACTGACTCAGCGCAGTGTGAAAGTGAACTGCAGCAGCTAAAATATAACAAATGTTGCAATCAATCAACCAGTTGTGAAAACACACTGATTTTGTCTAAAATGTCAGTAAGACCCTGTCATAGAATTATTTCAATCAGGAGGCTTTCAGAAACTAAACATCGAACGTAAACAGAACAAAACATCCAATAAGACCAGAACCAACCCAGGTTCACATCAAAATGATCCACAGAATTCGGGTCAGTGAACATTTACAGGCCTGGATATGAAATGGGATTGGGTTTCAGACATCCATGTTTGTATTTAATTATTTATAAAGTTGGCATTGTAATTTCACATTTGTTAAAAATATGTTTTCTGCCATTTTGTACTACGTTAGTCTCACAACAACAGAAACATCAACTAATTGAAATATTTTAAATACTCAACAGATTTAAGAGTGTTTCTTTAAGTGGCCAACAGAAGTGTAAACTGCTAACCAACATTTCTAATCTCATTTCTAATCCCCTCAGCAAAGATTTATTAATCCACAAATTCAGGCTTTTGCATAAAAAAAGGAAAAACTTTCAAGTGCTTCACTGGGGAAAAAGATACAAACAGCATTTTCGAAATTATTAATTTTGTTTTCGAGATCATCAAAGCGAGAAGTGTCCAAAACAGATTAAAAGTGAGAAGTTACGTAATCTGAAGATTTGTTTTCCTTTCACAATAAAACGCATTTGCAATTTATAAAAAACAAACATTACAACAGTGCAGTAAAAGTTTTCAGGGTGTTTTTGTCAGTAAAAGCAAAGATCTGCTCAATGAGATCATTTGTTTAAATTAATTTTCAGGAAGAAGCTAACGTTTATGTCTTTGTGCAGCGTCTGTAGAAGTGGAAGTAATAATCTGTAAAGAGCGCCCCCGCGTAGTGGTGGTCAGTAGTGCAGTTTGCTTGACCCTGGAGAAACATTAAAAATATTTCCATGGTTTAAATAAATGTTTATATAAATTATCCAAGGGATTTTAAAGCTTGTAATAAAATTAAAATTTGTCAAATATAGTTAGCTGCTGTTTAAATTACATGAAAATGCTTAATTTTCTGATTCTCCTATAAATGTGTCGTGAGCTATTTGCGATTTGAAACAGAAATAATTTGTTTCTTACAGCTACTGAGGAGCGGAAGTGATATGAGCTGTGCTGAAGCCGAGCCACATGAAGAGGCCACTCATGTTCCCCCTGCAGAAACAGACCAATCAATCAAATCAGTCAATTATTTTTCAACTCTATCCACTTTGTGTAACCATTTAACCTTCACTGCATGAAGAGTTTTTCAGTTTTCATTAATGAAATGTCTGTCAGGACTCTGGGGTTTTTGGGTTTATGTCATGGTTTACCTCTATCCTTCCTTTGATTCTAGTTGGTTTATTTCTATGTCCTTCTAGTTATTCTAGTTTCTCAGTTCCTGAGTTCTTGTTATTAGATCAGACTTAATTGTTTACGGTTTCTCCTTATGTCTTTGTTCTTCTTAGTTTATCATGTTTCCTGTAGTCTTGATGTTTCTTCAGAGTTATTTCTTGCTCTCTTGTGTTGTCCTGAGCATCTACCTTTACCTGACTCTGTTACATGTTAACCTATTTATAACTGAACAACCTGGACCAAATACATAAAAATCTTCCACAGAGGGTGAAATCAATTTCTAAAAGGTTTTTCTATGATTATTAACCATTTATACACATGTTTTCCAATTTTTTGTGTAATATTAAAGTTTATTAATACAGAGCTGCAATAAAAACAGAAAATGTACCTGTGTATTTGATGGGTACCGATGTTCAGAGTCATCGTCTTCTTTCGTTACCGCAGAACAAGGGCTGGTTTCCTCTGCAGCACATAGATGAACCACCAACAATTCAGTAGAACTGAAACATAATAAATAACATTTTACACAATTAAACAATCTTCAAAGACAGTAACTTAGTTTACTGTTAACCAGAAGTCAGTTAGCAATAATCTAAAGCTTGGATCATTTACTATTTAATTATTTTTTTCAAAGTAGCTCAGTTTACTATTTGGCAGGGAGCAAAAAAAAAAAAGCTACTGCTAATAAACAACAAAAATATGGTGCTAACTGGCTAACTGCTATTAGCTAGCCAATAATAATCTGACTATTATTAGATTAATAATTTAAATAGTAAGACGTTACATAATGTATAGGGCCTAAATATGAGGGGAACCATATTACCTTGAAATATTGTTCATAGAAAGCCAGTATGCTATCAGCAGGGAGCAAAAAGACCTCTGCTAGCTAACAGCAGCAGTTTCATGCTATCTAGCCAACAGTAGTTTTGAGGAGTTTGACAATTTTTGGCAAAATGTTTAATAAACTTCAACTTCATAGGAAGCAGCCACAGATCTGATCTGATTCAAGGTTTAAAATGATTTATTAGGGGTATTTTTTATCCTTTGGCAGCAAATTAGAAGCAGCTAATTTTACCTGGAGCTAAGAAGAACTTATTAGGAATTTGTTGATGCTGACAATTTAATGGCAGCTGAAGTGTGAAAAGGTTTCAATATTCTTAAATCTGTCAAGGAAAAAGTTGAGTTCTTACATGAGAGACGAGGAGTTACTGCAAAATATTTAGGTAAAACATAGAAATTAGTTTTATTTTCTGTGCTTTGATGCCATCAGTCCTTACTTCATAAGCAGCGTGACTCTCATGTTGACAGGGAGAAACTGGCTGATAGGAACTCTAAAAACGTATCTCTCAGGCCTAAACAAAACAAAACAGACAGAAATGTTACTACAGCTCGTCCAAAGGAGAAAATTAAGATTAATTGTTGATTTATCGTTTAATGTTTTATGAATCTACCTACCCACATTCATCCCTCATGCAGTATTTGCTGTCAATCACCTGGTCGTTCTCTTTAATAATGAAAGTATGAATAGTTGTGTTTCGCCCTGATGGAGAGGAAATAGTCCATCAATCACATCAAACACAAAGACTTATGTTTGCAAAATGATAGCGTTCATGGGGTATGAATACTTTTGCGAGCTTCTTTTATTTTGACATTACTTTACATTAGTGATATGTAACACTCACAGTCTCCAGTAGTTTTCAGGTGCTTAATGTTTTCTGTTCCTGCTCCTGTTGAACAAAAGCACCAGCCTGATTCTGCTCTTTCATGATGCTGTTCATCTGAATAACTCATCCAGGTTTTCTGGGCTGCTGTTACCTGTTCTTGTTGAGTTTCTGGCTGGATCGGAGGTCGGCTTGAAGGAGAAAGTGCTGCCCGCTGGAGACGAAGGGCAGCAGAACACCTCATCGCAGAACAGCAGCTCACAGAAGCTCACGTCAGGAGGCCAGGAGCCAGGAGCCGTTGTTTTTGAGACTGGCATTGCTGTTGTTGTGACCGGAAGCACAACTTCCAGTTAGCATATTCACTTTATTTTCTTGCTTTATTCAATAATAGTTTGGGGTTTTTCATTTTAGACCCGTTGCAGCATAATGTCATGCAGATCCCGCCCCCATCTCTCTGCTGGAGGGAAAAGCTGTTGGCTTACGATGACTAGCATTGGTTTAAGCTGTCAAGTTGTCAAAATAAAACACTAAATCTTAAATGTAAGCTTGGTATATAAAAGAAAAAGGGACACAGTGTTTTCTACTAATTGCCAACAGTAGAACAGCTAGATAACAAGGTCAGGAAAATGTTTTCATTAAGAAAAAAACAGCAAGGGAGAGCGAGCACAAGCTAGCACAAGCACAACTAGCACAAGTTGTGCTACGTCTTGTGGCACAGACACAAGACGTGTCTTGTGTCTGTGCGTCTACTGTGGGATTAAATGTGTTTATGTTCAGTTAAACATATAAAAAAGGTGACAAAAACACCCACTGAGACAGATCATCATTAGAGAAGGTGTTTAAATTAGATAATCAATCAATGTAGTGTTAGTTTAGCTGCTAGCAGCGAAAGCTAATCTGCCACAGTGATCACTCATTAATAACCTCAAAATAAACACCAAGCCTGAAAACATAAAACTGGAATGGATTGAATGTTCTGTTCTTGAAATGTTTGAGTGTTTCTGATGTTAAATCCTGAAACATGAAGTCAACGTGTAGCGTAGCAGAGAGCAAGAAAAAAAGTTGACAGAAACAGTTCTAAAAACTAATGAATCGATTCATAAATATAAAAAAGAAGATTAGTGATAGTTTCTATTTATTTCAGTTAACAAAAATGTTTCCTTAATTTCAGTTTTGTTAGTTTTATTTAACTACAATAACCTTTTTAAGAAAATAAATATGGGCAATGAAGGACGACTGGCAATAATAATATCTGCAAAGGTAATTTTGAACAACAATAAGAAAATCTAAGCAATAATATTCATGAATGTCGCTTGTAAAAAATAAAACAAGTTTTGCTACATCTAAATGTTTGAGATCATTAAATGGAGTATTTCCAGACTGATTTAAGTGGAGAACGGTACCTGTAGTAGGTGATTCTTCTGTCCACATAGGCGATACAGTGCTGGTGCTAAAGGAAAAAGTACAAAATAAAATAAAATCACACAACAACATCAAGGTATCGGTATGGAAATTGTATGTTTAAACTTTCTTAATGGAGAAGGACGATGAATAAAATCAGTTATTAATCATCTAAAAGTTTTTTTAAGAAAAAACTTTATGGCTACCTGTTAATGGGACGGATCTCAATGTCTACCGCCTTCAGATTTACCAGGTAAAGAGCTGAAATGGAGATTATACTGCAACCAAAAACACAAAAATAATTTTTACTTCTATTTGACTTCATATAAAAATGCAGGCAGTGGCGTAACTTTCCTCACCAGATAGCCGTAGTGATCAGGAAGGTAAAGAGGCTGGCCAGGAAGATTTTATTGTGAAGAAAGTGAGTGAGTTTCTGACACCAGACACCGTTTTTCTGAGTGGTTGCGGTTCTACCCGGTTCTGGGGTTGGTGGCACTGACCCGCTACTGTTGACCTGAGCTTTACTGCTGGAGAACAAACAAGAACTTCACCGTCTACACACCATCAAAAACCTCAGTAAATGCATTAATTAAATGCTAAATAGATTCATTAAACATGAAGTGATATATCATTCTGTTAGTTCTGTATGGAGCTAAATTGGGCCCAAAATATTTGTTTAAAAAAATTTAAAAAAAAACTGAAACTGAACAAAATTTTAACAAATAAAAAAATTAAAAGCAATTGAAAAAAAATCCAAACAGAAACAAATTAAACTTGAAAAAGATTTGAACCTGAAAAAAAAAAAAAAATGTATCATCCAATCAGAGAGGCGACTTAACAGTGATGCAATACCAAATACAGGCTTGGTTCATAAATTAAGAGCTATCAGCATTAAATCAATCTATTCCTGCAAATCGCTCAGAAATTACTCCCATAATGTCTTTTGTCGCCGATTCGCATGAATCCATTTTGCTTTATGCTCTCTGAACTCTGAGTTGCCTGAAGGTTTTGTCTGAAAAATTATTGTCCCCTCAGTTTCAACCTTTGACCCTGAGGAATCATAACGGCTTTGGCAGATGTGTTGCATTCAGGAACAGTGGGAACACTGACAATATCTTTAAAACATTATCAATATTCTTTGATTATGAGATTGTTTTTTTAAACATGATTCACCGATATAAGCTGACAACACATTTTTCATAATACAAATATCAGTGAAAAAATAGGATCCTGACAAATTTACGTAGCATTTTCAGTCAGTGTTGGGTTTTTCCCACGCTGTTAAAGTAGGTCTGAAGTTGGTTCATTCTGGTATTTACTATTCAGATAAGTAATGGTGATTTCTGCTGCAGCTCCAGTTATAGACGGGGTTATCTACTGCTTCCAGACATATAGATTATGGGATGTGTTTAGGATCAGAAAACCTCTAAATTATCAGGATAAATAGGAAGGTAAAAAAGTGAAAATAATTTGCTGTTGCCTCCTGACTGTCGTTGACCTGCAATACCTGAGTAACGCACCCAGAGTCAGGCAGCATCTCGTGATGGCAAAGCGGATCTGGATCAATGTTTTTGGCTAAATTAGATGGTTGAAAAGCTGCAGGAGAATTCATAAAACCTGTCCTTGAACTGCAACGTCCTTCAGTTTCTCTGCAGCCTCAGTTATGCAATAGAGTCATTTTATCAGTTTTTCCACACTGCTGCACGGTTACAAGTAATCTGACTCTGGACTTAGAACCACAGCTGATCAGAAGTGGGCCAAAAAAAAAAACACATAAAGCTTTCTCTCACTTTAATTTTATTAATTTGTGACAGGAAAATGTAAAATGGTCAAAAACAGATTAAATATTCAGGTCCAAAATGACTGGACCAGGAAGCAGCTCTGATACTTTGGCATCTCCATGTTTTCTGCTGCAATGGTAGATGTGTTATTGTATGGAAAACCAAAAGTGTCTAAACCCATCATGTTAAGATGTGCAAATTGTAATGGTACTGAATTGTGCATTAAATAAATTACATTTATATAAATGGATATTTATATAAATGTAAATTTATATAAATTTAAAGATAAATTTATATAAATTTTTTTGTTTTTTCACAATCAATCACAACGTAAATTTTTAGCATTAACATTTGTAGGACTACCATTTGAGATTAGCACTTTACGGTTAGCGCCACTAACTTTTTAGTTAGCAGCACTCACTAAAGCATCATTTTTAATATGATGCCCTGAATGGCTTCTATTATTAAGTTATAAATTCAGACATTCACAGGTGGAGGCCAATCTAGGATGATCTTTTCTTGACCCAGTCAAAGCTGTCAGTTGATAACTGCCTGTAATCTTGTTCATCTTGTTATTAAACTCCACCCTTACAATACTTTCTCCTCTCCAGCTACAGATGTAAAGATTAGATAAATAAAGATGAGTACCTGCTGGAGCGCAGACTGCCTGTCAGGCTCTTCAACTTTGCTAGTCTGCGGTTCCAAACTTCCAGCTCTTGGATACGAGTTTCCAGGTTGTCCGTAAGCTTCGTCAGCTGCTGCACAGCTCCCACATTCTCCATGAAGATCTGCTCCTGTAATGGGAAGAAAGTGATGCTGGAATTCAGGTTGGGTTGCTAGGTAATGGGCGGAACTCTGGTGGGGTTGCTAGGTAACGATGACTTAATAATTAGGAGGCTTTTGAAACGGCTCATTTTCCAGACACCATAAATCAAACACACATTGCCAAAAAAATGGCCGACCTGTTTTTAGAGATCCAAATGGAAGTGTAAAAACGCCCAGAAAGTGAATTTTACAAAGTAGGTCCCCTTTAAGGATTGCACATCTGAATACAGATGATAAATGTAAAGGTACCTTATCAACCATGAGGAAATTTTCTATCACTTCTCCATCTGAGCAGACGACGTCACCGACGTCCATGACCGCCGATGGAAGCAGCTCCTTCACCTCCTGAGCGATCACTCCTGAAATGTCACATGATTTTAATAAATATGAAATATTTAACCCTTGAGAAGTCACAGTGTACCAGTTCTAGCTGTGAAAACCATCACCTGTCTGATGGGTGTGATCTATTCCCATGTTGGAGGCAAACTCTGGCCTGTAGTCAAATTCAACTATCCTCATCTGATTGATTCTCTTAAGCAGTTGCTCAGAGTCGACCTAGAAGACAAAATTATTTCACTGAACTCACAGAATTTCTGTGGGAACCGAAAAAGCCCGGCTTGTTTTGTCCTACCTCCTGTACGTTCTGCTTGGCTCGGTTGTCAGACGGTTGCATGATGGCCCCCATCACCTTAGCATTTCCACACACCACCAGGGCTTCATCTGGGGAGTCGGTGTTGATACCGACCCGACCGTGACAGACCGCGGCGTCCGGCGCTGACCCACGCTGCCACAAGGTGTCGCTGTCCGTCTCAAACTGGCCTGGATTGGATGCCTTAAGGCATTGGACAACATCAGTTTAACTCAACAGTCACATGTAAGGCTGGATTATAAGTCAACTTCACTGATTAACAGAATTTTTGGTTTTTGAAGATTTCATTGTAGAAAAATCTGTATTTTTTAACACCGTTGAGCTCTTTGGGCACGCCCAGAGCGGCCATCTTGTTTTCAGCTTCTATCTTTTTACACTTTGAGTTTAGGTCAACTCTATGAAGGACTATTAGGACCAAGCTGCTATTTTTATTTTTAATTATAAGAATAAAGTCATAATATTACCAGAATAAAGTTGTAATATCTTCATTATTCATTAAAACCAAGTTTTTCTTGCAATTTTTAGAGATTTTCTGGTAAAATTCCATCTTTATTTTGCTAATGCTATGACTATATTCTCGTAATTAAACAGAAATTCTCACAGCGTGACTTTAACACTTATGTACAACTCACAGGAGAGATAATTGAAACAAAAGCCACTTTCTGAAAATTTCTCTCATTTGCAGTTACTGTCTACAAACAAAGTAAGAAAAAATCTAATATAATTTTAAATTTGACCTGGTATGAAAAAAATCAGAGATTTTATTTTTAAGCCATATCTCCCAGCCCTACCTGTAGGATTGATTATTTAAATATTGTGACACAGACAGTGGGCTGCACAGTGGCGCAGTGGGTAGCGCTGTTGCCTTGCAGCAAGAAGGTCCTGGGTTCAATTCCCAGCCCGGGGTCTTTCTGCACGGAGTTTGCATGTTCTCCCTGTGCATGCGTGGGTTCTCTCCGGGTTCTCCGGCTTCCTCCCACAGTCCAAAAACATGACTGTCAGGTTAATTGGCCTTCCCAAATTCTCCCTAGGTGTGAGTGTGTGTGTGCATGGTTGTTTGTCCTGTTTGTCTCTCTGTGTTGCCCTGCGACAGACTGGCGACCTGTCCAGGGTGACCCCGCCTCTCGCCCGGAACGCAGCTGGAGATAGGCACCAGCAACTCCTGACCCCGTTAGGGAGAAGGGTGACGGAAAATGGATGGATGGATGGACACAGAAAGTGGTTTTACCCTAACAATAATCTTCTCTGACACCAGGCCAGTCAGAAGAAAAGTCTCGTCTTTGACGGCAGCATAAAGGCCAACCACCATCTGAAAGTACCTGCACACATTCACACAGTTAGCATCTATTTCCACTGCAGCTCATTGTGTCATTGCGCCTGCTGTCATACCTCTGGTCAGGGTTGGGCTTGCCTTTCTTCCTCATGTTGTTGGCCGTTGTCTCGCTGAAGTGCAGTCGTCCAAGAGTTACTGTGGTTATTTTGCCACCAGGTAAACTAACCCTGGATGATGACAGAGACATGTTTTAACACATCATTTTTAAGGTTTTCTGCTTTTAATCCTACAGAAATTGTATTCAGAAAGTCAAGAAAGAGAGATGTGTATAAAAAGAAGCTCTACACCCATCGAGCTATTGCTAACTTGGTTAGCTTGCTAGCCGCTACAAAATTTTAGCTCAAATAAAGCTACAATTTTTAAATCTTTTTTTATAATTTACTATTTTTTATTAAAATAAAGGTTTTGTAACATTAAAGATATATATATATTTTAAGTAGAAAAACTAGTCTGGCTAGTTTTGATGCTTTAGCTTGCAAAACAGCTAGCTGTTATGCTAGGTAGAGTGCATTTATTTTTGCAATTTAAAGAAAACATAAAGACCAGGTTGAAGTTTGTCATGGAAAGACAAAAAATGATCTGGAATAATTTTCTTTGGATAGTTGGATGAAAGTTTAATTATTTGTACACTAAACAGAGGACATGTTTGGGATAAACAAAATGCAGCATTCCATTCTACCATTTAGCGAGCAATAGCTGCTAGCATAGCCAGCTGCTATGCTAGCAGTTATGCTAGATGTAATTAGCATAACTGTTATAATAACACTAGATGAGTCACAACTCAGATTTCACAGCAGAAAGTGAGAATAAGCTACAAAATGTGTAGCAGTGAATGTGAAAAGTAAATATTTGCTCTTCAAATTGGTTGATTGGTTTATGAAGATTAATACAGTTTTAATCCAAACCTGACGGGGTGGAAGGGCTTCTTGCTGCGGTCAGGTTGAGACTGCTCTATCATCACCTCATGGCTGGGTGTTTCAAGCTGCAAAATATACAGTTTTGATTTGTATTTCTAAGAATTGGAAGGAGAAAGTGTCATTTCTTGAAAAAGAAAGATGCTGTGAACCTTAATCCCAAACACTTTAATCTGGAAGTGGTCGATTTTCTGCAGATCGCTGGGTGTTCTGATGTAATGCGGCTCTGCAGCCACACCAATGTGAACTGTGACCTGGAAGTGGTTCTTCTTCTGGCACACAAAAGCCTCATCAGATGGAGAATAGTTAAAGCCTTTATCCGTATCAATAAGGTACTCAGGAGATACCCTAAAACAGACAAAGTGACACATTTTCTGTTGATTTGGTGCAACTTCCACAACATTATGGGACATCAAACCAAAAATTAACAGCAATAACTTGGATTATTTAGCCTACATCGAGAGAAAAAATGGGTGTTAATTTTTCATAAGTCATAATGTTATTCATTCATTTATATATTTAAGTTTCAAGCTATATGTTTAGTTATATATATATATATATATAGTTGGAGCTATAGGTAAACACTTAGTTCCAACTAAATAGTAGTTTACAAACTCCATAAATACTAAGTGAGCAGGCAAACTACTCAACTCTAAGCTAAATATTTAACTAACTAAAATTTTAGCAAACTAAATATTTAGCTCCAACTTCTGCATTTAGTTAGCAAATTAATTATGTAGCTCCAAACTAAATATTTATAGCTTAAAGCTGAATATTTTTATTAGACTAAATATTTAACTCCAACCTAGAAATTTAGTTTGCAAACTAAGTGTTTAGCTCCATAAAGAGCAATGTAACTAGCTCCACACTAAATATTTAGCTCTGAGCTAGCTTATCAACTAAATATTTAATGACAAACTAAGTTAGCAAGATATTCATATCAAACACTAATTATTTAGTTATATCGGAGCTACCTTAGTAGTTAATATTCAACCTCACTATTTAGTTTGGTCTAACCAAGCTAAATATTTAAGTAACAAACCTAATTTTGCTTACAGCCGGTAGCTTGTTGCCTAAAATATTTAGTCTGTAGCTTAATAATTAGCTGTAATTTTTGACTGAGTAATTTCATGCCCCTCATGTCCTCAACCAATCCTAATTTGACACTCTGGTTCAGAGGGATTTTTACTTACAGTGTTTGGTAGCTGGTGTTGCATAAAGTGCTCCAATGTTCCCGCCTGTAGTGTTCCCATCTGAGCAACTGGGAGGAACTCTGACCCGGTCCAATTAAAGTATTTCCAGTGTTATGAGTCCCATCCCTGTCACAACTGGCAACATCAACTGCTGCAAATGATTCCTCAGACTCAGATCTCCTTCTCTTTTTACTGTCCTGGGAACTGATGAAAATTTAAAAACAATTTCGTAAAGATCTAAACTCACAATAATGTCCTGTTTACATGTAAAATATGAACCAGTTCAGTTTTACCTTTACATTTACTAAGTTTTATTAAGGGCTGTCGAGTCAAACTAAGAATAAATCGATCACTAAAAAGAGACAACAGCCTGATAAGAAGTAATGTATTATGTAAAAGATCAAACCATTTACACGTCTTGGTTTGAACTCTGATCATAAAATAGTCACATTTTATCCACTGAATGTCATCAAGTTCATCAAAAGTCGCCCAAACTGAACAATGCTGACATCTAATCCAGGGTTATAACTGGACATTGTTGTTTTAATCCAGTTTTTAAGTGAGAGTGCGGCGTTTCTGTTCACCCTCTCATCTTGATGAGTCACTGTAACTTAGTCTCATCTAATGTCAAAATTTTACAGCACTGCGGTATTTTTGGACCTATAATACGTCATAAAACAGTGGGGTGATGATAACCTACTTCACTTTCAACTTGACTGAACGGCTTCATAGATACACTCACATCAAACAAAAAAAGGCAGAGGAAGGAGTTGTTGCAATGATTTGAACAAAACCATTCTTAGATAGTGAGATTTTAGTTCTTTCAGAATGAGATGTTTTTGGGCGTCTTGTCACTTTAAATCAAAATAAGCTGCTGCTTAACTCAACGTTTACACTTGAACGTGAAAATGGCTGCAGGCAGATACACAATTATACAATCGTACATTTTTGAAAAGCAGAAGTAGAGTCTCCTGCACAACCAACAAGAACCCAGCAAGTTGTTTCTGGTTGGTTAGTCAACAATAAAACTCTTGCCTTTTCCAGCAGCATTTGTACAGCGAATACAGTGGTAAAACCACCTGACGAGGCTCGAGCTCTGCCTGCCTTGCTACGTAACGGCCGCAGTTCTGCTGGGGTTGCTAGGTAACAGCACAGTGCCTGTAAAATGTGAGAGGTTTTTGAAATGGCTCATTTTCCAGACACCAAAAACATTAATCTATATTTGTTGTTTTTTTTAAGTGCTTGAGCTGTTTTTAGAAGCAGCCGAAACCCAAGTTGAAGCATAAATGTGAATTTTGCATAACAAATCCGTTAAAAAGAAACAGACTTTGAAGGTTCTGTTAGAATGAAGCAGAACTTTTGTGATCAATATTCAAGCAAAACTCTTATCTTTTCCAGCAGCCATTGTACAGCACGTACAGCGAGAACACCAGCCAATCAAACGGTTTTAAAGGGGATCTTGAGTATTCCCCCACAAATCCAGACAGCCACGTTTAAAAAACAAGAGTTTGCTTACCAGGAGACTGAACCCAGCACACAGTGTGAAGACGATGCAGGGAGGTTTTGGACCAGACCTTGGTCAGTCATGGTGGAGACATAGGTACTGGTTGAAGGTAAGAGTGGGGAAGGAGGTGTGGGTGGAGTGTAACCTTGCAAAATGCTTCCTGAATTCAAGCAGTGTTCAGGTGGGAGGTTGGTGTCCTGATGAACGGGTGGAACATGCGGATCAGGTGGAGTCCTAGACTTTACAGAAGAGTCTGTGAGGCCCAAACCACAGAGCTGGTTGTGGGTCAGAAAGTCAGAATGGGGTGCGCCGCCGCCATCTTTTAACCGACAGGAAGTGGGCTGAATGAGTCGGTCAGACTCGAGGGGAGTAGAGCCTCGATTCTTAAAGTGACAGTACATTGCTGGTTGAAACGCCTCTGGGCAGATGGACCAACAGGGCCGTTCATATCCGAGATCTGCCAACAGGAGAAAACACAAGATGCATTAAAAATATAAAAACAACAGAAGCCTTTATCACATTAATGAATAACTGTGTTTTTATACTATTGTAACAATTATTCTGATGATTAATAAATTAATCAGATAAAAAATTGGCACATTAATCAGATAAAATTGGCACATTCTGTATGTTTCATTTAATCACTTAAGTTTATTTCATAAAACATACAGAAATAAACTATAAACTTTACAGAAATAATAAACTTTAAATAAGAAAATAAACATTTTATTACCTAAAATTAATAAATTAATTAGTTCATTCAGCGATTAATAATTGAATGATTGCTGAATGGGAGACTTTTTTATCTGATTAATGGACATTTACAGATTTACTAATTTTTTTTCTTAAATTCAAAATGTATGTTTTATGCAGTTTTGGCTTAATTACTACTCTGAATGTGTTGTTCTTTTGTCAAATTAAATTTATTTAGAGTTTTTATACTCCAGTTCATTATTTGATTACTAAATTAGTTGATGATTATTTAAATTAATCACAATTAATCAATTTAATCGTTCCAGCCAGACTGTATTTCTGTTAAAAAATGCATTATTATCAAAACAAAAACTACTGTAATGTTAAACTGAATGCATCTTGATGCATTACAAGTGAAAATAGGTTTTAGTTGCTTGGCTTCTGTCATTCAATTGGATCAGTACAGAAACACAAAACCTTACAAATCAGTTTTGGTTCAGATGTCAGATTTGAAATAAGTCAAAACTAACTTAAAAGTAACTTTTCAGCAAGATGTAGGAACTTATTTTAGTAAATAATTCCTTAATATTGATATTGAAAAAAGTAACATTATTTTTTTGATCAATATTAAGGAATTATTTTCTTTGAACAAGTTCCTATATCTTGCTTTAAATTTACTTAAAAGTTAGTTTTGTCTTATTTCAAGCACACTAGGACATCTGCACTAGAAATCAGAGCAAAGATTGCTTAAGCTCTTGGGTTTATGTGTGTTAAAACTACCTGGTATCTGCGGAGGAGAACAGGCCTCCGAGTCGGGAGGAGACTCAGGAAGCATGCTGGAAAATAAAACAAAAACAAGCGGGACTCAGTGATGGTGGTTCCGTCCGACACGGAGCCGTCTCTTATCTTCACTTATCTGAACACCAACTGGGTCAGTGTTAAATTATGATGTTACATAACAGAGTATGTGCTCAGACAGCAGAAAGTTTCCCACATTAAAACCAATTCTCATTGTACTGAAGCTACAACAGGCTGATTCTGACCAAGTAAAAACTAACCAACAACATAAGAACACAAGGATTTCTGGGTATTCTTGGTTACCAAATAACTCAATGAAGACAATAATTAAACTATTTTGTAACTTGTAGTTTTATTTACAGTTAATCCTTTAAGTGTTTTATTGGTGCCTGAATGAGCATCGATCAGTTCTTTGAATGATTAAATAATCTTTCTCGGAGACTCACAAGTTGCTGGGGTCCATGTCGTTGCTGAGGTATTGCTCCAGGATGCTGGTGTCAACAGCAACGGAGCTGTCCAACACACTGCTGACGTCCTGACCTGGAAAGGTCAACATGGCGGATCAAGACTCACGCAGAGTGAAACTAATGTACATAACTCTATGATCACAGTTGGTGATTACTGTCACTTAATTAGATTTTGTTCGTCATTCTTCTCAATAAAATCAATTAGGGATTCACTGATATGAACATTTGGGCCAATAATAATAAATGATATTACATATATTTTCATACTCCTTCAACACCACTGACATGCTGACAATCCTGCACTGGATCAATATCACCAACCATGTTTCATCAATTGTTTATTGCAATAGAAAAGGTCAATGGAAAAGGTCAAATTTGAAGAAACTTCCTCGATTTCACAAAGAAAGTGGTTTGTGGTTAAAGCGCTAAAAGGGAGATGGAAACACAAAGCAGTGAACTGTCTCAGAAACATCATCTTTACAATGACCAGCACAAGCTTCCTGAAGATCTCATGAACCTTGTTAGCATAATTTTAAGAGCATAAAGAGTAGGAAGACCCGATCTTGCTATAAGTTCACCAACCAAGCATTAAGAGTCACCTGCATATCCCTCAAACCTCTTCTAAATCACGTCTTTCTTTGGCACTTAATGGTGTGTTGCACCTTTGAGACCAAGCTTACTGAAATGGAAGGTCATTGGCAGACTAAGTTCTGCTTCCACTATATTCAGTGCAGTTTGTTTAGTTACACCTCAAAAGCCTTAAAAACTTCACGAGAGCAACTAAATCATGACAAACTGGAGTTCTCCAAAGACAGTTCTGGTTCCCTCAAAGGTAGAACTATCGTCACACATGCCACAACTATAACAGTCTATTAGTATAACCTAAAAAAAACACTTAAACGGTTCAACTTACAAATCTTTTTGAGTGCCTGAAAACGTTCTGAACAACAGTCTAAATTCTTCAAGCACATGTCAAACACTTCATAGATGTCAGAAGCTCTTGATACAATGGAGATACTCTCTTTCTCCAAGAACAAAGATGTAAAACTCCAGTCCTCGGGATCAAGTGTCCCGCAACCTTTGAAAGTGTCTCAAATTGAAAGCAACTGACCTAATTATGGGATTCAGGTGTGTTGATATAAAGACACTTGTCCTCAACTAGAGTTTGACATCAGTGTCCTTGAATCTCACTTTAGACTGAAGAAGATGAAGAAAAGCTTTAATTTCTTGAGATCTGCCTTCAAAAATCCTTCAGTACAAATTGAGAACTAGCTTCCTGGACAACTCCTCAAAGAAACACCTGCGTATCGAAATACCAGAACATTCTTCAAATAGCCCAGGACTTTCCTGGTTTAAACATAAGTGGGTTCAAAGCATTTGTGAACTGTTTTAACCAAACTTCAAGAGGACCTGCTTGTCCATGAAAAACAAAACCACATCAGATTGGAGAATCCTTCAAACTATGGAGCGCCTCTTGCACCAATGTTGGATTCTCGTGAACATCCTTGACATTCTTTAAAACCTTGTTTTGCAGCTGACTGATATTTTCAGGCATGCTGTGAAGATTTGTGGAACATCTCACCGCTGAAGAATTGTTGCAGAGCTTCGTTCTCTCCAAGAACCTGGAGCGGTGGCCCACTGACTCCAGGCTCCATGCTGCCATGCATGGGGCGCTGCTGCGCTGGAACGCGGAGGCGTCAGGAGGATCTCCACCTGCAGCTACTGCTGACCACCAGACTGAGAATATCACAATGCAGTAAGCAGGTAAATATTGGGGCTTTTTGCTTTAGGAGTCTTTGTGTTGTGATGATCCATCACAGTTAGATAATGATCCAAAGTTCAATGTTAAAAAATGTTAAATGTAAAGAAGCTTATAAATGGTAAATGTTCCATCCTTATCTTGGTTTACAACAATCACCCAATGGCAACCCTTTTACTTATATACTACCTACAACACAGATTATTTATCTATATTGTAGATGAAAAATGGTTTAATACCTTTGGCTAACAAGAATAACAAACATACATTCACCTCTCCAAAAGACTCGTCAACAGTGTTACTTTCCATCTAAATCGATCAAATGTCCAGAGAACTAAAGACTTTCTGATGTACTGATGGTACCAAGAATGAATAAATGGACTTTAAGCATCAACTCTTAAAAATAAACCCAATACAGGCAATGGAGGCTGTAGAGCTGTGGTTGCTGAATAGATATTGCTGATAAGGTAAAATTAAAAGAATCTTGAGGTGTCCATAGTCAGGAAAAGCGTTCCTATCATCATGGTTCCAGATCTGAAAGCCAAACCTGATTATTAGCGTTTTGAAACAATGATTGGTGAAAAGCAATTATAACAAAGTCTAAATCAACTGTTGTTTCCCCCAATATCTTTTCTTCAACATAAACAGTTTGGTGTGATGCTCAAATTTGGCTCTGGCAAACAGAATTGCACAAATTTCCCTTCCTGGAGCCATTTTGTCACGATCCATGAGTCTTTGTGTTTGGTTTTCTTTTGAGTTTGCTTCCTGTTGGTTTATTATTGCTGTCTACGTTGAGGTAATTTCTCTGTGTTGTTATTGGGGTTTTCCATGCGGCAGTGGATGAAGGTATTTATAAAACGCTAAATTTAAGACCCAAATTAACATAATTTAACACAAGTTATGAAAAATCGGACTGTTTTAGAAATTTTTCAAACTTTAAACTTAAATTTTACACTTTTCAATGACACAATGGATAAGAAGCAGTTTAATAAATCAAGTTTGCATGAAATAAAGATATAAAAAAAAGGCTTAATGATGCAGACAGGCTAAATGATTGTGATGCTAGGAAAGTTAGCTTGTTTGTTAGCAGTGGCCTTTTAACATCCATCCATCCATCCATCCATCCATTTTCCGTCACCCTTCTCCCTAACGGGGTCGGGAGTTGCTGGTGCCTATCTCCAGCTGCGTTCCGGGCGAGAGGCGGGGTCACCCTGGACAGGTCGCCAGTCTGTCGCAGGGCAACGCAGAGACAAACAGGACAAACAACCACACACACACACACTCACACCTAGGGAGAATTTGGGAAGGCCAATTAACCTGACAGTCATGTTTTTGGACTGTGGGAGGAAGCCGGAGAACCCGGAGAGAACCCACGCATGCACAGGGAGAACATGCAAACTCCGTGCAGAAAGACCCCAAGCCGGGAATCGAACCCAGGACCTTCTTGCTGCAAGCCAACAGCGCTACCCACTGCGCCACTGTGCAGCCCCGCCTTTTAACATGAGATTGTAAGTCCTTTGTTAGATATTTGTTATATTCCTTAGGTCTCTAAATTACTTTTGATTACAAATTGTTTCCCATAAAGACAAATAAATATCAACACTAGCAAATCCTGCTGAATCCTGTTAGTAATCTTAACTTCAAGGACTGTAGATATTTTACCACAATATTATCAATGGTAAAAGATGCCCAGATGATTGTCTTTAAACAGCTTTCTTGTTTCCTTGATAAAGCTATTTTAATAAATTGATCATAACACTAAGCATACACCAATCCTCGTTCTGACTTTGACTCAAGCTCTTAAACGTTTTGGTTGCATCTCAGTGTCATAAACTTTAACTAAGCTCTAAAAATTACATATTTTAACAGCTCATATTTATTTCCAGCTCTGGACATCATTCTTCTGTTCAAACACCACAGAAAATTAAACGTAACCTCATAACCTACTGAACACACCCCTCTGTAAACTTCCAGTGCAGAGTTCAAATTGCCTATTTGTCAAGCTGAGAACTTCAACTTTTAATATATTTTAAACTTTTGAATCAACATCTTCCTTTACAATCTGCTAAAACTTTCCCATCGGCAGCAAACAGCTTGACCAGAGTATGGAAAACAATAATGTAGTTCATAAAAGTTACATTAAAGGTTTAATGTGGTTTTATGAACCACAATTTTAGCAAATTAGATTTTGCTTAAACTGCAGATGGAGTTCAAAGACCATTGACCAACTCCTAAAATCCTATTTTAATGTAACTAGTTGATTTTCTTTGCAGTCTTCAAACTTCAAACCTATAAATATTCGTGATATTTACAGTTAATGACATAATTATTTGCTAAAACTAAAAGAATCACTGTGATCTTTGTTTCAGCTGTAATGGTTCACCATAAGGCAGATAAAACCGTCTTGTTTAAACAGAAACCATCTCAACATGTTTGCTCAAACACACCTGGTTTGTGTCCAAAATGGCTGCCAGCCAGTCGGACAGCGGCAAAATTTATCCGACCCGCTCGTCTTCAGGTACCATCCATGTGTGAGGGCGAGTTCAGCTCCAGAATCACAGTTTCTACCAATATAGTCAATGTCAAAACTCTTCTTGTGAGGTTCCAGCCGGTAGTCACTTCTTTTAGCTATTTAAAAAAAAAAAATTGGTTTGTGGTGCCTGTCTGTGGACCGCCTGCGTCTGTGTCTGGACTTTGAGCTTTGAACAGAAAAAGGTAAAAGGTGTTCCCTCATCTGACGCAGTCATAAAACAGCCAGTCACTTTCCTGTAACACTAATTTACGTCCATTATGCTGTACTTCAGCGCAAGTATATCACTTATTGTGCTTTTTTAGCTGAAAAGAAACATGCAAAACCTGCAAAAACATTGTTTTCTCAAATTAATATTTGATATATTTAAGTTGAAAAATTCTGTAACAAAGTATTTAGCTAAATTTAATTCCACACTCATCAAAGGTGAGTTGACTATCCAAAAAATGTACTCAGGAGAAGAACTACTTCAACATATTTTTAGTCAAATAAAAGTAAAAAGTAGCCGCCCAAGAAATTATTCAAGTAAGACTAAAAAGGATTTGGTAAAAAGTATTCAGTAACTGATCAAATTATCAAAATTAGATATTCAGATTTTATCAAAATATAAAGAACCAAAATGACAATAACTCGTGTATGTAACAAAAAATAACAAAATCAAATAAAATAGTTTTTTCAAAATAAATTTTCTCTCAAAACTAATGAAACTTTAAAGAAAACTGCAGGTGTGTGTGTGTGTGTGTGTGTGTGTGTGTGGAAAATTTGTAATTAAAGTATGTTTGTTTTTTATTCTGTGAGTAGAAAATCCAGAAATTTTACTTAAGTAAGAGCAGCGATACTTCAAGTAAAAGTAAAAAGCACAGCGTAGTAAAAATTTGTCTAAAATTTCTCAAAAAAAGCTACTCAAATTTTACGAAACTGAATTAATTTCATTCCGACAGAAGTGTCAAAAAGTCCAATAAATTCAAGAAATCATAAAATGTCAGAGCATAAACTCAATGGAGGACGGTTTGGTGAAACACACACCTCCAAATTGTGCAGCATGACTCATAAAAAAATTAATTTGAGTGTAAAAATGAGACATCCTGAAATCCAACAGTGTTGTCTAAAGAAAAAACTCCCACATCTCTCACTCACATCAATGCATTCAAACATCCACACATGATGAAGAGACGATTTGCTGAAGTTCAAATGAATCAACAGGAAGGGAAAAAAAATGTTTGCATAAATTTTATTTTTTATAACTATAGATGGACTGATTTTGTTTTAGTGAAAGGAGAAAAAACAATCTTTAATTTGGTTTAATGAAAAAACGTTTTGGGGAAAAGTCATTTAAATTGAGTTCTACTGTAATACCACGTTTGCCCAGTAGATGGCGATGTAGCATCATCTTTAATTTTTGGATCTTTGAATCCAAAACATGTGACCCATGTGGAAAAAATGAGTAAAACATATAAAAGAACAATTAAAATAAATAATTCACGTCAATTTACCCAATTATATAAATAATTATGGGTATGAAATAAACCCAAAAAAACAGTTTATACTACAGATAAATCTAAACGCCATTTTGGTTCATTTGCGTTGCAATGAGTACACCTCATCAGCAGCTATGTGAGTCAGACTCTGTGGTTTGTTGTGAATAATTGTGCGATTGTTTTAGCAATAACCCAGAATGACTCACATCAGTTGAGTTTGAACAACTGGAACATAAAATTAGCCGCTTAACACTAAAAATCCACCCAAACTGTCAAACAGATGTAAGAAAAAAAAAACCTGAGGCTGGTGGTGGACAGGTGGAGAGAGAAGCAAAGCAGACGTAAATAATCCAAGAGTGACAAAACATTTAATTAAAGACAAACAATAAGTAGAAATTGAGCTCAATTCAAACGTACTTTATTTAATCAAATGTTGTTGATCTCCAGTAGCAGTCAGTCTTGCAACGGCTCTTGAGGTCTCTGATTGAAGTCTGTTGTTGTTTGCTGCCAACAGCTTAATTTAACATTCCTGAATGCACCATCAGTTGTTGGCAAGCACTGCTAATCCAGCTCATTTGCTTCCTCTTAAAATCTGTCTGGTAGAAGGTTTAATCAGTCAGGCAGAAGGATGTTGGAGTAGGGATACGACCCTTGCCCATTATGAGTGAAAGGAGCGGTAGTTTGAACTTTTTCTTTCTCTTTCTGCTGACAAAAATCCATGAAGCTTCTCTTTCAACTCATCTGGCAGAACTGGAAACAGTAAGTCCAGGGGTGTCACATCGACCTCTTCAGATCAAATTGATCAGGATCCTTAAAGAACATTTAATATTTGGTAAGTTTCCAAACATTAAAACTTCTCAGTGTTAAAAAAAAATCCACTTTAAAGTTTTATTTAGTGATTCATCCACATCAGTCAGTGAGTGTGACTGACAAGCTGCTGTGACTCATTCCAGCCAGACAAAGTCAGTTATTTATTCAGCAGCAGTCATGGAGTCACTGTTCCACATCGGTACATCCCGAAATACGTGTAAAAACTCAAAAAGGTAGAGGATGACTGAGCCAATTTTATACTTCACCAGGGCCGATCATAAAGACTTAGTCATCAGTTGTTCTAAAAATGTCCGATTAAATGGGGGGAACTTTGGAGGAAACGTCAAGACTGTGATTATCAACGTGTTACAAGTGATTTACTGTAGATCATCAACCAGCAACTCCCAGGCATTCAGACACGTCACCAGAGACATTAGAGTAACTGTCTGGTCAGTAGTAATGTCCACCCGCCAGACTGTATTCGGTCTCCATGGTAACCATCTGTTTAAAGGGCTGATGAGTGATTGTAGTTTCTATGTTTTGTTTGCCATCACCAGCATCCAGTCGGGTTTGGACAGCGTAGCATTGAAGCATCATTAAAAATATATATATTTAATCTCTTCTAATAGTAAAACTCGTATTATATCAATTTAGTAGAAAGAATTAGATATTTTAGGAACTTATTGTAAGGATCAGACGATATAAAAGTTTGGAATTATAGTATATTAATATTGCTGTTAGGGCTAATAACCTGTATTTACCAATATTATAAATATTTTCCTACCTTTTCATCAAATAGTGACCACCAGGCTGACATTGCATCTCTGCTTCAGGCCTTGCGCACACATCGCCGGTTATCTGGGAAAACGAATATATTTATGTTTTATGTATGTAAACCTCAGTTTAACATCACTAAAAATTTTAGAAACCGCAGTATAATAAAGTATTTTCTCTTAGCGGAACATATTTCTGGTCATATTAAAAAAATAATATTAATGCGTCAATAAAACGCTGTAGCATAACCTACCTAAAATGCTAACTCACCGAATCGCTTTTCTTCGACACAATAAGCGCTGAGTTACATTGGAGAGGTTATTTTCCCCCTCAATACAGATATTTTAACTTTTTATTTCGAACATTATACCAATTTGTTCATAATATGTCTCTCACATAGAAGCCTGCAGGAACCGGACAACATATTTTTGCCATTAGCTGTGAACTCTGACGTTAATACGTCACATAACGGACGTATGAGGCATTCAGGGAGGCTCCGAATTTAGAGTGAAAATGGCGAAGTTAGTAAAGAAACCAACTTGGTTTACATTAAATGTAAACTTGTTTGCTAATACTAATAGAGATAATAACAGACTCATTTATACATTTTGCAGCACTGCTGATTTATTTACGTCACAAATTGTAACTTCAAGCTAAACTTTACAAACTACACTCCAACAAACACTCAAAGTACTTTACAAAGATTTACAAGAAGAACATTTGGAGGGAAGAAGCATTTTACGTTTCAGCAAACATTTAATTTGTTTACATTTTAAGTGCTGATTACAGAAAAGTGCAGCAGCAAACTTTTAACACAGCACACATTCATAGTCATGCTTTGTGATTATTATTTTTTTTATATATTCATTTGATTGTTGCTGTGGTGACACATAAAAAGGGCGGGGCATAAGCTTAAACCCCGCCCTCTTATTTCGGTTTGTGGTTTGTTTTATTTTGAAAGCGTTAGATATTGAAAGTACAACACTGAAAACGTGTTTTTACCAGAAATCACCACTTCACACACAGAAAAACATATCAAGACAAATTCTTTGACCAAAGTTATTAAATTTTGTTGTTACAATTAGACCAACTGTGGGGCAAATGTTGAGGAAGGCATAAACCATGATCTAAAATAATTTCCATCTACTTGTGTATTTAGGTTATCTGTGTAATTAAAAAAATAAAATGGGACGATATCAAAGAAAAACATGCCCATATAAGACTTTGGGTGAAATACACAGAAAAACTGATATATAAACTAAATGAACATGATAATGAAGGAAAACAGAGCAAATCCAACATAAATACAAAGATAGGAAAACTTGTTCAAACCCTGTAATTTATGCAATACGTCAATAACAATATATCAAGTAGTCTTGCTGCAATCAGAAGGTCACTGGTTCGATTCCCGGTCCCTCTGATCACATTTCTGTTATTCAACTATTACCTTGTGGTTACAAATAAATTGAGATGTTATGTGTTTTTTCTTGTTATAACTATCAATATTTGATGCAGACTCATCTGAAGTGTTGCTGAATTTATCCACTTAAGTTTGTTTCAAATGAAATAATTGTATTTTCTGATTCCCACCTGAAAAATACAGCAAAAAAGGTTCTGAAAACATGATTCACCCTAAATAATAAAAATAACTTTGCTTTCCAAAATACCAGCCAATAAGTGTGGAAATAATTTAACACTGAGAAAAATGCTGTTTGACAGTGAATTTATCCATTTTTATATATTTTAACAGCTCTACTGTTTGAATATATATTTTTAAAAATCCTCTTTTAATGATTACTTTGTCAAAATTAATTTTTAAATGCTCAATTGTTCGGAAAATTCACACAGCTGGATTATTTTAATACTACTTATGTAATCAAGGGAAAATATTAAAACAAATCTTTTGCAACATTTTATTCTTCAGTTAAATGAAAAGTGTGGAGAAGTCTGGATTTCAGATAAAAAATCCTAAACTTTTCATTAATATTGCATTAAATTTACTCAAACAGCAAAAAAATGTTTATCATCCATTTTTGTCATTTGTCTTCAGACATGCCTTTAAATTGCCACAACTATGGAGCACTTTACTGAAAATAATTATTTTTGTTAAAGTTTAATATTTTATTTGACTATAATTAAGCAAAATTATGGTTATAAATCAAAGTTTCTACGTTAACCAAAGCAGGTTTCACTTCTCAGTCATTTTTTTAATATTAGATTAAAAATATACTGAAATACATAAAGCTTTAAGACCCAACAGAGTTGATTTATTCAAAAGCAGATGACTGTAAAATGTCCATTAAATCACCACAAGAAGCAAAGATTAAAATTTTTCCTCTAAAATATATATAACGTCAGGCCATTTAAAAAAAGAAAATAAATAAATGAAGTAGAAAATGTTTCTCCTGCCCAAAGGTTTAGCACGAGAGGTGAGAAAATCTGCAGGTATTTTAGGTCACATTTATGTGAAACAGTGTTCACAATCACCACTTCACATGACAAACATGAAAAAGACTAGCGTTAAAAAAACAACTGTAATATACATACAACAAAAACCTTGAAAAAACAGATTTCTCACAGTCTACGTAAATGAAGATTGTCACAGTAGCGCCTATTTACAACACAAAAACAGATTATTTTTATACTCGTGACCTGAAAATGAGGCCAGAATGAGCTTAAAGACAAACATTTCAGACTGAATGGACGGATGATTCTGCAGCTGGTTTTCTCCTCCAGGTTGATGAAACTCTCACGCGGGCTGCAGTTTTCACACTCGCTCGCAGAAACACGAGACGTTAGCGCGAACATTTGGTGGCGCGTTGCTGCAAAACCATGTTTTAAAATGAAACCCTTCATGATGTCTGTGACCCTCTGAAACAAACCGTCTGGTCAAAACAGGAAAAAATAGAAAAATGAGTTCAGGCTTCTCTTCTTCAGCTGCTACATTTGCTGGACTTTAGGTTTGATCTCACCTGACAACAGCTGGAAAAGCAGAACAAAAATTCATGAAATCTGGTCCCTTAAAGTCATTTCTGGATGTGTTTTGGCCTCATTTACATGGGATTGCCACATAAAAACACCAAATAAATCAACAATAAACCTAAAAAATGTATTTATATTCTCAGAAATCACGTCAATCAGCTACTTATGCTTCAAATTATCAGGATTTCTTGTATCGGGAGAAGAGTCATGCAAACCAGCTTATGCCAGCTTATATTGGCATAATTTTTATGCCAATAAAAATTGGCATAAATATTGGCTTTTCAAAAAATTGAAAAGTTGAAAATTTGTGAGAAAAAAACCCCTCAAATTTTTAGATTAACGTCATAAAATTTCTGAGTTTGAAAAGTTGAAAATCCGTACAAAAAATGTTTTGAGATGAATTAAAAAAACCCATCTTGAAATAAAACTTTGTAGTTTCCAAAATTTCTATACATTTTTTACTTTGGAAACTCAAAAAGAAAATCTCTGAGATTAATTGAGAAGATATTCTGCTTAGTTTTCTTCTAGAGAATTTCTGAGATTAAACTGAAAATTTCTTCATTTTTTTGTGGAAATTTACCCCTGTTTTTTCCATCTCCGTCATAGAAATCTGTCTCACTAAAACATGCAGGATTGTCCACCAAAGGCTGAAGTTCCTTTACTTTGATGCCCTGAAACCTAAAGGATGATCTGTTCTGCTTTCTGGAACAGGTTCTTTCTATGGCCTATACAAATCATGTTCATTGTATTTTTTTGCACAAAATCATTATTAGACAATCAGATTTTAGCTGTTTTAGGTCTTGTCACTTTAAATCCAAGTAAGCTGCTTCTGGCCCCCAACTCACTGTTTACACTCACACATGAAAATAGCTGCAACAGATGCACAACTATACAAGCGTACATCTTTAAAAAGCAGAAGTGGAGCCTCCTGCACAACCAACAAAAAATGCAGCAAATAGTTTAATAGTTTCTGGATGGTGAGTAAACAACAAAACTCTTGTCTTTTCCAGCAGCCATTGTACAGCGCATACAGAGTGAAACCAGCTGACCTGGGTTGCTAGGTAACAGGTGGAATTCCACTAGTTGCTAGGTAACGGCATAGTGCCCGTAGAATGCGAGTTAATATTTTTGAAATGGCTCATTTTCCACACATCAAAAACATTAACTTACTGTTATTTTTAAGTGCTTTATCTGCTTTTAGAAGCAGTTCAAACCCAAATTAAAGTGTAAATGGGAATTTTGAACAACAGCTCCCTGTTAAAATGAGGCAGATTTTGAACGTTCTGTTAGAATGAAGCAGAACCTTTGGGATCGATCTTCAAGCTTTTGTCAGGTGAGACCAACAAACGCTACACGTGTGAGTTTCATGTTCGTTTAGCGACGTTGGGCGGCCGACAGTGACGGTTGCGTCTTGCTCCTCTGCTCCTCCTCTTTCTTCACACCTTCCGCAACCACCAGTGCTTGAGTCGAGTCACACGACTGTTTCTCCGCGTCTTCGTCGTACGTTGAATCCAGCGGCCGTCCTCCGGTCATGCCTCTTCTCTGTAACTTTGACGCCACTGCGCCCCTGCAGGCGCGAGCCGCCAGCGCCACCAGCTCTCCCCTGGCGAGCGGGTTGAAGAGGAGATAGAGAAGCGGGTTTACGCAAGCAGGAAGCGGCGTCACGAGCAGCAGGACTCCCTTCGCTGCCTCCGGCCCGGCGGCGGAGAGACGCAGGAGGGAGGAGAAGGAGAGGAAGGCGACGGGGAGGTAGAGCAGGCAGTCGGAGAAGAGCAGCCAGGCGACGTGACGAGTCAACGCCGCGTCGTCGTCGGAGTTTGGCGGAGCTTTGCTGGCGCGGCAGTAGAGGCGAGTGTAGGCGAGCGTCATGACGAGGAAACAGAGCGAGTCGAAGAGGACCAAGGAGACCGCGAAGGCCAGGGAGGAGGAAGGCAGCGGCAAACAGAAGGAGGAGCTGCTGTGATCGGCCATCAGCGGAGGCAGAGTGACGACGAAGCCGAGCAGGAAGCAGAGGAAGATCGACAAACGGATGAAGAGCGGCGACGAAGAATGACCTGCAGGAACAGAAGATAAAACATGGATGAGTTTTAAAATATGAAATAAGATATCAAATAATTCAATCCTCATAATTCAATGCATTTGAAACGTCATGCTACATATTTTTTATGCTCTGTATTCAAATTTGTGTTTGATCTCTCTAAAGCACAAAACATTAGTTCTGCTAATGCTAACGCTAATATTATGGTCAACCAAGTCCATACCCACCATGTTAAAAACAAAACATGTTACAACATGATATATCTACAACAATTAATTAGGGCCATTGATCACAAAAAAAGGAGTGAATTTCCACCAAAAACTCAAAATTTTGGAAAAACCATGGAGGTTTCTGATCCCCAATGTTTTCCAATTAATCAATTAATGAAACATTTTCAAGAATTTTTTTTACATTCATCTCAAAATGTGATTTTTTTCTTGTAAAATTTTTACTTTTCAAACAGAAATTTCCAAGTTTTTTTCCCCAAAGTTTTCCAAGATTAATCAAAAAATGTAAAAAAAAAAATTTTTTCTCTACAATGATGCTTATTGGTACCTCATGGCGTCAGATTTGAAGTTGTTGAGTTTTGCTAACTTTGTTATCTGATTTTGCCTAATTGATCACTTCTACCATTGGTCAGAAAACATGGAGGACATCAATATATCTTTCAAAATGTCTCCTGTTCTGCAGCAATACATTCTGGGTGCAGAATAAACATTGGATAATGAAAACTTCATGCCAGGCGTAAAAACCTTATTCAACTGTAAGTTTACAAAAACGCCGTGTGAATTAGGATTGGTGACAGAATATTGGTTCTAAAGTTACATGGTAACAAAATGTTTGTTTATGTTTCTCTCACCGCTGCTCCTGTCAGTTTTGCTGCTCTGCGTTGCACCTGCAGCAGACAGACATCGCTCCAGAGCCGCGACGGTCAGCAGGAAGAGTGCGGTCTGAGACGCAAACACACACAGGAAGCCGCTGAGGCGACACAGGAAGCTGCTCTCCCACTTCACCCCGTACCTGCAACAGAACAGACATTAAAACCAAGGAGGAAGAAGTTAGTCAGATAATAACTGTGTTCAAACCTCCAGAAGCTGCCAAACGTCCAGGCGTCCACCGTCGCCAGCCAGCCGCTCCACACTCCCATCAGGCCGTTCACCACAGCCAGCAGGCCAATCAGGAGCTTGGGGGGCGTGACGACGCTGGCTGGAGAGAAGAAGACCAACAGGACGACGAGGCCGTTGCTGACCAATGAGATTGCAGCGATGAGCCAGACGCCGCCTCGGATCATCCAGCTGCCGAGAAGGCGGAGGCACGGCTGGAACGGACCTGAGAGCGATCCGAAGATTAGCTCATTTACAGCTGCGGTAACAGTTTTTACATTTTAGTTTAAACTGATGCAGGATGATATGCCCCAACCAATCAGAGCCAGGAGGCAGGTCTTAGCGTTGTCAATCACCCTTGGGCTCTGCTACATTGCAGTTAACTTAACCTATTGTCAATGCTAAGGCTAGTTAGCCTACCTGCTGTTGACTGCGGTCAAAAAGTTTTCCTGTAATGGTAATCTATTTCTCTGCCATTAGTACATTTAGCAGCGAGTACATGGGATTGATTGACAGCGCTAAGCCCCTCCTCCTGGCTCTGGTTGTATTTAGTGCATCTCTTTAGAAACCTATAGCAGCTCATCTGCATCATATTAAACTATAACAACATCATGTTAAATATGTAAAAACATTTTTTATAGAAGTTACAGAGTCCAGCTTTAGTCACAGTTTGTTATCCAACTCACATCTCTGTTTTCCCAGCAAGCCCTGAACACATCACCTACTCTCTCCCTGATTGGCTGACTGACTCCACTGCTAATAAAACTAGTGACTGTGGCTTTAGTTTGTTGTTGGACCCCAGGACTCTGGATTTAAGGCTCTAGGAGTTTGGATCAGTTTTCTGCCCTGCTGGCCCAAAATATAAACCTTTGTGGTTATATTTGCCTAACATTTCCTCAATCTTCTCATCTCCGTCCTGGATCGTAGAACCCCGGCTGGTAGACGAAAGATTATGGGTTTTATTTTTGCACAATTTCATGTTTTGCAGCATCTCTCTGTCCAAAACTTCCGATTTAAGTTTCTTTAAAGTTCCCACTCATGACAAGGTCCGACTGGTCGTACAAAATCAGCCAATGGAAAAATAGTATGCAAATCAGATATATATAGTGTTTTTGTAACTTGAAACAAGTTGAAAAAAGTGAACATAGAGACACTTTGTTACCTGGAGCCGGGCTGCAGTGAACAGAGTGTTCAGGTTTGGGTTCGTCTTCAAACTCCATCAGAAAATCGTCCCAGTCCTGGTCCACTGTACAAACACACGGGAAGGAAACTGCTGTTCGTAAAATAAATAAATTACTTATTAGATGTGTTTTTAATAGAATTATCCAGGACAAAATCAAGTTTCCAGAAAACAATGAAGTGTTCTCGGGCCACTTTTATTGAGAGCTTTTGTACTCAAATATATTAAATGTCTCATATTTTCTTCAGGATGTATAAATTAAATCGATCTGTATTGTTTTATTTTGATCGATTTATTTTGATCCATTTCAGCTTCATAGTCACAGTTCGGGCGAGTTCGGTCCACTGTAGACAGAAAAAAATATATAATTTCAGGCAATAAACAAAAACAAAAAGAAATTTCTAGAAAATATGGAAAGTTCTGAGTTTCAAAAGTCAAAAATTTTTGTTAAAAGTTTGAACTTTTTTTTTTTTACTTTTGAAACTCAAAAAATGTCAGTATTTTCCTAGAAAGTTTTTGAGATTAGGTTCAAAAAGCAAATTTGTAACTTTTGAAGCTCAGTAGTTTTGGGGTTTTTTTCTAAAAAAATTTGCGATTTATCTGATAAATTTTCCAGAAAAAAATGCGGAAAGTTTTGAGTTTCAAAAGTTACAAATTTACAAATCTTTTTCTGTCTACAACGGCCCTGATACGGCGTCGTCTTCCGTTGTGTCTGTTTTGTATTTTTTTATATTTTCACGTTTCTGTCTCCTCTGATGTTTTCTTTTGGTTCTTTGCATCAGGAACTCTCAGGTGCTTCTGGTGGCATTTACCGTGACTGGAAAGGAAAGGAGCGTCTCTCGCTGTAGAGTCTGCCGCCTCTTCTCTTTCCCAGGATAATCCTCCTTCTCCTCTCGTCTCACAGGAGATGAATGCGCAGCACTGGAAGGTGAAGGGAAGCTCCATCACCCTGAGGAAACACTTACAACTCTTAACATTTATTCCTAGAAACTGCAGAGTAGGCAGAAAAACCAGAATCTCAGGACCCCACCTGACTCGTGGCAGGTCTTCTCGGGGTATTAACTCCATCAGCTGATCGTTTCCCACCAGCCGAATGTGAGTTAAACTCTGCAGACCAGTAAGAGGCAGAGAGGACAGCTGATTGGACGACAGGTCACTGCAGAAACAGAAAATGGTCCAGTTGTTCACACCAAAGTATTTACATAATCAGTAATCTGATTTTGCTGCTTAATGCTTTTAACAAGGGCAGTTTAACCTCCTGAAAGTGAATGAGGCAAAATCCTCTGATTTAAATGCATCATAGGGGTTTGTAAAGAGTCTCTGGTGCTGCAGAAAAACTCACAGTTTGGAGAGAGACGTCAGCGCAAAGAATGAGTTTGGCTTCACAGATGACAACCGGTTCCAGGATAAATCTCTACAAAAGAAAAGGGATAAAATATCAGCATCAATATCACACAAAGCTAACTGAATGAGGATTCATGTTTGGAGAACAGTTCAAACTCTTTCAGACTCTAGTTCCTTTAAATGTGATTTAAAATGTTCTGAAGCGGGATCTCCATTCAGGCTGCATGCAGTGAGCAGCACAGCATCCACATGTCCTTCCTCTGTCCCAGGTTACATCGAACAAATTCTCCAAGGTTGGGTAACATCTCCATCTCTTGCATCACCAGCATCATTTTTGCCTCTCGTCACTGATGGTATCCTGTTCAGTTGACTCATTATCATCATCAGTACTGTCTTCAATATATATTTACTCCATTATCTTGAGAGTCTGTTTCTCACATCTCCATCAGACCAGCCTTCATAATCAACCACTGCCCTCAGACAGAGCCTCCCTTCCTACAGTCCACTTCAGGAGTCCCTGGTGCGACTCTTGTAGCCTTCAAGTCTTCAAGGTGTCGGTCTGTTTCATTCAATACATTTAAAAAGTCATTTGAAATGTTGTGCAGGTGGCTGCAGAAATCTGCTTCATATTTCCTCCCCTCTGTTAACTGCTGATGTTTTATTGCCAGAGTATTTTGTCAATTTGAAATTTTTCCATTCTATCATTTTTGTGCTTATTTGCATTGCTTTTCCTGAACTGGAGAGCCTTGAATTCATTTCAGACAGACGGAGCCCCAGCAGTCGTGGTTCCTCTCCTCCCTCACTGACTTCATGACAGCTGCTCCAATGACAAGCGGACCACCTGGATCAGCGCTTCCATTTGGAAGTACTTAAAGAGGTCCAAGTTGGGTTCATGGGTCAGGATCTGAAGACTAATTAAATCTTCACAGTGTGTGTTCTTACAGCGAGCGAAGGGTCATCAGGCCGGTGAAGGTGTTCTCTCTCAGCTCCTCGATCTCGTTATGGTGGAGATCACTGCAACACAAAGACCAGCCACACTGTTTCCATTGCATCACTTTAAATTTTCTACTTTAAAGCATTTTCCTGGCTTCTGATTGGTCTTAAACAAACAACACTACTGCTAATTGCTCCCATGATGCACAGCTGGATGTGTTTTACTGGTTGCTAAGGTAACCAGAGACTTGATAAATGTGCTTTACAGGCCTCAGGGGTTGACAAAAGTCATTCCTTGCCCAGATAAGAGAGATAAAATCTTTCATTAAAAGGAAATGAAGATAAACCTCACATCTTCTGGATGCTTTCACAGCCAGTGAAGCTTGGAAGAGTCTGGATCTTGTTATACGAGAGATCGCTGCAGACACAAACACAGTTTTTGCTATCAGCGGCCGTCAGGGACGTCCAACGGTCCTTAAACGCAGCACCTTGCTGCACATTAAGGTGTGGTGTTGGGACTATAAAGGACTGGTTGGGATGGAGATGATGAGAAGACTCACAGCAGCTGAAGGTTTGGAAGCTGCTCACACATCGAACTGGGAAGAGACGTGATACGAGCTCCAGTGATGGTTCTGAAAGCCCAAAAGGAAACGTGTTACATCTGTTTGAGAGAGCAGGAGCTGCAGCTTTAAAGTTCTGTTCCTGAATACTCTAAACCAGCATTTAAACCTAAAAACACAATTTATAAATGAAACATGCTGCAGTTCAAGACCCCACATGGACGTCTTATTGACCAGCAGGTGTTCACACACACTGGACTGCAGCTCTTCCAACGTAAAACATGTTTTTAAAGATTTATCATTGGACTTTGGCTGCTTTTTCACCTTATCTCAGTCCTATTCTCAACGAGTCATGACAAAGTCTTGCAACCATGAAACTATTAACTTCAGAATTACGAAGCTCAGCATGTTGGAGTATCTCTGTTATTAAAGATACTCCAACATGTTCAGATTTTTTGGTTGAGGTGTTTTTTTGAACAATTATCTCCTCTTGTTTCAGAGGCTGGAAGGGTTTTTGCGTTTATCTTTTAGTTCGGACAGTTGTTATGAAGTGTAGCAACCTGATTAGCGTCTGAAAAAGTCAAACAGAAGCTGAACTTTGACCCCAAATCCCAGAGGATTTTACAATGGGGCTTCATGGATGCAGAGCAGGACGGTTCAAACCAGGTTTTCCTTCCATATTAATAAGCAAAGATCACATCCCCTACTCTAACATCTCGACTTTGTAACCAAACAGCCAGGCGGATATTTAACCAGGAGAGGCAAAAGCAACTGAGGTGGATTAGCAGAGTTTGCCAACAACTGATGCCATCATTTCTGCTGCCCAGATATTCAGCAACAGTCTTCAGTCAGAGGCTTCGACAAATTGAAAAATTACGTTTTTCTTTGGGATAAAACAAGAACTTTTGAAAACATCAAATGTTGGGGACTTTATGTACGGTAAAAATTTAAATAACATTTAAAAAATCTTAATTTATGTTGGGGAATCAAACTGAAATTCAGGAACAGTGTTCTTCAATGAGTATTTTTACAAATACTGTTGTGTGAAAACACTAAGAAAACATTTTGAGTCTTTACCACTAATGATGTTCAGCCCACTCTGCTCTGCAGAAATGTTTTAATTCAGCCACATTTAAAGGTTTTCCATAATGACTAATAAAATACATTTTCATTTTGTTTTATTTATTCGATTTACTCAAAACTTTTACTGAATTAGAAAAATAAAAATAAATCTGTGATTAGACAAAATGAGTTGTAACAACATTCTGGGATCATTTAATGGGACCGGGTCAGAATGCAGGTCATTTTAAAGGCAGACAGTGGAAAACATGGGATGGTTTGTTTGGTTGCAGTTTGCATTTCCACCTACTGGTTACAGCTGACCACATACCATCTTCAGAAATGAGTTTAGATGGGAAAACACAAGAAAATAAACTCTGCAAACGTGTTTATTATCACTTGGAAATTTGGCTTCGCAACGGGAGGACAAAAGGGCTTTTTAATTTCAGGCTGAGCTGCAGAAATAATAAAGCTCCAGCCTGCCAGATAGGATAATAACTGCAGTTTTTAATAACAACAGTTTGATTTGGGGTTAGCAAACAGATATGAAACATTCCTCTGTGAGGGTGTGTGCACGTCTTACAGGCTCTCCAGACCCTTGGTTCCCGACAGATCTGGAAACTCTGCGAGTTCTGCCGCACCGTTCAGAGATCTGAGAGAAAACCAGGCAGAGTTCCAGCTGAGAGAAGCGGATTTACGTTCAGGAAACAGAAAATGTTCTGGCCACTGTTCAGTTTGAGCGTTACATTCTTTGTGTAATTAGCACCTGGTTTAATGAGGCTCAAGCTAAATACTAAGTAAGCTGACCTTTACTTTTAATCTGTGAATGAAAGGAAAATGAAGTTCGATGGGATCCTCTGGCAGAGCAAAGAGAAATTCAATCTAGACTTTAAAACAATTATTAATGAATAGAAGAAAACTTATCACAAAACTATTATCAACCTGGTTTCTAATTTTATGGCCAGTAGGGGGCAGAGTTGGTTAGTAACT
Source organism: Poeciliopsis turneri (assembly GCA_922788865.1). NCBI lineage: Eukaryota > Metazoa > Chordata > Actinopteri > Cyprinodontiformes > Poeciliidae > Poeciliopsis > Poeciliopsis turneri. Next base: position 1,097,549 of record CAKLNU010000303.1, on the reverse strand, counting down.
AATTATATTTACTGAAACTACTTTTAGACTAAAAATACTTTTATAAATACATTTACTACACTGTACTTTTACTTGATGTCATTATGAAATATTTCTATTCTTGAGTAAAATTTCTGGATTTGAATGAAAAACAAACCAAAAATTCACCAGACACAAACCTGCAGCTGTTGTTAAAGTTTCATAAGTTTTTTATTTTCACATTTATTTATTGCAGTCACTGCGCTAATATTGAACTAATCCAGCAGAATTTGGACAAACAGCTTAGATAATTTTCACATTCATTTATTGTTTTTGGAGGACAGATCTGGGAACGATGTCTCATCAGACTTTAAGCTGCTCCAGTCACACCTGAAAGGTTTAGCTCTTTGTTTTGGTCAGTGTTGAGGCTAACTACAGTTAGCAACACACTCACACAATGACCCTCCTCTGCAAACGCGTTCCCAGAAAATGTGGACTGCTATGCGTGACTTATTTGGTTTATTTTTAAAAGCAAATTCAATCTTGAAGTTTTGAACAGATTCGTGTAAGTGTGTGTTTTCCTCACAGCGTCCGAAGCTCTGGAAGGTTCTGGAAGGCCGACCGTCCCACAGACTGGATTGGATTGTCATAAAACAATCTGTCGAACAAAAACACGTTTTTTTAGGAAATAAACTACAACTGTTACGTCTATTATAGACGAAAAAAGAAGTAAATTTCTCCCAAAAATTCTGAAATGTTGAGATCAAGCTCAGAAATAAAAAAAAAAAAAAAAAAATTTCTCAATTTCAAAAGTTGAATATTAATGTAAAAAACGTCCTAGAAAAAAATCAAGAAAAAAAGAAACTTGAAATAAGCTGTTGGCATGTTGTCATTGACTGACTGCTTTTTGCTGAACTGTTCAGATGAGATCAGATAAAACTGAGGGATCGGTACTGAGATTAAGTGATATAATGAAATTTTAACCCAACACAAACAATCAAGTTAAAAGCTGATCTCATAACTTAAAAACTGATCCTGGGATCAATGCTGGCAAAGAGCTTCAAAAATCCAAAATTTTGAATGAAAAAGCTCAGAAATGTTGAAAATATATCTCAGAATTCTTTTTGAAAAAAATTGGAAAGTTCTGAGTTTTAAAAGTTGAATTTGTGAGAAAAAAAAAAATCTCAAATTTTGAGATTAATCCAAAAAAAATTTCAGGGAAAAAACTTGGACATTCCTGGTAATTTTCTGAGTTTCAAAAGTCACATTTTCTGAGAATAATCTTAAAATTCTGACTTTTTAACATTTTTTGGATCTCAGAAATGTGAAAGTTTTTTCTATAACATTTCTGAGCCAAATCTCAAAATCAATGTTTTTGGCTGAAGTTTACTAAAGACTAAAACAGGGTTTTTGGTGCAATTCCTTAATAAATCCAGGCATAAAAGAAAAATTGAATATGAATTTGGGCTGATATCAATATCCATTATAAATATAAACCTGTGACTAACAGGAATGTTGAGCGTTTTCTCGGTCGTTGGTACCTACAGGGAGATGAGAGACGGGTTCCCGGTGAAGGCGTGTTCTGGGATGGACTGGATGTTGTTGCTGTGAAAACCTCTGAAAACAGAGAGAAGAGAAATCATATTCATCCTTTCTTTCCTGAATAGATTCATGATTTTTTTTTTTTTTAGATAATTGAACTTGGTGCTTTTCACACAGTGTTTTCAGCCAGAACGTTCGGACTCACAGCTCTTTGAGGTGGCTGAGTGAGCGGATGGCCGTAGGAAACTCAACCAGGCTGTTGTAGTTTAAATCCCTGAAAACAGATAAAAAATATTTACAAGACAATTATTCCTGCTGTTGGGACATTCGCTTTATGTGTGTTAGGTTGATTATGATAAATAAAACTGATTTAATGTTTTCAAATGTTCTGGAAAGCATCTCAATGCTAACAAGCAGCAGCAACACAGAAGCTAATGTTAGCGTCACACAACTACATTATAAAGGCTGGAGGAGCATTTTGCTCCAATCTGATGGTTTAATGACCTAAATAACAGATTAAAAACAATACATTTGTTGTTGAGTTCATATCTTTATTTATTAAAAAATGTAGTGGCAAAAAATGTTTCTGACTTGAAAATGTTGCTTATTTTGTCGATATATGGTTTTCAAATAAAATGTGATGTATTTTGTTTAATATGATGGCATTTTAAAGCCATTGTAGACAGCAAAAGTGGTAAATTTCTGCTCAAAAAATCTTCTTGTTATTGTCTCCTTTAAAACACGGAGATTTCTGAGTTTGAAAAGCCAAAAAGTTGCTAGAAAAAAAATCAAACAGATTATTCTCAGAATTTTCTAGAAAAAAACACTGAAATTTGAGTTTCAGCAGTTAAAAACATTCTAGAAAAAACTCAGAAATTGAGACTAATTTTTAAAAATTCAAGAAAATACATGACAATTTCTGATGTTTGGAAAATGAAAATGTTGAACTTTTGAAACTTGGAAATTTCCATGTTCTTTTCTGAAAATTTAAGAAATTAATCTCAATTTCAGATTTTTTTCTAGCAAGTGAACTGCCCACAATGACCCCAACACTCTGCAGTAAGTCATAAATCCTGCAAACATTTTATGCCTTACTTTATCAACAAATGAACGAAAAAAGGAATAATTTCAGCTTCATCTTTTTTTACAGCCTATTATTAACAGAACCAATAATGTTGCCTCTATTGTGAAAAACTCAGGATCTGGCAACACCTCAGATAATTTCCACCACCTGCTCTAAATTTAGATGATGTTTTAGGCCATGTTTTCATGTTCTGGACATACTTGAGCAACAATAATATGACATTTCTGTCATCTTGGAGTGGGTTGGGACTTGTGTAACAACCCGGTGTTGGGTTCCTGGTACTCTGGCCTTGTAAATTTCTGTTAGACTGTGTTTGTGTTCTGCTACAACAAGAGTTCGATTCTCCTGGGAGAGACAATAAAGGCCAATCTTATCTCTTCTTATCATCATCTTGTTTTATTGCCTCTTTATTATCTACTACATGCTGGGCCTACCAAATCTCCAACAGTCGTAAGTTATTGACCTCTAAAACAACAAAAGGCTGAATTGTGAATTGAAACTTATTGTACCTTTATAATAGAGGTAAATTAGGACAGTATGTACCACGTCAAGCTATTAGAGAAAATCAGGAACAGTTTCTTCAACATTTCCGTTTGAGTCAACACTGCAAATTCAACATCTTGACTGATTTTATGAGAACCTTCTAGACAACAGACACAACATCAACTTGTAGCCAGTGTAGATTGGAAATGGTCTGTATGTGAATGATGGAGTGAAAACACAACCACTTAAAATGCCAGATTTACATCGGGAATCCTTCAAAATATTCATAATGAAACAAGAATTTTATATATATACAGGAACTGTCAGCTTCACACTTGAAATAAAAGACCTGGTGTTGAATGGAGTTAGCATGTCAAACCAAAAATGGAAAGTATCTATTAAATTGATACCTATATAATCATTTCTGCACTGCAGATTGTGTTTCTAGCTGAGATTGTCGGCTTTACCGAAGTCCAGAAAGAAACTTCATCTCTACGGCTGCTTTCACACCTAATTGTCCACTAGATTTGGTTCGAATTGGGATCAAAATGGCAACCTTTTCAGCTGCTGTGGTTGTCTTTCTCATTGTAAGACAAACATTTTGAAAAACCTGTTCCCCTCCTAACCTGTGGGGGCGCTACATCAAGAACAACTAAAGGAAACGACAAAGACACTGAGCACAACTTCAGATTTTTACGACTGCACTTGTAGACTGAAAAACAAAAGTAGTAAATTCAAATTGAAAAACTCAGAAATTTTTAGATTATTCTCAGAAATTTTCTAGAAAAATTCCAGAAATCCAAATGGCAAAACTTTGCGAGAAAAGAAAAAAACTCGACTTTACAAACTTTGGCCTTGGTTTGGTTGAAGTTTGAGTGTGAATGGCAAGCAGACCAGCGACCGCTCCAGAAGCCACAAGTGGACTACAGTGCAGGGCATTCTGGGTAAACACAACCAAAAGAAACCCGTTAGCCTAGCGCTAGTGGGAGAAATTACTCGTGATCTTTGGACAAAAGAAAAATCTGACTCTGCTCCATTTTTGTTTCCATTTCGTGAAGAAGGAAGTTTGGTCAGTGTCTTCTGCAGAGGTTTTCATGTCACTTCATTCAGTCATTCTTGGTGCAACACCCCCACAGGCGAGGAGGGGTACAGGTTTTTCATAGGGTTTGGTTGGTTTGACATTATGAAAGAGCTGGAAATGAAATAAAAGCTGAAATTTGGTCCAAAACTAACCTGAATCACTGGACTACCAGATCGGAAAACAGCCTAAATGTTGTGAGAGAAATTTTGTTGTGCGAACAAAAGCTCTACTTAAATTATCATTATCTGTAAACTTTATCTTTATGTTGTTATAAGAGCTTCACCATCATGTTTTCCTGCAATGTGGATTTTGCATTTATTCAGAAACTGAGACAAGAATCTTCATCTATCAATGAAACATGAAAAATGAAAAAAAGCCTTTTTGTGTTTTCTGTTAGTTAAGGTAAGAACAAACTCTGCATTGGGAAAAACAGATGACTGTTGCCTCAAATATGAAATGACCATCTTTACGATGCATTTGGGTGGAGATTTTAGGCTTGGAAAAAGCTCATGTGAACGTTTTGTTTTTCCAGCTTCATGTTTTGCTTTAATCTTTTTTGTTTTGTCTTTTAACTTTATTAAAGAAACATTTAACTGTCCCTCCTTCCTCCTCTCTTCTCTTTCATCACCAGTAGAGACTAGAGCATTCCTCGAGTCCACATGTGGCTTCAATTAGGTCCTCTCATCCATCTCTGGGATGCAGGTGGCTGCTCCACAGACACACACAGCTACTCACAAGCTCCCACATTGTGAAAATACCATTAAATTGAAATCGTTTCAATCTGGTTCAGAGCATGAGAGTCCATGTGTGTGTTCAGAGGATCACTGCTAACAACAATAGTTGAGCTGCGTTCTTTCCAGAGATCTTTTTATGGAGTTTGGAAGGTTGTGATTGTTGACGATTTAGAGATCCACAAACCGTTTGAAGGTTTTCATCACGTTTTATAGTGAGCGGATAAATTTTAACAAAAACTGAATCAAGCGCAGGTGGAGCAGTAATGTGTTTATCGCCACTTGGTTTAATTTCCATTTTCATACCTTGCTGCTTATTTCAAAAGGAAAGCGTCGCAGCGAACGGAAAAAATAAGTAATCACATTTTGTGAGGGTAATTTTTGCGAGTTAGATTTGGAAGAGAATTAAGATCATTTCAAAAATTACGTCCAGAAAAACTGAATCAAACAAGAGGGAGTTGTTTGTAAAGTTAAAGTGAAAAATTAACAGCAATATTTTGGGTTGTTTGGCTTCTAATGTTTAAGTTTCATTTTCATTTCACTAAGTTATTCTATGTTTTCTGCTTAATTAGCAGGCTATTTAGTTAGCTTCAAACTAAATATTTAGCTTAGAATTAACTAATTTTTTTAAGCTAAATATCTGGTTAGCATAATTTAATTAGCGCCAACCTAAACATTTAGCTTCCCACTAAATATTTAGCTAATATTCAAATTCACGTGCTGATAACAGGAAAAGAACTACCAAAATAAAAGTTTTATCTTGCAAACTTTTATCTAAACTCCTGCATGTTTGTAATTTTGTTTTCTCTCAAACTGTAGATTGTGAGCTAACAATGTAGCTTGCCTGATAAATATCTGGTTAGCTGGCAAACTAAATATTTAGTTTGGCACCAAATACCTTTTTGTATATGAAATCTTTAGCTTGCTCACTAAATATTTAGTTTGGACCTAAATTTTGTGTTTCACTAACTACATATTTAGCTATATCTATAGCTAAATATTTAGCTTCATAGCTAAATATGTGTTAGCTGGTAAGCTAAATATTTGTCTTGGTCCTACAAACTTACATGGAATTAAATATTTAGCTTACTAACTAAAATATTTTTTGGCACTAAATATTTTGTTCTTCAACTTTATATTTGGTTTGGAACTAAATATTTTGTAAATTAAATGTTTATCTTTCTAACTAAATAGATTTTTTAAGGCAGCTGGCTGAACTATTTAGTGGAGTCATAATAAAGGGACATGAATACAAATGCACTTTTCAGATGTATTATTTGTGGGAAAATGTGAAAATATTGCATAATTTTCCTTCCATGTTACAATTATTCACTAGTCTCTGTGTAATAAAATCCCAGTAAAACACACTGAATGTTGCGTCTGTCGTGTGATGACTTTGATTTTAGTTCTGGCTTCGCTTTTTCCTTCTCAGATTCTTGAATAAATTAGTTTATTCTTGATTTGCTGCTTCCTGAGAGACTTCTGCATTTGGTTTCTCCTCTCAGCTGAAATCAGCCTGAGCTGAACCAACACGGCTGAATTAATTAATCCCCGTTTCCGTTTACTTCTCCCCGTTTGTGTTTGTAGTTTTGAGCGAGTATCAGAGTGCACCACGGTTTATTATTGCTGATTGTCCAGGTATACAGCCTCCCGACTCGCACATAAACACATGCGGCCCGTGTGTGCATAATTAAGATTAGCATAGAGGCCGGGCCACACACAGCGCACATTTCTGCTCAAGTATTTCCAGAGCAGCGTTTAAACCTGAAAAATTCATGTACACACACACACACACACACACACACGCACACACACACATTCCTCGGACGACACATAAATACACTAAATCACGCTCGTTTACATCCTGGCTCCTCTGTTATTTTCTGTAAATACGCCTTACAATAAGTAATTACGTTATTTGGGAAAGAAAAACACATGGCTGGTGATATAAATCAGTGAATTATTCGTCTGATTTACTGATTTATTTTTGTTTTTTATCATCAAGGCTGTTGCTGTTCTGTGTTTGATGACAACAAGAAGCCAACTGGGCAATAAATTCAGTTTTACAGTGATAAATACCGGATTTACAACGATGTGGGCTGGAAAAGGTTTTGGTTCCCTTTTCAGAAAGAACTAAGTATTTTAGTAATGCAAATTTATAAGAATAAACTGTTTAGTTGTGGTTAATTATGTTAACTAGCCAAAAAAAGTCAATATTTTCCCAAAGAAATCAGTTACAATTTCATAATTTTCAAATTCTTGAATATTGTTTATTCAAGATATTTATAAATATCATGAAAGTGTTCATTAGTTTTGACCATTTCATGCAACAGCTCACTCACTATATATAGTATTTACTTAATGCAAAATATAAAGCTGAGATGTAAACAAATAACTTTTCTTTTGATTAGGATTTGAATCATAGTTCTGGTGAAATAACAATATTTGAGGAGATGTAAAGACACTTCTAAAATCCTAAACAAAAAGGAACAAAGCCAGACATTTAATCTGATTTACACTTTATTGTATTGTCAACAATTTATTAGGTACTTTTCACCTAAAGTTGTTTTAAATTCAGACAGATTTCATCGGTTCCTGATTGTAAATACTGAAATTTTCATTCATTTTTTCTTCTCTTTTTACCTTTTTTTCTGGGATTCATGTCAATTTTTGTAATTTTAAATCCTGATTTTCAAATTTGGGATAATGCTGAATTCTACCGCAGCATATTAAAGCAGGAGTCAATTTCAGAAACAAAAAAATTTCTAGGTTAATTACATAAAGTCACAAGAAAAAAAAAACTATGTAAGTTTTCCAGAAAAAACTAAATAAATTTTCCATGATTAAAGGCTTAAAAAGACATTCTGACATTATAATGTCCTTTATTATATCAACATCTTCAATCTGTTATTTATAATTTAGTAAATATCTAATTTTCCATTTTCAGAGAAAATTACCCGTTTTTCTTGCAAGTGAATCACATTTTGGACTTTTACTTGAGAATATATAAAATTAATTTAAAAAATTGCTGCAATTTAATCAGATATCTGTGTTTTAGTATTTTATTGTTGGAAAGTTATCAAAAAATTAAATTAAATCCTAATTTAGAACAATTTAGATGTTTTCTGATATCAGCATGAAGTGAATCTGTTCAGAAAGGCTCCCTGGGTCGAACACGAACCTGGAGAAAACGTTGCAGAACAAAAATCTGCCTCCATGACCCCGACTTAACCTTTCTGCTGGAACTCGTCATCAGAAACAAAACGCACAGACAGAAACTCACAGCGTCTCCAGACTGTGGAGTCCGTGGAAGCAGTTGTTGCCCATGGAAACGATCCTATTGTTGTTGAGATGCCTGCAGAGAGAGCGAGAGAAACTGATGGACTAATGAAGCGGACAAAGAGTGTGTATGTGTCTTTTTAAAAGGGGCCCTGAGGCCTCTCAAGAAGGCTTTTTTTCTTTTTGGTAATTTAATGCAGATTAGCTTCAAGGCGATTGGACAAAAGGAATGACAGCGGACTTCAATGACGCCGCTCTGAATGCCATCGCACCGACACAAACGGGGAGTTTGCATGTTATTAAAGAGCTAACATGGACAGACAGGGACAGCGCGGATCAACAACACATAACACAGATATTTCTATTTGATTTACATCCATATAGAGCATGACAACTAGATTAAAACCAAAAATCAATAAAATACTGAATACTTCCAAGATTTTATGTTTCTCTAACGAGATAACAAAAAACTTAGTCATTGATTATATAGATTCTTTGAAAAAGTAAAATATTTCAGCCATTTATTTAGCATTTTGCAAAAATTATAGCATTAAGGCAGCATTGCAAAATAAAACATACTTTAATAAGACAAATGTGCCATTATGTCCTGAAACATTATGGGGAAGACATTTGTTCGGCCACTGACATTATTCCGTCACACAGTGCTACATCAAAGCATTTTCTTAAAAAGTTAAGTGGAAGAAAAAACTATTAAATGCAAGTGATGCTAAAATTGAATGTATGCTAAATTTGCTAGCATAACTTCTGTTTTGGCGTAAGTTCTACTTTATCATTAGCTTAAATGCAAGTTATCCTAAAACGTGTTATCTGTTTTAGCATAACCTTAACATAAATTCCATTTTGTAACAATTAAAATTAATATAATACTTTCTAGCACAAAGTGTATTATAGCCTTATGACATTTTGTTTTAGCATACAACATTAATTATTAAAATCTTGCTAACATAGAGCTTCATTTATAGCATAACATTTTATTTAGCATAAAAGTAAGTTATGACAAAGTTGCTAGCATAACTTCTCTTTGGCATAAGTTCCATCTTAGCTTTAGCTAATGCTAAGATGTACATTAAGACAAAACAGAGATTATGTTATAGTCAACTTCTATTTAGCATACGTTTCATTTTTGCATTAATTCCATATGCAAAAATTTATAATTTTTCTGTTTTGTGATAAAACAGAATTTATGATAAATTTGCTAGTATAGCTCAATTTATGCTAAAAATTTGTTTTAACATGAATTGCAAGTTATGAGCAACTTTTCAGCACAATGGTCTTTGACAAAAATGTTGTATTGGCGTAAAACCTGAGTTATGACAAACCTGCTAATGTAACTTCCTTTAACAAACATTTTGTTTCAGCATGAAATGCAAGTTATGATACATTTGCTAGCATAGCTTTGTTGTAGCATTGTGGTTTTTGCATTTCGCCCTTCTGGGCCACGGTTAAAATGCACATTATTAATATTGGAGAAAATGTAACTATATTTAACATGAAAGAAAAACAGAAGATGTATTGCAATGGTCCAGTATTAGTCTGAAAGTAGCTGCTTCAGATGCAACCGGAGGCTGTAAAATAATTTCTGAACGTACAGCACCACTAGGCGACCCAGCTTGCTGAACGCGTGGTCGGGGATGTGGGCGATGTGGTTGAGGGCGAGCGTCATGGCCTGCAGGGTCGGCAGCTCTCCGAGAGCCTTCACTGGCACCTCCGTCAGAGCGTTGTCGTCCAGCCAGAGGTGGCGAAGCGAGCGCAGACCGAAGAAACAGCCAGGCGGAACACCAGAGATGTGATTCGCATCCAGACGTCTACAAATAACAAACACAATGCAAAAGGAATTAGGAAACTTTTCTTTTGTTCCTGATGAGTCTTTATGAAAGTGTCTCAGTAGTTTTATGTTGTTTTGTTTCCTGTGATTATAAACTTTTCTGTTCAAGTCCAAAGTCAAACAGAGGCGCCATTTAAAGTGGTGTCACAAACAAACAGAAAACCTTTTTAAGCGGTGCTAGAAGAGGTCTGTGTTCACGAAATAAAAAGCTTTGCTAAATCTGAAGTAGTTTAAGAGGAAAATTAGGCATCGAGTGTTTGACCAGGAGAGGAATGATCGGCAGCTGGTTCGAGAGCCTCTTAACCAGCCAGCAGCCTCTCTGGTCCAACTAAAGCATTTTAATTAGCTCTCACACTGACTGCTCAGAGTTTAAGGAGAAACGTATTCAACAGGAACACAAACGAAAATATATATTTACAAACTCCAAATAATTATCCTCAGCTCCTTCCTTCCTTTAGAGACTTTTCTCATTGTTTTTGTAGCATCATTGCTGTAAAAAGCAAAGAAATTCTGAATATCTGCAATTTCTTTCTTTTTCAATAGAAATTCTGGAAATTTTACGTATCCATTTAGTTTTGAATTTCTTAATATTATAGAAATTCAAAACTAATGTTTAGACAACATCTGTAAAATAACATTTATTTAGCCTGAAAGAATAATCTTTTCACAGAGGCTGACAGGTGCAAATACGCAGCAAAGTGCAAAACGTGTTAAAAAAAACATGAAAAATGAAAAGAAAACACAAAAATCCCAAATGTAACAGAGCACTGAAAAAAATGCTGTAACCTGCGTATTAGTGCCATTGTAAATAAAAAATGGTAACACTTCCACCAAAAAATATCTAAAAAATTTTGAGTTTAATCTTAAAAATGTTCTACAACTAACTTGAATTGTCAAAAAGTTGAACATTTTCTAGGATAAAAAAATCATTTTAAGAATCTCTGAAATCATTGAGAAATAAACATAAGGTTTGAGTTCAAAAGTCCCAATTTTTAAACATTTGGAAAGGTCCAAGTTTTTTCAGAAGTCAAAAATATTTAACTTTTGGACATTTTTGAGTTTCAAAAGGTTTTTCTACAAAATTTCAGATTTTTTTTGGGTGAAAATTTCTCTTTTTTTCAATCTACAATGAAAAAATATATTACTCCGTTGTAATATATGGCAAAAATTAGTTTCTTTCCCTATACATTTCATTTATTTACATGAAAAAGCTAAATTTGATCTCTCCTTATTGTTTAAATCACAGCTCTTTGTCGCTAATGGAGTTAAGAATCCAAAAGAAAATGTTTAAATGTAGGTGAAGGTGCTGCAGCTTTAATTTTATAAATAATAATGTCAGTGAATGGATTGTAATTAAGAATTATGTGCTTTTCTTTATTACTCTGGTTCTGTCTCTTAGGTTTATATAAACCCAGCAGGGCTTTCATTAGGCTGTCCTGCAGAAACATGTGGAGTGCTTTGTGTCTGTCTGAGTGTCCGTCCTAACAATGACTCCTCTGTTCGGCCACAAAGAGACGAGAAGGATGGGACTTCACATAATCGTCCATCAGATAAATTAGAGACCTTAGTCCTAAAGACATCTCCATTCTTAAACCCCTTATTTGAACACACACGGCTTCAGTTTCAGTATAATTACTGTGCATCATCAGGCTGAGAGTACACACTGTCTGCACTGCATACGTTATCGCATGTGTATGTGTGTGTGTGTAGGTGTGTGTGTATGTGTGGGGTTCTTTCCAAAAGAGTAAAATGAGACAGGATGAGAATCTGTGTGTGTGAGTGAGTCAGTACAACCGGCGACCACTAGGGGGCATCAAAGCTGTCGGCTTACCCAAAATATTTCAGAAATACGCTTCATAAATTCATTAAAATAAAAGGAACACGATAAAGACGAGACAGATATTTACCAAGTCTCCAATTCGGAACAAAGTTGGTTGCTTGTCTGAAGTCACAAAGTGCAACAACAGCGCAGGTTCGTAATGAGTAGCGGTTAGCATTAGCCGAGATGCTAGCGGTATTTTAAGCTCCTAACTTTTTGGCACGTCGAAGCATCAGGTTGGTGTATTTCGCTCAGCTCAGTCCCTTTTCACCTCTCCTACGTTTGGGTCGTTTTAACGGGGCTCGGTGTTCTTAGGATTCCTCGGAAGCCCGATTACTATGGCGGCCATCACGATGGCGCTCAAACCGGAAGTGATTTACCAACTATAAAAATATAGAGTTGCCTTCATAAATAATGTCGGCTCTTTGTGACGTCACAGCTAGCTAATGGCTAGTCTGTTATGTAAATAAAACAGCCTTATACAGTCTGTTAAGTTGAACACTTTTAAGATTGGTAGTAATCTTGAAACAAAATACATTTCTATATATTCAGATGTTACTAATAGTATAAATTATAGGGGAAACAAGGGCTGTACTCTGAAAAATACAAAATTATGGCTGATAGTATTTCTAACTCAATGTTTTGAACTTGAATCAGCAGGAATGCATCTCTTTCTGAGTCAATGTGTTTTAGTTTTCTAATATCTACTAAGAACTGTAAAATTATTATGTGGTTGGAATGTGAGAAAACGTGAAACAATTCAAGGGTATAAATACTTAAGCAAGGCACCACATCATTGTCTGTGTGAACCAGGTCTTTGAATCTCTTAATCAAAGAATCTAGAAACAAATTTTAATATAATTTTTTTCTAGTAATTTAAATATCTTTTTTCCCAAGCAACATCTCAGGATGACATAGCATAGCATAGCATAGCATGCTTCTTTTCAAACAGAACTGATTCTTGTACTCATTACTTGTTTTATTGTTTTTAAAAAACCTCTTTGAAAATAAATAAATACAATATAAATAGTACAGCGTAGCGTAGGATAGCATACCAATCCGCCCCGAGGCATAAACATTAAAAAGTTTCCAGGAAATAAAATCTCTTCATGAAACCATCACATAGCTTCATGTACAAACTTATCAAAGAAAAAACAGAATGTATTGGCATCTGACTCACTTTTTAAAGGATTAAATTTGAATTAATCTTACAGAGACTGAAGGTTGTGAAGGTTGGTGAGTGCTTCAGCAGGAACTGATCTCAGCTGGTTGTTCTGGAGCATTCTGTGAAAGTAAAATGATATCATATTATATTGGACTTGTAAATATTTGCAGTAATCAGAAGAGTTGCGGTGCAAACATCTGGGAGCTTACAGCACTTTGAGGTTGTAGAGGCCACTGAACGCTCCTCTGGGGATGAAGGACAGATCGTTTCCTGCCAAACGTCTGAGACAAAAACAGATTCTGGTGACTTTGGTTTGATTTTATATACATTTTTATCATTTTAAGTCATAAAGAGAAAAATAAAGATAAGATCAATGGTGATTTATTTTAAAGAGAGACTGAAGCTTCAGGTTTTTCTGCCCCAGTGTGTGGTGGTTTGCAGTTTGTGGTTGGATTGTGAGAAAACGTGAATCAATTCAAGGGTATAAATACTTAAGCAAGGCACCACATCGTTAGGAGCTCTGACTTCGAGCCAGGTTCTAATTTCTGTGTTTGCAAAGTGTGCAAGAATCTCTCGGCGAGGCTCGACTTCCAAGCCCTGCGGAGTAAAAACCCGGCGGGAAAACGAATCCTCCAGGTCTGTTTGTTTTCCAGAGGCCGCGCAGAGTTCAGCCTCCCTGCGTGCCTGCGGTGTCCTATCGCCGCCGTGACGTTTCTGACGCCGCGGCGACAAATATCACACACACACAGCTGGCAGCGGAGCAGAACAGCGGCCAGAGTCATGTTCAGGTCTCGGTGAGGTCAGGCCGTCTCTCCCAGCTGCCTCGCTGCTTTTTAATTTAGTCCTGTCGGGAAAACGTTCGTACGCGACGCGGCGCTGCTGGGAGGTGAGGAGAGATGAGATTACATATCGCATCCTCCAAGATATTCGAGCTCCTCGCCCGATCAGACACCCAAACTTCAGACATAATCCATCTCAGCCCGCCAGGCACTGACCACACATCAGATCTGATCACACAACATAACACAGAGTGTGCAGAATCACAAAAAACTATTTACCACTGCTGCCCAGATAACACCTGATCCGAACCTCTGTTTCGCAGCTCACCGATTTTTATTTCAGTGACTTATGGATCCAAGCAGTGGCTAAAAAAAGATATTTAACCCAGAAATCTAACTGACCGAGTAAAAATAGACAGACAATAACCTGAAATAGAGAGAAAATTACAGTATAACAAGCATACAACACATTACAAAGACAAAAATAAACACAAACACATAAACTAAGGAACAGAAAGAGAGTCGCGTGGTGAAACTGGCATCAAATAAGAACAACCAACCACTAACACATGGAAATACATGAAAAGGAGCACAGAGACTGAAAACAAATTACAACTAAAACGGTCATAAAAAAAGGTTCATTCTGACCAAATAAAACCACAACAAATGAGTAGAAAACAGAGGATTAGGGTCAAAGAAAGAAAATACAAGGATAGTCAGAATAATACGACAATAAACTAAAACAATTACAGGAATAAAAAAAAAATTTGGAAATTAAAAGGAAAAAGTCATGATATTTCTAGAATAAAGTCAAATTATTCTGACTTTATTGCAGAAAATATGACAAAATATTAAATATATTGCTAAACGGTTTCAAAAGAATAAAAAACCTGGTTCTGCTGGACATTTCTGTTTTTCTTCTCCACTGTCACCACTTACTTCCTGAAGCTGCAAGTCAATGACTTGATGAAATCTACTGGGTTTCTTTAGGTCAGGGGTGTCCAAAGTGGGGCCCGGGGGCCGTTTGCGGCCCTCTGAACAATTTTAGGAGGCCATTGATCACAATTCAAAAACAGCTTAAATTTGGTTTAAAAACAACATTCGGTGCAAAATCTTAAAATGGAATAATATAAGGTGAAACACAAAGTTTTCATTCAGGTTTTTGCTTTGAATTTTATTTATTTTAGTAAAGAAAGAGACCAAAAACATCCAAAATAAGGCAAGAGTCAGCTATATGTGGTTTTTGTTGCTTAAAATGTACAAAGAAGATAGAAAAATATGATCAACCTGAAGAATTTAAGGATGCATGTAAGATTTACTGTGTTTTGTTTAATCTGGGGAAACCTGCAAGAGAATTTTTATGTTTGCAGAAACTAAAATGATTTTGTTTATTGTTGAGCAAGTAAAAATAAAAAAATTCTATTATAATTAAAAAAAAGAAAAACAAGTAGCATCAACATGACATTTGTGGTCAAAACCTTTAGACGCTGCTGTCTTAAATTGACAAGTTTTTAAAATAATTTGTATAATTAACAGAACCTAATTAAGTAATTGGTAAATATAATCAGTCATGATGGATTTATGGCTGGATGGAAGCACCTGAGATGATAAAAAAGAACTTTAGAACCGTATTTGGCTGAAAAAAACATGAACAATTGGAATAGAAATAGAATAGAATCACTTTAGGCAAGTTAAACTTGCTTAAATCAAACATTTCCATCCTAAAATTTCTATTAATTACACATAAAGTTTGACTATTTGTGCAGGCAGTGAATGTTTGTTAAATTTACTCACAGTTCCTCCAAGAAGTGCAGGTTGGACAAAGCTCCACTGGTCATCACAGTCAGATTATTCATGCTGAGATCACTGCAGAAAAATAAAACAGGATTATTAAACTATTTTTACACCTTATTGTTAAAAACTGATGGAAATGAATGATTAATATTCAAGACATCAGGAAATATAAACCAATAAGCCTGAATTTGAGGTTAAAATTATGCTTAGAACCGTCTGAAAGCAAACAAAAACATAAATCAGACGTAAAAACAGAGCAAATGAGTCATGAATTATTAAAGCTGGCTGTGTTGAAACACTGAGGCCATTCAGCCGACGTCACGTGCAAAAACATTTCGGCCCCACAACCGACACCGCTGGTAACTTTTCCATCTTTGTGAGAACCGTCGGCTTGGCCTGGAGTCAGAAAAAAATAAATAAAAAAATACAGCTGCTTGAAAAGGGTCGACACACACCTGAGTGAGAAACAAGAAATGACTGGAAACACGGAGAGAAAACAGGAAGGAGAGCAGGAACGGCCAAACGAACAAACATGGAGGAGAGAAACAGGTTTTATTCTAGAATGAAATAAAACCTGTTTCTTTCTCGTATTTTACATCTTTTTAGCTTCGCATTGCTCTTAGTTTAAAAGTGACGCAATTAAATTAAATCAATGCAAAAGGTTTGGCCAAAGTTTGCTAAAAAAAAGTTTTACTTCATTTTTATCTGGACTGGGCTTTGACTATGCCACTGCAGATCCTTATTGTCTTCACTCATCTCTGTCTAGCTTTAGCTGGATGCTTTGGGTTGTCGTCTTGTTGGAAAATATATATTCTCTTATTTTATATGAAACATTTTTAATTAGTTGTCATTAATTTGAAGAAATCGATTTTCACTTTGACTTTAAAGCAGCGTACCTCGGATGAAAACTGGCAAAATTAAATTAAGTTCAAAATGCACCAGAGATTTTTTAATTTTTTAATTTTACCTGCTTGAGAAGGACAATAAATAAAACGACCCAACAGGAGCTCAAAGCTGAAAAGATGCAGAACAATAATTGACAACAGAAACAGAAGGAAAATGTTGTGAAATGTTGTGAAATCTCCAGGGGGGGCCTTTTCCTGTTGGAGCCCAGGACCTGGTTACCAAAGCATCGCCTCTGCTGCCAGTGAAACCAGAATTATACACATGAAATGCTCTGCACCTCAGGAATCTGATGTGACTTCACCTTTATTGACCGGTAAACACCAGAAAGAGATGAACGTTTTGCTTTTCAGAGTCAAACAGGCTGACATCAGCGGGATTTCAGCTCCACGCTGTTGTTGTTTGTGTGCAGCCGTGACGCTCTTCCTCCTTTCTTCCCCTTATCTGACTCGTCTTTTCTCTGCTCTGCCTGATAAAATCGGCAGGTAGCGTCTCTCCGCTGAGGAGGGCTGTGGTCTGAAAGGCCGTCTCTGTCTGAAACGCTGCGAGGGTGTGTCTTGGTGTTGAATATACTGGTTGTTAAGGAGCTTTCTCAACACTCCATAAAGCTTGTTAATGTGTGCGAGCTTTACAACACCGTCCGCAGGTAGACCGCTGGCACACAGAGAGGGTTTGTTTGGCTGTAACAGAGCTACGGCTGATTGGATTTTACTGCTGCTCAAAACAACACGCTGTGCATTAAAGCAGATTTTATTCATCCATTCATTAGCCTCTACCCATAAATTCGTGGTTATGTCGACTGTGAGGGCAGGTTTCCAGACAGTAAGTTGTTCATTAAGCCAGAATGAGGCCTCTGTGATTCAGATGTGCTCATATGCTGGATTTGGACGTAAATATTTACAGTTATGACCCAAAAATGACATAAATACAGATTTAAAATGAAAATAATCCAAGATTACGAATTGAAAATGAGTTTCTCTAGACATATTTAGCCTGTTGAAATTTGCAAAACTGATATTTTTTATTTTAAAAACTCAATTAATGAAAAACAACGAACTTTAGTGATGAACGTCCATTGATTCTGAAAAGTGTGGCATGCTTTTGCATTCACTCTTTACTCAGAACCCTCTAAATTAAATGAAGAGCAGATTCATTCAGATGGCTAGTAAACAGACTGCAGCTGTACTTTAATCTCAGCATAAATGCAGCTGTTGAAGGAGTTTTTAAATAACTACCGTCCACATCATCGCTGTTATCTTTGCAAAGTTTTCAGCATTGCTAAACTTGATACTCCAGACTTACGTTTCGCTGATGTTGTGGGATTTATCTGCTTTAGCTATGCATGCATGTTTAGCTATGTGTCGACTTTATAAAGTACTGAAATCTCGGAGTCAAGTAAAAGTATTGGTACCGCTCCAAAATATGACTTTGGTAAAAGTAAAAGTCACTGATTGAAATGTTACTTGAGTTAAAGTATTAAAGTATCTGAAATGTCTTGTACTTAAGTATGGAAAGTACTGTAAAAATGGATGAACTCAAGTAATGTAATGAAAAGTACAAGTAAAAAGTAAAACAAGGCAAATGCAGTTTGAATGACATTTTTTATATTTTGGTAAACTTGTTAAATACACTTAAAATAATGAACACAACCAAGTGCAGGCAAAATGAAACCTGCTAATAGATAAACCTGCAGCATCATTTAGTTAAGAAAATTAGGTGCTTTACCTAAACCACTAGGTTAACTTAACCTGCTTTACAACTGAACCAGCTTCTTAGTAAAACCTCCAGGACAGAAAATAAAGTTTTTGTAAGCCTTAAGTTTTCCCTTTCAGTAAGGTCAGTGCTGAAAATGAGAAAAATAAATAGTCAGTACAGAAAATGCACCAACATGAAGAAAAAAAGCCGTTACGATTACTCTACTTCACAAACTATAGGCGCACACAACTGGTCATTATGCAAAAGAAAAAAAGAATTGGGAGGGAAATGCAGCTTATTGGCATTTGAAGAGGGAGAGCTCCGTGATTCTGACACCCCACCTACGTCAAAAAATCCAGCAAACAGTCTGATTGGTTAGAGCTCCATTTGTGCAGCTTTGGTTTCCGAGATATTAAAAATGATTTTTTAGGCCATCCATTACTTAAAGAGTAAGTAAAATAAATTTTGTGTCAGTTGGTCACAAGGCAAGAAATCTGTTTCCATTAGTTTCTCAGGAGTTTGGATGTAAAATTTGTTGACTCTCCCTGAGTGAAACTCCGACACCTTGAGGAAGGGGAGACCTAGAGAACGGCTGGCCCAAATTAGCGTTCATGAATCGGATCAACCTCGAGTTAGGCGCCGCTCACACCGGATATTGGAATAGCCAAAATCCAAATTGAAAACAACTTTGCTGCATTTGTTTTAACGGCACAAACCTGCACAAACGGAGCATTAACGAACCAGCCCACTTTGGTTTGTTTTGGAGCAAAATGCGGGGATGGTGAACTCTGGATGGCCTAAAAAATCATTTTAATATCTTGGAAACCAAAGCTGCACAAACGAACATTTTAACGGCACAAACCTACACAAACGGGGCACTAACCAATCAGACTGTTTGCTGGACTTTCTGACGTAGTGGGGAGGTGAAACCTGTGCATCCTATTGGTGGAGATGAACAAGCCCAGGCAAGTCGGCTACCGACTTTGTTGCAGTCAATCAGTAGGTGGATCAAAACATTTGCGTTTCTCTCTCACTTTTTTGTAACGAGTAACTAAACCACACATTGAAAATGTATCGGAGTAAAAGTATGCAATTAAGTTCGGAAATGTAGTGAAGTAAAAGTGAAAGTTATCAAAAATTTTCTTACTTGAGGAAAGTATGAAGTACTCCAAAATATACTTAAGTAAAGTAGTGAAGTATTTTTACTTCGTTACTATACAACACTGTACATGGCGCTACATGAAGTATTGCTTCAGTTGCCTTGTCATTTACAGTTTGAAGCTAAGTACTTCAAACTAAACATTTAGCTTGCTATATATCAAGTTGGGAGCTAAATGTTTAGTATAACAAAATATATAGCTTGCTAAATAAATATTTAGTTTGAAACTAACTACTTAGCTTCAAAATACATGTTTAGCTCACTAGCTAAATATCTTATGTGAAGTTAAATATTTAGCTTGTTTAGTTGTTTAACCTAACTATTTAGCTTTATAAATAAATATTAGACATCAAACTATTTAGTTTGTTATCTAAACATTACTTTGAAGCTAAATATTTAACTTGCTAAAAAGATTTAGCTTGAAGATAGATGTTTAGCTAGTTAGCTCAATATTTTTAACTTCATATTTAGCTTTCCAACTAAATATTTGGTTTGAAGCTAAATAGGCAAAATTCTTAGCTTGCTAACAAAACATTTAATTCAGAGCTTAATATTTAGTTGTTTAAATAATTAGCCTGCAAGATGAATATTTACTTCAAAGCTAAATATTTAGTTTGAAACTGAGGTATTATTAAATGAACGAATGACTCGGTGAAATTATGACTAAAAGTAGTGTAGTGAACCAAACTGACCCATACCGTACACCTCAGTATAAATGAGACAGAAACATAACTGAGGTGTGAAATTTCTGAAAATTTGCCATGATTTTCACTTACAAGTGCATCGATTTATGAAAGACTAACAAAAGCTTAATTTTACCCAAGTAAGCCTGAAAAATGGCATTAGAATGTTTCATCCATTCATGATACGGCCGTTAGAGGAGATCATAATACAGATACTTTTTGGTCCAGACAGGAACTAAAGTCGCATAATATCTCAAATATCGTCTGTTTACGTTCTGAATCCTGAGCCGTCGCCACAGAGACAGCACCAACAGTGTTTTGATTCCTTTCAGTCGTGACATGAGGGACTGAAAACGCTGCAACAATGACGACACGACGATGGTGGTGGTTCACAAGAATAACCTGATTGCCCTGCTGGGAAAAAAGGTTATGTCATATGACTTCATAAGGAGGGAACAACGGCTTAATTGTTCTGGTTTTCATGACATCTTACAGGTTGGACAGCTTTTTGATTCTGCTTGAGACAAGAAGAACAAACCCGTTATTTTCATCTGTCAGAACGGCACACATAAATCTGGTTAATCTGAACTTTAATCATCAAATATTAATAATCAAGACGCTTTCATTTTTAAAAACTCTTGACTTATAGAAATAAATTCTGAGTATTTTAAACAATTTTTGCAGGATAAATTCCCAGAACTTATTGTGATAAACAATAATATTTCTGTTTTGAGACAATTTTAATGGTGTAATAATTCTCAATAAAGTCTCAATTTGAATAAACATTTAACACAGGAAATAGAAGGAATTTTAAATATCCAAAATAAATAAAACAAAAATGACAGAAACAAGAAATAAAATAAATTATGAAATCTCTAAACAAAATTCCCCTTTGACAAAAAATCATCAGACTGAAGACTTTAATCATCCAATTTTTGGTAAAAACTGGATAGAAAAACGATAAAGTGTGTGATTAATAAAGGAAAAATAAACCTGTTTTTAAAGTTAAAGCTACATTAAAATATTTAATAACTTAACCTTTCACTTGGGCCTTTTGCGATTATTTTTCCGTTTGGATGATTAGTTCAACGAAGATTTCACCGTGATTATAAACAAAGCTGCCATTTTGTAATCTGATGTCTCCTGTTTATAGATCACATGGATCCTGAGGCATTTATTAACTTTTTTTAAATCTTGTGAGTCTCAGTTTGAGCAACAGATCCAAGTCCGGGACCTTAAGATGTTTTTGATGATTAAAAGTTTTGAAGAAGCTTTTAATCCTTGTGTGTTTTTGCCTTTTGATTGTGGAGCTGTTGGCCTTTTTGCGTCTCCTCAGGCTCAAACTGATGGATATCAAATGATTATTCAAATGTCGCAGGCATTTGGAGAAAGGAAGAAAGAAAGCAGAAAAAGAGGCGTAGTGGGACAGTGAGGCCTCTCTTCATGTTTTGTCCTCTTTCGTTTCTTCTTTCAGTGTTTTTGGAGGCGGGTCAGCGGGGGGCCCCCTGGGCAGCGAAACATGTGGGGGTTTGTTCATCTCCTGGTTAGAAGAGGACAAACAGCAGCTCTGTCAGGTCCATTTCGCTGAAGGAAACCCAAAGCTCCTGAGGTCTGAGGACTCATTTAGGAATCGGATCATCTTTAGGTGTGTCAGGGATTTAAGGAGGTCTGGAGAAGCGAGACAGATGTCACCGGCAGACGCGGGGGAAGTGACGGGTGTGTCCCGTCAGCCCGAAACCACGAAAAAGAAAGTCTCATAAACGAGGGAACACGAACGGGGTTCACTGAAAGAACCTGAAATGAGCTGTTCTGTTGCTCAGAGTACTGAACCATCCAGGCAAGTTAACCCTGAAAGCAGACGCAACATGCTGAAAGAAGCTTCAGAGAGATCAGGTCTGAAATATTTGGCTTTTCATCAAAATACTGGCACATTTTGACCTTCAGGGCGACATAAAGTCAGTTACAAAGTCAGGCTTCCGTCACCTGAAGAACATCTCTAAAGGACAAACGTTCCAGCAAGATCTAGAGAAACTCATCCATGCGTTTATCATCTGATTCCTGCATCAGACAACAGCTTAGCACCACAATACTTTAAACATCTGCTGTTGTCATAGCAACCCTCCAGGCTTCTCAGGTCTTCTGGTTCTGGTTCTGCTCTGCATCCAGAACCAGAACCAACATTCAGTTTCTATGCACCACAAATCTGGACCAAACCTCCAGAAAACTGCAAAACAGCTGAAACGCAGAGTTCCTTTAAATTCAGACTTAAACCCCTGATCAGTTAGTGGAACATCAACCAACATTTTGATTTGTAAATGACGACACTTGGAAAAATATAAAGTTTCAAATGATGACATTTCGTTTTTTTGTAAATCACTTCGAACTGCCTTGTTGCTGAAATACAAATTAAATTCAATTTGACTTTAATGATTTTGATGATGGCATTTCTAGAAATATATTTTCTGTTTTATCTTATTTGTTTTTATCACTTTAACTGCCTTGTTGCTGAAATGAGCTGGAAAAATGAACTTAATAAAATGCGATCAATGCTGGTTCTTGCTACATAAAACATCAAATATTGATATAAAATGTTTTATGTCAACATAAATTAGATTTTATGTTGGCATAAAGTCAGATTGGTGTGGTATTTTTGCAGTATATAGACAGGATGAGTTTTTACTAACAATCTAAACCTTATCTTTATTGCTACTCTGTCCTGCTGTGATTATGATTAATCTTCACTCTGATTTTAAACAAAGCTGCCATTTAATATCAGATTGATGTGTCACACTGATCCTCAGGCACTTATTATCCTGACTTTTTTATGTTTTACTCTTTTTAGGTTACAAATGCAAGTTGTGGACGTTAGAAATATCTAAGTTTGATCATTTAAAAGATTAAAATATTTACAAACAATCAAAGACAAGCAAAAGCAGACGAGAGCCGCTCCTTAAGCTAAAGTGTCTTCAAAATAAAACAGACTCACATCTCGTCCTTGTTGAGCGCAAACTTTAGATAGACAGATAGATTAGAGAAATTAGATAGAGAGATAGAGAGACAGACAGACAGACAGATACTAGTAAACTAGCCTGATCGAAGACCACACAAAGTCATTCTGAGGGCCGCAA
Organism: Poeciliopsis turneri; assembly: GCA_922788865.1. NCBI lineage: Eukaryota > Metazoa > Chordata > Actinopteri > Cyprinodontiformes > Poeciliidae > Poeciliopsis > Poeciliopsis turneri. The sequence continues at coordinate 1,074,420 of CAKLNU010000303.1, read as the reverse complement.
ACGGCCCGCGTGCCCCATGTTGAACACCCTTCCTGTTTTACTTTCAGCTCCCCCCATGTGAAAAACATTCATTTTATGGATTTCTGAGTGATGGAGGAGAAACTGTTTCCTCCTGTCCCGTTGCTACGGTAACAGCAGAAACAGGAAGTGTTTTTTTTCCAGATGATCTGAAATGTTTCATCATTTATCAAACAAAAAAATTTCTTCTTAAAAATGTTTTTCTATAAAAAATTTTGTAAATAAAAGGGCCTGTTGCGATAACAAATTAATAGTTGTCCCAGAAATTATTGTAATTAATGATAATATTGTTGTTTTGAGACCATTTTCAACAAATATAAAGGATAATAAAACAAGTTCAGCCACGCAGAGACTGAAACTTAAATTTGGCACATAACACTGGAACTGAAACATATTTAAAATATTGAAAAATAAAAACAAAACCAAAAACATTAAAGAAAAACAAATCCACAAATACCAAAGATCAAATAGATTATGATCTCAATATAAACAGTTGCCCTTCAAAAAATATTAGTGCTCAGAACAGACATTATTATAATGTGATTAACTGTTAATTACATTAGGCTCAATTAATAGGATAAAAACTACAGATTTTTCATTAACTGCATCATTTACAGAATATTTATAATAAATTAAAAGATGCTAAAATCATCCAAGTCCTGTTTTAAATCAGAAATTCACCTTTTAGTGCTAAAAGCCAATAAAATAGTTTTCATTTAGGGAAAGTGACTCCGTTTAAACGAAAACTATCCCAATTGAGGAGTGTGGGATAAACATATTTTGAAGCTTTTGTCATTAATCCAGAGTGTGTAATAAATGTTTAATTTGTGCAGTTTTAGCTTAATTAACTAAATTAGTTGACAATTATTTCATAAACCAATTAATCCAACGAATCACTTCAGCCTTAAACACAACACTGAAAACAGAAACTTAAATTCGTGCCATTCCCGGCTTTGCAAACATTTGTAAATCAGTAAATTTGCCACATTTGATCTCATATCTCCAATAATCAGTGACTGAATCTCCTGCTGCCAGAGAGCTTGACCTCTCTCATGACCTCTGAAGAAGATGGATCTACCCGTCTGTGATGTCATGTTGCAGCTACCTGTGTGAGTGTTTGCTGGACCGTAGAAAACATTCAAACCGTTTCGGCTCGCGTTGTGGAAACGTATGAACCTAAAGTGAGGTAGCCGCATCTGAATGGCCCGACCTCAGGAAGTCCAACATGGCTGCCAAAGGAGGCGTGGCAGCAAAATCCTTCATATGCACATGGGTTCATTCATCACAGCGAGGCTAAATGCATTCCTGTCAGTCAGAGGGGAGAAAGGAGACTCGCAGGCCCATTCACGCTTCAGGCAGCGCTGCTTAGGCATGCAGCAAGAGCACACACATAAAGGCGTTGACAGATGGCAGCATTCACACTGATGGCGGTCAGACAGGCAGAAGGCTGGAGGCTGTTAGCTGTGACGTCTGATATCGGTTACTCTTTACTGAGAAGGTTGTAAAAGTTCGGGTTGAAACGCAGAATCTCAGCTCTTCCAGCTGGCTGGTTTGCTGATTAGTAGACAGCTGAAAGAAATTGGTTGATTCGACATAAAGTCGTGATCAGAGGTGCTGCTGTGACGCCAACGATGCATTTTCACTTCTTCAAACCCAGAAAAAAGATATCAGATGAAGATATCAGAAAAAGATATCCTGTTTATCAGGAAACAGGATTTCGTTTGTCAAAACAACCAGATGTGTGAAGACTTGTTTCCTTTTTTGTTAAAATTATTAATTTAACTTGACTGCTCACATTTCTTGGAAAGCAAAAAACAGTTAAATCAAGAGCACAAGGAGCACAAGTGTGTTTCACGCCGGGTAAATCTGTAGTCAGTTTGATTTGGGACAAAAACATTTGTTACATTTTCAGCTGCTGTGCTTCTCTGTCCCTCTTCAAACCCAACAAATCCTTTGAAAAAGCTGTTCCCCTCCTCACCTGTGGGGGTGCTGCACCAACAGCTATTGAAGGGAACGACACAAAAACCTCTGCAAAAAACACCGAGTGCAACTTCCTTCCTCTTGAAATGTAAACAAAAGTGGAGTAGGGTCAGAATTCAGCAGTTTAAGGATTTCTCTTTTGTTTTTAGTAAAAGGTAATGAAATGTTTCTCCTGCTAGCATTAGGCTAGCATGCTTGTTTTGGTTGCCTTTACCCAGAATGTCCTACATTACAGTCCACTTCCTGCTTTTGGAGCAGTCTCCTGTAAGCATTTGAACAGAACCAGAGTGCTCTTCAACCAGACCGAATTTGTAGACGGACCAGAGTTTAATGTTTTGGTCCGATTAGCATTCACACCTCCACAAATGAACCAAACAAACCGAATTTTCTAGGCAGATAGACTGGAGTTCAACTAGGAATCCTACTCCAGTCATTAATTTAATTTAAAAAGCTCAAGAAGAGTTTGAGTTTCAAATTTCACCAGCTCATAGTTAGCACAATAACAGTTGCTAGGCAACAGGACAAATACTGAGAGGCAACAAATCTGAAGGGCTGGAGCTTCAGGTTATCAAATGTGTGATTCGTCAACTAATCCTAAGGAACCTGAACCTGCATACAGGTCTAGGGTACAAAAAAAGGCTTCTAAATTCTGCAGACCCCACACATGCTGGACACTATCTGCTTAGGTTTTACTTACTTCAGGTCAGTTCGCCAGGTGCTAATAGCTAATAACCTTACAGCCGGAGTTATTAGCTATTCTGGTGTTCAACAAAATAAGCAAATCAGCATAATCACAACCTGATGTTTGTTTTCCTTTGACGTATCACAGGAGAAAAAGTTGGTGGAAGTGGCAAAATTTGAAATAATTTCCTCAATTTTGCAACAAAATATTCTCACTTGCTTAGAGGTGGTGTGGAGTCAAAACATTTAACAAGTTCTGACGGAGCGAACCTTCCCATCCACTGTTGGGTCTGAAACCAGAGGCACGAAACTCTGGAAGAGTTTTAAGCCCAAACTTTAAACATGGAGAAAAACCATCTAATTTTTTCAATGTGTTTATGCTAGTTTGCAACTTCTACTTCATGTTTACGTCGCGTTAACATCTGACAAAATCGATGGACACACACCTTGTTTGCAATTTCTGCAACATTTTAAAACAATGTTGCAAAACATAGTAAACATTGTTCACATTTTCTTTGTTTTTTTCTTCTTCACTCAATATTAACATGATAATTGAATGGATATACAGGTACTGTATTTTTAAGCATTATGAAACTCAACTAATTATTAAAGTTACTTTTCAAGGAGGGATTAAATGCTTTTAGATGCCATAACTTGTTAAAGGTGACAAGCTTATGTTTTTACTTTAGTTAAATCATCAAATTACTGCAAAAAGCTGCTAGTTTGTACATTTTACTAACAAATTAATCTGCATGAAACTTTTAGTTGCAACTTTACATGCAGACAAGTTCAGATTTATTTTATTTTATGTCATATCAGCTTGAACTCTACGATAACCAGCACAGAGCAGATTTAAAAGTCTAATTCGTTCAGTAAAAACAGGCGTTCCTCTTGGACAACTTTACGGCTGGTTGGAATGCATACTTTAAAAATTGAGCTTCACGCTCTCAAAGGAACTCCTTGATGTTTTTGTTGCATTCAGCTCCTGATTGCAGCTCTAATAAAGACCCAAAAACCCTTTGATCGACTGTCGGTGCGTGTTTTTGTGTGTCCATCTGCCCTCCGCAGACAAACCCAGAGGAGCACACACACACACACACACACACACACACACACACACACACACACACACACGGCTGCGCTGAATAGAAGTGAGTTTTCTTTAATGAGAGTGAAATTTAAATCCAAGACATTGTTCGGTTTTCGGGCTGCAGCCAAGACAAGCAGGTTCCCCTTCCTCACAAACACGCCACTCAGTGACGTAATGCTTCACCGGAGCGCAGACATGTGTTGTATCAAAGCCAGTCACCTGCTGGGAGGCGAAATACATTTCAATTAGTTTTATTGTTTGGCCTCTGCAAGAATTTACACTCAACTAGAAACAATAAAAGTTCACTACAGTTGTTAAACGACCGCATCAAAACCTGGAAGCTCTTTCAGAACCCCAGAGATCCCATGCAGACATCTGACACCTCCGAAACCGCTTTCAGGAAACCCAAACCCCGACACTTAACCAGCGCTCAGGTCCTCAGACGTCTTTCACAACCGTGAAAACTTATTTACGCCAGTTTGACCCCATTCACCCCCCAATTTCCCTCAATGGGACATTTATTTAACACCTAGAACTTTTTAGAAACTCTTGGCAACAATCAGAGCTCTTCAAAGAAAAAAAAAGAAAAAAATAATTGGAAACTTTCCAAAAGCCATAAAACAAGTTGCGCTTGGACTCATTCAAATCGTTGAACTTCTGAAAAGCTTAACAATCGCAGCAGAAAACCTGCTACAGAACCAGTTAAATCTTAAAACACTCAAGGAATTTATGGAACAGTTGCTAAACATTTACCTACCTACAGATTTCTAAAACCTGTAAATATACACTGAAAACAATCCATCCATCCATCCATTTTCCGTCACCCTTCTCCCTAACGGGGTCGGGAGTTGCTGGTGCCTATCTCCAGCTGCGTTCCGGGCGAGAGGCGGGGTCACCCTGGACAGGTCGCCAGTCTGACGCAGGGCAACACAAAGACAAACAGGACAAACAACCATGCACACACACACTCACACCTAGGGAGAATTTGGGAAGGCCAATTAACCTGACAGTCATGTTTTTGGACTGTGGGAGGAAGCCGGAGAACCCGGAGAGAACCCACGCATGCACAGGGAGAACATGCAAACTCCGTGCAGAAAGACCCCAAGCCGGGAATCGAACCCAGGACCTTCTTGCTGCAAGGCGACAGCGCTACCCACTGCGCCACTGTGCAGCCCTGAAAACAATCCAACCATCTAAATTTAGTTAAAATTACAAAATCCTGAAAGATTTTGAAATATGCAAATCCCAAACATTTTCCAAAACTTTCCAGAGCATTTCTTATGTTCTCTAAAGTGATTTTTTTTTTTTATTTCTGCTTAATTCAATGCAGTTTTTCACATAATGACTTCAATAAGTTCCTGTAGATTTGTTTTCCTCCATGCGGTTCTAATAACTAAAAGCTGCTGGACTTTGATCTTTGGCATTAGAGTCCATCAAGGTTCTTTGGTGATGTTACATTTGAAGATCCATTTGGCCGCGTCAGGTTTAGAACCAAACTGCAATATTTCTTACATTTTCAGCTACAGTTATTCTTTCTCACTGAACTGAGTCAAACCAGCCAAACCTTTTGAAAAGCCTGTTCCCCTCCTGGCCTGTGGGGGCGCTGCACCAAGAACCACTGAAGGAAACAACAGAAAACCTCTGAAGACGAGGTGCCAGATTTTACTTGTTGCAGGATTTCTCTTCTGTCTTTGGTAAAAGATAATGAGACATTTCTCCCGCTTGTGCAAGACTCACACATTTGCTATGCTTGTATTACCCAGAATGCCCTGCGCTGTAGTCCGCTTCCTGCTTTTGGAGCGGTCTCCGGTCCGGTTGGTATTCACATATGCATTGGAAACGCTCCAGAGTTCACTTCAACTGAAATGTAGCCGAGGTTTATAGGTGGACCAGAGTTTGATTCTTTGATCCGGATCATAAATCCCCAAACAAACCGGACTTTTAGAAATTTCAGAAATTTGTCAAACTCTGAAAATTTCCAAACGCTGAATTTTTTGCTCAGACATTTTCAATTTTTTCTATAAAAATGTATCAGATTAATTTCAAAATGTCTGTTTTTTTTGTTGGTTTCTTTTTATTTGCAGTTCAGAAAAAAAAAATTCAGAAAAATTTCTGAAATTAATCTCAAAATGTTTTCATTTTTTCAAATATTTTCTGCTCAAAGGGATAATGACTGACAAGCAACTTAGAGTTTATCTGCCGTCTTCAGTGGCTATGCTAACTACCCTTAGCATTCACAACATGCCGTGCTAGCTGCAGCATAGCAGAAAGCAATGGTGATTGACAGCGTTAAGACCCGCCTCCTGGCTCTGATTGGTCACAGCATGATGACGGTTTCAACAAATAGGTAAAAAAAAACATTTTTTATAAAAGTTACAAACTGCAGTTTTAATTGGAGCTTATTGTGATTTTAAATTAAAATTCTTACAAGAAATTTATCACGATAAATGATGAACAATACGATAATGCCCATGACGGGTAGTAACATTACAACCCAATGTTACTACCCAATATTGGGTAGTAACTAGTTACATTACTTTTTTGGGAAAAAAAATACTTTAGGACTATTTTTTCTTTTCTGTACTTTTCACTTTAACTTGAGTAACTTTATTGTGAAGTATTGCTTCTCTTATTTGAGTAGTGGGTTTTCTACCCACTGTGAATAACATCTGGAGTTTTTGTTAAAATTTTATAAGTTTTATATTGAAAGAAATGTGGAAAAATTAAAATTTTTCCTCTTACTTTAATTTTTAACTTTATATTTTGCCCCATTTGATGAGGTACTTTTTCAATATTAAATGATTTTATCAGTTACTCAGGGCTTGAGAAGACTTTACCAGAGTAATTTCTTGGACGGATACTTTTCACTCTTACTTGAGTGTAACTTTTGGGTATTTGACTCGCCTGTGCAGGTGGTCATAATCTTAAGCTTGATTGAAAGAAATGTTAAAAAAAAAAGTCAGAACCTCTTGATGAGGAAACAGAGCAGAGTTGGGCACAAGTTACATTTACTTTTTGGAAAAAATTTACTTTTAGGAGGCTTTTTGTTTTTACCACACTTTGCTTTTTACTTTGACTTTAGTAAAATTTCTGGATTCTTTTCCCACTGAATGAAAAAACAAACATGTTTTAACCAGAAATCCACCAGACACACACCTGCAGTTTTTGTTCAAATTTAATTTTTTTTATTAAACGAAACTAATTTGGAAAAATTTTACTTTTGTCTAATTTTGTCATTTTAAAAAAAATTATATTAATTATTAATTTTTTTTTGTCCTTAAAATATCAACATTTTCACTAAACTTCATATTTGTCTGTTTGATTATGTAATTTTTAAATATTAAATGATTGATCATTTGACCAGTAACTCAGTACTTGAATAAACTTTTTACCAAATACTTTTTTACTCTGACTTGAGAAATTTCTCGGTTCCAGAGCCGGCCCACTGCATATGCAAGTAAAGCGGATGCTTAGGCCTCCACGCCTCTAGGGGACCCACAAGAGCACTGAGCCAGCATAATAATTCAATTAATACAAACTAGATACTATTACACGTTATAGTTGGTTTACAAATAATAGGTTAAACTCTTCCTGCTGTTGTTCCACTGTCTATGTTGGAGAAATGTAAGATATTAAACTTCTTAACTTGTTTATTGTAAATTCCTTGTTTTGTTTTTTTGTTGATGTTACTTTCAAGTAGTTAAAATAATGTGGCACAGATCCAAACCTTAGAAAGGGTTCTACTTATTAAAAATTATTTTGCTGATCTTATAAGTATCAACAAAAAGAAAATAGAACACAATTGAATTAATTCTGACCAATAAAATAAGGATCTAGGCTACTCTTTCTTCCAAAATGCTTGCTGTATTTAACTGAGTTTATTAAATTAATTAGAAGTGAATCTTTTGTATTACAGCCAATAGTTTCTATTATAAGAAGATTTTACTTGTTTGTGTTAATTTTGTCCTAATTAAAGGTGGAGAGTTAAAGTAAATGAAATACCTGAACCGGGGGCCCAAATTTGTATCTTTCTTGAACCGAAGTCAGGGGCCACACACTTTGGACATCCCTCAAATTATGCTAAAGCTAGCTGGTATATTACACACATGTAGGTAGAGTAGTGTAGGAATAATAAAGGTGGTGAAATGTTGATATGGGGGGCCTCAAATGAAAATATGCTCAGGGCCCCAAAAATGCTTGGACCGGCCCTGCTTGTATCGCTGCTTTTTACTTTAACTTGAGTATAAATGTGTTAAAGTAGAGCTCTTCCTCCTTCTTTATATTTTTGGGTGCTCTGCCGCCTCTGCATCAGAGTAAATTCACTTTTTTTGCCGCCAACGCTACCGGACATGCGCAGAACAGACAGGTGTTCTGATTCCCACCGCGACCGTAGCATGTGTGCACTCTCACACAACAAAGTCAATATGAATAATGAAAAAACAATGACTTACAGGTAGGATGTGAACACGCTCAGGTTGCTCGGTATCTCCCGGAGCCCCAGGTCCGAGCAGTCCACCCGGTGCAGCAGCCCGTCCCCCTCGCACCGACAGCGGCCAGGGCAGGTGGCGTGTCCCGCTGCTCTGGAGCTCTCCTCCCGGGAGTCACCAGAGCTGTTCCCCGCTGCCGCTTTCTGCATCCTCACCCCGGCCACGGAGCTCCACGACCCGACCGACAGGACCGCAAGCACCGCTAACAAAGCCCCGGACCCCCGCATATCCCGCAACGGGTGGAAGTTTCTTGCCCGCGGCAGAAGTGGGAGAATGAGGGAGAGAAGTTGCGGGAATTTGTTGGTTGTTCCTCTGATGAGGAAAAGCAGGTTGTGGGAGCTGGTCGCTTGCAGCTTGTTGTGTTTCTGGGCTGAACGCGTGGAAATGCGGAGTGTGCGTGTGTGTGTGTGTGTGATGTGTGTGTGTGTGTGTGTGTGTGTGAGTCCCTCCACTCAGCACAGCGGCGTGAAAAACCCCGTCCACTTATATATACACCCAGCCCCTGCAGGGGGGCCACTCCGCTTCACAACAGCCAAATCTAGGATCCATCCCATCAGATGCATGATTCAAACTGCAGAAAAATTAGTTTTTAGAATCTGATTTTGACTTTTAAGTGGGCAAAACGCTTCTTTAAATCTTTGAAATCAAATGTGCAAAATTTGCTTTAAACTTGGAGTTTAAAGCAAATTCAAATAACTTTTTTTACATGTTTTGTAAACATTTTAAAAACACTAGAACCTTAATATAGGCCTTTAAAATAAGTTTCTCAAACCACATACTTGTTTTTTATTTATTTATTTTATTCATGATTTTTATTGATGTTTTCTTTTTCTTAACCTTGTTTGTTTATGAAACAGACCAGATATTAGCATTTTGCTAAATACCGGATTTGGCAAATTTCCATCAGCAAAATAATAATTTTTTTGAACAAATGTGAATAAACATTTTAAAGACACTATGATTAATTTTTTGCATTTTGCTAATGCTAATTTTGTTCATGGAAAATTACCAAAATTATTTGCCAATTAGCAAATTTTCAATTAGCAAAATATACTAATGGGTTTTTTCCAAGATGGATGGATGGATGGATGGATGGATGGATGGATGGATGGATGGATGGATGGATGGATGGATGGATTTGCATCTTTGACTTCTTGACTCGGTAGTAAAACATTTCCCACAGCATGATGCTGCCATTTTTTCCGTCCAGATGTGATTCTGGTCATTATGTCCAAATTTCAATTTTAGTTTCATCAAACTGTCAGATGTGACTTGATAAAGTCGGGACTTTCTTCTTAAATTTAAAACCTTTAACTTTCCTGGATTTACTTTGCTTTTTTATTATTAGGTGTTTATTTTTTTATTATTATTATTGCAGATGTTTTTGATTTTTTTTTTTTTTTGTCTTCTTGGAACATTTTCTGTCCGTTTCATATCTGTTGATGAGACAACTGCTGGTCATGGAGTCAATTGTTAAGTTGAATTCATTCTTAGGATGGAGCATGGAGGTGGCAGCATCATGCTGTGGTGATGCTTGGCAAGAGGAAGCTGGTTGATGGAGTTAAAACCAGGAAAACCTGTTAAATATGCAGCCAGAGATATTATGGGATAGTTTAGATCAACGCATGTTCATGGGTTAGAAGGGCCTAGTCAAAGTCCAAACCTGAATCTATCACGGAATCTATGGAAAAACTCTAGATGCCCACAGTTGGGAAACCAACAACATACAGATTCAAAGGGCCAGATTTATAAATGTATGCCACACTTTTCAGATTTTTTCATTACTTTAATCCATCGTAGATGTTTTTTTTTTTAAATAATTGTCTTTATCTTAATGTTTTTTTTGCATTTTTCTCTCTTCCTTTTGTTCTTTTTCATATTTTAATCCATTTTATTTTTTTTATTATTTTCATTTTTTTTCTTTTTGTATCTTTTCATGTTTCAAAGTTTATATTTTTTTAACATCTGAGGTATAATGTATTATCAATTTGTAAGTTTTTCTATTTATTAAATAATTTAAATATGTATGTCAACTGTTTTTCTTATTTTCTGATTCAGTTACCTCCATGCAATTTTGTATTTTTTTAAATTTACAGCAGGTTTTTAAGTTCTAATTTCTGTTAATTGGGAATTCTTCTACCTAATTTAATTAGCATGTAATGTCACTATTTAATTATTAATTTGTAAGTAATTGTCAGATTAAGGTCCTGACATTTACTAATATTTATAAGCAACCAAATTCTGGTTTCAGGAGTTTATTTTTAGGTTTGTTGAAGGACCACGTGTCAGAAATCTGTCAGACTGAAGTTAATGATTAATGCCGCTCACTTCCTGTGTCAGTGCAACTTATGGAAATCAGACAGACAGGCTCTATGTCACAAATATGTGCAGAGGGGCGGGGGCAGGAAAAGGTGAGATATGAAGATGTTATCAAACCCTCAGAGAGGCAGTGATGATGCAACATGAAGCGACCTGAGGAAAAACACGACCGGCTTCAGCGTCCATTTAAAGAAACAGTCGACCATAAAATCCCTGTTTGTTGTAATTTTTTGTGTCAGACATGCTGCGGATCTTTAGATGAACTGGAAAATCATTTACTAAAACTCACCTGAATGAGTAAAGAATGAGTTGAGGTTTAAAAGTAAAAGCAACATTTTTTGTTAAATAAATCATATTAGCTACTGTGTAAAATTCAACCACTTAGTTTTATCAACATTTAAATGCAGCTTTAATGGAAAGCTTTAAAACTTTCTAGAAAAATATAAAATAATTTTTCATTCTCTACTTAGCGAAAGTGCTTTATTAAAATCAAAATCAATCAATCATCAAAACATTAAAATGACTGTAATTTATATTTTAACAATATTTGTGAAATTTCAGTTTAAGTTTCAGATTAATTGTTTTTTGGTGATACAATGAACTCTAGTGGCGGAGCTGCGACATTGCAATGAATTCCCAGGTTTTTGTTTATCCCGACTGCGACAGACTGGCGACCTGTCCAGGGTGACCCCGCCTCTCGCCCGGAACGCAGCTGGAGAGGCACCAGCAACTCCCGACCCCGTTAGGGAGAAGGGTGACGGAAAATGGATGGATGGATGTTTACCCCGAGTTTGCAGGACTGAAATTTCACGCAGAAATTTTCACGCATAAAACTTGTTTATACAATAAACAGCAGCTTATTGTTTAATTTTTTACTTTAAAAATTAATTTGGTTAATTTTCCTCCAATAATCTCCTGATTCACAGCCTTGTACTTGTCATGTTTCCATAAAGTTTAGAGTAATTAATTTTTTTCCCATTTAAATCACTTTATAAAACAGAGACATTTCTATTCTATATGACATTTGAGCATTTCTATGACTATGCGTCATAAAAAATAGTAATTTAATTTAAGTGAAAATACTGAAATACAACAAAAAATTAAGTGGAACACCAGGTTTACGTGTAAAGGTACGAAATGGAAACTCGTGGTTACGAAACGGGGTTACGAAGTGGCGAATGAACCCTGAGCTTCTCCGATGTTTTCCTCCTTCAGCCTGTTGTCAACGTGAGAAACTCCAGCAGCTCTGACTGCCCGTACCACGTGATACAGCAGAGAGTAGGTTAAAGTGAAGATGTCTTACTCGGCTGCCACTTCTAAGCTCGCGATTGAGTGATTTTCTTTTGATCGCACTTTTAAAATCACCATTTATTTACTCTATGTAGCTTTGTGATGCAGCTTCGATTTATATAATAATTGATCACCGCAAAATGATGACTATAAGTTCTGATTTACTTTTTGAACATGATCAAAATGGTAAAAAACATTCATACTTTTTTAAAAGTGCAAAGATAAATCACAGATACCATAGCTAATTGGCCATCAGACCATTTTTACATTAATCATTTTACTTTAACAATGAGTTAAAGTAAAATTGAGTTTCCTCTTATGATTTTGCTTGATGTACATAAGTTCTGTTTGTAATTTTGCTTGATTCATATAAAAGTGTCTTTTAGTTTTTAAGAAAGTGCTATACAAATAATATGTATTATTATTATTTTTATTGTAATTATCATTATTAATTAGCTTTAGTTGTATTGAAAAACAGGGCTACAGATGACTAAATATATGGCTCTTTTGCTGACTTAATATATTGTGAAATGAAATATTGCCCTTTTTTGTTTGTTTGTTTCTGGAGCCCCTTGAAAAGCCCCCCCACCACGCCCCGTGTAAATTTATCTCAGAAACGTCACTAATCGAAACGACCAGCATTCAAATCTTCTCAACAGTGACTCATCGCGTTGTCAATTGGCGATCTCGATTGAAGCTAGCCGGCTAGCTGCTAACTCAGACTGACGCCATTAGTTAGAGGGAAGAAGGCGTAAGAATCTAGAAGAACGATCCGGTTCCGATTCTAGACCCGTTCTCCTTTCAGCTGCGGACTGATACCGATAAAAGTTCGGGTCGTGTGAGCTGTCAGGGAGCTATTCTGATGATTTTAGCCTCTTTTTTCAAGTCGGAAGTCAGTGCACGGTTCGGACTGAGTTAGCATTGTTAGCAGCTCGGAAACAAACGTCTGTTTTTCTGGAGGAAAACTCGAGGATTTTTTTTTTTTGGGTGGAATAAAGTGACACCATGGCAACAGCGGGGGCGGCCGGAACCAGTGGCAGAACCTACTCCTTTAAAGTGGTCCTACTGGGGGAAGGCTGCGTGGGGAAGACGTCGCTGGTGCTGAGATACTGCGAGAACAAATTCAACGACAAACACATCACAACCCTGCAGGTAAGACGGTCCGGGAGGAACCGAACCCTGCCGAACCGGGATGCTGATTAGCACCAGCCGCCTAGTGCGGGTTCTGCCTCCTGGCTGGAGAGCGGGGGGTCAGTCAGGTGTTTATGAGGCTTGTTTACGTTCATCCAGACCAGGGAACGGATCCGGTTTCACTTCCAGTCCGGATCAGTATTGGAGCCGCTTCCACAGCAGAGGGGAAAGTCCGTCTCACTTCTCTCCCATAAAAATAATATTTATGGCACCCTCGCATATCTAACTGCTGGAAAGTTTTGTCTAGCATTTACATTTTCTCCGGCTCAGTGGCGTGATCATAAAAGAGCAATTCATAAACCCAGTTCAATTTGTTATTCAGAGTGGGTTAGAAAAAAAGCATGGGGCGACAGTGGAGGGGAAAAACGCCACCGGAAACCCCACAATTAAAATGGTCTCAAAACAACAATATTATCATTTATTGCAATAACTTCTAGGACAATTTATCATCCAGAGAAATCTACCATCATGCCAGGCCGATATAGATGTAACTGTAGTTTTCATAATTTCATATTCACAGAATGAGACTAAAAGTGCCAGTAATATTATTTCTGATCAGTTTTTCTGGTCATTTGATTGAAAATAGTTTTTTCTGGTTTCATATGAACATGTATCCATCCTCTTTTTGCAATAGTTTTGTTTTGAAACCTAAAATAGGGGTAAAAAGTGGTGGAGGTTTAAAAAGGACTGATTTCAAAGTTAATCTCCATCCATCTTCCCAATAATTCCCACAGCATTATTCTGACACCACTGTGTCTTCACATTGGGCAGGAAGCCTTATTGCTGTTGAAATCATTCATAAAATAATTGGTTGATTAGAATAGTTGACATCGTTTCTGTTTTAAACTCTAGATTTGATCTTTTTTCTGGACATTGTCTGGATGTAAAGCAGAGTTGAAACTCTTCGTTGTCTGAGTTTAACTGCTGTTCAGGGTTTTTTTTAAACTTAAACCTTTCTGCAGGTTTTAGGGGAAAACGAAAATGAAATTGAAAGCATGTCGACATGTTTGAACATCTCAGATGAAATGATCTTGAAATCTGAACCCGAAGGAAGGAAAATACATCACTTTAGCTTCAGTCTGCAAACGGCCGGAACATTTTTCTGAAGCTGGTCGGATGTTCAGCTGCCTTAAACATGCTTGCAGAGATTACATGGTATAGATCAGATCAAAACATTTCCTTAGAATGGCCTAGTCAAAGTTCAGACTTAAATCCAGTTGAGAGCATTGCAAAACTTTAAAACAGAATAAAAATAAAATTCTGAATTAAATAAGTAAATAAGCCAATAAACAATTAATTAAAAAAATAAGTGAATAATTCATTAAATAAATAAGTAAATAAAAATAAATAGTACATAAAACATCTAATGCATAAATAAACCAATAAAAAATATAAATGTCATAAATTAAAAATATAACAAATAAATATTTTTATGAATAAATATAAATAAATTAAATTAACTAGTTTAACTAAATTATTATATAAATAAATAATTTAATATAATAAATAAAAGTAAACTAATAAATATTTAATAAGTAAATAAGTGGCCCAGATGATCCAAAGCAGTGGAAATGTTGAACAGAACTCGTTGAACTGCATTGTGGGAGGTGCAGTCCGCCTCCCATCAGGTCAGCAGGGCGGAGGAGGGTCTGCTGCAGTCAGACGGTGCCGCCGCAGGCCACAGCGCCTCACATGAGCCGCATCCCTGCTGCACGCAGGAAAACGATTAACTGGGCCACTCTGATCCTCAGACCGAAAGCGGCAGATCACAGGATCAGGGGAAAGTTGGAGAAACTTCCAACACACTTTGTTTTTTTTTTGTTTTTCCCTCCTTCATATGAACATTGGGTCTTTCAGCATGAGCTCTGCATTGATGAAACGCCACGCTGAGTCATGGGACTCCATGTTTTTCTGCCCCTCGCCACTGTTTGGATGCTGCTCAGTTTAACGTGAGAAAACTGCTGATATGGGCAATAAAAATCCACTCAGGATCAATAAAAGCAGCTGCTGCTTCACGCTGAGATCGTCCAGGTTTGAGGAATAATCTGGTCAAGTTTCGCTGGAATCGAAGATTTAAATTCAGAACAGCGACGATGCAAAAGGCCGAAGTTTGAGAAAGAATCTGAATATATTTTTGGTATTTAAAATAAATGAGAAAATCAGTATAATGAAGCTGATTTATTCAAAACAATTTTGTCTTGTCACAATAAGAAATAAGTCAATTAATCACATGATCAATTAAAACGATAATTTAAATTTGCGTGATTTATCGTTTTTCTCTTTTAACAAAAAACTGGATGAGAAAAGTCTTCAGTCTGTTTTGAGAGGTTTCATGAATCATTTTATTTGTTGTTTTGTATATTTATGTTAGATATTTAAAATGTCTTCCAGTTCCAATGTTAAATATTAGTTCTAATTTAAAGTTTATTGATCTTTCAGAATATGTTCCTGCATTATTATTCTATTAAAACTCAGAAATGACCTCAACATAAAAATAATTAAGTTGTGGGCTGATTCATCGACCTTCCTCTGACGCTGATAACGGAAAACAGCAACATGTTTGGACCTGAAACTCTCAGATTAAACCTGGAGGCGTCAAAACTCCACCTGTTCCCCACCTGAGGGCTCTGAGTTTCCTGACAGATACGAGTTGAGCAATCTGTTGGCAGAAGCTGAACATTTCAACACAGACGTTAGTCAATGCGCGACTTTCTTCCTGTTCACTTTTCTTCAAAATTGTTAAAGAGCTGGAGGGAAGTTAGTGGAAACTAGTGATGGACTGATGCACATTTTGACTTCCGGTACAACATCTGAGGTTTAACATCGGCTGATGTGGAAACAGAAAAACAGCTGGAATCACTTTAAATGTTTCCTTATTTTGAGCACAGTCATAAATCTTCTGAATTAACCATTTATTTAATAACTGTTTTGCTATATAAATGTGAATTTTTTCAATCAGTGCAATTAGGACTAAAACAGCCAATAAGCTTCAAGCCTTTTTCAGAAATTGCAATTAGGAATTCTAAATATAATTTAGAATAAGTAATAAAGTATAGAATTAGACTGAATAGATCATCATTGTCATCAATGCGCGATATAGAATGTTTATTGTTGGTACCGATACAGATAATATTGGACCGGTGCGTCTCTAATTCCTATAATAGTTTGCTGAAGTTCTGGTCCAATTCTCCTGACAGAACTGGGTCAGGTTTGTTTTTATAGGATTGTTGTTTTTTTCCACATTGCTCTCATTGTGATGTCAGCACGCCCAGGGCGGCCATCTTGTTTTTCAAGTGGATTTTACAGCTTCTTTTATTTGGACTTTGATTCCGGTCAACTTTACGATGGAATATCAGAGTCAGGCTAAGATTATTTTTTAAAATTATGACAAAGTTATAATATTGCAATAATACAGCCATCATATTAGGAGAATAAAGTAGTAATTTAAAAAAAAACATAAAAAAATAAAATATTAAAATGAGGACCGTTGAGCATCAAGTTATACTTTGATATAAGTTTTACAAATTTTTTAACACATTAGCACTAAATTATTTCCAGTGTTTGGGTTTTAATCAGTCGTGCAAAACATATGGGTCTACCACAAATTGAGCTGGTTGCATCATATCCTGTTAAATACAATTTTTTCCTCATTATTTTAAAACATTTTTCTGGTAAATTTGTGTCTTTTTTTTCTGCCTATATAAGAAAAAAATATTTTGCCTATTATCAACAGTGAAAACAATATTTATATCAGTCTTTATTTAAAAACAGTTGCTGTGTTTAGAAATGTTTGAATACATCAGTTAAAGCAGAATTATTTTATTTTCCACAATTTTTATTATATTGAAAATAGAATAAAACTTGTAAAATTTAATGTTGCTTCTAATATTTTATGTAAGTAGATTTGAATCTAAAAGTTGCTCTAAATCAAACAATTCTCCTTAAAATAAACATAGAAGCTGATTATTTTCTACATGAAAACAAACTTAAATAAGTTAAATTCACTTCATCAAGTATTATAGTTTACTTATGAAGTTTAAGCATTTCATGTCTAACAGATAAATGTAGCTAATTTTAACTGGAACTGGCCGAATTAAGCGACTGGAAACGGCTCAAAGCGGAGAAAGTGTTGCCTCTCCTCTTCATTAATGTTTAATGCAGTGATTATTAACTCCTCCTCCTCTTCCTCTGCAGGCGTCCTTCCTCACAAAGAAGCTCAACATCACAGGGAAGCGGGTCAATCTGGCCATTTGGGTAAGGCGCTCTCTGATGCTGCTCGCGATGCGTTCAGGTACCAAACTGAAGCCTGTGTTTTTGTGTGTGCAGGACACGGCGGGTCAGGAGCGTTTCCACGCGTTGGGTCCCATCTACTACAGAGACTCCAATGGAGCCATTCTAGTCTACGACATCACAGACGAAGACTCCTTCCAGAAGGTGAAACTGCCGCGTTCAGTTCCTCTGCTCTGAACTGAGAACTGCTTCCAGAAACTGAACTGATTCCTTATTTTGAACAGCATCATGACTCTCTTCAGTGTCAGGAACTGTTTCAAAATAAGAAATCAGTTCTTGTCAGGAACTGGTTCAACATGTAGACTGTTCAGAAACTTGATTCTCTTAAAAATAAGGAATCAGTTCAGATTACTTATGATGGCGTAGTTCCTGATACAAAATGATTCCTTACTTTGAACCAGGTCCTGACTTTGAACTGATTCCTTGAACTGATTCCTGATGTAGAACAGATTCCGTAGATTATTATTATTATTTATTAATAATAATAACATTAATTAATTAATTTTTTTACGTCTGCTTCAGTATCAGTCCGGTACCTGATGTTTTTTGTTATATCTTTAAACATCTAAACTCTGACCTACAAAACATTTACAAAAACAATTTGGATGTTTTTTTTTGTTTTGTTTTTTTTTTAGCTTGATGTGTTAAAAAACTGAACATTAACAGTTGAAGTTATCAACAAATGTTTCCAAAACAGCTGTTGACTAAAATCTTGGTAGATATCAACAAGTAAATAAGATGTGTAAGCTAGAGAATAATCATTAACAGTCATGCTTTAGTTAAAAGTGAAAAATGATTCAGCATGAAGTCAGAAACGTGACATTTGTGTCCTGACAGTTTATCTTCACCTTTCTTTAAACCGTGCAGTCAGGGCGCCCTCTGCTGGACGCCTTGGGAATCATCTCCGATTTAAACAAGCCAGACTTACAAAACTTTAATTAAACATGCTAACAGCACCGAGGCCAGAGTTTCACCTGAACCCTAAAGAAAGCTGTTTTTAAGTAAAAACTGTAACAATATGTCATATTTAGCGGGTTTAGTAGAACTAATCAGTATTTTTGTGTCGTTGCAGGTGAAGAACTGGGTGAAAGAGCTGAGAAAAATGTTGGGAAACGAGATTTGTTTATGTATAGTAGGTGAGTTAACAACATTACTACAAAAATTAAAAGAAAATTTATCATCAGAAAATGTCCATGAACAAAAATCAGTCTCAGTGATTTTCTTTGGTTTTGTGTTTATTGAGTTTATTTCATCACTAACTGTTGTTCAGGTGAGAAAAGAAATTATCTAAAAAGGAGGAAAAAAGTTTCATTTTCTGGCTCTATCATTGGGATTTCAAGCCAAGCAGAAACTTTGGTGTTTTTGTTGCTCCCGCTGCCGTTGTCAAGGCGACCGCAGCTCTGGCTTCGCGAGGGACGGAAACGTTTTCCAACGTTTTAACTGGGTTAAATTGTGGCCGTCATGTGTTCGTACCAGAATAAATCTGCGGTTTGGAAACGGGATTCAGTTTTCAACATTTAATAATTTTTTTATTTTCAAGCTCTAATTTTTGTCATTTAAACCAGAATTTTGCTGGTTTTTATCTAAAACTTCTATTTTTATAAATCTAAAACTTCTCTGACATTTTGCAAAGACATAAACATGTTATTTCTGCACTTATCTAGCAAAAGAAATTTTGCTGGACAATAAATTGTCCCAATAATCATTGCGATAAATGATAATATTGTTTGTATTTCGACTGACATATTAATAATGCAAGTTTGCCCCTTTAAAGACAAATTAACTTTAATTCAATAAAGAACACACGACAACCAAAAACAAAAAATGAAATGGAAATAAAAAATACACACGACCGAAAAATGAATAAAATGGATTATGTCCACAAAATGATCAGACTGAAGAATTTTGCCATCAAGATTTTTTCTCCCCAAGAGAAAAATAATAAATTATTCAAGTGGAAATGAATAATCTCATTTTAATTTATCATGCGATTAATTGTTTTATTACTTGCTGCTGCAATGTTTTAACTTGTCTGTCTCTCTGCAGGTAATAAAATAGATTTGGACAAAGACAGACACGTCTCAGTGGAAGACGCTGAGAGGTGAGCAGAACTGGAGGAAATCAGACGCTTTTCCCGCCGCAGGCGACAGATGGCGCCAATGAGACTCCTCCGCTGACCTCTGACCTCTTGTTTCTGTTGCAGCTATGCAGAGTCGGTGGGAGCCAAACACTACCACACATCAGCCAAGCTAAATAAAGGCATAGAGGAATTGTTCCTGGATCTGTGTAAACGTGAGTCTGAACCACAATCTGACATTGTTGAGTTCAAACAAGTATTTAAAAACAAGAATATTAAGTAATCAGTAGGACAAGACTGATGAAAATGTATAATATAAAAAAAAAAATTAATAATTTAAAGAAAAGAAAAATGCATTTTTTAATTAAAAATGTATCAGTTAACTGAACATACATTTTTGAACTAATAGTTTAATCCAAAAATATAATATCCCAAAATTTTATCTCTGGTTTATTGATAAAATCGATTTATAGTCCAACTCCAGCTGAAAACTTTGCAGGTCATATTTTCACATTTTTTTCCTGTTTTTCCACCAGGCATGATGGAGACGGCTCAGGCGGAGGAGAGAGCGAAGGGCAACGGAGCCAGCCAATCAGCATCAAACAGGCGGGGCGTACAGATAGTCGACGACGAGCCACAGGCCACGCCAGCCGGAGGATGCTGCTCCTCTGGCTAACACACACACACAAACACACACACTCACACACTGCCTGCAGACATGAAACCAACACACACATTTATCCGTCTGCCATCCAGTTCGTCCGCTTGAAAATAAACTCCACCTCTGGTGCTGAGGATCATGGGAAATCATATTTAAGTTCTTGGTCTGTGTTCGCTTCAGAATAAAATTTATCCAAGTGTGCTTCTGTCGCACGTTGATCTCTGTAACCCGTCTCTCTCTGTGTGACATTAAACATGACGGCTTCTGATTTCTTTCTTTTTGTTTGGGAGTGAAGCAGTTGTGTCTTTATTAACCTTCAGTGGTGCGACGGCTCCACCTGCTGGACGGAGGTGGCAGAGTTTTCTGTTTATCGGTTTGTTGGCTGGAAAACCTCAGAAACGCATTCAAGGTTGAAGCAGCGTCTCTGATGCAAGGAGCTACTGAGCATGCTCAGAAAAACTTCAAAAATAAAGCAGCTGGGTTTCTTCACATAACGAGAAAGAAAAAGCTCAAACTAGAAACAGTCAGTAAAAACGTTTCTAAGGGCTCCAGTTAGAGCTGCACTCATCTAAATAAATCCATGTTTAATCCGGAAGTGAACTGGAAACTTAACGCCAGGATTTATTGCTTATTAAATTTCATACACTCTAAAAAACTGATTTCTACTCTCATGTTGCTCCTCTGTTCTGATTTGTAACTTTAAAAGATGTGACAGAAAATCAAACATAGAGGGAAATAATGATCAGTTGTCAGATATTTTAATGATAAAAGATGTAAAGACAAAAGTAATCCTGTGTAATTCTGTGTTTTGTCTGATTTATTTTGTGTAACTAAAAGTTTAGGAAATAAAATCCTAAAACATTTATTTCTGTCAAAATCAGAGCTTCAGCTTTTATGTTCATATTCTTCCCTAAAATTACGTCTTATTTCTCCAAGATTCAAAATATTTTCCACATTTAAACAGAAATATGAACAACGACGTGTTAATGTGCCATTATTATTATTATTAATATTACTATTATTATTATTATTACTGATTATTGAAGGAATTTCCCTCGCTTGGCTCTGCTCCTCTTCATCACTTTGGATTTTCCTTTTCTCCCTGAACAGAGAAGTTAAATTGTGCATGTTTGATTCCTGTAAACGGCTTTGTTTGTCTCACTTTTAAACTAAATAAAATAAGTTATTTTACAGTGATGGGAATCTGAGTATTTGTGCTTCAAAACTTCCTGAATTAAAGCTAGAACCAGTTTGAGTTGACCTGGGCAGGAAATGATAAGCCTCAGCTGTCTACTTCCTGTCTGAGGGAGGAACAGAACTCATCCTAATGTGTTTATTTGTCAGCAGTTCAAAGTGCTTTGCATCATAAAATAGTTATGAAACAAGCGATAAATGTTACATTTTGCCAAGTGGCATCAAAGTAATCAATCAATTACTTATTAAATATGTAGATCAATGTTCCAATTATAAATTAAAGGCAACTCTAAGCACTTGGGTTTTTACTGTTGATTTACAGTCAGGTCAGTTTTTCAGAAAGTTTGTTCCAGATTATTGGAGAAGCAATTTTCTCGTAAAGAGAACATACTTGTAAGCATAATTTTCTATTAAGAGAAAGATAAATTTGTCAGTGGAAATCTTAAAAAGTGCAGAAAGTGTTCCTCTGTATCAGCTGAAGACCACACAAAATTATTCCAATGGAACTAAGTGGGGAGTATCTAGTTACATTTACTGTTTTACATGTACTTTAGTAACCTTTGGGGGGAAAAAAGACATTTAGAAGTATTTCCCTATGCTCCACTCTTTAATTAAAATGCCTTATAAATTTTCATGTTTTTTATTTGAAGAAACTGATTCAGATTTTTTTTCTTTTACCTGATTTTTAACATTTATTTTCTATTACTTGCTAAAGTAATAGTACCAAATTTCCACTTAACTTTATTTTTTGGTCCATCAGATAGTCAAATTTTTAAATATTAGATGATTGATAGTTGGTCAGTTACTCAGTATTTATACTTTTTTACTTGAGTGATTTCTTGCACGGTTACTTTTTGCTTTGATTTGACTGAAAATAGGTTGAAGTACTTCTACTCTTAACTTTTTAAATAACTATTTTAAAACACTTTACTGTTTTTTTTTTTTTTTTTTGGCTTTCCAGGACTGAAAATGGTGCAAGAAAGAAATAACTTCTCCTTTAAACTGTCTTGGCTTCATTTTGTTGTTTCCCGACACTTACGGCTCGCATTGTCGGAAATTTTCCACTCCTTTTACCGGAGAACTTTTATCGCTTCTGCAGCTCCCGGAAGTGACAATGTTAACTCCGCCGGATGACCGGAAGCCCCGCCCCTCCGTATATAAACCAAGTCCGGACTTGTTGCTGCTGCTTTTGTAATCGCTGTTATTCGGTCGCGGTTCACCAGAACTCGAATTTCGCAGTTTGGAAAGTTCTGTTTCGGTGCCGTTTTGATCCGCAGCCATGGCCCAGATAAGCAGCTGCCTCAAGCGGACCTTCATCGGGTTCAACTTGTTCTTCGCGGTGAGTTTTGAGAAGATCCAGAACCTTTCAATTCAGAATTTAAAGTGCGTAGTTAAAGCTCCAGCGGGTTAGCGCCATTTAGTCCAGTTTAACAAATACCAGCTTAACCGTTTAAAAACGGTCATATTTAGAGTTTGAGGCTAAACAAAGTGTATTTGATTCTAATCATTTAGAAATAAAATAATATTTGGTCCTCTTAATTTATTCCTGTGGTGAGTGAAGTTTCAGTTTTGTATATAAATTCGGACCTTGATTCGGTTCTGGTTCGAACTGATGTACAATGTAAATCATTGTATAATCTGATTATTGTTCACTGACTCTAGATTCGTTTTATAGTTTGTAATTTGTTGCCGCTTTTAAAAAAATTAAAGTTGAAAGTTTTTGTCACTTTTTGTCAGTTTTGTGAAAACAAAATTTTAACTGTTAATATGGCTTCTAAAATTTCTTTATCACTGAACCTTGTGAAACAACCAAAATAATGATGAAAAGCAGAAGCTGCTCAAAAAGGACAAAAGATGTTAAACTACACTGTAAAAATGTTTTGAGTAGATTAAAGTTTCCATAAATGAAACCTGTAGAATCACCCATTTCTGTATTGCATTATTATGTTTCAGTAAGACAATAAATAGTTGGTTCTCTGCCATAAACAATTTGAATGCATTTGCCCTTTTTTGTTTTCATAAAACCTGCAGATCAACTTCTTCACTGTAAAATATTTCAACTGGATTTTGTTTCTTTTTATGTTTTGAAGCTGCTCAATTCTAGTCAATTCTTTTTTAAAAAAGCATGAAATAAACTAACTTTAATTTTTAAACTTTCCCATCTATTACATAAAACAACCGAGCATTGCATGTGTTTTAATTCCACTTCCTCCTGAGATGAAATACTTTTGCAAGGCAATAAAAGTTTCATAACCACTTGTAAAAGTGATTTTTGTACCTGTTTAGTTTTTTAAACCTACAGAAGTTACTTCTTCCTGTTTCATGTTTGTTAATAAAACTTGCTGGTTTTCTCTGCACTCGGGTTGCAAACTGACACCAATGTTTACTCCAGGCAGGACATATGCAGGCGTCTGCCGCACACTTCAGCTTTGCAGTTAAACCTGTTTTTCTTGTTTGTTCAAGGAAATAGTTACATGCTTTGTATAAGGTAAGCTGTAGAGTTGCAGGTTCAAGCATTTTAGTTTGTAAGCTAACACAAATCAACTCAAAAAAAAAAAAAAGAAAAGCACCACCTTTATAGTGATATTTAGCATGTTTATTTGCATTTGGCTGCTTAAGAAGGATTTTGAAGTGAGAGGTGGGGCAGATGGTTTTATGAGGGAATAAGTTTGATCCAGTGAAAATCATAAAAGTGGTTAAATCAATTTCTATGTTTCATTTTTTTTTTGTTGTCACCCTACAAATTTAAATATGTTATTATTTTTAAATCCAAGTCACTGAGAAGGTGCGTTTATTAGTTTTTTGGCATCTACAACTTTAGGACATTTTATAAGCTGATTTTATGTAGCTTTCACACTAAAACTGAATCTGTTGTTTAGAGTATTAAAATGAATCTTTGTCTAAAATGAATTAAATGTTTCTCCTAGCTTGTCGGAGCAATCATCCTCTGCCTCGCTGTGGTCTCCCAAGTCCTCACCAGCAATGAAGATGACGAAGTAAGTGCTCACACTTTGTTTATTTAGCTGGAAAAACTCAATTTGAGCTAAAAATCTAAACATATAACTGCAGATGGGGAATCGGACCACTGGGCTCATCTGCCTGTACATCATGGGGACGGTCACCATGCTGCTCGGCCTGCTGGGAGCCTACGGCGCTTACAAGGAGCACAAGATCTCCCTGATTGTGGTGAGTGGATTTCCAGATGAAACATGACGTTGCAAGTTTGGAGTTTCCAGTGATCTCATCTGAGATCTTGCATCACGGAGAGACCTTTATTTCAAAACAGAGGTCATGTGTTTGTGTGATACTTTTTTACTGAAATCATTTTTCAATCTGCAAGTTAGCTTAATAACTTTAAAATCACCAGGATGAATTCATTTGGTTCTCAGGTTAGGTGGTGTTGTGTAATTCTGGTTTGAATTGTTTGTTTTCCTTCCCAGTTCCTGATCTGCATGGTCATCGGGTCTCTGGTGATGCTCCGATCAGGAATCCCAACAGCCATTGTTCGTCCTCAGGTAAAATCCCTTCTCCTCCAGCCGGAGCGCCTCACTGGATCGTCACGTTGGTGGAAATAATATTTATGATTTCCGCTCTAGTGTTAGCATAGCTAACTTTTTATTCCGGCACTGCTTATTGAAAACTCAAATTTGTTTTTATTCAGGTTTAATGGTGAAGAAGTAATTGTTTCCAAACCTAACTTAATTAGAAAATAATAATAAAAAGTCACATTTGTAAAAATTTCTGTCATAAAATAGAGGAAGTTGGAACAAGTTTTTTTTTTTTATTTAGCATTTTTGTCAACTTAAAACTTTTAGCCCAGTTAGCTTCTTTTTTTGCTTCTGGTGATATTGTGTAGTTGAGGTGCTTTAGCAATAGCATCACTAACTTTTTAGTTTGTGATCCCCACCACTGTGTATTCACAATAAAAACTTAAAATTGATTTTATTTAGGTTTAGATGTGCATAAATTGTTACTTTCAGATGTATTTTAATTAGAACAATGTTACGCAATGTAACCGCGGCAATAAAGTGTTGCCATGTGATTTTAAAGAGTCACATTGTCAAGACTTTTCTATTATAAATTTGTGTCTGATTGAGCTGCATTGTGTTGTTTCTGCCTCTGAATGAATCTCTCCTGGTTTGCAGGTGCATAAATTCCTGGAGGAAAAGTTCCAGGAGATGCTGCCTCTCAACAGGGCGACGATCCAAGAGAAGCACTTGGTTGACAGCCTGCAGACTCATGTGAGACTCATTCCTCTTTCACATAGAAGAACTAAAGGTATATAAGATATTTTAATGGAAAGGTAGGAAGGAAATGGTTCAAAAACAAGCTGCAGTGACATCTGACACATTCAAACTTTTTTGTAGTTACATGTTGACATTGACCTCTTTTCTTATTTTTGAGTAATTCTGAAACCTACCAGAAAACCACACTACACATCTAACATCAAAGACTTCACATGTTTTTAAAAATTCCAGAAAACTTATGAGAATTACTTGCTGCAGTCTCAGTCACGTCCTGTTCCTTACACCAACCGTTCAGGCTCAACGGTTATGAGACACAACGTTCACCTGTTGTTTACCGTTCAGCGTTTATAAAACTTTGTTCTACTGTTTTGCTTTCTGTTTTCCTACAGTGTGATTCAGAGTTCAGTCACACCCACATTCACTTCAACTGAACAGAAACCAGAACCATAAGTGTTTATGGTCTGTTTTACTCTCTCTACTTAAGAAGAAGAAAAAAGTGTTTTCTAAAGCTTACTTCATTTGCATTTAATTAATTTCATGCTTATCTTATCTTAGCAAAAAGTTTTTTTTTTGTTGGTCCATAAAGAACCAACTTTGTGGAACCAAAAATTTCACAAAAGAATGACAAAAATATTTTAATTATTTTTTGTCATTATGAGAGTGTACAGAGATTAAATTTATGATAAAGAATTTTTAGTAGTAAAAAATATTCTCTTTATTTTAAGATGTAAAAATAGAAACAAAATGATGTTTTTTTTTAAAACATGAGAACAAATTTTCTTTGGATATTTATCAAAAATGATTAGCACACTTTTGTGAAAACATGTAACATTTGTGTCTCTAAAAAAGTTTTATTTGTTTGGACTGAGGCAAGCTCTTTAAATTATGAATAATTAAATTTTTTCTCTACTTTGCTCATGAGATTATGTTTATCTATATATACATGCGGCAAATATCGCAGGGTCCTCAATGTGTGACGGCTGCGTTGAGGACTCAAGGCCTCCATACGTGGGTTGCACCATCTCCTATGCCACCACCGCACGCACTGACATCGATACATTTAACCACAACCTGAAGGTTCCACAGTCAGGCGTTCACTCAAAGTACTTTGACATACTTTCTGCAGAAATGTTTTTTATCCTCCTGTGACCACACTCTGAACCATTAGTTGATGTGAAACTAACAAAAGCTACACTCGGCTCAATAGGAACTGAAGACATCCTGCTGATATGCATTGATTAACTGATTATTATTGACCATTAATCAGATAAAGAATTGACACATTTATTTAACCAGTTAAGGTTTTTTTTTTTTTTTTGCAATATCAGGAATGCATTAAAAGATGCAAATAAAAAAATACTAAATTCCCTTTTTGAATAACCAAATAAACATTTTGTTGCTCAAAATGCTATATGTCAACCCTTTAGTGAATTAGAACAAGGTGGAGAGTTTTTTAGTTTTTTTACAATCAAAGGTGTTTTTTATCTGAAATCCAAAAATATATTTTTATTTTTGCACAGTTTGGGCTGAATTACTGCTTTGAGTGTTGTTGTTATTTTCATGAAATGGCTTTTTTTTCAAGTTAATGATTAATCAATTACTAAATTAGTTGATGATTATTTCAATTTTTGATGAATTGTGATGAATCCAATTAATCGTTTCCGCAATAATCTGTATCATTCCAAAGTTTTTCCAGTTAGTGTGGAGCAACTGCAGTGGGAACCACCTCACATGTCCTGCACGGCGGTGGAGGAATGATGGTTTGTTTTGATGCGCCTTCTTCTTCTGTGGTTTCAGTTGCACTGCTGCGGCCTGTTCAGCTACACAGACTGGAACGAAGACATCCCGTCCTCCTGCGATTGCCCCTCCAACGAGGATGAGGAACCCGATACATGCAAGGTGGTCCCTGCCATGAACCGCTACCCTGTGAGTGTCTGCGCTCAGATTTGATCTGATTCACATTTCTATTCGACCTGGAACCACTCATGACTTTATGTTTACGTCTCTTTCAGTTTCTGATTCACAGCAGGTCCATCTACAGTAAGGTGAGTAAACTGGAGCTGATTGACCAACCTGAAGGTGAAACAGGTCAGATAAAGTAACTGCTGCTTCTCCTTTCCGCCGGCAGCCATGTGTCCCCATCGTGATGTATTACGTCCTGCTGCTGGCTGACATTTCACTGGGGGTCATCTTCACTCTGGCTACTCTGGCTGTAAGTTCACCTTTTGTCTCTTTATGAACAAAAAATACACAAAACATCCTTGTAGGGAGTATTCACACCAACCCTGTTTGGTCTGCTTTAATCGAACACTCGTTAGTCTAGAAAGTTTGGTTTGTTTGGGTGTCCGCACTTCCTTAAAAAATCGTATGGGGGCAGTATTATGTATTTTCCAGCACAATCAAATAATTATTACCTTCGGTTGTTTTAGAAATGCTGCATATATAGAATTTGATTTTGAAAGCTAATTTCCTAATTTAATACTGTGAAATTGGGGCTCTGTCTCTTTAAGAAGCTCAAGCTCTTTCTGAAACTCCGCCTTCAGGAAGTCATCACAACATGGCTCCTCTATTAGCACTTTAGCATTTTTACCAGCATTGCTCTGAGAAGTAGTTTCTATAATGAGTTCAGCAGTTCCCCCAGTTGTTTGCTAGTTGGTGCTGGCTAGTCTGAAGGAGCTGAGTGGAGAAGGAGCTGCACCTTGAAGGCGGGGATTGGTCCAACCAGGCGTTTTGCACACTTGACTTTACTCTGCTCTGGTGTGGATCCAAAAAGTTTGGTTGAAGTAAAATCTGGTGCGATTCAAATGAATATATGAACGCCAAGCAAACCGGAGACCGCTCCAAAAGCAGGAAGCGGACTGCAGGTCAGGGCATTCTGGGTAAATACTACCAAAACAAATCCACTAATTTATCACTAGCAGGAGAAATTACTCGTGTGTTTGGCCAAAAACAAAAGAGAAATCCTCCAACCACTGAAATCTGATGCCACTCCATTTTTGTTTGGATTTCATGAAGAAACTTGCGCTCAGTGTCTTTTTTAGAGGTTTTCAAGTTGCTTCCTGTAGTGGTTCTTGCTGCAGCTCCCCCAGAGGTTAGGAGGGGGACAGGTTTTTCAAAAAGCTGAAAATGTAACAATTTTTGCAATTTTTGACTACCAAACCACCATGTGTGAAATCACCCTAAAAGTAATTTTAAATCTCACAAACTACATCTTTACAACACGATCCCTTACAAATAAGTTAAACAATCACAAATGGCTCTTAAGAAAAGAAACATTAAACATAGAAGTTTAAGTAGCAGATATTGTTTAAACTAAACTGTTTAGAGTTTTTTTTCTCTCTTTTTCTGAGTCAGCTCATTAATGTAAATAAATAACCCATTAGAATCTCATCTGAAGGTTAAATTCCTCTCATGGAGACCAGGAATATAAATAAACCGTCCTGCCTGATAAAATCTGTCTCCTGCCTGCAGTTCCTCCCATGCTGAAGGTTTCTGAAATCTTTCACTTTAAAGGAAACGTTCAAGATCTGTGACGCATCAGGACAGAACAGGTCTTAACAGGTCTTAACAGGTCTTAACAGGTCCTAACAGGTCCTAACAGGTCCTTCAGGATTCCTTTTCTAACAGACTGTTCAGTGTTGGCGCCAGATTCACCAGAAGGAATCTAAATGGATTAAACAAGAGTTAATTTGGAGTAAATAAACTCTTAGATGTACATTTAAGGTCAGAAATATTGCCCCCCTGATGAAATCACACACAAATGATGCAAATTTATTGTACAAAATTTGCATTTTGCATGTTTTTGTTTGTGTTTTTGTTTGTGTTCCATTTTGTCTCTACAGATTCTGAGTAAATAAACTCACAAATGTTGCTCTATGACAAAATCATGCAATATTTCCATGCAAATGACCACAATAAAAACATGTCATATTTCATCTTCCTCCTCATGGTTCAGGTTCTGGGCATGATTCTGTCCTCCATCATGATCCACCAGCTGCGTCATCCCAACAGGACCCCCGTCATCCTCAGCGTTCCCACCATCTTCATTCCAGGACCACCAAAGTACCAGGAGCTGCAAAACGATCTCCCTCCTCCCTACTGAAGGAGCACTGCCACATTTCTGTTGTTCTTCAGGGTTTTTTTTCTTCTTCTGCCGTTTCCCTGACTGCTTCCAAAGTGCCTTTCATTCCTCCAACCAGGGAGAAACTCTCCAGAGATTACTCTTCCCCAGCTTTCAAAGTTTGATTTATAAACCTTATTTTACAGTTTTTTTATTTTATTTTTGGTTTTAATTATCTGGGAGAGTTTTAAGAAAAATAAGATATTTACTTTCATCTGTTTCTAAATCATCATGCAAAAAATTATTTTAACAACGTTGGGAGAAAGCCATAAGACATTTTCATCACAGTGAAGATTTCTAACCTAATTTAGTTTTTGTATATTAAATTTCTAGATATGCAGCTTTGTGTTTGTTTAACCAAAAGCAACTTCCTTGCACACTTAACGCCTTCTAAAGGAGCTGTTTAAATTTTATTTTTAATAACAAAGATTAAAAAGGGACAATGAATGTTTACAAACAGAAAGTTAGTTTGTTTCTGATTGTTAATCTTTTTACTGTAAACGGATTTCTGTTTGGACCTAAAGGGGAATAAAACTATAAAATAAAATGATGTTTGTGGTGTTTAAAATTGTCGGATTATACTAAAGCAATTTGCAGCTCGGAAGCATAAATGGTTGTAAAAGCAAAAAGTTCTCAAAAAACATGGAGTCAAAAATTTGCAAGAAAAAAAAAATCCAACTTTGAGATTAAGCTCAAAAATGTTTGTTTTGGCTTAATCTCAGAAATCTTTGAAAGTTTTAAACTTAAAACTCGGGAATTTCTTTTATAAGAAAGAACAAGTATTTATTCTCAACTTTTCAAGTTAAGAATTTCCATTGTTTTTTCTAGAATTTTTTAAGCTTAGTCTAAAAATTTCTGAGTTTTTTCTGGCAAGATTTTTTACTTTTGGAGATCAGAAATTAAATTTTTTTTCTCTAAAATTTTTTTTTGAATCTCAAAATTACTGATTTTTTTTCCTTGAAAATTTCCAACATTTAGAGCTAAAAAAATTTCATGTATTTTTTTTCTAGGAAATTTATTTTAATTCAAGAAAATTTCAACTTTTTACGTTAAGAACTATCACCGTTTTTCTAGAACATTTCTGAGATTAATCTCAAAGCTTCTGAGTTTTGTATAGCAATTTTTTTTTTACATTTGAAGTTCAGAAATTCAAATTTTTCCTAGAAAAATAATTAGATTAATCTTAAAATTTATGAGTTGTTTGTGTTATCAGTGTTGAAGCATGCAGCAGTGAGTGTGTGAAGTGAAAAAAGTTGATGACACAAAATCACACAAATATTTGAATATTATATTTTATTTTTGTACACATTTAAATTATTCAAATGCCTGATCTGAAGTCTTTTTAATGATATGCATATTTATGGGGAAGTTTTCACAGCTGTTTGACCAAGATCCCATGATCTCTGTGTGTACACAGGTCAAACTTTTCCAAATTAGACGTTGGGGTTGTTCTTGGTTTTTCAAATCAGGAACCGGGAAATTGCAAATTCTGGTCTCAAAGATCCAGAAAGCAGCCTGTTTTGTAATTAAAAGATAAATCTGGGTCTGTTTCTTCAACCACAGTATGAGTTATTGCTATTGATAAACATGATAAACATCTAAACTACGTGCTAATGAGTGCTATTAAAGTTTGGCAAAAATGTTTTTATATTACTAACATTTTTAATAAAAGAAAACAGCTGAAAACCAGTGATTTATTTACTTAAAGCGCCACCTAGTGGACAGAAGACTCACAAGAGCCCTAAGAGGCCTTTTCTGAACAAACAATACTGAAAAATATTTAAATATTGTATGTAAAAGCTCAGATATTATAAAGAAAAACATTGTTATGGTATGTCATAATCATGAGCTACATTAAGCAATTTTGTTCTTGCTGAAATGGGTTTCTATATAAACTGTACTCTGTTAAATCTGTTTTTAAAGTGTTTTATTTGACTAAGCACCAAAATGCCATAGAAACCTACAAGAAACACAATTATCCAAGCACTGTTAGTGTGAAAATTACTCACTCAGGTTTACCTTGTATAAGATGAGAGTCGTCCTGACCTCTGTGTCCCAGAGGTAGAGCATCCTGACCTGCAGAGTTAGTACATGTTGTTTACACCCAAAAACAGAAGTGCAAAAATATTCACCAGGCAGACTGAGAGAACTGACTTCTCCTTATCTGCACTTATAACTGCAACTCGCTCGGACAACATAAACTTCATTTATCCTTTACTAAAACCATTATTGCTAATTGTTGAAAATAGACATACTTCTAATACACTCCAACTACAATGTTCCCTGAAGGGAAACAAACTTAACTGCTGGTTTTCTGTAGATGGATAAATATTAAAGTTTTTCAAGACATTAAAAATTATTTTACATGTCTGGTTTGCAGTTCTTCAGCATCACCTTGACTTTCCCTAGTAAAATCTTTAGCTGTAGCAAACAAAGAAATCTTTGGAATATTTAAGCATGCAAAGTTGGTTTTAACCAACATTCATATTTTCCCCCATTAATTACTCGTACAACTTTGAAAATGCCAATTTCTACCCTTATTCTGGTCGCTAAATCTTTGGGTAATTTTTTTGTGTTACACCACCAGCAGCCATTTTGTTTTTCTAATTTCGACGACGACAGGAAGAAAACAATGTCTATTCTTATAATTATATCTTCGTTTTCTGATAAAACTAAAAACTAAAATGTTTTGTGGATTGAAAATGCATGTTTATGAAATATAACGCTTTAAAACAAACAAGTATGTTTTTAGAGGTCCAGTGGCAGAACAAGGAGGCGCGAGCGCATTTAGCACTTAAGCTAGCATAGCTGTAAAGGTAAGTTGAGTTCGAAATTTACATTTTAATTAATTTTTTCTGTATTTTTTTGTATTAAAATGTCTTGCCTGTAAATGAGTGCATGTAAGATTTTTTAAAATATTTAAAACTCAATATATTTTATCGGGCTTATAAAGGGATAAAGAGTAACCATTACTGTAATCAGAAATAAGTATTTATCGATTTCCTTTAATGATTAAAATGTTTCCAACACCAGAAAATGATGCTGTAATTAAAGATTTCTCCTCCCCTTCCTTCTCTCTCCCCTCTCCCATCGCCAGACATCCACCTGAGCGTCATGTTTCCTCATTATCTCTCAGGCACGGATGGAAATAACCCGTCTCAGTTCGGAGCCGCCTCCGCCTCCACCACCTCAGACCGGCTGTCCCCCCGTCGCTCAAGCCGTTGCAGGACACTGCAGGGCGGGGAACGAGCGGTAGGAGCCCCGGCGGCGGCGTTGCGACGGCTGCTTTCAGCGTAAACAAGCATCTTCTGCTGTCCTTGATGTTCCTTGACAGCGCTAAGAGGAGCTTCAGAGAGGCAATTTGTTTGAATCTGACCCACAGACAGCCAGCATGAACCGCGGCAGAGGAAGAGGAGAAGGAGGATTTTTCACCATGTTTTTCTCGCTGTGTTTAATTTGGACACAGCTGCTGATCCCAGGTAAGCGTCTGCTGGCTGTTTTTGCTGCCTCAGACGTCAAAAACACACAGAATCAACCCAACATTTTGCTAAATTAATGTGTCTTTTCCACAACCTTCTTAAAAATAATAAAAAAATGCCACCGCTGTATGTAGATCTGACACTAAATCAATCATATATCTATGCAGTTTACTTAAAATGTGTTTTATGATGGGCATTTATTTAAATATTGCAAATAGACTGAATTTGCTGTGTGTAAAAGCAATATAAAAATATTCTAAATAATTGTAACATTTGTAAATTGTTTCCCTACTATAATCCATAACATTCAAAATCTAACTGTTTGTGTTGTGTTAATGCCCACCAGATGTGTCAGTTAAAGTACAGCTTTAAAAAAAGAGAATGAAATGTAGTATTTTTAGCTTGGAGAGATATTTGAGTCAGCTGCAGAAGATGCCAGCATCCCCACTGCATCTTCAGGGATGGTTCAGTGATGCAGTTCCTGTGTGAACGCCTTAAATATGAATATAGGTCAAAGTAGACTTTCATACTGAGTCCTTATAAAAACATAATTGACACTGAAAGCAGCTTTTATTTACATGAGTGATGAGAACATTAATATCAAAGGATGCACTAATTCAAATCTAGAAAAACTGAGCTTTATTTTTGGTAGAATCAGTTTTTTTCTTGTAAAAATGAGCTGGTAATAGTTGTAGTCTGTTTGTAATAAAGGGCTTCTGAATATTTTATAGGTGAATAAAAAAGAAAAACAAAATAATATGCAAAACTGATTCTTACAGACATAAGATATCAGTGTTGGTGCCCAAATTGTTGTTTATTTTAGTCAAAATTGACCCAATCTTTGTAAAATGAATGGGTCAAAAGATTATTTTAACAAGGAATATAATTTACCTTTTGTTTATGTGATATGTTATGTTTCAGCTGGGTGATAATGTC
Source organism: Poeciliopsis turneri (assembly GCA_922788865.1). NCBI lineage: Eukaryota > Metazoa > Chordata > Actinopteri > Cyprinodontiformes > Poeciliidae > Poeciliopsis > Poeciliopsis turneri. Next base: position 1,040,360 of record CAKLNU010000303.1, on the reverse strand, counting down.
AAACTTTGGTTAAATTTTTTCTGAAGATATGTAGATTTTTTTAAAAAACCAATGTGTTGTAGAAGTAGTATATTTAAAATGATCTCATTTGATATTAGTTGAGCCAAATCTTATGTGAAAAGTAAAAAATTGTCTGTAAACTTTACTTTGTAAAAAAGGTTTGATGTCAGAACTTAACTTTTTTCTGTTTTTAATGGTGGTACACCAGTATATTATAATGAAGGTTTGATTCAATATGTGCAGCTCTATATTAAGTTACAATAAATTTGACATGTTGAATGATTAGATTTATTGCAAGTCAATTAACGGACACTGATTCACTTTTAAAGGTGGAACATTTTCTGAAAATCTAATGCAAAATACAAAAAGTAACTTTTTGACCCAAGACATCCAGCTTTAAGATGCCTTAATTTGTAACACATGTAGATTATTTTGGTCTGCCTAAGAAGACATTTTGTCCTCTATAAATGAACCTTTTAGAATGTTGCCAACATATTTTTACATATCTAAATTTAAATAAACAAAACAAAACAGATTTATCTAATGAGGTTTATGTTGATGTCAAGTAATGAAAAAGATGAAAAGGAATAGTAATTAAAATCTTCAATCAATGTAATAATTAGGTTTGGATGGTATGACTGAAAAACTTAACACGACGTAATCAGCAGTCTATATTGATAATTAATTGATAAGTTTTAAATATCTAAAATACTACCAAACTAGTGGAGTAACGTTTCCTGTTTCATCCAGTTTTCACTCCGCCATCTTGTTTTTTTTATTTATTTTTAAGCAGTTACAAGGCTAAGCCTGAAACTGCTGCTGCACAAGTTACTCAACTGGTTGTTGCTAGGTAACCAAAGTTGATGGGAACTTGAAACTGCTTATCACCCAGCAGGTTGTTGCTAGACAACCAAAGAGCAAGTGAGTTAGTTGGTTCCACCAACTTAGCCTATCTTAGTTGGCTAAATCTTTCCCTCTGCCTACATCTCCCAGAATGCTGGATCAGAGACCAGTGAATATTCACTGTTTTAAATATTCAATATTCAATATTGTTATTGATTGCAAAATATATTAAGTTATTATTCCGGCCTAGTAAGAGTATCAGTAGTTAATTTAACATGGAGCACTAGTTCTTCCTCATATTTGTTATTCTAACAAATATATAAAATATGTAATTTAAAAAAAAAATATTTTTTTCATAATGATGTTTAAATGTCTTAGATTTGAGTTATGAAACCTGCAGAAATTCTGCAAAGTTACTGAAAACCATCTGAAACCCTCAGTCCTTCATTCTCATCTGGATCTTTGAGATAAATTTGTGTTTTTTTCCTGTCAGGCGTTCCTCATCATTGGTTTTGGTCATCTGATGATGACTGATTGCTGCTGTAATTCCCTCCTGTAGGCTCTCATTGTGTCTCCGGTTTTAATCGGGGTCTTCAGGTTTGCTCTGCTTCAGGAGGAAAACAGCTGACATGTTTTATTCTGTGGTACAGTCTTGGTTCTGTCTGTTTAGTTCATTTCTGTTGTCTTTGGGTTTGCTTCTGGAGCGATTTAGCTGATTAGATGGAAAACATTTGATTAGTCTGTCGTGGTCAGCAGGTCGCTCTGACAGAGAAACTGGGAGCCAAATTCTGGTTCTTGTGATTGATGATTCAGCTGTGAGGCAGCAGCTGTGATGCTAATTACATGAGAGGAGCAGACTGAGCTTCTAGCATTTTCTACACAAAACACTCAAGCAGTCTGCCTGTTCTCTGCATTTGTACTAATATCGGAAAGCAGATGATTTATTTCAGCTGTGTGACAATAACAAAAGGAGAAATCCAATATATAATCTCAAAGGAAAAGGAAATGCCTCACTCCATTTGTCTCGTAATTCACATCCAGCCTGAACAGAGGCATGATGGTTGCTGTCCAATCAGAGCTCACCTCAGCATCCTGCATAGCAACCAGGACGCTGTCGTTAGGTAGAAAAGAAGTGAGGAGGGGATGCAGAACGCTGAGTCAGGTTCAGAGCATCTCTGAGGAGTTAAATGCAAATTTCAGCTGTTTTTTCAGTCACAAAAGGTCAGAGATATAGAATTTATTTGGCTTTAATGTAAATGCAGACATTTTGAACCCAAGCTATTTAATTCCTGCTCCATTTGTTTAATTTAATTTGTTGCTATCCATTCATTTCTGCTTGTCAGGCTTTTACATAATCCAAAAATTGATTTTTAGGAAAGAAAAATATGCTGTCAGAGGAAATGTGACAATTTGGACAAATGAATAGGTCCGTTTGTGTAGATATCACATATATCACAATATTTACCAATAATATTTCCAGATTTTCTAATGTCACTTCATTGATTTTGATGCAAATGAGAAAATAGCATCGATTATATTGAGATATTGATTGTTTTCATAACTAGTTTCCGCTGTATGAATTGCATATGGTGATAGCTGCCAAATCTGTTGGTAATGAAAGCTTTGGTCTTCAGCTTTTAAACTATAACCGATCTTTATGTCACTGTTTACACTTCATAAACAATATAGAGTAGAACAGCTACAGCCGTAACTTACGACTGTTTCACAATTTACACTCTGAAACACAAATATAATCACTTCAAAGTCAGAGAAAATTTGCAAAATTCAAATATTTGTAATATTTAAAGCCTAAAAGCCCAGCGCAACACAAACCACACGCGTATATAATATATGTAATTGCGCAATTACCACAAAGAAGAAGACGACAGGAAGTAGAACCTCTTAAGAAGACTCTGAGCGCTGCTTCTTTTTTCACAAAGTATAAGCCAAAATGGAGCGGCGTCAGATTTTAGCAGTTCTATTTTTAGGAGCAGCATTTCTCGCTGCATTTCCATTGACATATAATTGCAGAAATTTCAATCAACATTTTTGCACTAAGATTAGGTGTTTTTCAGCCGTATCTAAATTGGTTCATTTTGCACAACTCCAATGGAAACTCGTATTTTCTAATCACATCTTGTGACAATGCGGTCAATATTGGACGTGAGCATTAATACCTGCTGAAAAAACTTCCTGGATCATAAATGTGCTTATAGATGTTTTTCTTTCTCACTCAGTGTAAAAAAAAAGCTCCTGAATGAATTATTCAGGGCTCGTCTTCCTGGCGGTTGGTTGGGATTTCCTCCATGCTGCCCACAGACGTGGGAGTCGAGTGTGATGCGTTCGAGGTCCACATATTTAAAAGCAAAAAGACACAGAATGCTGCTGGTAGCCAGAGGTTTAAAAATCAAACAGTGAAAGGATGTTTCTGCTTCATCCTCTTCTTCCAGACTTCATAATCAGGATTAGAGATGAAACCGTTACTGGTTTTACTTTTTAAAGACATTTATTGACCCAAAACATGTTTAATTATGGATTGAATGAGAAATAATTAAACAAATCAACAACTGGAGTTAATTTACTGTTTAGCTTTCACAAATATAACAAGATGCTGTGGTTCAGAAGATTCCTTGAATTTTTCAAAAAAATTTTTTGATGATCTTCAAGTTGGACAAAAAAATAAACACTGAGGATTTATTTTGTAATTATAGTTTTCTAACAGACCTGATGGCATTAGAGACTGAAAATCTTTCTTAGTTTTATTTTAAAAATGCTTTCCTGTTATTAATTATTTAATTTTACTGTTTTTTGGCATTTTTTGTCTGTTGTTTAAATTAAATGTAATATTTGGTTTTGTAAAACTTATGTTTCATTTGTTTAACTTTTACTACTTATTTTATATAGTTTATCTGTGTCTTCATTTATTTTTTATTTTATGGTTTTGTTTTTTCATCCTAGTTTTACGACTTTCATCAAAATTAAAAAAATCAGTTTCTTTGAATATGTTCATTTTTATCGTCAGGCCATCTGCATTCACCTTCATTTTAGTCTTTTTTTCCATTCTTTGCCTTGTTTAATTCTATATTTCTGTTTTTAGTTTTTCATTGTTTCCTGTGATCATATTTTGTATCTGTGTATTAAAGCTGCCCTATAAATAAACTATAAATTGATTGATTGATTGAATGTCTGCTATCATCTTTCTCTCAGAATATTTCGCTGGCGGTCCGTTCCCGACTCACCGTCCGGGTCGCCACACTCTGATCACTCAGAGAGATGTGAATGAGCTGCCAGAGTCTCGTTCCCACATCCATCTCCATCGCCACCACCATCAGCACCAGAACCAGCACCAGCACCCAGCCCTGTCGGCCCGGCCCGAGTCTCGGCTTCAGCAGGAACTCAGCGCCCGGCGGAGCTTGGACCTGCTGGAGCAGCTGCATCAGGATGTGGAGCCGGACCACTTCGGCTGGCGTGTTGTACCAGGGGAATATGTGGTTACCATGGTGAGTGCTTTGTAAGCCTGTTCCTGTGATCAGGTCATAAATTGATCTCATAATAAATTAAATGAGCTCCATTTAAGCACACATAAGCAGTTATGTGTGCTTTTATTTCCGTTTTAGTTGTGTTTTACATTGAATCTTTAGAGCAGGGGTCCCCAAAGTGGGTCCTCGAGGGCCGGCGTCCTGCATTTTTTAGTTCTCTCCCTGATTTGATGCACCTGGATCAAATGATGGCTCTTTAAAAGACTAAGGAGAACATTGACATTCTGAAAAGGTTGTCACTACCACCAAGGAGAGAACTAAAACATGCAGGATGCCGGCCCTGCATGTTTTAGGGGGAACCCTGCTTCCCTGAACTCTGATTCAGAAGCGCAAAGTATTCTGGGGGATGTAGGCAGAGGAAAGGCTTTAGCCAACTAAGCTAGGTTGGTGGAATCAACCAACTCACTCATTCTTTGGTTGCCTAGCAACATCCTGCTGGGTAACAAGCAGTTTCAAGACCCCCACCCCCTGGCTTTGGTTACCTAGCAACAACCAGTTCAGTAACTTGTGCAGCAACAGTTTAAAGTTTCACTGCTGTGCCACATAGAAGCAGGTATTTATTGTGTTGTTTATTTTTTATTGTGATAAATTTCTTAGAAGAATTTTGATTTATCCTCATAATAAATTACAATTAATGATGTTTTCAAAAAATCTGTCCATATCTTCAGGATCGTTAATTTGATCATTTTCTCAATAATAACTTCAGTAAATAAAAATAAATGTGAAATGCAGTTAGTTTGTGCAAATTAATGATAAAAAAAAGACATTTCTTCATGTAACCGGAGTTGTAAGATGTGTATTACAAATATGAATAATTTCCAAGACCAGTTTTTGTGTTTGTGTGACTGAGTGCCATACAGCTCCACAAAAAAAAAGTAAATAGTTCTTATCGTAATTTTTATCATAATAATAGTACCACTTAAGATCCATATTGCTCACCCCTATAGAAATAAAAGCCACTTTTGGATAATATTTTCTGTGATTTGAATTTATGTTTTTAGAAAACAAACCAAGCTCCACTGTAAACCAGATAACTGATGCACCTGGAATCTGTCACTGTCTTCTCATAGGTTGGTTGGTTTTTAAGGCGGTGATGTCGTCCTAGAAACATGTTGGAGAAGGTCAGAGGTCAAAGAGCAGATGGCGAATGATTGATCACATGCTGCAGACTTCTCTATGTATGGAGCTGCAGTCTCTGTTGCCATAGCAATGCTAATAGCGAGCGAGCAGACCCAGTTCCCTCCACAATGGGCGGTTGTGTAACTCTTAGATAAACAGCAGTGACCTTCAGAGACAGACAGAGACACGGGGGACGCGTCTGGGAGACAGAGACGCGGTGAAGCAGGTGTTTCTCGCCGCATTCGTCCTGCTAGTGTCCCAGTTACCAGATGCAGCTCACAAGCTCTCACGAGCCCTTTGGCTGGATGTCAGAGTTCTGCAGATTTTCCCGAACGTTTTCTGAAGAAATCAGATTGGACAATTTCTACTCAAAAAATTTCTACAAACTTGGTTTGACTTTTTGTTAAATCTTAAATCTAGATCCTCTTCCACCTGAGGCAAAAATATGGGGCTGATCTATGAACCACTAAACCATCGAACTCAGATTCTGTTTTTCAAACATCTTTTCTCCATAAGCCTCACTAAGATGTCTGGATCTCTGCAGAATAAATGCATTTAGAGTTACAGGGTGTTAGCATAACAACCGCCAGCAGATCCACAGTCTGCAGACAGAACAGTTGGAGGTGTCATGTACGCAGATGCATCGTGGGAGTGGCGACAATCTGCAGAAACCTCCTGTGGAATCTCAAAGACAGATGGCAGTCCGCAGACGGCAAGCGTCTCTGTTTTTAATGTTCGTTAGGAAAATAAAAGCTGCTCTTTGCACAGATCGAGCCTTCCTGTGTGGTCACGTGACCCGGCGTCCCTTCAGGCTGTCTCTCTGAAAAGCATCCTCTAATGCGCCAAGTTTCCTTGCAAGCATTCAAGCTGGGAGAGACCCCGACATGCGGTCAGTAGGCCTGTCGCTATGAACAATAAATCAATTAATTGCAAGATAAATTAAAACTATCAACCTCATTTTAATTATCGGCTTTATTGTTTCTTCCGGCCTTTTTCTCTTTCTACTGATGACAGTGAATGAAAAAAGGCTCAATTCTGGTGCTCTCCACTAACCCGCCCTTCTTCATTTCCTTAGTGTAATGCCCAGCGCACGACATAATCTTACAGCTGTCAGCCGACTGTCGGCCCATTTTCAAAACCTGAGAGACCACAGACTAGCTGACAGAAATCCGAGGTATAACCGTTCGATCGGGTTCGACTGTGCCTTTTGATGTCCAACAATGGGTACAAAATAATGGCAACAAGTCCAGTTAACTCATTTTAAAACCAGGTATTAATCAGTGCTTTACTACAATCTACCTGCAATGCATTTGGCTAGCGTCAGTCCTGACTGAATGAATACCATTATAACCTATTTATGTCACATTAACGAAGGGTTTATCAACTGCCATAGCAATTTTGCTCCAATTCCTCCCCTTGTCATTTCTATATTCTTTGCACAGAATGTTGAATAAACATTAATGCTTCCACATATCATCTCCAATGCCAGCTGGACTTTGGGCTGCTGTGTCAGCTGTTTGGGATTTCCCTCCGTAATTTCCCTTCAGAAAGCGTGAAGGGGAATCCCAAACAGTTGAGAAAGTTGTGCTGCTACATTTTAAGGTTTCGACTCATAATTTCTTATTAAAAAATAACACTGCAGAGTGAAAACTGGATAAAACAGGAAACGTTATTCAACGAGTTTGTTAGTATTTCAGATATTTAAAACAAAAAAGACCTAAAAGATAATTATCGAAATTGACTGATATCAAATGGTTATATCGTAATATTTTTTCAGCCATATTGTCCAGCTCTACCTTCATTTAAAAAAACTAAATTTTTTGTTGTTTATTTAGATTATAAAATAATTTCATATCAGTATTTTCATGTTTTATCCACAGTTTACCTCTAGAGGAGCTGAAGGAGCTTCATCCGTCAAAACGTTGTTTGAATCAGCTTCTCTTTCCTAGAGGCTTTAAAATGTTGCATTGATCCTCTGCTAATTGCTGACTAATTGATTGAACCCTCTCCACATCCCTGAGTGAACTTTGGCCCCTTGCCCCGTCCCCGTTCCAGCCTTCTCCCCACTGAGCTGGGCTGTTGGCTAATTACAGCCTATAACCGCTAAAGTGTGTGTGGCTTGGACAGAAATAGTACCTGATCCCAACAGGAAGCACAGTGGGATAATGGCATTACCCGGGCGACGGCCAATCAGGTGGAGGGTTGAGCTGTGTCAGGCTCTAAGCCAATCAGAGATCAGGGAATGAGTGGATCAGGAAATGGAGCGAAAAGTCCCCGGTCGCTAAGTGACAGGCGGCTCGCCTCCTTTCATTCAGAAAAGCTTCGCGTGGCCGGCTTGGTAAGGTTGTTTATGTTGTTTATCTTTCTTTATTTAACTTTTATCTAATTGTTTTTTGTTTTTAATGTGAAGCCGTTTTATTATTTTTCTGTTTGTTGAAAAGTTTAAATGACTCCGGGGTCATTATCTGCTTACACAGAAATTGGTGGATTATTGCTGTCTGGAGATTTTACAGAGAAAATCTCAGAACAGAAAAACTTTAGATTTTAAAGATCAGTTCAAACAAAAACCCAGGTGTAAACTGATTATTATTTTAAAATATTTGTAATATTATTGGATAATTTCTTTTGGTCAGGCTGTTTTTCTTTGAGTGAAACCAGCAACCAGCCACAGTCTGATAACATCGGCTCTGAGAGCTGCAGGTTTTGTTCCTCATATTGAATTAAGTGGCAGCAGAACATGTTGTTATTTTAGCCGTTAGCAAACAGCCGCCCACTCTCCCACTCATACACACACAGAGATGCAGACACACACACACACACACACACACACACACACACACACACACACACACACACACACACACACACACACACACACACACACACACACACAGGGATGTTGAAGCAGCCGGTGGGCTTCAGGTTGGTGGACAGAAAGCTGCAGAGGTCAGACTTCTTGTTTGTTTTCCTCTAATCTGGTTTTAAAAAGCAATCTGATATACTCTGAGTCTGTTCTGCTTTTATTCACTTAGAGGAAATGATAAATATCAGCTCAGTAGGTTTATGGATAAATTCAGGACAAATAATAAAGGCAGAGATGATCTGCATCACTTTTGGATCATTTAATGTCACAAAGGACTCTTTGGAGTGGAATAATTGTTACATTTTTGGTGCTAATTGAATATTTACCCAATTGGACAGAATCTGAGGACAGCAGATGCTCAAACTGGACACTGATGATTTCTAAAAGCAGAGTTGGGTAGTAACTAGCTACAATTAATAACTTGCTAAATGTAGCTAATTTTAATGCATTTAACTAGATGAACTAAATGTAGCTAGCTTAATAACTACCTACATTTAACTAGTTAGTTATTTACTAACTAACTGTTTTCTTTGTTTCAGTACTTGGCTGTGGGAGTGAGGAGGCTGAATATCAGTCACCTCCTGTGGTTCCGGGACGGCGTAGCGGCTTCGCTCGGCGTTGCTCCTCAACATGTTCACATCAACAAGCTGAATGTAAGTCTCCTCCTCTCCCAGTCCGTTTCGTCTCCGTATTTAGCTCACTTCCTGTTGGATGGATGCTCCTCACAGGCCAGAAACGGCATCGAGCTCTTCGTCTCCTCCGAGAGGCGGGACATCTTTGAGCTCCGCCCTGCAAAGGAGATCGTCCAATCACTGAACCGTAGCGTTCTTCATCACCATCTGGCCAACTTCGGCATCACAGCGGTCAAACCGGAGGTAAATGTGTGAAATCCCAGAATTCTCAGCTCTATTTTGGCGACGTTCCGACGTTCTGCCATGTTTCCTGTCCTTCTAGTGCTGCAGAAACATCCCAGACTCTTCCCCTTCGTCTCCGAAGAAAAATGTCCTGCAGGACGATCAGAGGGATCACGCATGGAGCAGAGATGGCCTCTACAATGTCGTCCTCTTCTTCACCTTCTTCCTCATCATCATCACCTGCCTAATGGTAAACAACACACACATGAATAGAGGAGGAACTTTCCTCTGCAAAACCAGCTCAGTCTGTTGATTAACTACATGATAAAAAAGTCAATTTTAGACTTTGATTATGTTGAACATCACTAAGAAATCAACTTATTTCTTCTCCAAATGGTGTAAAAAACCTTCAATTTAAGCTTCACTTCCTATTCTTACCCATTCCTGTGCCTCTATTTCCTTAAAAATATAAATAAATATAGTATAAATTCTGCTACATAAGTATACGTATAGCATTTGGAGCTTTATTTTAGAATATTGCTTATAGATCAGATGATAAGAAAAGATTAAAAGTGCTTCGCAAAATAGACTTCTTAGAATTTCATGGTCTTTTTCTGCTGTCTCTTGTTTGTGACAGAGTTATACGTCCAGATGAAAATGTTTTGTTTTTTTGTTTTTAATTTGGAGAATAAAGTCATAATATTACAAAAATAATGTAATATTATGAGAATAAACTCATAATTTTATGAAAACTCCTAGAAGAAACTGTTAAAATGAAGAATGTTGAGCTTCATCTGAAATTATTCATCAGTTTTACAAATAAAGAAGAAATCTTTTAACACACCAGCAACAAATTATTGTGAGTTGCTGGACATCAATTGTGTCAAAGTTCTGGTTGGCATTAAGTAACAAAATGACACTTTCATTCATAAAACATAAAAAAGAAACGATGAAATGGGGAATAAGATAATAAGCATAAAAATAGATGTTTTTATTTATTACATAAAATAACTAAAAATAAGAGGAATAAATCAAAAACATGATTATTAAATGTTACATAAATAAGCAAGAAATTGGAGAAAAAATTTAAATTAACATTAATATTGTGCTAGAACTGATAAATGCTAAGAAAATAAAAAATAAATATTTAAGTATATTTAAATGGCAATTTAGTAAATAATTAATAACGTGAGTTCTAAAGAGTAAATCCATTTTAAGTAAAATGTGCATATTTTCCATTCCTTCCTTTGTAGTTTGTCACTTTGACCTCATGGGGGCGCCCCAACACACAGAGAAACCTCACACTTCCTTCAGTTTCTAGCAGGATCTCATCAGATTGCTTTTATCTATTCAATAAAATGTTTCCAGCAACTTAAAATTGATTGAAAAAAAAAATTGGGAGTTAAATAGAAATTTAAAGTTAATTTATATAAAAAATGTAAACCTCTCTGTGCTTGAAGTCGTCACAAATGTCTCTAAATGTCAGTACAAACAAAAAATATGTTTCAAAATCAGCCCAAACTTCAAGGAAACTACATTCACACACAATTAACACATTTTATTCATTCGTATTAGAAATGTTTTCCTAACTTTAATTAAAGTAAATTAAACATTTTTTGAGTTAGTAAAATAATAATAATAAAGTATGTTTATGTTTTATACAAAAAATATAAAATTGAAAAGTTTTGATTAAAAACATTTTCCTTGAAATATAAGAGCACTAAAATGTTACAACAATCCTTCACACATTATTCCTTATTTGTATTTAAAGCTTAATTTATGTTTGATTTTATTAATATCTATACATTTTGTCTATTTTATGTATTTTTTTTGTATTTCTTGTCGCAAATATGTTCATAAATAAATTTCTGAAATAACGACCCGCAAATAATTCATTAATAAAGAAAAAGCTAAATTTGTAAATTTATTTTATTTTTGTTTACTTTGAATTATCCTTGTTTATATTTTCTTAAACATTTTTGGAATATTTATAAAAACCGATTTTTCCTGTCTTCACGCTAAACTGGACAAAGTTTATCTGATCAGACTTTTTAATCAGGTTATTTTTTCCTCAGGTTTTGTACCAAATGAAGCAGAAAGTTCCCGTTACTGAAAAGCAGCTCAAAGCTCCGCCCCCTCACCACATCGTGAGCCTGACCCTCCCCTCCGACCCTCACAAGAGGTCAAAGGGCACCACGGTCTGGGACACCAGATTTTTTATTTTGCTGGTTTTGTGAAATGTTTCTGTAGCGGCATTAGTGTCTGTTTCATTTCAGGTTGTGACGTCAGAAAGCATGGTCCAATCTGAGCTCCCGCCAGCTGTAGCCACGCCCATTCACCAGCAGCAGCCAATCAGAGCCTGCCGCCGCCTCGCTCCTCCTGTCGTCCCTCTGCCCAGGTGAGCCGACCAAAGGAAGATTGTGACCGCTTAATAATAAACTCATAAATCTTTATATAAATCTAATAAATATGTGAGAAAACACTAATACATTTTGAGTCAAATCTCTTAGATTTTTTTTAGAGAAAACTTGGACATTTTTTAGTATGAAAAGTTTTAAATTTAATAGAAACACCTCACACCATAATTTTTTACATTCCACCAATAAGTTTGCAAGAAAAATTTATAAATTTTGAGATCAATCTAGTAAATTTTATAAGAAAATGTTTCACCTTGAAAAGTCTAAAATTTGCAAGGAAAAACAATTAGAAATTTTGAGACTAATGTCAGTTTCTAGTACATTTTTGAGCTCCAAAGGTAAAAATTTGGGGGAAAAAACCTTGACTTTTGCAAATTAAAAATTTCCCCAAAATTTTAGTTATTTTGCAGAAATTCACTTGTTTTTTTTCCTCTGATGGCTGTAATACACAGGCAAAGCATGAGTTTGTCTTTGTTTTGTCTTGTAGTTTGTTAAATCTCGTCCTGACCGCCATTTTTCTGTTGTTTTTTTTTTTTGTAGCCCTGTGCCAATCATCAACACCGACAGCCACACCCCACCAACGAGCGTCCCCCCGGTAACAGGCGCTAACGAGCTGAAACCTTGCCCCTCCCCCTTCAGGATGAAACCGGCTGCAGGCCTGCAGGAGAGGTGAGCGCATAGGAAGTGATTAATAAAGTTAGAAACTAAAATAAGTTCAAAATATTCCTTTAATCTGATATCTTATCTTCCCCTAAATCAATTTATTTTAATTTGTCATCATTTACCAGCTGTTTAGCCAGCCAACTGAAATTAAAACTATATTAAATCTCTTAATTTAACCTTTTCAGATCCTCTTTATGGTTATTTTGAGACACATTGTGGAGCAAAAATAATTGGGCTCATTTATGGAACAAAATAATTAGAAAACAGGAAGAAATGTGGAAACGTTCATAATGTTTGGAGGGGAAAACCGTCCTAATGAGCCACCAGAACAATACGTTGTGTGTGTTTAGAGTACAGTGACCTCTGACCTCTGATTGTTGAAGCAGTCAGGTGTTCGGTTCGGTATGTGCTGCAGAAGAGGCAACATGAGGAATTGTCTTTTTCATTTTTATCCCTATTAACTTGATTTTTAGCAATTTCACAGAAAACAACAGAAGAATTAATAGTTTTTTTAAAATAAATGTATTTTTAATGCTGAAACTTTCTGTAGTTGGTAAGCAGGGCTGGATAATACAGCTTAAACATAACATCTCACATTTTTTCACATCAGATCCAATTTTAGACTTGTTTTTCCTCACTTTCCTTGCTAAATAACAATTTATAAATGACATAAAATATTATGTCTGTTGCATAACATTATTATGCAACAGTTTTAGGACCAGACTGTGAGAATATTAGTTTAATTATGAGAATAAAGTCATAATACTTGCAGGAAAAAAAACACAATTTTACCTTTAAATTACAAAACAAAGTTGTTTGGATAATTTATTTTGTGTGTGTTAGAGGTTTTATAATATTACTGCTCTATTCCCCAAGAAGAACAACTTTATTCTTTTCATTTTAATAAAAAATATCTTAACCTGATATATTTTTACCACATAATAAAATTGGTAAAAATCTGCTTTTTTAGATAAAAAACAACTGAAGTATCTTCTTTTGGATTTTGAGTTTTAAAACTGCATCATTTCTGCATAAACTACAATGAAGCCACATATTGTAAAAGATTTTAATCTCTCACCTGAAACTGGGTCCGTTTCCTGAGTATTAATGACCTGTTCTGCTCCCGTCATATTAACAATACGAGGCGTTTTTAAATAAGGATGCTCGGCTTATGTAAGGCTCATTGTTTAAATACTTTCATTCTTCTGCTCGGCGCTGAAGGAGAATCATGACGTTCTTGTTGAAGTTGGACTTCAGTTAGCAGAGCTTCCTTTAACCATTCTGCTTCTGATTTAAAATCCTGGTGAACTAATTGTGCTTTAAAGCAGAAAAAAAATGTTTTTTCTCCAAAGGTAAAATTCTAAAGAGCTGATTAAAATGAAGAAGTAAGTTTGATGACCAGCAGCACATTATCTATTGTTTGTCATCATATTTATCAAATTTATTAGTTTTATACGTAAAACAGTTCATGACTTACAGAGAAATTTAAAAAGAAAAGCTCCAAAGTTCACCTTTCAAATTCAAGAAGGTCCTGGGTTTGATTCCCGGCCCGGGGTCTTTCTGCACGGAGTTTGCATGTTCTCCCTGTGCATGGCGGGTTCTCTCTGGGTACTCCGGCTTCCTCCCACAGTCCAAAAACATGACTGTCAGGTTAATTGGTCTTTCCAAATTCTCCCCAGGTGTGAGTGTGTGTGCATGGTCAGGTATCAAACATGTCAGATATAAAAACTACATGTTGAACCTTTTTCTTTAGATGAATTTTTTTCCGTTTTACTTCCATTCATCATTAGTTTAGATTAAATTAAACAGTTTTTTTTCTTTTAAAATTCAAACAAGGTCAGTGGATCAGCAGAAATATGTAAATATATGAATTTTAGACACTAATCTTTATTTCAGTGACTTCTTTAGGGTCAAAATTATTAAATTGTTTGAACAGGGATCTTTCTAACAGCGCATATTTCTAAATCTAGAGATAAAACACCTAAAATACCTGGACTGTTGAGGTTTATTGCATCTTAAAGGTTCAGAGGCCCTGAATGTTTCTGGAGACGCTGCAGGAAGCTTTGTTTGTGAGCTTAAAGTTAAACTAACAGTTGCTACTCAGACGCTGCATTTCCATCTGCTGTATCTTTAGCAGCTCTTTAAAACCTGCTTGAGACTCATTTCCTGATGCTAAGTAGTTTCACATCTGTAAAGAAAACATCTTTATCGACGCCTCAGCTCGGTGCTGAGCTCTTTATTTAATCTGCTGCTCCGGTCTCTTCCTCTGAGAAGCAACGAACCTGAACGCCGGACGCCATTTTGTTCTGATTGTTTGATTGGATGGGCGGGTGGAGCAGGGAGAACACTTGGTGTTTCTTAAGGTAACAAAAGGAAGGAAGATTTGAGGCTCAGGAGTGAGAACAGGATGTTTTTCTGGTGTCTGTCAGTGTGTGTGTTGTCCACTCTGGATGCCAGCCAATCAGCAATCAAACAAATTGGAAGCAACGGCATCCTGGAGGGGAAACCGGCCAACACGTAGCCAGACAAAGACCGGGTCAGCCCACTCATGTTAACCCACCAAAGCATTCTGTTGTATTTTACATAATTTGTTCTTTACAGCAAGAAAAAGCTGCTAAAACCAGAGGAAGTCAGTGTCAGGGGTTCATCACACATAATTAACCTCTGGACAAACGTGGTTCCACTTATTATAAAAGCTTAGTTATAAAGAGATGGATACTTTGTGTTGTTCTCAACATTTTCAGTAATAATTTTAGTTTAATTACAAATAGAAAGTCTCCATCTGCATCAAACACCTGTGCTGGTTGGCAAAATTGGTATCATTCTTGAATTGTAGTTGAGGGACACATAAAATCAGTGCAAGATTCATTGGTGTGGACAGATAAATAGATGGAACTACTTTTAAATGAATAGAGTATAAAGTTAATAACACACAAGTCTATGTATTGACTGAGAATCATGTCAAAAAACAAGTATGTGGATATGCTGGTGCTTTATTTGGCACAGACTGTAACATGTGGGAATTGTCTTTAATGTCTTTCAGTGGGGTTTGAAAAAACCCATAAAAATTTATTCAATTTTCCAGATATCTGACTGTGTGGACTGAGTATTTTTATGGAGTTTGAAGCTTATCTAGACAGAGCTTAAGTGTCGTAATTTCCTTGGCTTGATGTTCTCATGAACAGAAATATGAAGCTTTAACCTCGCTGAAGTGAAAGAACCTCCATCTATCATCAGTTTTATCAAGTTTCCTTTTGAGCCACAAATCCTAAAAGCCTTAAACTTCCAATAAAACTCAGGAAGGAAGCGATAGACTTTCCACTCCTGACACTAATCTATGTGTCCTCTCCCATCCTTCCTGCACAGACGAGGCTCTAACGTGTCCCTGGTGCTGGACATGTCGGCTCTTGGATCGGTGGAACCCCTCAATGTTTCCGTGGTAACCCCCAGAGAGGCAGCGGCCCGAGAGTACCTGCTGTCGGCCGGACGACCGCTGACACGGCAACAGCTTCGTGACGTCGTCAGCAACACGCACAAGCTGCACGTTGAGTTCGCTGTGAGTTCATTTAAACGGTTTATTACTCCACAGAAACACATTTTAGATGTGCTGGTCAAAAATTCACAATGTTTGTACTTATTTAGACATATTAGAAGAGCCTTTTGTCTCACTGAAGGATAAATTAAGTTATTTAAATTTCTTTAAACCTTTTCAATGTCAGGACGAGTGCTGAAAAGCATGAACACAATCGCTTTAAAAGGGAATTATTATGCAAAATTCTCAGCTTGCATGTTTTTATACTCCAATTTTGACCTCAACTGCTTCTTGAAACAGTGTTTGGCCTTTTCAATTTTGTGGTTTTCCACATTTTATGCATAAAAACTAGTCCAGCTTTCCTTCCTAATCAGACCAGTTTGTACGAACCAGAAGATATGAGGCCATCAGGTTCAGATTGACTCGTCGTAAACATGACTGATCAGTGTCAGCGATGTTCAGTTTACCTCGAAGGTAACGTGTTTTGTCGCTAACATCCGTCTTTCCTCCCATCTCAGGAAATCCCGATGAATTTTATTGACCCTAAGGAACTGGATATCCCAAACCACAGCACTAAGAACAGATATAAGACCATTCTGCCCAGTAAGTCCTCCGTGTTGCTAAGAAGCAGCAACTCTTCCTAAACATCTTATTGCCTCTTGAACCAAGAAGTTGTAAATGGTTAACCTTCCCAAAGACGAGGAATATTTCACCCTTCCTCTCCAATAATTTTTCTCTGAGCACAGTCCGTTCTCACAGTCGGATGCTAACTCTGATTAAAACGTTACATAATGAACAATTTCTGGATTTTGCACTCATGTTTTGTAGGGTGGGAGGTGAGATTATCAAAAACAGAAGTGTTCCTTCCTGCAGCCAATCAGGACAAAGGAATGTTCTCCTAAAGCTGCTGTCAACCAAACCTCTTCCTGCGCTCCACTTTCTGTTTTCTTTGTAAAGTGTTCATTGTGCTGTGCAGGTCTGTGGTTAGTCCTAACAGGTCTGCTGATCTGCTTTGACGGATCTGTCAAATCCAGAGTAATCCCTGCTAATCGATCCTAAGCTCTTCATCTGGGTCAGGAGTTCAGGGTTTGAAGGAGGCGTTTCCTAATTACGGCTTTGATCTTCCACAATGACATTTAAACTTTACACACCTTTACTGGTCACTAATTATGTAAAATCAACACGATAAATCAGTTGAACTGAGACAGCAACATGCTGATCCAGTTTTCAGCTTTGCTTACATTTGGAGTTCCTCAAGGTTCCGTTCTAAGCCTGTCAGTTTTTATTGTAAATGTATCTTTTCTACAGATTCACTAAACATACTCATGCCCCACACAGGGGCAGCATGTTGGGCTAAAGTTAAGCTAAATATGTTAGATTTAAAGTACAAATCTTTAAAGCCTTTTAGCTTTAAAGCTAAATCTGTTACTACTACACCGTGCTCTTTCTTTTTCTCACCTCTTCTTCTTGTGTCTCAGATCCTCACTCCAGAGTGATCCTGAAGTCAAAGAGCTGCAATGATCTACTGAGTTCCTACATCAATGCCAACTACATAAGGGTGAGTAGCAGCTGTCATCCACAAAATTTAAGCCAGTTGGTGTAAAGTTTCAATGAACTTTCAGCTGCATTTATTTATCTAATTATGTATTTTATTGATTATTTCCAAACCTTAAGCTCTTTGGACACAACCATGAATAATTATGTGACATTTTTTGCACCTCCTATCCATTTGCAAGGAATTTTCAGTGACAAAAAAGTTGAATTTTACAGACCATATATGAAGTAGAGATTTTTAAAACTCAGTCTTGTAATTGATCTGGAAATATTAATTGTAGATCTGAAGATTTATTGAGAGGGAAAAAAGGAACCATCTAGTAGCAGCATGTAGCTTCAGTTATTACAGTTAAAAACTAGAGATCAGGTCAGAAATCCGGGTTTGAACATTCAGAGACACATAAAGACAGTTACAAAGACAGACTTTTACCACCTGAAAAACATTTCCTGGATTAAAGGACTTATGTCTCAGAAAGACCCACAGAAACTCATCCATGCATTTTTCTTTAGTCACATTCATTACTGCAGCAGAGTCTTAACAGGTTTGACTAAAAAAATCTGAACTCTGTTGCTGGTGTTCTGACTAAAACACTCTGTTGGTCACAGAATAAGCTTTTCCTGGAAGTTTATAAATCACTGAATGATGTAACACCATAACACATTAAAGATCTGCATTTCCAGAACCAGAACCAAACATGGAGAAGCAACAAACAAGTTCTGTCTGCCACAAATCTCAAACAAACTCCCATAAAACCACAAAACAGCAGAAACACTGAGTCCATCACTAAAACCCATCTGTTTAGGGTTGCTTTTGATTAATTATGACTGGAAATTTGATTAATTTTGGTCTGGATTTCATCTTTTCATTACTTTCCTTTATTGTGCCACAGCATTATAATGTTTCTTGCTTGTTGTTTCATGTTTTTATCACATAAATGTGTGTTACAAATAGCTAATATACTTTTACCAAACAGAACAAACTACAAGAATCTGAATATTTGCGTCGAGCTTTAGGTTGTTGTGTCTCCGTCTCTGGGATGTTTTGTCTGTTTTTCTCCATCAGTTGAGAAGGAAAATGAAAACCCAGAACGTGAAGGACTCTGTCATTAACCTGGAATGTCTGCAGCGTTTCTTTGTTCTTCTGGATTCCTCGTGTTGAAACGTTGTGAAAGTGAACTCCTGCTGCAGTCTGTAATGTCGCTCTCAGACTCTCACACAATGGAGCGCCTTCCTGTCAGGAAACTCTGCAGAAACAGTTTAAACTGTCACACTTGAACTCTTTGTCCTACTGTACATAATATCTCTGAAGCTGACTGGGAGAAAACATTCCCCCGGGTGGGCTCAAAAACATGAGGCACTTAGTATTTACATGAATAAATGTTAAAAAAATGTAAGATTTCAGAGTAAAACTGCAGTGGCTCTTCTTTTAGGGTTACCTAGGCGACAGCAGGGCCTTCATCGCCACTCAGGGCCCCATGGTGAACACGGTGAACGATTTCTGGCAGATGGCATGGCAGGAGGAGTCGCCCGTCATCGTCATGATCACCAAGCTGAAGGAGAAGAACGAGGTAATCTGAACAAGAGGAGGACAATCCCTTCATCATCCATCCATTTAGTTCACTACCAAACAATGACAAAGTGATCAGATACAAAATACCAAGAATTAAAATAAAATAGTGTAAACATGACGTGTTTAAGCTCCTAATACATTTGAAGATGAAGTTGGGACGTAAACAATATTCAGGTGGGGAAAAAAAGAATAAAGAGCAACTTAAATTATATTTGTGCACAACTGTACTAAGAAGCATTAATACTAAACTATGTTTCCCTGTGCATCAGAGTCCAGTGAGTCTCTGGCTACATTCAAACACCAGCTCTTTATTATCAATTCAGATCTTTGTGCTGAAATGCAATACATTTTTTTTACCTGGTTGTTCATAGCAATCAGACTTCTAAACTATGAGACCCTAAAGTGACCCAAAATGTAGACGCCACACAGCAGCGCTCTGTTTACAGGAGACACTGTTTATATCTGAATTACTGCGTCTGGCTGGACCATTCAAACGATGTTCAGGTCTGACCTGTGCATCAGATCTGAGTGCGTGCTGTGTGTCTGCAGAAGTGTGTCTTGTACTGGCCGGAGAAGAGAGGGATCTACGGCAAGGTGGAGGTTCTGGTGAACGGCATCAGGGAGTGTGAGCACTACGCAACCCGCAGCCTGACGCTAAAGGTCGGCCCTCCTTTGCCCTGCAGAATGATAATGAACTCGGCTTCAAGTTCAGTTCTGACTTCTCCTGTGTCTCTGAGCAGTGCGGGAATCAAACCCGCATCCTGCAGCATTACTGGTACACATCGTGGCCCGACCACAAAACCCCAGACTCGGCGCTGCCGTTGCTGCAGCTCATGGCTGATGTTGAGGCTGAGCGACGCACCGCCGCCTGCGTGGGGCCCGTCATCGTCCACTGCAGGTACCGACACAAGTTTTGCTCCCGCTGCCGATAAAATGTCTGAAAACACTCAACCTGTGTGTTCCTGTGTTTGCAGTGCTGGGATTGGCCGGACGGGTTGCTTCATCGCCACGACGATAGGCTGCCGGCAGCTGCAGGTGGAGGGGGTGGTGGACATGTTAAACATCACCTGCCAGCTCCGAGCCGACAGGTAAAAACAGCTTCAAGCTCTCAGAAGTTAGAAAGCTCCTTATCTGGGTCACTGGTTGCAATTACACTGCAAAAAAATCAAAATCTTAACAAGTATTTTCTCTAATTTCAAGTACAAATCTCTTAGAATGCTTGAAATAAGACAAACTAACTTACAAGTAACTTCTTATTATATGTAGGAACAGAACATATAATAACCTGCTAGTTCCACTGGCAGGTTGTTTAACTTGTAACCTGGAAAAAATAACTTGTTATAAGTGAAATAATCTGCCAATTGAACTATAACTTTTCATCAATTAAAAAAAAAATCACTCAAAACAAGCTCCTACATCTTGAAGAAAAGTTACTTGTAAGTTAGTTTTGTTTTATTTTCAAGTGTGCGAACATATTTACTAAAAACTAGACAAAATACTCAGTAAGATTTGGTGGTTTTGCCATCAGACTGATGTGAGCGGATATATCTGACCTCAGCAGAATAAGCGCAGTTAGGGTGAAACTTAAACAGCTGTTTGAGTGTTTCTATTTACAAACAGAGCCACATAAAGTGCATTTAGCGTCTCAAACTGAAATCTGTTTGTATGGACCCACCATCTTTGTTTCTGTATCAACTGGTTCTGCCTCAGTATGACCATCAGCGCCCTCTGCTGGATGGCAGCCAAACTACAACACTAAAAAGGTCTAAGCGAATCTAATAAGCCAGTAATTGGGAGTGGATTCTTTATTTCTGCTTCAAATAACAAACTTTATATTTACTAGATTCACTAAGAAATGCCTTAATTGAGAGTGATTTTAAAAAAATCAACCTGTAAAGTGTGATGAGGTGCAAAAAAATAAGAAAAAGACGAGCATAAAATAATATAAAGTCTTGCTTTAATGTAGCATTTTAGGTTAAATAAAGTGTTTTGTGTTCCCTCTTGTGTAGAGGTGGTATGATCCAAACAGGTGAGCAGTACGAGTTCGTGCATCACGCCCTGAGTATGTACGAGGCGCGGCTGTCAGCTGAATCCGGCCAGTGATCGCCCGCCGCCGTCCGACCTCGGCTGTTACGGAAACGGCTGATGAGCTTTGGAAGTTCTCTGCCAGCAGGGGGAGACTCTTGAGACGCTGAAGGGTGATTATAGTGAGCAGAGACTGGAGAAGAAAAGAGGGGAAGGTAAACTTCAACACTCGGGATGCACCCCTTCTTCTTCTTCTTTTTTTCTTTTTTGGCGATCAGTGGCACTCGATGGACTTCTGTCGCCCAGCTGACTGGGATGGTTTTTAAAAAAACTGACTGGACACGTCTCTCTGTGTCTAACATGGATTTTAAATTCTTTTGTAATGTGATGTTCTTCTCAGAAATCTATTGGAAAATGACTGTTACCTGGTTTAGTTTTAGCTGCTGTGGAAATATATATATCCCTGTTTGTGCGATTTACTCTGGAATTTCATCACATGGAAAACGTCTTGTTTAACAACAGGGTTTACATTGAGAAATGTTTTACATTCTTGGCATCTTTAATCAAGTTTAAGTTCATTCCCTTTTAAAAATCCAAGTGGGAAATCCACAGAATATTATCCAAAACACATCCAGGATTTTATAATCAGTAAGTTGCCAGACAATCCAAACCATCATTAAACCATCTGAAAATATAGAATGAGTTAAAATGTTTTTCTGTTTAAATTACTAAATTCATTTTTCAGTCATGTTTTGTTTTTTTTATGACAAACTGACAAAAAGCAGGTGGCACACAGATGGAGAAAGCTGCCTATAAAAAGCTAAATAGCTTTTTGTGTGTCCTTCATTTGCTTCATTTGTAACTGCACATTTCACACCAGTTTGCTGGATGAAGTTTATATTAAAGGTCTTAAAAACAATTTATTATGGTTTTAAAAAGTATTCAAAAGCCTGAAATTATAGTTGGTGAAACATGCAGAAGCCCTGAAAATCCACACAGTTACTACTTTTAATTAATATTTTCAAAATTACGGATATTTACTGGCTCTCTACTGGCTCCAACATTGGTGAAAAAGTAAAAACAGCATTTCCATAATGTCAGTTTGTTTTTACAATATCATTAATTGGAAAGTTTTCAGACAATAAATCAAAATTCTTATCACGATGAGGGATTTTTACAATAAATGAGTAAAATACAATTAATGCTTCAAGAGTGAAGAATTCAACTGCAGTAGCAATCATTCAACCCATGGGGGGCAGCAATGAGACGGTTTTATGCAAAATATTCCAGAAGAAAACAAATTTGCACAAAAAAAAGGTCAAAATTTTAACAAAGACATAAAGTTCAAACCCTAAGTAGCCAATTTAGACAATCTAACATAAAAAATAAGTTTATTTGTGAGTTAGTTGCACTAATTTTAATAAAATACAAAATAACCCATTTTTCTCAGCCTATTAAGGCTCCTTTCAACAACAAGTGCATTTTAATGCAACTTTTACAGCAGGACTTATTGACGTCTGCTCATATTTAAAAAAAAAAAGAACTGAGTTGAATATATTATTTATAGAATGGAATATTGGCTGGTGCTAACCAAGGACTTAAACCAGTTTAGTACTGGAAACGGTTTATTATTACATGTGAACCAAATTAAACTGTTTCTCCTGGGTTCTGAACTTTTGTTTTTGTCACTTAGTTAAAATAAAAATAATAATCCAGTTTAATCTACTGGTTGTGAGCGCCTACATGGAGCTTTTTTCAGCCATAAAATAAATGTTTAAAGCTCCCAGCTGGATAATAAGCTTCTGGTGCAAAGAAACCAATTAGTTGATTTTAGCTTTAGCAGCTCCGTGTTGTATGCTTTAACGTTGAAGCAAATAGTTGCTGTAGATGACACGCCTTTCTGATGCAATATTTAGTTAAAACAATCGCTAATAATGTTTTAAAATATTTACTTTTTTACTCTGTAATAAATGCAGTCTGAGAGCCAGAGCTGCATTGGTTAAAAATAAAATAAACATTGAAACGTTTGATGGTAGAAAGGAGATGTTTAACAAAACAAAATGTATAGATCTCATAAAATGGTTTGGTTTTGTTTTCATCCAATTTTCAGACATATAATGAGAATATTAATTACTATTATTATATTATTAGAAAATAGCTGCTTCACTTTAGTTTTTTTATCAGCTGGTTTTATCCCAGTCATGTTTATTCATCAGAAACATCAGATTTGATGTTTGTTATTTTACGTAATAAATCCAGAAAAAAGTTAAATAAAATACATTTAAATAAAAAATACACTAAATATATATATTTTGATCAACTTTTCCGTGTTTAATTCTTGAAAATGTTATCTTAAGAAGTTAAAGCTGTGCTCTCTAGACTTGTTGTTGGCAACATTATCAAAAAAATACTATTAAAATATATAATTTAATAAAAATCTTTACAGTCCAATGGTAATGGTAACCCCGCTTTATACCAAAAAATGTGAAATAATCTTAAGCAATGGTGCAGGATTCTCATCAGTGTGCTGTTGTACATTTTATGTGATACATTATTTTGTTGCGTCAAAGTAATATCTTTATTTTACATATTTTTAAACATATTTCTTAACTTTTTTTAATCTGCAAACCTAATTTTCCTTGATTAGGTCAGCAAGAGCCAAGTGGAAACCCATATTTATTAAAGTGAGGAGAGAAAACAATGCATAAAAACAAATAAATATAATCCAAAGTGTTTCAATCAAGAAATTAGTTGTGCATTTTAGAGCAGATTGTGATGAAGCTGAAATATTGAGGTGTTTTGTGTTTGTTTCCAGTGTTTCGTGGAACTTAGATTTCTAATGTAATGCCAGTAATGAAGAACATGAGCTTCTCTACCATCTGATTGGTTCTCTGTGTGAACGGGACCACCTGTACAGTACCTGTACATATAAGTGCTTTTAAACTTGTGTGTGGAGTTGAACAAACACAAGTGTCTTGCTGCTAAAACTGGGATTGTTGGGACTGAATTGGACAGACCGCAAAGACGAAAAAACTTTTAAAGACTTTTTCTATGTACAGATATATTTTTATTTACTTCTTTCATTATGACACAATCATGGGACATGAAACTTTGGACTAAAAACCCAGCCTGCCTCCTGGGAACACCATCACTCTCTCTTTTCACTTTGGGCTCAGTCAGGGATCGGATGGAAATTCAGACGTTGGAGTAACCGCCCTGACCAAAGTGAGAGTGAGTTCATTTCAGCAGGAGCTGGTAAACAACACACACTGCCTCTGACGTAGTATTGTGTCTGTATAGTAGGATGTGGTACATGTTGTGTACTTGAGGTTAAAGGGACCCTACATGGTTTGAGTTGGAAGAGAGAATATTTAACGTAAATGTTAACAAGTTAGCATATTTTTAAAAATTTAAGTAAACTTTTCCCAAACTACAGTTGGATTATCACAACAAAAACAAACATTTAGGTTCTAGGTTTTATGAAAAAAGGAAAGACAATTTCCAAAAGAACTAAAATGGCACCACGTGCTTAATTTGTTTGCCTTTTCACAAATTAGCTTCTTGTGGTATCCATGTTTGGCAGTGATGAGGAGTTAAATTTGTTTTATTTTTACCTTTTTTTAGTAACCAAATTATTTGGAAGAGGACTTAGAAAGTGGCTCAAAGTCATCAGAAATTTTATTACGAAGCTGTGAAATGGAAAATAAAATACAACTAAACTGGCTTTTCTATTTGAATTTAGCTAGTTGAATTAAATCAGATAAAAACAAACAAAAACGACAGTAAAAAACCCAAACCTGGACACTAGCGGAGAAATCGAAAGCCGTTGAAGGAAACTGCAAAGTTGGAAACAGTAGATTTGATCTGGTTTAAACCGGTTTGAGCTAGCTTCTTTTTAGCTAGCATTAGCTAACCCAAGAATGAGCTAACCACTCTTACAGAATAAATCTAGCTTCTAAAACGTTCTCTGTAGCATTTTTAAGCATAAAAAAAAAAACTATTTAACCACTTTTAAAGATTATTAAATGACACGGCAGCTAGCTAAAATGGTGTGAGCTAATCCTGAATAAAAGCTGCTTAGAACATAATTCTGCCTTACAAGAGGGTTATAACTCTGTGGTTCACTGTTATTTTTATAATAAATACATTTGATTTCTAGCAGCCAGATAACTTGGGGTCCCTTTAAACTGTTTGGACACAACGAGTCATCGGTCTGAGTACACTTGATGTTGATTAGTGCACAATGGTCTAACTAATGTACGTATAAAACATGACTTATAATGTACTACAAGCTAACTTGAATGTTGTTAATGGTCCAGAACATTAGCCACTGAGTAGTGGCGTAACCGTATATACTCTACCCTCATATATACCGTTACCTGTAATCTGTGCAATAAATATGCTGAAGAGAAAAACTGTGGTGTCTTCACAACACAATGGCTTCAACAACAAGTCTCCACTCCTGCGGGTTTTATTTTTATTTATTTTATTATTGCTGACTTTACATTAGAGGAAAGATGTTCAAAGTGAGGAGTGAGGGCCATTTCTGGGCCCTGGGTTCATTCTGTGCGACCCTCTCGATCACAATTAGAGAATAAATTACGACAAAACTACGACTTTTAAGTTGAAATGTACTTGCATGCAACACAAAGTGATCATCGTTTCCAAGCTTTCTTGTTTTTTTTCTGTTGTCATGGTAACTAGGTCCACATATTTCCAAATTCACCCAAATCTGCTTTTAATTGATGTATTAGAACTTTGCTAAACACAGCGAGTGTTTTCAAATGAAGATTGCTGTAGCTTCTGTTTTTATTGGAGAGAACAGACAAAATATTTTCTCTCTTTTTTTTAATGGCGCCTAAAATAAAAAGAAAACTAAAAGGTTTTCAATTAAGAAGTAAAAACATTGAACGTTTTGGACTTTTGATTCATTTCTGACAAAAAAAAAAGAGTATTTGTTTCATCAAAATAGTTTATGCTCAGTTAAATAGGTAAAATAAAATCACATTTTTTGTGATCTTAGTTTTCAAAATTATATTTTTTTGGCCCACAAGACAAAAAGTTGGATATTAGACATTAGGAGTAAGTTGGTAAATTGCTTCTTTAGCTTTGCTGGTTGGCATTTTGTGAAGCAGTGCAGCTTTTATTCCTAGAAACAGCAGAGAAAAAGGGCAGCAGGAAGGAAGGAAAGAGGTGTGGATGACTAAACGTAGCAAAATCAGCTGAAACAAAAAGAGTTTGGCCTTTAACCTGCAACTATGGTTAACAAAAGAGTTTACTCCAGCATTTGTGACTTAAATTAAGTGTCAGCTTGCAGCCAACACATTTATGACTCATTGAGTTGTAACAATGAGAGCTGTGCTGATATATTTAAAATATGCTGAACGATTCTGTAATGAAACAATCTCAGGATAATGTTCAAAGGAAATGAGCTGCAAGAGTTAAAGTATTTTTACTTTAATAGCTGAATCAAAATAGAAACTTTGAGTGCAAATCGTTGCGCTTAGCAGAGGAGGTAGGATTATTATTTCTGCAATAAATGCTACAGATTTCAGCCAAAATTTCTTATTCTCATTAAAATTATTTTACACATTTTGTCCCACTACAGATGCATTTTTCTTTAGAGAATTTTACATTTATATAAAGAAGTAAAACATGGAAAAAAACTTCAAATTTATTGTTATTTTTATATAGAGCTGCAACTAACAATTATTTTATTTCTGCATCAAATATATTGATGATTAATCAATAAATCAGACAAAAGTAAATGATACATTCTACATAATTTTTAGTTAACTACTTATGTCTTTTTTATACAATACTAGAAATACATTAATGATTTAATAAATATTTCACTTCCTTTTTTAAATAACAAACATTTAACTGCAGTAATGAAATATTCCTTCAATTGATCTGAATTGGGTGAAGAGAAAATATGCCACATATTTACAAACAAAAGTGTCTTTTATCTTAAATGCAAAACGTATAAATAACTTTATTTATACTCTAGATAACAATTAATAGTTGGCGATTATTACAATAATTGCAATCGGATTAATCATTATTTATAGATTACTAAATTGATTTACAATATTTCAATCTGATGAATCATGATCAATCTATTCATAAATTACTTGTGATTACTAAATTAGTTAAGTATTTTAATAATCATGATTAATGAGATCAATCATAATTAAACAATCACCAAATTAGTTGATGATTATTCCAATAATTGATTAATTGTTCAGTCTTAGTCTCGTGTTGATCCTTCCAATATGACATATAAAGAAATATCTGAATCGTGAATTATATGCTAAACCTTATATTTATACAGAATTGTTATTGCGATCTTTTCTGTCTTAAACTTTCAAAATGCTGAGTAATGATGCTCCATTCATGAGCATCTGATGTTTAATTGTTTCTATGTAAAGTAGGAATAAATGTTCTAATTTTATTCTCTAGAAATGGCCATTTTTATCTGTCGCTCTCGCTCTATTTTTATCCTCTACCTCTGTTGTTGGAGCAGCTAGCTGCGCCGCGGCGGTGGCAGCAGGACCTATTATTAGTCTGGTGTGTAGCCTTTGCAGCGACTCAGAGTGAGGAAGTCCGTTAGAGTCAGAGCGTCGACACCTTGGACAGACAGACAGACAGGAAGAGCAAGGCGTACCGCAGCTGAGAGGAAAAGGTCCAGTCTGAGGAGCTCTGAGCCCGGGATGGACACCAGAAGTTTCCCTTTGCACAATTAACTCGAAATAAGGAATTACTTTGTTTCGCAGGACACTTTGTGCTTGTTTCCAGCGAAGACAGCAAACGGAGGGAGTATCGGTCTTTAAAACTCTTGGACCTCAGGATTATGGTGGTGCATGGTCCGGCTGCGGATCTGAAGGACGATCAAAATGCTGAAATGTAAAGCTGGAAATTTCTCCTGCTGCCTGGGGTTCGCCTCGCTGCTGCTGCTCCAGGTCAGTCCAGACAACCAGGCCGGCATTTTACCCAATTCTTTATGCTGATTTAGGGGGAAATGTGTCAAATTTTACAAGACAGGCTAAAGCAGATCCAGTTTCTGTTGCTGCTATTCCTTTTGCCTCTGATTGAATCCAAGGAGGGTTTTTCTCAACTTTCTCAAAGTAAAAATCCCTCCTAGGTAGAAGATAAAGATGAGTCACTTATTTTGCTTTTTTTATCTAAAAACTCTGAGAGAAATAATGTTTCATTACATCTGATCATGTCTTTAGAAGAAAACGTTTGAGATTGCTTTTTCTTGTTTAGAAACTTTGTTTAAAAGGGGCTTTCTGGCTTTTATTCTTTTATTCTGGGTCATGAAATCTGTTATTTGCACCAAAGCATCAACTCGACAAGTAAATGGAAATAAATCATCTCCCTTTTCTAATAAAAAGACTAAAAATGGCCCATTAACATGCTTCAAATCACAAAGTCTGATGTCTGAATCAGAATTTAACTCATTAAATATTTCAGGAATGTTTTAGAGGAAACTAAAGTTTGTGTTTTATCATATTTTGTGGTTTTTATAACGATGAAGATAATTTAAAACTTCTTTGCTGTTTATCAAATGATGCATGTTTATCACATGCAGCCTATTAAAAACACAGTTATTTGAAATCCAACATATCAGTTACATGTTTCCTGATACACTAATGAGTAAATCAATTAATCAATGAATCGGATGATAAATTAAAACGAGCTCAATAATCTCCATTTGCTTGATTTATTGTTTTTCTTTTTCCACAAAAAACTGGATGATAAAGGTTTTCACTCTGGCTCCTTTTATACAGGATAATTTTGTTTACAGACACTTTATAATTCATTTTATTTGTTGTTTATTTATTCTGCATGTTTAAAAGGTCTTAACGTTCCAGTGTTAAATGTTCATTAGAATGTAGTTTATTGATCTTTGAGAATAGTTTCTTGCTTTGTTGTGCTATGATGACTTAAAATTGTCTCAAAATAACAATATTGTCGTTTATCACAATAACTTCTGAAACAATTTATCAACCAGCAGAATTTGCTGTTGTGACGACCCAGTTAGACGAAGAATTAGCTTTTTTAATCTCTAACCTGTAAACAGTAACTGCATTAAATGATATTTTTTGAGTTTATAGGTATTTGCTGCTCTGACGGAAATTAGATTTAGGATTTATTGTGATAACAATAATACAATATTATACTCCCTGTAGCTAATTTCTTTATTTAAAACTGCAAACAGGAAACATCCTGTTTGCAAATGTAGCTGCTGAAAAGATCCATTAAGTTTCTCTTTTCATGTTTTTGGAGTTTTGCTACAAATGAATCCTCTTTCTTCCAGAGGAGTTGAAGTTGTTGCCTGATTCTGCAGATTGAAGCTGCACCAGTTTGGCATTCAGGATTCTGTTATCCAGCTTGATTTTCCTCTGGATCACTTCCTTCTCTTCCCGTCTCTGTCCTGAACGCTCCGCTGTCGTCTCTGAACTCCCTGAACTTCGTTATCTGCCAACCAACAGGCGGCCGCTCGACCCAAAACCTGACGGCGGCGAGCGTCCATCTTTAAATAAGTGCAGCTGATTATCTGTTGCTTGATGCTCCGCAAAGGAAGAAACTTTAATTTATCCCAATTTATGCATCATGTTCAGATGTTAGACATGTTTTTCACTTTGGACAGGATTTGTCCTTTTTCCACTTTATTCTCCTTCCCTTTTTTCTTTCTTCCTCTTTTCTTTTTTGACTTTATTCTTTTCTTTCCCCTTTTATCTTTTCCTGATTTTTATTTTTTCCTTTTCACCTCCTTTTTCTACTTTCTCCCTTTTCTCCTTTCTTTGAACAAATATTTAGTATTTTTTATATATATTTTGAAAGTTTTATGTTTAATGATTTTCTCCTGTTTAAACAGCTGATTGATCAAAAACAATATCCATAAACTGAACCTGGCATCTTTTTAAAGATCTTTTAACCTCTGAGGTGGAACCTCCACATTTTCTCCAGCACATCAATCAATTTATCAATAATTGAGCAGAGCACTTTACATACAAACTAACACAAAGTGCTTTGGAGCAGGTCACTTATAGAAATGATCAAACTAAGTATAAAAACTCAAGAAAGCAATAGAGACAGAAAGAAAATATGAAGAGCTATAAAATTCAAGGACTTGCTTAATTGTTATTGGCTGAAATGGAAGTAAAATAATAAAACAAATGGAGGAAAAAATGCATGTGTTATTAATTAAGATGTTTTGATAGATACTGATTACAGCTTTTCAAATTTGGGAACTTGTGAAAGTTTGAGTCTCAAGTCAAACTAAAAATAAAACTTCAGACTAAAAACTTGAGACTTGACTTGGACTTGCGGTCAGAGACTCGAGTTCTGATCTGATCTGAAGCTAAAAACTGTTTCACTGTGAAACAATGAGCTGGATTATTAGCCAGATGTTGGTGGATTATCATGAGTTGCTGGTGCAAACTGTTAGCGTTAGCTTGTTAATGACAACAACTTAATTATTACAGCAGAAATTCAGCAGTAATAGTTTCTTTCTATTTTTCTTTCTTTGATCATAAATGTATATTTATACTTATCTAATGAAGCAGTTTTTGTGATGATTAATTAAATGTTGAATGATTAAAATGTAACTTTTAATAAAAATATATTTAAACATAGTTATTAAATGTTCATGTCATAATTTTGGACCGATTTCAGATCTAGGTGACGCAGAGTGAGAGCTAACCTGGATGTTGGAGAACGGATTAGAAAACAGTCAATGGAGACTTGAAACTTAACTTGGACTAGGACAAAATGACTTGTCCTTAAACCAGAGTCTCTGGTTTAAGGACAAAAGGTTTTAATAGTTGAGGTGCCAGGATGCAGAGATGCTGCTGTCATAATATTTTTTCCTGATCATCATCAGATGTTTAGATTAGAGCAACATCTGGAAACCATGAGGAAGAATTTGACCTTCAGATTCTCTCCAGACTCGATTTAAGTCTCCTCCTGAAAGTTTCTCAGAACAATGGTATCAAAGCGCCGCTCCGCCTTCGAAGCTGTTTGTCGTAGTCGGACACCTGTCCCCTGCAGACTTGAAAGCTGGCTGTAAAAGTTTGCTTTTTCCTGCTTCCCAAACAGGTTCCCATACCTCATGTCTGCAGAGATTTCACTAGTTTCTCCTTTTTAGCTCCAGCATTTCTCGTTCCTGAATCCAGTTTTTCTTTTGTATTTCATGTGTTTTAGAAGTTTGAAAGAAAAGCATTGAGTTTCTAAAAAACAAAACTTTTTTTTCAGAACCAGGTGAAGCCAAAACTGACACTTTTTGAAATATTATGTTTATTTTTGCACTCTGAGGTTTTTTTTTATTTTTTATTTTATTTCAATAATCAATTAATCACAATTAATTTATTCATTATTGAAAACACTAATAAAATATATAAACTTAAAAATATATATACTTTTCAGGAATTAATCACAGAAAACATCAGACTGAAACACCAGAAAAATAAATAATTTTTGATACATGAAGCTAAAAGTTACATTTCCATCCTGTTATTTATCAGCAAATTGACTTTTATAGGGTCTAAATGCTCCAGTTAGTGATCAAACGATTAAAATTAGATGACAATTATTAAAATAATAAATACATTGGGATTAACTGTTGCAGCCCTAATCTGTCCTTTATTAGAAATAACACTAATAAAATATTTAAACTTAGTGAAAACACAGTTTATGCTTTATTTATTCATTTATTTAGGTTTATTATTTATTTAAATTACTATATCACTTATTTGTACTTGCTAAAATGTAACACTTTGGATGTAGTAGCTTGTCAACAAATAAATATTTTCCTGTTGAGGATCAATAAAGATGCATCCTATTCTGTGAGACATTTTAAAACATACAGTATTGTCCCATTTTAATTTATTTTGTCCCTGCTGTAGGATGTAGATCGTTTGTCAAGATATTTTTAATAACAGTAATAAATATCATAAAATTATGGATTTAAACACTTTTTTTCAGTTCTTTTATATTATTTTTATCTATCAGAAAAGTTTGGAAACTTTAAATGCTTGAATTTTACTGTGAGAAAAACATGAACTCTAGTAAATGTTATTTATATTTTGTGTAGGTGTAAAGTTAAGGTCATAATTGTCCTGAAAGTTATTTAAAGTGCTCTGTGTGCTGCTGCAGGTTGTGAGCAGTGCAGCTCCCACAGAGCATCCTGCAGCCTCTGCTCCCTGCAGCATCTCTGTTTCTGGATCGACGTCCGGTCCGAACTCCATTTCTCTGACTCTGACTACCACTGGACTGAACTGCTCCTTCTCCGTGGCGTCGCCGGACATCGGCGCAGACGCCTCTGAGTGTCGAAGAGTCCCAGAACGCGAACTTCAGGGGAACGAAACGGAGCGGCCGCACGGCGCCGGCGGCGCAGTTTTTACCTGCGTGTTGGATCACCTGGAGCCTGGAGCCGCCTACCTGCTGCAGGTCCGATCGCAGACGGACGAAGAGTCGGCCAATGCCACGCTGCACACCAGTGAGTTACAGAAACTGAAGCTCAGATTTGATTAATCGCATCATAATTTAAATAATTTTCTTTTTCACGATTTATCGTTTTTCTCTTTCTATCGAAAACTGGATGCTAAAAGTTTTCAGTTTGGCGTTTTGGTCTCAGCTGGCTCCTTTTTTGAAGGACAATTTTGTTTCAAGAGTCTTTCTAATTCATTTTATTTATTGTTTTGATTATTTATTATATATTTTCCAGTTTTAGTCTTCAATTTTCATTTGAGAACCCAACAATCTGAGGCTCAAACATTAATAACGGGTAATTAATTTTATTTAGTTCAAAATAGATAAAAGATCAATTTCTCTTTCTCTTCCCATGTTTGCAAATTTACAGTTGACAAACACACATTCTGGACAAATGTTATCATATTTAAATCAACGCAGACACAGATTGAAAGAAAATAGAAATTGCTTTATGCATAAAATTCTTTCCTGCTGTTAAAGTTCAGAACTGCGCGCAGGCGCATGCAGGAAACTGTCGGAGCGCAGCAGCGCCTGCAGCTGCACTCTGTGTACCGTCACATTTTCCTTTAAGTAAACAAAGAAAAGAATAACTTCTAGAGTTTTTATTATTTAACTCTATTCACAAAACTGTGAAGAAAAAATAAATAAATTGTGCCAAACATCTTATTCGTAGCGCAACACCTGAACCTGGGAACCAGCACCGTCCTTTCCGTGAACCACATGGGGAGGCTTCGCTTCATGTCTTTATTATTTAGCATCGTCTGGAAAAAAAGTCAGCTGCTCTTGTTTAGGCTTGTGCTGATTTTTGCGCATTGGAGAGGTGCTTGTGCTCTTGTAGGTGTCAGACCTTTATTTTTCCACATCTGCTGGGGTCAGCCAGCGGGTGACCCGTCAGCTGTTCGGTTCGCGAAACCACGAAAAAAGCGAATAAACCGGCGACCCGGCAGAACCGCGCAGACTGTCAGAAACTCAGGCTGATTGTAGAACAACGGGAGGTTCAAACCCAACTCGTTCATTTTTAGCTTGCAGAAAAACGCAAAGCCGTGAAATAAACAAAAGCAAACTGACCAATAAGACTTGGGCTTTGGGGTTCCCCGCATCAGACTGACACCGCTGTGTGTGTAATAATGTCTTTTGACACAAAAGATATTTTATTTACCAAAATTTTGCTAATAGAACAGATGGTTAAATAATAAAACTATAACTCTTCTTTTCTTTTTTATTTAAAGGAAATTTTACTGCAACAATCCATCAGTTTGCTTTTGTTTATTTCAGTCACTTGTGGCCAGTTTAGAATCACAGAGAAAAACTCCAAAAGGGAATCAAAGTTAAAACTCTATGAGCTAAAAACTTCTGATCACATAATAGCAATTAACCATAGCTGCCATGGTAAATTATTACTGATAACTATTGTGAGTAGTCCTGACATTAATATGATCAGGCAGTATTATCATATATATATATATATATATATATATAGATATCTATATATATATCTCTTTATAAAGACTGTATTAAACAAGTGCCCTTCGTGTTGCTCTGTACCCATGAAGTTGCTCCCAGTCTCAAAAAGGTTGGTGACCCCTGCCTTAAAGAGTTTGTTGAATGTTTATATTTCTTAGCAGAACCACATAAAGTAAATTTTTCATCTCAAACTGGATTCTGTTTGGACCGTTTCGCTCTCCTGTTCTGGTATCGCTCCGCCATCTTTGTTTCTGTATCAACTGGCTCCTTAAGGATTACCAGCTGCGCCCTCTGCTGGATGGAGGCCAAACTACAACACTGAAAATTGGAACTAATTTTAATATAATAAACCATTAATAAAAGTTTATATTTTCCATCTTTAGTTGAATATAATTACAGAAACAAACGAACAGTGTATTTTGACAGTTAGAAGTGAACAAACCCTCCGCCCTGCGTGTCTCAGAGTTAATATCATGACGCTTCCTCTCTCTGCTGCTCTGTGATTAGCTACAGGAACCGCAGCCCTGCTGAGGCAGAGTGATAGAGCTCCAGCGCTGCATATTAGCATGCGTGGGTGTGTGTGTGTGTGTGTGTGTGTGCGTGTTAGCATGCTGGCGGGCGTCCAGAACAGAAGTTGGACTCTCGGTGTGTATTTCCATGGTGGGCAGAGCTCTGGGTTCAGCCATTTCCTGCCTCCATTGTTTCTTTGTTCTGTGGGAAAGGGTGTGAGGCTGCGTGCGTGTTGCGTTTGGAGGAAACGGGGCGTTGCAGCGTCCAGTTGAGTCCCGACGGTAACCTGCAAACAGTCGGCCCGTCCTGCTGGAGCGGCCTTATCTCTGGAGGCTCAGCTGACCTTTAGAAACTTATTTTAGTTTCTGAACTCTTGAAACTCTTGATGGTTTGACCACAAAAACATAATGAAAACATTATGGACGCCCCTTTAAATGTTCAGATCCATTAAAGGGAAGGTTCATTATGACAATTAAAAAATGTGGTGATGGAAATTCAGCTTAATTTACTGAAGAACATTTAAAATTTACAGTCCGAGGGATTTAGGAGATTCAGGAGCTGCTGTCCATCCGTCCGTCTGTTCATTCATCCATCCATCTCGACCCATTTTAGAGTTCTGGTTTGTTTTCCCACCAATTCTGTCTCTGAGGACTGATGGATGTGTGTTTGCACCATCTTATCATCTCATCTCTGCTTCTCCAGGTTTTTATAGTTGAATCTTTAGATCTGAGGTGTGTGTGCACTGTAAAAGCTGATTTAAATGTGTTTTGTTGCATCAGGACCATCAGCGGTGGTCGGCCTGGCTGTGACCTCCAGGACCTGCAGCAGCCTGGGCCTTTCCTGGCAGGCCGGCCCAGGCAGGACACAGCGCTTCAGACTGCAGCTGCGGGAAAAAGCCCAGGACTCCAATCAGTCCAGTACGTTTATGATTCAGAGTTTAGAAAGTTAACTTTTTATTTGTCTGCACTATAAATCAATTTGATAAATTAATCAAATTTATGATTTTCAAAGATAACATTTTTGATTAAACAAGATTTTTTTCCAGCAGTGCATTCCTGAGGGTTATATAGCTCAGAGTGATGTTGGAGCCCACGGCGGCCATCTTGTTTCAC
This sequence comes from Poeciliopsis turneri, assembly GCA_922788865.1. Taxonomy (NCBI): domain Eukaryota; kingdom Metazoa; phylum Chordata; class Actinopteri; order Cyprinodontiformes; family Poeciliidae; genus Poeciliopsis; species Poeciliopsis turneri. The sequence goes on along the minus strand of CAKLNU010000303.1, from coordinate 1,004,796 downwards.
AAGCATTTTGCATTTCTATTCATTTAACCTTTGATTTCAGGTCAACTCTACGACTGAATAGCAGCGAAAAGCTACGATGTTTTGTTTAATTATGAGAATAGAGTCAGAATATTTCAAGAATATAGTCATACAAAAATAAAGTTGGATTAATAGAAAAAAAAAAAAAACATTTTATAAGAACTCCAACACAAAAAATGACAAAAAAAAATTTAAACGAGGAACGTTGAGAAAACTTTGTTATAAATTTTAGAGATAATACTTGAAATAAATATTTTATTTTTATATATATTAGTATCAAATTATTATCAGTCGCAGGGTTTTAAACAATGAAACAATCATGCAAACAATTCAGTCTATTTTGAAGAGAAAAACACAAAATTATCATTAACATTTTTTTAACTAAGATTGTTTCTTATAAAATATAATTTTGTGTTTTGCTTCTATTGTAACTCGTTAGTAATCTAAAGTTCTCTGATACTCACTGAAGGGATGATAGAAATAAAAACAACTTTTTAAAAATATTTTGTCTTCTTTTTTAGAAAAGAAAGTGAGCCAAAAAATCCACATTGCCCAGCTTAAACTGTAAAATGATGGGAATAAACTGGAATATTTATACAATAGAACCAGAAGAAAACTGAGTTGTGCGTCTCAACAAGAAAATGTTAAAACCAAATATTATCCAATAAACAAGCAGCTTCAGGGTCATGCAACTTTTTGTAACTCCAGATCTGCTGAAGAATGAGACTTTAGGAAGCACGACGATGCGGCACACGCTCAGCGGCCTGACGCCAGGGCGCCTGTACGCCGTTACCATGGTGACAGAGGCCGGCGGCCTGCAGAGCAGCAGGATGGTCGAGGCTCGGACAGGTAATGCGAACAGAAACGGAGCGATGTCGATAAAAAAAAAAGTTTTAACGCTGCATTCCCTCACCAGCGCCCGCCGCCATATCCAACGTCACCACGGAAAACAACGGCACCAGCCTCTGGTTGTCGTGGCAACGTCCAGAAGGGGATGTGGACGCCGTGGTCGTCACTTTCTTTGATAATGACAGGATAGTTCAGGAAACGACTCAGCCTGGAAACGCCACCGAGGTTGCTGCCTACCAGTTGACCCCCGGCTCGGCCTATCAGGTGGAAGTGATGTCAGTCAGCGGCTCTCTGACGAACCAATCAAAACTCACCGTCAGGACAGGTGATAAAACGAAGCCAAACTCGTTATGTTTGCTTTTTATTCCTTCTTCATCTTCATCCTGCTTCTGTTCAACCTGCAGCTCCGGCGGCGTCACGCCTCCAGCTGTCTCCTTCTTCCGCCGGCGGCCTTCTGCTAAAGTGGGTGCCCCCTGCTGGCCGCTGGGAGAACTACAGGGTTTTCCTGTTTGACGGCGCGCAGCAGCTGATTGACACCGCACTGGGCTGGGATGCGGTGAACTTTAGCTTTCCGGGGACAGAACTGACGCCTGGCAAGCAGTATCGAGCCACGCTGAGAGTGCAGAGCGGAGGACTGGCGGCCGAGAGCAGCTGTGACGGTCTAACGGGTCAGACTTTAACTTTACTTACTTATGTGGAACAGACAGTAAAAAGTAGGCTAAGCACCGTTGATTTATTTTAGCTTATTTTTATGATTAGCTTTTTTTCAGACTTTATAGTCGGTGTTTGTATCTTTAATTATGTCGTCCAATAACACACAATTACCAAGTGTTATTTTTAAAAAAAACCATTTCAACTCTAAACCAGTGTCCTGCTGGAGGACTGCCCTGTTTTGGGTTTATTGCGGTTTCCAAATATTATGAATTTTAGTGATAATTTATTTGAACCAGTGTTTAGTTGCAAAATATTGTTTTTGCAAACATCATCAACGTGTTTATCTTTAATTAATGTGGGTGAAACTCTCCTGCAGCTCCTGCTCCGGTGGCAGATCTCCACATTCGCCACTCGGATGAGACGTTGCTCAGCGCAATGTGGAATCATGCCCCTTCTGGGTCACGTGACGACTATTTCCTCACCATTCGCCACGGTAACGCCAAATCCCTGCTAGAGCTCGATGAATGCTTTTCAGAGCTTGGATGGTTTTTCTGTATAATCGCTGCCATCTTCCAGGTGACACTATCGTGGACACGCGCCGGGTGGAGCCGAACATGAGGGAGTGCACTTTCAACGTGCTCACACCTGGACGGTGGTACGTCATCACCGTGACAACGAGGAGCGGGAATCTGAACACATCCGTATCAGTGGAGGGAAGGACAGGTGTGTCAACGATCCTGTTTTATTGAGGTGGTTAAACAAATGAAGTTGTAGTTTTGCTGAGATGAATGTTCTTGGTGCTTCAGCTCCTATGGAGCTGGATAAAATCAGCCTGAGCAAGTTGGGAGTCGACAGCCTTCAGGTGACCTGGCAGAAACCACCTGGAGACGTGGACTCGTACAACCTGACTCTGCTGCAAAACGGGTACGTAATTATGAGTAAACTTTGCTTTCTAAAGTGTTTTGGTTGTGACATTTATTACATTACAACCTCAAACTCTGACATATTTTATTGGGATTTTGCCTCAGAAATTGACACACATTAGCACAAGATTGTGAAATTGAAGAAAAATAAATAATTTTCAACATTTAAAAAAAATAAACGCAGGTGGGAACAGGTAGCTTTGTTAGTTGTGCTGATGCAAAAACACTAATCATAAATTTTAGTTCCACTAACAGCAAAGCGCTAAGCCAACAAGTTACTTAGCAGAAGCTAATGCAAAAGTGCGATACGAAAATGCTATTTAGCAAAGGCTAATGCTATAGCACTATACCAACACTGTATTAAGCGTAAGCTAATGCTAAAGTGCCAACTTTACTACCCTTGAAAGACCCTCAAACACCAATTTAATTTTGACATTATAATTTAAATGTTCTATAATGAGAGGACTCTAATGGTGCTAAACATTTCTGATCTTTATTTGTAGAAAATATCAAAAACCATGAATCATTTTTATCCAATAAAAATGCACTAATTTCTGTTAATCACATTAAATCCCGGTAAAATACATTGAAACCATTTTGTTTTCTGGAACCACTTGAGTTTCTCATCAAACTCCACTCTTCTGGTCTTGCAGTGTTGTTGTCCAGAACCACACCATTCCAGCTGGTTCTAACTCTCTGGTTCTGACCGGTTTGACACCTGGCGCCCTCTACAGGCTGCAGGCTACCACTATCAGCGGGGAGCTGCAGTCTAAACCAGTCAGTGTGGAGGCTCGAACAGGTGAGTTTATGCGGCTTTATACAGTTTGGTGTGCTTGAATAAAACAGCATAGACTGTTTTCTGCACAGGGAAACTTATTGTTCAGATAATGACAAACAAACACAGTGGCTTATGTAACCATGTTTGGTTGGCAGTCAGTTGGGATCTTATTGTGTAGAATTAATATCCCCATCCAGCTTTTTTCCCAACAAACACAATCAGCGGCAAAACAGGAAACCTCAGCGAGCTGTCGACCCAAACAATCAACCGAGCAGGAATGTTCAACCATTCAAAATGTCCCGATATGACCGAACCGCGGCTGTTCTGAAAATAAAACTTTACCATAAGAATTACCAGAATTTTAATTTAGTTTTTAGAATAGTTTATCAGAAATTGCTTCTTTTTTAAGAAGTTTTAAGAATTCTTTGTCAGAAATTACTTCAAAGTATTTAAATATATATTTCTCTTTGGGAACAACAAAGTATTTTTGAATTTAAATTGAATTTGAATATTCACTAATAAAACTCTTATATAGATCTCCATTATCTCTATGTTTAAAGAAACATGTTACATTTTTAGTTTTTTTACAATGTTCTTATATTTTGCATTTTATTTCAATTACAAAATATTCAGACTAAGACCAAGAAGAGAAAAATAATTTTTTTAATTACAACAATTATAATAAATTTATATACATTTTAATGAAAAAGACTTAAAAAAAGGACTTTTTCCCAGTAGACTTTTCAAAAAGAAATATCTGTTTAAATAAAGTAGATTATTGTAGCTCAATTTTAAGGCTACCTTATATACTGTCTAAGCATCAGCTGCTTAGAAAATACATGTTTATATACATTTATTAATACGCTTAAAGTAATCGAGTTAAAATTTAAACTGATAATTTAAAACACAGACTTGAATAGATTTTATAGGGAAATAGGGCCATAATTTAACATAAATATAAATTATTCTATTTTATTTTTGTTTTTATATACTGTTTTTGTAACCTTTACATCTTAAAATATTTATTTCTTATTTAGCATTTATGTTGTTCAAAGTTAGGAGCCACAGTGGAGGCCAATCGGCAAAACTGCATCATCTCCTTAAATGGTAAATTTCTTTTTTTTAAAGTTCAGGATTGATCTTTGTTTGTTCTTTTTTTTCTTTCTTTTTTTTTTTTTTTTTGTGTGTGATTTGTGTGTCGGGTCACAGTTCTCGCAAAGAATGTGATAATATCAGGCGCTGCTTAAAACAATGTCCGACATGCCTAAAAAAGAAAGCTTGGAATGTTCCACAAGGACAAAGACACTCCCAGAACACACACACACACACACACGCACGCACGCACGCACGCACGCACGCACGCACGCACGCACGCACGCACACACACACACACACACACACACTACAATGTTTTGACAATAGGCGGATAAAATTGTGTCTATACAATTAATTTTCTTAGCAGAAAATTTGTGTGTGTACTTGTGTTTGTGGTTTGTGAGGACCAATGAGATTTTTATGAGGACATTTATTAAATAAATTTACTTTCCCTGTCAAGGCTTCAGTATTTTTGATTAATTTAATCTTAAATTAGGGAGCCGAACATGAGATCTGAAAGCAAAGCAAAGAATAATAACTAAACTCTAGTTATAAAACCCCATTTACAAATCAGAAACAATTATTAGCAATTGTGCAAATTTTCAGCAAACTTTTGAAATGTCGTGAAAAAGAAAGTAAATTGGGTTTGTTTCCATAAACTGGTTTATACGTTTTAAGATTGATCTCAGAAATTTAATTGAAAAAACAAGAACATTTCTGAGTTTTAAAAAGTGAAAAATTTGCCAGGAAGATACTCAGAAATTATTAGATTAATTTCATAATTTTTTTTTTCAAATGTAATTTTTTGTATGTTTTCTTGAAAATTTCCAACTATGGAAACTCAGAACGTTCCTTGTTTATTCTAGAAAATTTCTACGATTATTTGATGAAAATTTGCTATTATTTTTCTATCTTCTAAGGTCCTAATACGCCTTCATATTCTCCATCTTCCCTTTTCCTCATTGACTCTTTCTTGGAAAAATTGAAAACAATCTCATGCGAATTTAAAAACTTTTTTGTAAAATTCAAGTTTTGTGTAAAATTTTCTAATGTGTTACTTAAATATGCAGATATAATAAAATCTTGATGGAATAACTGCAATTGACAAGTTGAGCTTATATTCTCTTGGCAGTTTGTTTTTGAGTATTTTGAGGTTTATTAGATGTTTACTGGGTTCTCATAGAAGAAAATAATCCAACATACATAAAATTAACTGTTTATTACATTTGATCCTTTGGATTCTGGAACATTACTGAGTTTTGTTGACAAGTTTTCCCACTATCTTTTTCTATTTGATGTCATTTCTCAGCGCCAGCCGCCGTCTCCAAGGTGACGGTTGCCAACGGCGGCAGGTCGGACGCTCTGTACGTCTCGTGGCTTCCTGCGGATGGCGTGGTCGACAGCTACCTGGTCCAGCTGGAGGACAGGAAGCGGACCGTCCACATCCTGTCCGTGTCCAGCTCCTCGCCGCCTGAGTGCTCTTTTAACTCGCTGGAGGCCGGACACCTGTATTCAGTCAACATAGTAACCAGGAGTTTCGGACTGGAGAACACCACTGTGGTCCAGGCTCGAACACGTGAGACTTTCCTGGATGTTTTCACATGTTTGTTGTTGTTTTTTCTTTTGTTTTCTTTACTGTTCCAATCTGGGTTTGTTCTGTTCATCTTACAGAACCGGCAACGGCGGGAAACCCAAACGCCGTTCACGCTGGAAGAGACGACTACCTGAAGGTGAGACAATAGAACAAAAGAAGCTTTTTCCCAAAAGTAGTAAATGTTTGGTAAACATAAATTAATAACTGATTAAAAAATAAAAAATATCACCACCTCTTTATTTTCAAAAGATGTCTTAATCAAAACAAACAACTTTTAGTAAAAAGTATTACGCCATTAATTTAACATTGCAATATTGCAACAAAACTGGGCAATATTTTAAACTGGCTGGAAAGTTACAATGAATCTGCGACATTTTAACTGATTTAATGATATTGCATTAAAGCTACATTTGTAAGTGATTAAACTGTTGCAGTAAAGCAGGAACATCACTCAGCAGACAGCAGACCTGCAGCTTTCTGCAGCGTAAACCCTCCGGTGTTCCTGTTAGCAGGCAGGTGTTTCAACTCCTGCGCTGTCTGCAGGTGTACTGGCATCACGCAGCAGGAGATCTGGACCGCTATGTGGTTCTGATCAGCTACAACCACACCGTCCTGCAGAACCAGAGCGTCCCCACCGGACACAACGAGTGCGCCTTCTCGTTTCTGACTCCTGGGCGACTCTACACCGTCACCGTGGAAACATGGAGCGGCAGCTACGTCAGCAGCATCTCCACACACGGACGAACTCGTGAGTTGGAGTTTCAGGAGGGGAATCGGACCGGCGATGGAATGGTTTCTCACTGACGGTTTGATTTTTCAGTTCCTGCATCTGTGAGGAATCTGTCAGTCAAAAACGCAGGAACGTCAGAGCTGAACGTCACCTGGAGCCCCGCCCTCGGAGACGTCGACCATTACGAGGTCAGTTCTGACATAGCATCTATTAAACACTAAAACATCTTCACATTTAATCAATAACTGACATTATTCATTTAGTGCCGATTCACCACAATCACAGGTGCTTTAAATCCATGAAAATGTTTCACTTCTGTGTTTTCAAGGTTTGGATAGTACACAGTTTTGTGATAAAGTGCAGTCGAATGTTTGATTCAAAGACTAATTTTTTAAAACATTATTTACAGATGAAACCAGTTATTTTCATACACCTCATAAAAAGACACATTTTTTCTCTCTGTCTGAAGTTAAGTCAGACTAAACTTTTCTTATTTAAAGTCAGCTGGAATTACTAAAAATTATTTCTACTTTCTAAAATACAGAAAACTTAAAAATATGTTTTAGAGATTATTTTGTAACTTTCTTTCTGTATTTTATCATTTAATTTGCGTAGGTTTGTTTGTTTGGATTGTTTCCGTGTAAAGAAGATTTATTATTCCTAATGGATTTATTCGTTTCCAGGTGACTCTGCTCTTTAACGACACGCGGGTTTTCCCTCCCGCCATTCTGGGCAGCGACGTGCATCATCACCTGCTGACCTCTCTGACCCCGGGGCGGCTCTATAAGATCATGGTGTCCACCTTCAGCGGCTCCCTTCAGGTCGCCCAGGTGATGGAGGGACGGACAGGTGGGACCAAAGTCTTTGTCTCTCCAGATTAAACAAATCTGAGTCCAGATCTTATTAAAGCAGATTCTGCTGTCCAGTTCCCAGCGCTGCAAAGAACCTGAGGCTGATTCCCCAACCCGGCCGGACGGACTCTGGCGCTGGGCTGCTTTTCTCCTGGACATCGGGACACGGAGACCTGGACTTGTTCAAAGTGTCTCTGTCAACCATGGTGAGACAGATTTACTCACATTCTCCCTGAAGGACTGAGAAATAAATCCATATTATTGACTAATTGAATTTATAAAGTCATATTCACCTTTTCTTTTTCGGGGGTCAGAGGGTATTGCTGCAGGTAAAATTATGAATGTCCTGGTTATTATTAGTTATTGGTATTTTCTGCCAAATTTATAATGCTCTTATAATTTTTACCAAACTTAATTTTATTTATTTGTGTTTTTTATTTAGACCGATAATTACTCATTAAGGTTTTGTGTTTTTGCAGTGAGGAGCGTCTTCATTTTCAGATGAAGATGGATGCTAACATTTGGCTGCTTTTTTCTTTTCCAGGATGGCGTTTACATCGACACTCGTCCCGTCCCCAAACACGTCTCTTCCCTCGACTTTTTAGATCTGATCCCGGGCCAGGCTTACCGGGTCTCCATCCAATCACAGAGCGGGATGCTGACCAATAGCAACGCAGCCTCTGGCAGAGCAGGTAACGCTGCAGTCGAGTTGTTCATAACAATGAATAACCACCGTGGATTTTCCTTCTTATTGCCTGTTTTTGGTGCTGAAGCTCCAGCAGCGGTCACCGCCCTGCAGGCTGATAACGGACACACCACCCACAGCCTGACCGTCAGCTGGGAGCGTCCGGTCGGCGTGTTCAGTGGGTACCGCCTGCAGCTGCTGGACGAAGCGGGAGGCGTGGTGAGGAACCGGTCGGTGGCGCCGGACAGTCAGAGCGAGCAGCTGGAGGGTCTGACCTCTGGGAAGACATACCGGGTGAAGCTGGTGACGCTCAGCGGCAGCGTCACATCACTGGAAGCGGCCACAGCAGAAGGACAAACCCGTGAGTCATTTTCCTTTTTCAAAGAGGCAGTATCACATAAAATATGCTTTGTTTTAATCTTTCCATCATGATATAATTTGATTCCCTCATCTAAAACAAACCTGGAGTGTTGCCTTAATTCTTTCATGCATGTTTGAGAATCTCCATGGCAACCATTCAGCTGCGCGAAATGCCTGGTTGGACCTAGCCCCGCCTTCGAGGCGCATCTCCTCCCCCACTCAGCATTGTTAAATGGAAAACACCCAAAGTTCAGAAACTTTGATAATTTAACAGTCCAAAATATTAACTCTATTTTTTATTTCTGCTCTTAAACTGAAGGAATATTTTCTGCTTTTTTTTTTTCACATTTGATTCTTAAAGGCGTTAAAGTGAGTTTTGTTTTCCCTTTCAGGTCCTGCTGCTGTTCAAAACCTGACGGTCGTCATGGCAAACACAACGTCCCTCAGCTTCTCCTGGCGTCCCTCAGACGGCCATGTTGACGCCTACGACCTGTCGCTCTACAGCGTCTCTGAGGCTGCGGCCAATCACAGGAAGCAGCATCAGCAGGTGAAGCAACGCCACCGCTCTGTAGTGAAGCTTCATTTCAGAACTTCCTGTTGCCACCATGTTGTTTTGCTTCCAGACCGCCGGCGAGCCAGTGGACAGGAAGAAGGTGGGTCCAGCTGCAGACAACTGCGTCTTCTCAGACCTGAGAGCGGGAATCCTCTACCGCCTCCTGGTGGTGAGCTGGAGCCATGACATGAGCAGCGACTCGTCAGTCCTTGCCAGAACCGGTCAGTCGACACGACGAGTCCCACTGTCCCCTCATTCTGTCTTCACTTTAACCCTCCTCATCTGTTGTCGTCTGCAGTCCCGGCTCCGGTGTCGGCTCTGCAGGTCCAGAGTTCTGGACGGAGCGACCGGCTGACGGTCAGCTGGCAGCACGGAGCGGGAAGCTGCAGCAGCTACCAGGTAAACACACTTTGATTGGTGTTTATGAAAGAAATCCAAACATTTAAACACATTCTCCTGAATGTCTGTCTGTTGCTTTTACACTTTTTCCTGCCACTCAACTTTCCTATAATGTGCAGCACTTTGTGAATAGCTAGTTTACTATAAACTTGTCCTTATCAAAATCAATAAAAATTATGTCTGACTATGGACACATCAACATCAGTAGAAATGATGTCTGATAGAATTTTAAATAGTTTCATCAACCGCATGGAATTCTGGGGGATGTAGGCAGAGGAACGTATCTTTATTTGTATGAGCTTAAACCAAGATTCATTTGATCCACTTTTAAGTATTTTTGATTATTTTATGATAGCATATTATATTAGATATAGAAAGAAAAGTACATTTCAGCCATAAACATAACATTTTCTGGAAAAGCAAGAATATTTCTGATAGTCAAAGATTTTCCTTTTCTTGTTCTGTCATAAAATGTTTTGGAGTTTATTCTCAGTTTGTTGGTGGAAATTATCTTTCTTTACTGTCTTTATTACTACTTTATATTATGGTGACCTTATTTTTTTATTACTTGAAATACTCTATAATTTGAGCTTCTTAAATTTTGGATTACAATTATTTAATTACAATTAAGATTTTTTAAATATGTTCCCCAACAATGTCTTTAAGGTTAAGTAAATATTTTTGAATCCATGTGTTTTTAGTTTTTAGATGTTATTTAGTCTTTTTTAAAGTTAAATTTTCCAATAGGATATTTAAAATCACATTGTGTTAGAATCTGTTCAATTTGCTGCTGTTGTAATCAAAACAAATGTATATATTACAAATAAAAAAAGGAACAATTCTTGGAAAAAACCCTGAATATAATAAATAAATGTTCCCTAAATGGACGCAGGAGTTTTTATTTGTTTTTATGGTTTAAGGTTCTGCTGTACGATGCGTCCGGATCCGCTCAGGGCGCTCACATCCTGGGGGCGGAGCACAGCAGCCACACCTTCCTCGGTCTGATCGCCGGCCGGCTGTATCGCGCTGATGTCATCACTCACAGCGGCGATCTGACCAATAGCGTCTCAGGATTTGGACGAACCTGTAAGCCATTAAAATGAACAAATATAAAAAGCTATTTTGTTGATTCTAAGGTTTGTTTTTTCTGTCCTGTTAGCTCCAGAGCCGCCCAGCCACCTGTCCGTCAGACCTGGCCCGACCAATCAGTCGGTAGAGCTGCTGTGGTCTGGCCCCGCCTCCGGGGACTATGACAACTTCAGCCTGCAGTGGGCGCCAGAGGACCCGCTGTCCGTCACACAAACGCACCTCAGCAGCCGCATCATCAGTGGGATGTTTCCAGGACGACTGTACAACTTCACAGTGACAACCGTCAGTGGGGGCGGAGCCAAAAGCGGACCTACGGCCAGCAGCCAACCAATCCAGAGGAGCGTAAGAACAAGTAGGTGGAGCCAGTAAAATTTACTGTTAAAAATCAAGCCAAGAATAAAAACCAAGAATATGTAAAGGAAAATTTGCAGCTTTCTTTCTTTTATTTTACCTAATTTTATTTATTAAATGAAAACATTTTATTTGATATATTTAAACAAATAATTGTGGAGATAAACTAACTTTCTTTTTCCAAAAATTAAATTAAACAATAAAATTATTTCAATATATATCAGTAATTTTATGTCCTGCTTTAGTGAAAAACAGGAACAACAAAAGTTTTGCTAATTTTATCTAATGTATGAAAAAGTATTTAAATAAATTATTCTGGAGAGACAGACTAATTTTTTATGAGGGTTAGAAAAAATGCAGAAATTAAATAAATTCATGTTGTTATTTTTGACATATCAATAATATGTAAATTTCATGAGCTTCGTTAGATTAAAGAAATAAAAATGGAAAAACAAGCATTTATCTGCTGAAAAAACAATGATCTTTTAGGTAATTTTACTCTTAAGTGTACATTTTATTAAAAATATTTAAGCAAATCATATTCTAGAAATAGACAAACATTCTGAGGGGTTTAAAATTAAATTAAATAATGAAATTATTTTGTTATACCAATAATCAAGAATGATTTGAAGACATTGAATTAATATGAGTTATGACAACATTTAATTTCTGTTTGTGATCAATAAAGTATTTTTTCAATTTGATATATAAAATCATAAGATCATAAAAACATTTAGCAGATTGGCCACCAGGTGGCAGCAGAGTAAAAGCTGCTTGTTCTTTAATCCATTTTTTATGACATTCTGTGTGTTTGTGAGATTTTGGCTGCAGGGATCAAACTGATCGCTGCGAGGAATAAAAAATAAATAAATAAAAGTAATAATCCGGGACACATTTGAAGTATTTATAAATCCGACCCAGTTTGTTCTGGTCGGCCTGTAGAAGTAGATTTATGTCACTTCTGAAAGTTGACATGCCACATGGAGAAAGAAATCAGGTTTTATCTTCATGTTTTAACATCACAGAGTTACAATCTGCTGTTTTACAGTCCAGTCAGAACCAGAACCACACTTATCAGAACTCCATCCTGCAGGTCCGTCTCCTCTGCGGTCCATCCACTGCTTCCCACTGTCTTCTTCCGCCCTCTCCTGCTCCTGGACGCCACCGCTTGCTGACTTCGACTCCTACGAGGTCGAATGCCGTCGCCACGACAACGGGGAGCTGACCTCGACCCAGCGGTTGGCCGGCGGCGTCACCGCGGTAACGCTGGACCATCTGGATGCGTTCAGGAAGTACTCGGTGACGGTCAGGGTGTTGTCAGTTGGGCAGACGAGTCCGGCGGCGATTCAGACGGCCATCACCATGATCGACCGTGAGCTTAAACACTAACACACACACACACACACACACACACACACACACACACACACACACACACACACACACACACAGAGCTCCAACCTTAAGACTGTTTTTCTGCTTTTGGCACTTTGAGGAATTTTCTGGGATTTCATTTAGTTTTTGGAAAGAACAAAAATCTAAATGGTAAAAGTGTAAATCAGTGATGAGGAATTATAGTTTGAACAAATTCAAACTCGACATGAAGTGGAGATCTGAAGCTGCTAAAAATAATTAATCCTTCGATCTCAGGCGATACTAAAACCAAATAATTATCCAGATATACTCATTGGTATTAGTATAGATTAGAACTATGACAGCTTATTTGGGTCGATACAAAAGGAGTACATTTCCACAAGAAACTCAAAAATTTTGAGATCAATCTAGAAAAAACTTTTTTTTTAGCTCAAAAGTTGAGAAACTTCCAAGTTTTTTTTGGTTAGAAAATTTCTGAAATCTAAAAGTTTCTGATTTTCTTTGTTTTCAAATTCACTCTAAAATTACCCTAATGAGCCACTGATGTGTAGAAATCGATTAAAAACTGACCCATTTTTTAAACCCAAATCGTCTCTTTCACCTTATGCTGGAAGTTTTAAACTACTAAAGCACATCCAGAAAAACTTTATGCAACAAGACATAGCCTGGAAATAATAAAATGTTAATAGATGCTACAAACAAGCTGTGCTAATGCTACAATAAGTCAGATAATCATATATAATTTATTTAGTAGAATTAATTGAACAGATTTCATATTTTCTGAAGGTTTTTAGGTCAGAGCAGAATTCCTAACATTCCTTCCGGTGCAGATTTCCGTTTCTGAAAACACTCCTGGCTTAAGTTAATTAACTATTATCAAGGTCACATGGACTTCCTCCTATCTGAGCAGCTTCCTGTTGTGCTGCACTCTTAATAACCAATGAATCACTTTATTTCTCTCTTTGACCTTTCAGAGATGAAGTCAGTGTGACCCAAAACACAAGTTTCTTCTCTTTTCCAACCTTTTCTTCCGTATTTGTTCTTCCACTTCCTGCCTGTGCTATACCATAAATCAACCTGACACGAGGACACTGGGAAAAAAAAGACATTAGTAGAAGAAGAAGAGATGACACTGGAAGTTTCTAACCTCCACAGCAGCAAGTTCAAGAGTCCGTGTGGAAGATTATAGTGATTTAAACTGGAGCTATTATGCAAAATTTACTTTTTATGCCTCCATTCTGGAGGCATAAAACAACAAACAACAAACAAAGCACTCTTTTTTTTTTTTTTTTTGGCGCTAAGTTAATGTGTTTTGGTGTCTGGAAACTGAAACATTTCAAAAACCTTGGAACCTAGCAACCCCAGCAGATTTCCGCCCGTTACCTTGCAACCCAAAGTGAGCTCCGGCACATTTGGTCAGCTGGTTTTACTGTGGTTTTATGTGCTGAACAATGCCTGCTGGCAAAGACAAATGTTTTGCTGTTGACTTACCTTCCAGAAATTACTTGCTGTGTCCTTGTTGGTTGTACAGGAGGCTCCATTTCTGCTTTTCAAAGATGCATAGTTGTCTAATTGTACATCTGTTGACAGCCGTAAATGTTGAAGAATCGCTTTTAAACTTTTGGGTGATGAATGAATTTCCTGTCAGGTCCCCCCATTCCGCCGCCTGATGTTCATGTCAGCGAGAAGTCGTCCAAATTGACGTCATCCTCCATATTGTTCCGCTTCAACTGTTCCTGGTTCAGCGACGCCAACGGAGCCATCAGATACTTCTCTGTGATCGTAGCCGAGTCAGACGGTACGGAAACTCCTCCACAGCAGTTTTTATGCTTCTCAGATTTTCCTCCCTCTATGACAAGAACTGAAACTCCTCATTTATCTTAACAGCCAATGAAAATCTGCAGCCGGAACAGCGCCACCCGCTGCCATCATACCGCGATTACATCAGCAACTCCTCTGTCAGAGCGTATCAGACGGCGTACTTCCCGAGCCGCTGCCCTCAGGACACAGAGAGCGCCGGCGGGCAGGTAGCCGCTGCAAAGACACTGAGCATTTACTGTCCAGTTTCTAGAACAAATATCTTGGTACACTAGAAATGACAATGAGACAAGAACATTTCTGAGCTGGAAAAGTTAAAAAACTTTCTCAGAAATTTGAGGAAAAAACTTGGAGATTTTTCTAGCAAATTTTTGATTTTCCAAACTCAAAAATTTCATTTTTAAAAGAAAATTTCTGAAAGTTACTTGTTTAAGAAAAAGGCTTCTTTTCAGTAAATAATTCTTGAATTCTAATAAAAAGCAGTTTTATTAATAATGTTATAATAATACCTACATTTTACATACATAATAATAAAATATGTTCTTATCAGTGAAATATAATCTGCCTGAGGAACTAGTATGTTTACATCAGTATTCAAGAATTATTACTGAAAACAGGTTCATACACATGGCTTGTACTATTTGTATAAAAATACTTGGTAAGATTTTGTGTTTTTACAGTGAATTGAAAGATTAAATTGTTGTTTAAATGTGGACAGAATGATTTGTTTTCTATTGATCAGATAAAAATATCAATAATGTATTCCTTAGATAGTAATTATTCGTTACCTGATCAGGTGGTGGAGGTGAATCTGGGTGCAGGTGGAGAGCGGCTGGGCGGAGCCTGCGATCATTACCATGACGACGACCTGTACCTTGGTTACAGCAGCTTCTGTGACGGGCCGCTGAAACCTAAAACATCTTACAGGTGAGAAGAAGCAGAGACAGGTGAAGCAGCAGGAAGCGGTCAGTGATAACCAGGCGTGTGTGTGTGTGTGTGTGTGTGTGTGTGTGTGTGTGTGTGTGTGTGTGTGTAGGCTGAGTGTGCGAGCCTTCACCAAACTGTTCGATGAAAACCACAGAGAAGTGGCCGAGCCGCTCTTCTCAGACACGTATCTGTCGTCGCCGCTCAGGACATATGCAGGTGAGAAACGATTCACACCTGAAACATTTTCAGTCTGAACCCGAAGCTTCACTCCAACCCGGCCTCTTCCTGCCAGAGCCTCTAGGGGGCGTAGTGGAGGGCCTGAGCGCAGGGATGTTCCTCATCGGCCTGATGGTGGCCGTCGTCTCCCTGCTGGCCTACAGGCAGCGGCTGCGCAAAGTGTGAGTGGAAAACAACATTTTAAAATTTCCACTTCTTTTTCGAGAAAATCTCTGAGATTTATGTCAAAATTCCATTTCAAATTTTCAGACTCAGATTGCAAGTTTTTTTTTTTTTTTTTAATTTGAGATTATTCTCAAAATTTGAGTTTTTTCTAGTTCATTTTCAAACTCAAATTTCAATGTTTTTTTTCTCAAATTTCTCAGATCAGTCTAAATATTAGTTTTTTTTGGTTGCAAAAAATCTTCATGTGTTTTTTTGTAGATTTCTGAATTTATCAAAATGATTCTTTTCTACCAATTTTTCAAAGTCAGAAAATTTCCTATCTTATTTTCCAAAAAACATTCTTAGATTGGTCTGAAAATTAGATTTTTTTCTAGAAAATTTTTACTTTTTTTTTTTTTCAAATTCAAAATGTCCACATTTTTTATTTTGCTTTTTAATATTGAAGGTAGCAATTAATCGAGTACTAAATGATATTGATTAATAAAAATGAATCATTGCTGTTGTGACCAGCATTTTAAAGACCCGGTTCTGTTGGTTTTGCAGGGCCGTGCAGGAGAACCCAGTGGCAAGGATGAGTATGTGGAAAGAAGTCCCGGGTTCGGGGATGTATATGGGAGTGAGGAGGTGAGTCTGCATCTATAAATATTCTGCAGCAGAACATTTCCAGCTTCTCCCACGTCCGATATGTGAGGCTGTGAAGAATTAGTTTCCAATAGAGTCTGGTTCTGTCGGCCCGCTGAGCTCATCAGTCACTAACAGAACCTCAGACTGAATCACTCCGAGTTTACAGGGAAACAAAACATCAGCAGAAAACATTCAGAGATGATTTTTCCCTTTTCATAGGTGAAATAATCTGCTGATATTTCTCATCAATATTTAAGAATTATTGGTGTGTATTGAAGCATATTGTGGAAAAAACGCATTTCTGATAAACGATACGATAAATATATTTGTGTATTTACTGTGAACATCAACTGACTGTTTTCTGTTTCCCTGCAGTAACCGGAGGGTCACAAGGTGAGTTTCTCTGTAAATCTGAGGCTGATGCAGCAGATTGTTCTTCACATGACATGTTGTTCACATGTTGTTCACATGTTGTTCACTGCCCCCCTCCTTCCTCCAGTCCCGTCAAAGTGTGCCACTTTGAGTCCCATCTGAACAAACTGCAGGCCGACTCCAACTACCTGCTGTCCAAGGAGTTTGAGGTGATTTCAGACGAGAAATGTTTGCAGCTGTCTTTTCACCTTTTACATTTTCCATGTAAATCATTAAATCATTAAAAAGTTCGTTTATTTCAATAATTTGGCTGTATTTACAACATCAGAGAAAGCTTAGTGAGCAGAACCAGGATCCTGATCTGCTCTGGACTTTGTGCTTCGTCCTGGTTTTTAGCTTTCGCTGCACAGATTGAGTTTTCCCTTCGGTGTTAAGTGAACCCAGAACATTCCCTGCAGAGTGAATCTTGTGTTTTACAGGATCTGAAGGACGTGGGCCGCAACCAGACGATGGACTTGGCCAGGCTGCCGGAAAACCGCGGGAAGAACCGCTACAACAACATCCTGCCGTGTAAGTTTGTTCAGCAACTCAACATCTGCTGATGTTCTGCTACCATTAAAACAGGACAGAGCTTTAATTAATGAAAGCTGCAGTACTAAATAACACAATTGATTTCTGCAGCAGAGAGAAAATATTCACGTTCAATCCTGATTCTTATTGGCAAGAGGTGGCGCGACCTTTGCTCCCAATTCAATGCATCAACTATAATCCCAGCTTGATGTGGATTATAGTCACGGCCTTTTTTCCACCCGATAGTTTGGCTTTGGCTCAATTTTGGACCAAAGTTGAAACATTTGCTGCATTTCCAGCTGCTCAAATTCTCTTCCACTGCAATGTGTCAAACAAATGAAACCCTTTGGAAAACCTGTTTTCCTCCTTGCCTGTGAGGGCAAAGTTTTTATAAAGAAACTAACAGTTTGTTTTCTAATAGTGGAGTTGGTTTTGCCCAATCAGATTTAAATAATTAATTATCAGTCATGTTGAACAAGCAGCTTCAGGCTGATGTTTGTTTCTGTTTCCAGACGACTCCACCCGGGTGAAGCTGTCCTACCTGGAGGACGACCCCTGCTCCGACTACATCAACGCTAGCTACATACCTGTACGCACACACACAAATACAAACACACACACACCCACACACTCCACACCAACATGTCCTCACTGTCCCTCCAGGGCAACAACTACCGCCGGGAGTATATCGCCACCCAGGGGCCGCTGCCGGGCACGAAGGACGATTTCTGGAGGATGGTGTGGGAGCACGGCGTGCACAACGTCGTCATGGTGACGCAGTGTGTGGAAAAGGGACGGGTAAGAACAGGCTGATGGAGATCTGGTCGCTCTCATCTTCCTCTTACTACTGAAAAATACCTTTAAGGTTCAAGTCTAGTCAGTTTGCACAAAATGTTTTCCTTCCACTAAATTTTCCGTTTATTAGCATCCAGAGACCAATAAATGGATTTATTTAGAGGTGCAAATGTAACATTCCATGTTGAGTTTCAACAATGTTTAATTTCCCTTTGGGATCAAACATCTACTCCCATTAAATCATTTTATTTAAAGTAAGAAAAAAAACAAAGAAAGAGCTTGAAAACATTTATTTTGTTTTTATTTTAACTTATTTAACTTTCTCCACCTGGGGGTTAAACAACAAAAACTTTTCGCTAAAGAAGCTTGATGTTCAAAAGAGAGCTATAGCGAAGTATATTGACGGAAGGTTGACTGGAAGGAAAAAATATGGTAGAAAAATAATGTTTTATTGGTCTGACATAAAGATGAGTCGACCTGAAGGCCGAGCTCTTCCATGCTATGCTGCATTGATGCAGTAATTCATGCAGAAGGAGCCTCAACCACCTGCTGACTGCAGATACTAAAAATAATGGATTCATTTGGACTTAATAAACTTCTCACTGTGTCTAGTTTCCTTATTTAGTGAATTTACAACTGATTATTTTAGTAATCAATTATTTTACTCATTAGATAAAAAATCCACACATTTTGTAGATTTTTCATTTAATCACTTCAGCGTATTTTATACAAAATTATAAATTCATTAAAAGATGGAAAAACAAATAATTAAATTAAATAATTTTTGAAATATTTGGGGGCATTTTTCAGTGTATGCTCCAGTTAGCGATTAATCGATTCATCACTTCATCATGATTAATTGATTGGTCTATTAATCATCAGCGCGGCGTTCTGTTTGCAGGTGAAGTGTGATCAGTACTGGCCCGCCGACAAGGAGCCGCTGTACTACGGCGACCTGGTCATCCAGATGCTGTCAGAGTCCGTCCTGCCGGAGTGGACCATCAGAGAGTTCAAGATCATCTCGGTATGATTCACCAACGATTCACAAACTTCAGAACAATTCATTATGAATTACAGCCGACCATTTTCTTCTATTCTTCTTTTGCTTCTATTTGGTTTCAACGGCTTCTAAAAACAATCAAAAAGTTTTAAAAAACCTCTTGGGTCTTTAATGATGACATTTAGCTGAATGATAAATTATCCCAAAGGTTATTGTGATAAACAATAATATTGTTTAGTAATTAATACAATGTTGGCATCATAATAATGCAAGAACACATTCTCAAAGATCAGTAAGTTTTAATTTCTAATGAACATTTAACACTGGAACTGGAAGACATTCTAAATATACCAAATCAATAAATCAACAAATAAGATGAATCATGAAGTTACTGTAAACAATATTATCCTTCAATTAAAGGGCAGGTTGAGACCAAACTGAAGAGTTTTATCTTCCAGAGAAAAACAGTAAATCATGCAAATGGAAATTATTGAGTTCATTTTAATTTAAGTTGTGATTTATTGATTATCGTGACAATGAATCAGCCCCACGTCTGCTTTTCCAAGATGTACGGTTGCATAATCGCTCATCAGTTTGCAGACTTTGTAAACATCGAGTTGGGGGCGTGGCCAGCAGCGCCTGATTTTAAAGTGACAAAACGCCCTGAAGTCTGCGAATGATTCTGTGCTAAAATGTGATGAACATGTTTTGTGTAGGCCAGAGACGCATCCTAACCTGATGAGGGACATCTAATATGTGACCTTTGACCTTTAACACCATCCTAGAGCAGAAACTGAACTTGTTTCCCGGTTCTGAAGGAGAACAGCTGCAGTTATCCGCGGATGCTGCGTCACTTCCACTACACGGTGTGGCCCGACCACGGAGTTCCCGACAGCACCCAGTCCCTGATCCAGTTCGTCCGGACCGTCCGGGACTACGTGGACCGCTCACCCAGCACTGGCGCCACCGTTGTGCACTGCAGGTGGGTCAGAGGTCGGCGGCTGGACCTGCGGCGTTCGAACAGATCCGTATTGTTCTGGGCCGTTAACCAGGTTTTGTTCTGGCAGCGCCGGAGTCGGGCGAACCGGGACCTTCATCGCCTTGGACCGGGTTCTGCAGCAGCTGGATTCCAAGGGAGGCATCGACCTGTACGGCTGCGTGTTCGACCTGCGGCTGCACCGGCAGCACATGGTCCAGACTGAGGTACGGAACCAGAACCAGAACCAGTCCGTAGCTGAGCGGAGAACCCAGCAGTGTTCTGATCCGGTGTGTGTTTCAGTGTCAGTACGCCTTCCTGCATCAGTGTGTGAGGGACGTGCTGCGAGCCAGGAAGTACCGCAGCGAGCAGGAGAACCCGCTCTACCCCATCTACGAGAACTTCAACCCAGAATACTGCCGCGGTGAGTCCAGAACCAGAACCAGGCCACCGCACCACCGGAGTGGTTTCACTTAAAACAGACACAACATTCGATTTAAGTTACACTTTGTTTCATTAAAGTGTAAAAAAAACACTTAAGTCATCAGTACCGGCTTGTTCCTGTAGGGGGAGCACATCCTGGACACCAGGGCCGGTCCAAACCTTTCTGGGCCCTTAGATTTTAATCCCGGCCCCCATCACAGCATGTCAACAGCAGATACTTCATCATTGTTAGACAACAATAAGTTACATTATAATTATTACCATTATTAGATGTTAGTTTACATCATAATGATGCTTCTGTGGATGTTTATTTATTTTAAGGTGTAGCAGAAAAGAAAATATGTTCTAATTAATGTGCATTTTGAAATGCATAGTGGCGGTTTCTGATGCAGCGCCCCCACAGGCCAGGAGGGGAACATGTTTTTCAAAAAGAAAACTGGAGCAGTTGAAAATGTAACAAATGTTGCAACTTTGGTTCAGAATCAAACCTTTGTATCAGTTTTATAGATAATCTTCTAACGCCTCAGTATCAGCAGCTGGTTTTTTAAATGACTGCTTTGTGAATAAATAAAAAAAAATTATGGAAAATTCACTTCCAGTCGGGTTTCCAGATATTAATTTGATATTTAGGTGATTGATCTGATTTAAATGTCAGTTTTCTGTTTTAATCCCTCGACTCACTGCAGTCGATGGGAAACATTAAGAATTTATATTTTTGTAACCAGAAAAGTTTGAGATATTCAAATACAAAACAAGCAAAAATGACTTTCTGACACTAACAGGATCTCACCAGTTTCTGTTAAAGTTCATATAAACTAGAAAATACCAGCGAAAAAACTAACCTTTGAGAAGAAACACAACTTCTAAAATAACAAGCTGCACTAAGTAGAAAATAAATGTTGATGTAAATTAGTGGATTTATTAGAAATTTAACATTTCTTTGCTAATCCTCCTTTCTGTTTAACTTAATAAGCTTTATGAATTTATTTCATTTCATTTTTCATCACATCATCATTAAAATCGTCATTATTTTTGCTCAGATTTCATCTACAACGGACGTTAACGAGGCGACGAACCAATCAGGAGAGAGGAAGCTCACCATGGAGACGTGTTCAGTAACGGGTCGGACGTTGGCAGTTGAATTTCTTTGGTCAGGATCACCATTTTCACTGTGGTAAATCACCGTGGAAACCAAACTAATCACCAACAGGATTCAGGTTAAATGTGCTGTAAAAAGACATTTTTACATTTTATAAACCCAGTTTGTGTTTTTTTAAACTGATCGGTTTTAAAGTGCCTTCAAGTTCAGATTGTTGATCTGCTAAGAAGCTCTGCTGTAAATTATTATTATTATACTTTTAGAGCCACTTAAAATCAGCCGTTTTATATATTGGCATACTTTTCATGAGAAGTCAGAGAAAGCTGTTGCTGCGCACTTCTGGTCAGCTGGCTGAAACAAGGCTAACAAAAAAAAACAAAAAAACTAAAACTAGCTAGACACCCGGGCTAAGAGCCTGACAAATTATCCATCTAATATCAGCTTTTTAAAATATTATTATTAGAGCAGAAAAGCAAAATATTATGTGCAGAAAACTGTTAACATTACTTGGTGCTTATTCTCTTTTTTTTTCTTTGCTCAATTTGCAGGAATGTTGGATATTAATTTAACTGGATTATTTGTTAGATTTGTGGCATTACTGTCAACCTGTAGCATTTCCACTCAAAAGACTGTCAGTTTGTGTTGAAATGTCAAAATACAAAAATAGATATTTATCAGTAACTTAATGAACTTATAAAATTTATCTGTTATTTTTATGAGTTTTCTATTCAGAAAACCACCAGATATTTTAATCTGAAAACAGGAAACTGTAAAAACTTAGAAGTATTTTACAAGGACTGACACAGGAAGTGGGTTGAATTGACCCAGAGTGACAGGTCGTGAAGGGGGCGGAGCCTGTGGTATGACATCATAGCGGTCAGCTCCTCTATGCTGATTTATGTTAGTTCCCATCATGGCCGACGCGACTGTTTGATTCGGTCAAAGCTCAGTTTTACTCTTATGAACAAATGTGTTGTTACCATGGTGATCTAACCAGGTCAAAAAGACAGATGGTTTGTTCTGACCCAACAACAGAACCCTAATATGATCAATAATCAATACAAGTCCGTCGTTTAAAGCCCAGACTAACCTCATGTTTTTACAAATTTATCAGAGAAGCTAAATTTAAATCAGAATGTTGTTATAAATGGTTCTGAAGTTGTTTGAGAAAATAAATTGCCTTTTTTTCTACTTTCTCTCCTCCATATAAGCTGTTTATTTAAAGAAAACGTCACACAATGCTGTATGTAAATATTGATGTAATAGTGGTTTTTCTACTGCTGGGTTTATATTTGTGTTTTCATTTTTTGCTAGATTTCTGCTTCAGACCTTTAACTTTTTGCCTCAGAAATTAACTGTTTAAAACAACTTCAGTAAAAAGTTGAAACACGCCTCAAGTTTCACTTTAATAAATCAGGAATCTGATAAAATGTGTTTTTACACACACACACACACGCACACACACACATATATATATATATGCAAATGCCATTTTAAATGTTTTTAAAAGATATAAAAACTCCAGTTTGATTCATTACATTTTATAGAAAAAATTTGTAAACGAGATTCAAGGATTGTATTTTTAATATAAAATACTGAACTGTTTTTTTTAACCTGCCATCAGAAACATGTAAACTTGATTTTAAAGCTCATTAAAATTAGCCGCCATTCCCAAGTTTCTCTTTGTTTTTCTTCCAGTTGGTCACGTAGGCTACTCTGCGACCCGCTGAGACGGTTCTGATCGACTTTTTTCCAGGTTTTCTGAACTTGTTGCGTCGCTGTTTCAGTCCAGCTCCCGACTCCGATCTTTACGATGGTGAATTAGAAAGATTGGAGAGTAGATTTGCACCAAATAACTCAAAATGGTCAAATTACGCTCAGAAATTTTGTAGAAAAAATTTAAAATTTCTTAATTTCAAACATCAAAACTTTTTATTTTTGAAACTCAGAAATGTTCCTGTTTTTTTCTAAAAGTCCACTGAGATTAATCTCAAAATTTCTGAAGTTTTTTTTCGAAATTTTTCTGTTTTCCTATTAAGCTTTTTTTTTTTTTTTTTTTTTTAACAAATATTACCTCTAGGGAAAAACAATGAGCTGCAGATAAACTTCAGAATCCAATTATTAGGAATTACAACAAATGTGCTGCTTGTTGTGTTTGAAGAATGAATAAAGTGAGTTTTGTGACATGAACAGTAAATATCTTGCGTCAGACAGACTGACTGGTTAGTAATCAAGGAAAAGTTTCACTGTTTAAACACAACACAACCCAGCTGGATTTGTCCTACATTTTGTTTTTTCCCACGGAAAGAAAAACTTTTTGTAGAGACCAAACTGAGCAACACAGTTGCAGCATTTTGCATCAGTGGCGCTGAATGTTAAACTTATGATTTCCATATTGATCTGGGCCACAGCGAGGCCGGAGCAGAACTAGGTGACCCAGTTTGAGCCCCAAATCCAGCTGGGCCTTCCCTCTGTGAGCCCAACGCACAGAAAAATGCAGTTTTATTAAACCCAACGATGAAAAACATGAATCTGAAAAGACGAGAAATGAAAATCATCAGATGCTTTTAGTTAATGGAGGATCTTAAGGTTTAAAAAGCATCTGGTTTAGCGAGAAGTCCAAACTATTTCAGATCAATTTAAAAGTAAACAAAACTTCATGGCCTCCTTTAATTATTGTTTAGACAGTTTAGTATCTCATCAAAAATATGAAAACTTTAGTCATAATATTTTAGACTAAATTTTAGTCCAAAAAATTTAGTACAATTTTTTTTTACTATAAAAAGCTTGACTAAAATTTTAGTGAATTTTAATGAAAAAGTTTTTTTTTTTTTTTAAAAACCATGAAAAAGTTGGCTTAGTTTAATATGATGTTGAAAACCTTAAAAAGTATGATGTAAAAAATCAGTAAAATGAGTCATAGAATAATGTAAACAATGAGTCATAGTATAATGTAAACAATGAGTCATAGTATTATAGTATCATGTTATTGTAATGTGTCTCATAAACCATATAATATGCATTCCGTGCCTTATATTCATGTAAAATATCATTCATACTTTTATAGTATCAGAACATTTACTATATTGCATGACACAGAATAATATTTATAATTATTTGTATGATGTAAAGTTTGTCATAGAAACACTTTTCTGATGTTTGTGACAATATTTAGTGCGTTTGGTCATCATGACCTCATGGAATAAAGACACAATGACGATGCACAACTAATGGCTTTTATTATGTCATTATGACTCAGCAGACTTTAATAATGACCTTTGATAACATACAGCATCACATATTCAATATGATGGTAAATTATTAGTCACCTTGATGTTCATGGTGTTTTTATTATAACAGAATAAATTGACAGTAAATTGACCCAAACAGAAGAGTCTCTGTGACCTCCATCATCTGACCCGTCCAGTTTACCTCCACCTGGTTGAAATGCTTTATTTGGACCTTAGAAGAGCCGCAGTCCTCCCTGAATTGAAGCCAATGTGCTAAAATCAGAAGATCTGTGCAGCTTTTGAAGCAGGAAGTGGGTTTCCAGCTCTTCCTGTGGAGTGGACTGGAAGGTCTCATCTGTCAGAAAACCTTAGAGCTGACCTTTCCCAGCCTGCAGCGTCTCAGACGGTGACATTTTACATCTCTTCATTAAAACTAAGAACCAAGATGAAAAGAGACAAGGTGAATGAAAATGGTTTCAGTTCTTCAAATATCAGAACGGATGAGAAACCTTCAACAGGTGAGAAACAGCAGAAACGATTCACGTCAGGGATGAGAAGAATTTAAAGACATTTTACAGAGGATAAACCAGGAATTCAAACAATCAACTTATGACTAATAGTCAATAAATGGTTTATTAGATTACATTTAGTTCAGATTCATTCATAATGTCCACTTAGATCTTCTTTTAGTGTTGTAGTTTGGCCTCCATCCAGCAGAGGGCGACACTGGTTATCTTTATTCTGCTGACAGAATAGCCAACATGGCAGCCAAACCAGAATGGGAAAGAGAAATGGATCAGTTTTGCTTGTGATGAAAACGTCTCTTTATGTTTTAACATATAAACTCAAGAAGTTTTAACTTGTTTCATGAAGGAGGAGCCACAGAAACACTGATTAGCTCCAACAGCAGGGCGTTGCAACAGAAACACGGCGGCCATGGAGACTAATTAATTACTTAAAAAACTCAGAAATTGCCTCTTTTTTTAAGAAAATGACATTAGTCTAAAAATTTTCTAACTTTTTGGGCATAAATTTAATCCTCAGGCTTTTCAGCCTTCAGTTTCAATTTGATCTAATTTGTTTTCTTCAATCATTTTAACATAAAAGCTGAACGTTATTTTAAATTGTTGGATTATTGAGTAAAAATCTTGGTGTGCAGAGTCAAACTAAGGATAGAGACAGCAGTTTGATTTTAAAGCAAATATTTGGAGACTTTAAGCTGCTTTGAATCAGCAGAACTCGCTCCACTGAATAAATTTGCTGAATTTATGACAAACTGAAGCACAAATCAAAGCGAGTGAGTTTGATCCCGGCGAGCGCTGAGTCAGTGGTTTGGCATTAAACACTGCAGTCGGCTGAATGAGTGTCAATATGTGACTCAGTGAATATTCATTGAAGACAAAGAGCGAGTGTAGTGACTCAGGCCTTGTTAGCAGCTGTTTCTGTTGGAGGCCATTCGTCCTCCATCTGATCTGTGAATGAAACGATGAAGACGAAGCCGGTCAGATCAGAGGAAGGACAGGTGTGTGACTCAACGTGCTACTTTGTTTCTGCAAACAGACAATTTCAAATTCAAACAAGCTTTTGTGTAAATTGTTAATTTATCTAGGACGTAGTGACACCTAGTGGTTGAAGCTGTCATTGCACCTACCAAAACGTCTTGACTTTGATTACTTGATTTTCTTCATTTCTTTAAATCACAGCATGACGTATTTCTTTATCAGTCTGGTTCTACTAAATGATTTTGCAGGTCTGGAAGTGATTGCTACAAAAACTGAAAATTTTAGATAAATCTCAAAACTTTCCAGAAAAAAACAGAAAATTTCCAAGGTTGAAGTTGAACACTTTTAAGAGAAAATGCCGCCATTTTTAAATTCATCTCAGAAATTTTAAAGATTTCCTAGAAAAATCTGAGTTCAAAAAGTCAAACATTTGATAGAATTTTAGTTATCTTGAAATAAAATTTTTTTTGGGAAATTTCATAGCTTGAAAAGTTGAAAATTTGGCAGGAAAATGAAATTTTGAGATTAATCTCAGAAATCTTTTTAAAGAAAAACTTGGAAATTTCTCAGTTTCAAGTATCACACTTAATCACAAAAAGTTTCTAGAAAATACATCGAAGTTTCTGAGTCTGAAAAGTTTAAAGTTTCTTGAAAAAAACAAAAAAATGTTAATTCTCAGAAATTCTAAAGAAAATTGTTGAAATTTCAGTTTGAAAGTTGAAAGTTTGCTAGAAATAACTGAGAAATTTTGACTTTAATCTCAGAAATTTGAGAATTTGATTTCTGAATTTGGTTTGCTGCTCCGTCTCTGTGGGAAACAAAATGAAACAAATCAGAAGAATAAAGTGATGCAGTTTCAGATAAAGTTAGTTTTTATTTAAAGATCTCTATCAGGCACAGCAGTCATCATGTTCATCAGTGAAACACGAAGCGAAGCGGCTACCTGGGTCACATGGTACAGAGCCGAGGTTCAGACGGGACGACACAAAGATCCGAAGCTGCTCGCTTATTACGACGACACAAATTTCATCTCAACCATCAGCTACTGACGACACAGCAAAAATAAAGTCAACATTTCAACAGAGAAAATAAATACAAAGGTTTGTTGTTTTTGTTGCTACAGCAGATTACAGCTCAGCATATGGCTTTAACTATTAAATCTAACTTCATTAATCCCAGATAGAAACATGACAAGCTTGGAAAGTTCAATGCTACAGTGAAGCTACATTTTCTTTAGATGAACAAAGAGAAAAACGATGGATTTTAATGAACAAACGTTACTTAGAGATACTGAGAAAATGAATTAAACTCACTGATTTAACTACTAAAATAGTCAAATGTTTTAAAGAAATATATTAGTGTTTCATTGTAACTATTAAATGTTTAAATTTGAACAAAATAACTCAAATGTAATGATTGAGACACAGCCAAACAATTTCTGTGTATTTCTGCTGAAATAATGGAAGATAAAAACTGATCATCTATAAACTAATAATGAACTCTCCTAAAATAAACATCATTTTTAATCACATCAGCTTCCAGGCTGACTGAGGAAAAAACACACGTAGATATTAGAAAACAGGAAATGTGGAAATGAAATTACAATCAGAACGAGGGAAGAAGAAGCGATAGGAAGACGGCCTTGCACCGAGTCACAGAGGAAGAGGAGGCACTAAGTGTTTCATGAAGCTACATTCAGAACCGCTCCGCTGGGAAACCGGCCAACATTCTAGAACCAGCAGTTCCCTTCAAATTAAAACTTTATAAAATGGAAAAATCTGATGTTAGGAAGATTTGACCTGTTTTGAAGGAGGTTTGTACTCAGCACCACTCAGTGGGAATTAGGCGTCAGTGAACCAGTTCAGCTGATGGTTTCCAGTTTTGAACCAGAAAGTTCAGTTTTCTGTTTGGGTTTTCTAGATCAGAGCTTCTAAAACCGTCGACCAGAAAATGTTTGATCCTCTCAGTTTCATCAGGAGTTTCTACAGACGATCACCAGGAGAAAGTTCATCAATAAAGATGATTGGAATCAAATCAGCTTCCTGAAAACAGTTCTCTGAATTTATAAACTTTGTTTAAAGTATTTGTGATCGAGAAGGGATATTTTAGAAACTCTGATCAGTATTGATGAAATCTGATTGGATCCAACTTTGAACAGGATTTAGATTTAAAGTGATTAATATTTATAAACTTTGATTGATATTTATAAATTGATGTGAGACAGAGATGCACTGATGAACATTTGGATAAAAGAGGAATTTATTGGATTCTTGGAGAATTGAGATGAATATTATTAAAATCAGCTTCAGTTTAATTAAAACCTTGTAATTATAGATATTAGCTTTTCTTCCATCGGTTGTTTATGTTCTCTAAACTTTTACATTTTGGGCTTTAATTCATCGAGACATTTTCAATTTTTACAAAAAATATAAAATGGAGGGAAGTTTTGGGTGAAATCTAACTTTATTACGGAGGAATGGATGATGATCAGGAATCAAAGTGCTGAATCGATAATTCCTCCAGAGGCAATCATAAAACATTTTGGCTGCTGGGATTCAGAAGGAAAATGCATTTTTACACAAAAGCTACAATAAAAAGCGAAAATATTCTTGACTTGCAATTTATTTTTAAATGTCAAACCAGTTTGATGGTCAGTGGAAATGAAGCTTGAGAGATTTTTGGTCTTTTTTCAAATCCTGACGACAAATATGACTAAAATAATGCATTAAAAACACAATAAATACACAAAACTGATTATAAAATAAATATTAAGTGTAATTTTATCAGTACATCTTTCTGAAAAGTCCAACCAAACCTAAGATTCAGTTTAATCAAGAACGATAAGATTAATCAGGATTAAATATCTATAAGTTGTTTCTGATTTCTGAAGTGGAACAATGTAAGAAAAGCTGCTGATAAACTAAGAAGGAAAACATTAATCTGAGATCTGCTTTGGTTGTGATTAGTGGATTTACTGCTGTTGTTTTGCATATTCTACCAGATCAGACTAGAAGAAGCACTTTCTTGTTTTATAATAAGCTCTCTGGGGGATTTCTGGAAGTGCAAAGTGAAAGCTCAGCAAATAGATAAAGGAAAGTTTCTTTTCTTTATTTAAATTATCACACCTACTTTAATTTCCCTGCCTAGAAATAATGATTAAATATAGAAACTCTTTGCTTTTAACAAAGAAAAATGTAATGTCCTTCATAAAAACAAAATCTTACCAAGTATTTTTGGTCTAGTTTGTAGTGCAAATATCTTAGTGCACTTAAAATAAGGCAAAACTAACTTGAAAGGAGCTTTTTAGAAAACTACGGACTTTTTCCAGGATGATGTCACAAGTTCTCAGACCTTCTGGCTGGAGGGCAAAATGCTGCTTGCTAACCAATAACTAGCATTGATTTCAGCTGGTACATTATCAATATAGCGCACTAAATCTTAATAATTGACAACTAGATAAGAGGTCAGGAAACTGTTTTAATTAGAAAAAAAATAGCGAGTGAGAGGGAAGTCGTTCAGCTATGCTAGCTTGACTATGACAACCGTAGCATGTAGATGTGCTGTGGAATTCGGTGTGTAACTTCTAAGTTAGTTAAGATATTTGCACTAGAAACTAGACCAAAATGATTTGGTAATTTTTGGTGTTTTTGTTGTGTAAATGTGAGAAAAAAAAGCTTTGATAGAAAATTCAGAAAACTTTCTAGTTTAAGATGAAATGTGGGATCGGTTGAGGTGGGTTCAGCTCCTACTGATCAGGCTGAATGAGAAAAGCTGCTAGACTGTTTCAGGTGAACCCGACACACATTAGAGTGGATTTACCCTCATCTTCCTCCTGATGAAGATCACAGCAGCCCTTCATCGCGGCTGTCGCTCCTCCATGGCGTCCAGTCGCCCGTCGGCGGCTCCGATTGAGAAACCAACTTTCCTCTCTGGCTTAATGTTCCCGATCCCGTCGCCTCACCGGCACCGCAAACAGAGGAAGGGTCCTTGATGGCGACGACAGCTCGGGGTCAGAGTTTGTCGCCAGGAGGTCCCCGGGTTTGTTGCCGCGGCGATCAGAGGTGGTGAGGGACAAGTCCTGGCAAACCTCGTAGGAACATTTTCTCTTCTGCAGCGCCTCGGCCCTGACGGCCAGGGAGCGGGCGCAAACCGTCAGCAGCACAATGAGCGTGCCCAGAAGGAGAGACACCATTGGCCAGAGGACGCAGTGCAGCAGGACGCTGGTGTCATGGGAACGCTGCCACAGCACGTCGTCAGGCCTGCAAAACCAGAGAGAAACAGAATCAGCATGAGGATTTATTATCAATATATGAATATTAATAAAGGGTTGTTTAGGATCAAATGACAAAATTTAAGACTTGCAATTAACTTGCAATTAAGGCCCAGTTGTGACCTGGTAGAAATACAGACAAAACTTTCACAGCGTTCATTCATTCACTGATTCATTGAGCTGCATCATTTTGGTGCTTTGTGTAAAACCCTGCAGAGCCTCACAAACGAATCCCTCCGCTGATACCAGCACCACGTTGCTTTGTTACAGGAAAAACTTCAATGCATTTTATTGGAATTTTATGTGCAAAGTAAATTAAACTGGTTCTAGAGCTGAGATGCAGCTGCAGCATCAGCACAAGTTTCCTACTTGAACTGAAGAATCTCTCAGGTAAATTTACATTTTTCTGAACTCAAGTTCCATTAAGCATCTTTTTTCAGAAATGAAAAGAACCTTTGGTCCCGTGTTATTAAGCCCCAGAGGTCCAATCAGAGACATTTCAGTGAAAAACTCTAATGAGCAGAGGTAAAGCTCATTTATATAATGGAGGCATATAATGCAGCAGCATGCCGCACCTCGATTGGTTACCCGGGTAATGAGCCGTGCTTCTGAGAAAAGGTCAGAAATATTAATAACGTTCTCATTTCTCTGGATTTATTTTTTCTTCAGGACTATTGAAAAGATTTTAATCCCTGAAAAAAAAAACACGTTTAAACTTCTTCCAGTCCATGAATGTCCAACTTTCCAGCAACATTTTAGTTTCTGTAACCAACATAGAAACAACTATTAAATACAGCAATATTTATTATCAATTTTCTTTTAATTGTTTCACATTTAATTAATGATCCAAAAAATCTGCCAAAGCCCGATTTGTATTAATATGAAAATTGATCGATGTAATATTTACCAATTAGAAATAGAAAAATACTAGAAAGAAATCAAAAACTTTTACTGATTAATTTCAATGTTTAGCATTTATAGTGATTAAATTAACAACTTGATTGTTTAATTAAATCAGATTTGATTGTTTTCTTCTTCTGAGTTGGAGAAATCTTCACAAAATTGGGAAATTATTTTTAAGACTTCTAAATAGTAAAGATGTTCAAATTTAAGGTATAAATAGCAACATAATGAATGGGACAAAGTGGAGAAAGTAAATGAGCATTAAACGTCTTAATAAGTGGAACAGGAAGTGCTTTTGTTTTGACATTTCCAGCAGGAAGTGTCCCTGTAGTCAGTAGGTTACGTTTGATTTGTTCTGCAATGATCCAGTCATCCTGTTGGAAACACATTCATGTGGTCTTGAAGCTAACGCTAACATAAACAGATTGCTATGAGTCGCTAACATCCATGATCCACCAACATCACTGGCTAATAATCCAGCTCATTGTTTCACAGTAAAGGTTTTCAGCTTCCTGTCTCTCTTCATTTATCTGGTAGAAACGAGTCTCTGAGTCTCAAACTCAAACAGTTGTCTGGGATTCTTTAAATGAAATACTCTTTAAAACAGCAAAGAACTGGTTCAGAAAAATCACTCATCGTGAAGTTTTAGCTGCTGTTATATTTAAACATTCCTTCCAGAAACACATAAACCCAAAGCGCCGGTGTGTTTTTTTCAAATCTTTACATAAAACGGCGTGCAGTGCTCTAGTTTTCCATCTAAATGACCGAAGAGCCAATGTGCAGCATCAACAAGCTCCCGCTGGGCCCTCATTTACGAAGCAGAGTCCTCACCCTGCTGCAGAGATAAAAATAAAAGCAGCTGAGGTCACAGGTAAGCAGCGGCTGAATAATAGGAGGATAAAGCTGACACACAACAAGCTCCTCAGTTTTTCTTTGTCTCATCAGTTTGTGGTTGCACCTTAAAAAGGTTTGGTTAGACTGAACCCAGAAAAACATCCCTGGGTTTTATTTAGGAGTTTCTGCATAGAGAGGCATGGAAACAAATACATGCTACAAATTTATTAGTAAAAAACTAAAACGAAACATGATGAAGAAACACAGAATTTCTTGGTTGTGGTGAAAGTTCATCAATAAAGAGTTTTGGTGCATTTGTAGAAGAAGCAGAATCTGTTTTTCAAGAAGTGGAAACTCATAATTTGCTTGATTTTTTTGTAAAATCTTTCCTTGCATAACTAGTGAGAGTAAATGTTTCTGGACGATAAATTGTCCCACAAGTTATTGCAATAAACGATAATATTGATGTTTTGAGACAATTTTTGAGTAACATAATGCGAGAACACATTTAATAAACTTTAAATGCTAATGAATATTTAACAGTGGAACTGGAAGACATTTTAAATATCCAAAATAAATAAAACAACAAATAAAATGTAAACAAAGCTGTTCTTAAAAAATGGTCTAGTTGAGACCAAAACACCAAACTGAACTTTTATTATTCAGTTTTTAGTAGAAAGAGAAAAAAACAATAAATCATGCAATGGAAATGATTGAGTTTGTTTTAATTTATGATGCGGTTAATCTGGCGACAGTCCTAACAAAATAAAGTTACTAAAATAAAAGTAAAAATGCTCCTAAAAGCACATTTTCTCCAAAAAGTTACTCAAGTAAATGTAACGAGTTACAACCCAACTCAGGTGTAAGGATGTAATAACCAGGAAATGGAGTTTTTTTTTCAGCCAGGTCACAAATCCCAGCCAGTCATTTAGGAAGTGGATAAAAGCAGCAGCTCCTTCAAGCCGGACGGCCGTCTGTAATCTCCTGAGGTGAGATCGATCTGTCAGCCAGGCAGATTTCACACCTTCACACGTCCTCCTGCTTCCAATTTGTCCGTCTCGCACCTGGAAGTGGACGAGTGTGTTTGTGTCTCACCTCCTCTGCTGGTTGAAGAAGCAGGTGAAGGACTGGCTGCTGACCTCTTTGGTGAAGTAATCCTCCCACAGCAGAACGTTGTCTTTGTTCTTCTGGTTGTCCCTCTCACAGGGGGGGACATAGGAGCACTGAGGACACAGATGTAACTTTTTAATAATACAACACTAAATGAGATCAATTACATCTTAAACAGCTGTTTTACGTGTTTTCCAGGCACATTGTGCCTCTTTATACACTGCAAAAACACAAAATCGTACCAAGCACTTAATTATTTCACTTATAACATGGGAAAATGTTTTAAATGAAAATAATCTACCAATAGAACTAGTCATTTTCTGCAATTTTCAGGAATTATTGACTTAAAACAAGCTTGCTGAAAAGTGTTTTGTAAAGATATCTGCACTAAAAGTAGATCAGAATTACTTGGTAAGATTTTGTTTTTGCAGTGAAGCAAAATCAAGTAACTTTTACCTTCTGTTATAAAAATGCTGTACAGGTGTGGAGGAAATTAAAAGACCACTTAAATGATCTGTTTCTCTGGTTTTACTTCTTATAGGTTTATGTTTGAGTAAAATGAACTTTGTTCTTTAATTCTATGAACTTGACATGTCTCTGAAATTCCAAGCAAAAATGTTGTATTTATTTGCAGAAAATAAGAAATAATTAAAATCCGACCTCAAATAAGCAGCAGGTTTTCAATGGGGCTTATTGCTGTGGCCTCTTCAGTTTTTCCAGAGCTGCATATCAAATGTTTTATTGATTTGGACTGACTCCGTGGGCGGGCGATGCCCCCCGATATCTGCCCTGCTGCCGGCCCTGGAGGAGGAGGAGCTGCGCCTCGAAGGCGGAGCTAGGTCCACCCAGGCATTTTGCACAGCTGAATGGTTGCCATGGAGATTAAAGGAATTCTCCAACATGCATGAAGGAATCAGGTTACATCATGTTATTATAACGCTAAAAGGAGTAAATTTGAAATGTACTGCTCCTTAAAATGAATGAACATATACAGAACTGTTCATCTGTCACTTCTCCTAACAAGTGTCACTGATTGCCCTGCAGGAGGCGCCGAAATGGGGTCAAAAACAAGTTGAAAAGCTGAACACTGATTGGCTGCCTTTTCCTTTGAGCCGCTGAACACAACTTAACTTTCTGCACGTTTCATAGCAGGAGGCTGATTGTTGCCTAGTTGGAGGAACGAGAAGTTGCTCTGGTGTTGGAGTGATTGGTAGAGAGGAAGGAGGGGAGTTTTAATCACAGAGGGAGGTCAGTTTAATCATTTTCACTCTGTTGCTTCATTTCATTCAAGTTTAGCATTTCAGTTCAGCTGAGGTTTGGTCTTTGACTAGGCCAGAGTTCTATAACCTTTACAACTTAAAGAGACATTTTTACTATCTGGCTCGTCAAATAAAACTCAGTTAGAGCCAAAAATGTCTTCTGACTATTTATAATTTCAGTAAAGATCTATTATTAGAAATGTATTTTTAAAGATTTTAATTCTGCTTTTAGGATTTAAAATAAAGATACAGTTGAGCAAAAAGAGGGTGAATTTTTTGTTCATATTCTACTATTTTTCGTCTTTGTGAAAATTCAATGCAAATTAATTGTTTAAAAACATATTGAAATGTTTGAACATTGGTCGGATGTTTTTAATTTTCAGCCAAAGCTTTTGTGAAAGATTCAAAACGCCACCTATGGCTTTTCCAAGTTTCCTCACAGAGCACCTCTCCCCCACTCAGCTCCTACAGACTAGCCAGCAGCAATTAGCAAACACCTGATGGAACTGCTGAGGTCATTATTGGAGCAATTTGTCAGTTCAACGCTGGTAAGAATGTTAAATGGTTAATAGAGGAGCCATGTTGAGATGACTTTCTGAAGGTGGAGTTTAAGAAAGTTCAGGAGCTTCTTAAAGAGACAGAGACCCAATTTAAAAGTGTTAAATTACAAAGTAAAATTTATTTTGGGTGATACTTGATCTATACAGCATCTATATACTTGATTATGTTAGAAAATGTCGCTATATGCCTGGAAAACACATAAAACTGCCTCTTTAAATGTTTTCCACTGGTAAATATGCAGTTTCTCCCTGCAGACATAAACAAACAGAACCACCTGTTCATTTCAATAGACAATGTGCTGCAGAAACTTGAATTTGTCTGTAAAATATTAAACTATTTCTGGAAGAGGAGCGGTTAAGTGGCAACACTGGTTCAGCTTTAGGTTTCTTAAACTCTACATTGTCTTTGAACGCGTCAGTGCTCTGAATATGAAGCCACTGAAGTGATGGCGGCACCTCAGAGAGGAATGTAAATGAGCTGCTGTTTTCACGCTGCCACTACATCCTGAAGGGAGTGTGAATCTGCAGCCGCTCTCCTCGTCGTGACGGCACACACACTCCACATCGATCTCATTTAGGCCGCTTATTGCAGGCAGGAGCGCGCTCGTCTGCGATTGTAACCTCAGCCCGTTGGCACGACAACCGCAATCATCCGGCAGAGCGGCCCGCCGCTGACGTCACGGGGCGAGGTGGGCGCCATTGGCCGGCCCAGGCCGCGGCGTTTGTGAGGCGACAATTACCTGAAGCGAGAGGAAAAAACGGAGCGACTGACACGTTTGACGCTGCGCAGCGGCAGCCGGGTCGTCACTTTTACAGAGAATTTCTGCCATCAGTTTATCGCCACATGTTCCCAGCTGGCAGAGCCTTGTCTTATTTTAGTCCCAGCAACAGGAGAGGGGAATGGATTTCAAATGTCTGAAATGTTGGAAAAGCAGAACCGGAGAAGAAGAGTTTGTTTAGATACATGTAAATCTAAAATCATCGAAACTCAGGTGTGTCATTAAACCAGTTTCAGTTTCCACAACAAAATATTAAAACAAAAATTCTCTTTAATTGAAGGGTTTAGTTAAGGTGCGAAACTGAAACATATCACCTTTTTAACTGTAGTTTTATTATTTTTGAATGTTTATTATAGTTTAGCTTTATTTGTTGTTAGTTTGTTTGTTAGCTTTTACAGTGTGTTTGCAAGTTTTCATTAGTCACTATTAGTTCAATATTGTAGTATAATATGTTATACTGCGACAGACTGGCGACCTGTCCAGGGTGACCCCGCCTCTCGCCCGGAACGCAGCTGGAGAGGAACCAGCAACTCCCGACCCCGTTAGGGAGAAGGGTGACGGAAAATGGATGGATGGATGGATGGATGGAGTTCAATATTGTTTAGTTTTTATTAGTTCTAGTTTTTTCTCACTTTGGTTAATTTGTAGGTCCAGAATTAAAAACTGTGAATTGTGATTATGTACACATTAATTTGATAATAGTCTAAAATTGTGATCAATTATTCTTGATTGAGGAATCGACTGACATTTCAGTCAATATGGTGACTTTTGCTGTCACCATATTGCAGAACAACGTAAGGCTTACAAAGGCTAATAAATAGAATCGGTTTGTTATCAACACTGATAGCAACTGGATATCAAAATTATCAATATTTTGGATCAATGCATTCTCCTCTAATAATAGCTGATTTATATGAAACAACATCTAAATAAACATGATTCTACTTGTTATAAAAACTTGATTATTATAAAATGATGAATACTTTGTGTCAGTTTAAACTTTTTCACTTGCAAAAACATTATGTCAGTAATAATTTTATCCTGATTAAAAAGAAAATATCCACGTCTTCATTTTCATCAAGCACTTTATGCCGATACAGGCGTAAAATGTCTCATTTTTCATCCTCTAACATTAAACCAGTCCAGTATGAAATTAACTTTCCAAAGAACAT
Organism: Poeciliopsis turneri; assembly: GCA_922788865.1. Lineage (NCBI taxonomy): Eukaryota > Metazoa > Chordata > Actinopteri > Cyprinodontiformes > Poeciliidae > Poeciliopsis > Poeciliopsis turneri. The sequence goes on along the minus strand of CAKLNU010000303.1, from coordinate 967,847 downwards.
TTTTGACAACATTTCTGTCCTCTGGCCGTTTCCGTTCTGGTCCAAAACAGCCTTAAATTAAAATGATGAAACATTAATATGACAGCAGACACTGAAAACAATTAACTGTGAGCGCAGCAGCATCCATCACATCCCATCAGGATGATCAGATCAGCTCCATAATTTTATGATTGGACTGAAATTACAGACAGAAAGAAAAGACAAAGTTCTCCTTCCAGCCTCCAAACCGGATATGAGGCCAAAACACAAGAGGCTGAGCAGCAAAACATGAACAGAGACAGAAATGAGCCTGAATCAATTCAAAACAACAACAAAAGGAACGAAAACGTGATCAGGAGACACAGAAAAACACCAACATGGAAAATAACAGCAAAACATGAAGAAACATGAAAAATATTAATTGAATTTACAAACCGGCTGACTGGATGGATACAACATTGAACATGTAAACACTGGAAAAACAACTTTTCTAAGAAGCTCGTCATTATTTAATATGTTTTTAATTTGTTTATTCTTATTTATTTAATTGTATTTTTTTTACCATTTAATTTGACTTTTCTTTAAATGATTCTATTTTGTTAAATGTTGTAATCTTTCCCTGGAATATTGAATTATAACTGGTTGTTTTATTAATTATGATGCAAAACTTTTCTTTTATTGAGGTTATGATGTTGTGATCACATGTCTAGTAAAATTAGCTTCCTTGGGAATTTAACATTTTCATAAAAATAAAATAATAAAAAGGAATTTACAAATCAGTCACTACAAAAATTAACCACAAAACATTTGAGAACAAAATAAATGGGTTTATTAGTTTAGTAGTTAATGACAGAAGAAGATCCACATATGATGAGATTTTTTCTGTAATCTGACAGCAGAGCAGAAAGTGCTGACGTTATGGAAGCGCAGCGTTTATTTCTGTAATGAATTTAAACAGATAATCAGGATCTGTGAGAGGCTTTCTGTCTGACTCGACTAAACGGATTAACACGAAGCCACGTCTACCTGTCTGACAAACAGCCATGACTCAGCAGAAAAGCTCTGAGCATTTCTGCTGCATCATGATATCTTCACGTCGCCTGATTAAATCACAAGCCGAGTCTGAAGTTGAGATGCACAAGTCATCTGAAAAATCCCAAATCAGGCAACAAATCAAGTGCAGCGTAAATTAAAGGCGTAAAAAAAATCAAGATTTGTTCATTTTCTCTCCGAAAAATTCAAAAACTTTTCAAGTTTTTGAATTTTTAAACTGTTTTTAAACTATTTTTAAACTGTTACAGCACCACAGTTTGGAGATAAACTTAAAAAACATGTTTAACCCATTATTTTATATACTTTATTACTGCTGTTAATATTTTTGTGACAAGCAACTGCAAAGTTGCTTGATATTCTTTATACTTTCTGTATAAAATCAAAGACTTTATACAGAACTTAAGTTTTTTCTAGATGTGGAAAAAAACCCTAAATGAAATTAAATGATTTTAAGAATACCAAGCCCAGGATGGACCAACCCGACCCAAAGATGAATAAGTTCCTCATTTGAGTTTTTAAACAAGTAAACTGACCAAATGTGTAATTTATGTGTAAGAACAAGCAGCTGAAGAAACTTCATAAATTTTCTCCCTCCTGGATTTGATTATGTTTATTTTCTGCCTTTAAATTTCCCCTTGGGGACAAATAAACTTTTATTGAATTAGATTGAATTGGATTTCCTCACTGCAGGCGAAACTCTCACCATAAAGTTCTGGATGATCCAGGAAACTGTTTCTCCAGCCGCAATGTTTCTGTAAGTAGTTTCTTTATTGAATTTATGTGAGAGCAAAAAATACAGTAACAGTGTTTTGTTTTGTTTTGCTTTTATAGAATCTGTTCTCACTAAATAATTGCACATCTCAAAGATCAAAAACAACATCCAAACTTCTGGCCATGATATTTGAATAACATTATTTTCAGAAAACTTTAGAAATGCAATTAAACCCTAACAGTTTGTAGCAGAAAAACACACTTGTAGAAATATAAAGCTAGGAGGTAAATAACAAAGTACCTTGACAAAAACAGCAAAATGTTTTTCTTTACTCATTTGCCAGTTTTGTCTTTGGCATTTAGGATTATTAATAAATTATTTAAGGAGAGAATAACTGAAAAAGAACCTTAAATTAGCAAATATTATTATCTAATTTAAAGAAAATGAGCTGTCAAAGAAACAATCTTGTTCCTGATATATGATCAGTTTTATAGATTATCAGCTACATTACAAGAATGCTAAAGACTTGAAAGTCTTAATATGAATTAATGATGTCTATTTTTGTGTGTGTGCAGCGTTGCCCTCTTGTTACCCACAAATCTCATCATTTACATTTATAACATAATTAAGTCATAAACTAGGAAATTACTGGAGCAGTAATTGGCTGAACGAGGCCGCCCACCTGCCCGTCTCCTCTCTTCCTTCCTGCGTCTCTTTTCTGTCACATCATGTTCGTGTCGCTGTCTCATTATTGAGACGCCACATGAAGGATTTTAGGCCCAGAACTGGTGAAATTTGCTCTTCAGATGACAGAAACTGAAGGAGGTTAGTCTCTAATCCATCCGATTCGCTGGAAGAAGGCCAAAGGTCAGCAGCTGCTTCCATCTACAGGCTCAATAAATCAACCAAGATTGATTTGATCAACATCTCAATGATTCCTAATTATCACACAGGGATTTTGGAAGCTATCCCTGCTCCAGATATACTTTGTTTAAATAAAAATATAAAATATAAACAGATTTAGTGAACAGGAGTTATGTAAAATTTTACTGCATTAATGTTATTTTAGTTCCCATGAAAATGTGATTCTGTCTGTTGGTTGTCACTTTGTTTCAGCTAAAATCACATGTTCTGCCTGTAAAACTGGGTTTTCTTCTGGACTTTTTAAATTGTTTTGCTGAGTGAAATTCACACCTGATAATCCAGTAGTTTCGGTTCAATTGGGGATCAAAACTGCAACATTTGTTAAATTTTCAGCTGCTGTGTTTCTCTTTCAAACCAACCAAACCCTTTAACAAAGCTGTTCCCCTCCGCGCCTGTGGGGGCGCTGCAATAAGAACCACTGAAGGAAATGGCATGAAGACGACACTGAGCGCAACTTCTGTTTTCACAAAAATGTAAACAAAAATGGAGCGGCGATAAGATTTTAGCGGATGTCGGATTTCTCTTTTGTAAAAGACAACGAGCCGTTTCTCCTGCTAAAGGTAGCAGGGCATTCTGGGTTTTATTTACCCAGAATGCTCTGTGCTGGAGTCGATTCCTTGTCTTGGAAAAGTCAATTTTAACTGAATTGAGACCGAGGTTTGTAGGCGGACTGGGTTCACTTTTTCAAATCCAATTACACATTCACACCTCAACAAACGAACCAAACTTTAAACGGACTGAAGTTTATTAAAGAGAACTAGACAACTTAACTGTCCGTAGGCTGTCTATTTACGTGTCTAAAAAGGATAACAGTGGAGCTGCTTGAAAGCAAAAAGGAAAAACATTTAGTTTATTTATCACTTCAGCCATTAAAAGCAGCAGGTTTCTAACCGTCCTGCTAACACCTTCGGATTTCCATTCAGAAGAAAGAAAATCAAGTTTGAACCACTGGAGGGAAACTGCAGCAGGAGCTACATGCAACAAACAAAATCTCTGAGAAATGAGCTCTGAAATCATGTGGAGTAATCCTCATCACAGCCAACATCTGTGTGGAGGTTTTACAGATCACCGGTGGAGCCAAAGCAGCTTTAGTTGGATGGAAAGACTTTCAGGGAAGGACGTAGTACCTTTCAGACCAAGTGAAAAGCATTCTGGGAAAGCAACACTGTCTGAACAAACGTGTATAAGAGCTGATATGTTCGGGGGTAACGGAGGCTGCAGTGCAAAGCGTCAGGGTTTGATAAAAGTTATGTTTTATGATCAACCAGAGGAATGTTCTGAACTCCAACCAGAGTCCACAGACGAATCAGATAATGGCCTTCCGACACAGGGAAACTGATCTATTTCCTTTATTCACCCACTGCTAAAGGTGACCTATTGTACTTCCTTGAGCAGGTTAGCATAATGTGATAAAAAATATTTTCATTATATTATTCACATAAAATCATATTTAGATGATGAGATTTTAGTCAGCTCAGTTCTCCTTATTTTGGCCTCCTTTCACTTTAAACCCAAATAAGCTGCTGCTGGCCACGCCCCCAAATCAACGTTTACACTAGCAAGTGAAAATAGCGGCAAACAGAAGCGCAATTAGACAACCGAAAATATTTAAAAAGCATTAGTAGAGCCTCCTGCACAACCAACCAGAATGTAGAAAGTGGTTTCGGGATGTTAAGTCAACATCAACAAATTTGTGTTTTCCAGCAGCCATTGTGCAAGGCATACAGCGGTAAAACCAGATGACCAAATATGAGGGCACGCTGTTTGGGTTGCTAGGTAACAGGTGGAGTGCTGGGGTTGCCAGGTAATGGCACAGTGTGACTCAACAACTGGAAAGTATTTGAAACATCTCATTTTCCACCAAAAATTATTAACTTATCGCCAAAAACCAACTGGATGTTTTTTTGTTTTTTAAGTGCTTGGACGGTTTCTAGAAGCAGTAGAAACCTAAACAAAAATATAAAATGTCCTCTTTAAACATTTCTCAACCAGAAAGGAAACCTGGATTCACCTGCACTGCTCCGAGGGCAGCAAATCCATATAAACACACACACACACACACACACACACACACACACGCACGCACGCACGCACACACACACACACACACACACACACACACACACCCTGAGCCATCTTTCCTTTATTGAGGCCAGGAGTTCATTTCATTTTTGTTCCTACAGAAATGATCTTTAGAAATAAGAACAGAAAAAGTCTAGAAGGATAATAAAAATGATGTGAGTTGTTCCAGAAGGTTTGGGCCTCATGAGGACGTTATTACGGCTCCACTGAAGGGCGGGGTCGTCTCACTTTTAAGGCTCAGTCAGGTTTAATGAATCCCTTTTTAAAAACGAAAGCACTCTGAGCTCGGCGTACATCCAGCTCCTCTTAAATAGAAAATGATGAAGTGCTGTTTTTCATCAGATAACCATGCAGACCTGCAGCTCTAATTAAAATGTGACAAAACCATCAAACCTGAGTGTGTGTTGATGCATTACCATGCAAATTAGAGCACTCTGATCAGCTGATTCACAAAGTGTGAAGTCAGACTTCACTGTTTTTCATTTTGAGTTATGGGAGGGAAATGATGCACAGAAAAGCTGCAGCACTGAACCAGTTTGTCCAACCAACCTGCAGGTAAGTTACCGTAACAACAGAATAAGTGAATCTGTCAGCTGATGCAGGATCAAGATTTAATTAAAAACAAACATTGTGGTGGTTTAACTCCCTCACAGACAAAAATATGTAAAGGTCACCTGAATTTATTTTAATTTTGTGCTCATAACATTATTAAAATGAGTTATTAACTCATTGGGAAGTGGGAACTCGGAGCTGGGTTTGACGTCAGAATTTCAACATGACCGGATCCATAAACTCTAACAAACATCATTTTAAGTTTTGCTTTCCATCAGCAAAAACTTCTTTCAATTTGTTCAGTTCAGAGTAACAGGCGCTAACCATGTTTCCACTCTATCGTGTTGATGCGAGAAGCGGCCATCTTGAAACAGGAAGTTGGCGTTTCAAGTCATAACTTTGGTATTGGGACTTGGAAATCCAACTTTGTTCCAGTTTATTTTTCCAACTGGGAAATCAAAATTCCCCAGTTCTGAGTGCAACTGGAACAAAACCTCAGACTTTGAGTTTTATTTTGAGCTTTTCATCTCCAGTTGAAAGAGAAAAAACAAACAAATCTCAGCAGTTAAAAGTGACCTTATTTACAATGCGTCTACAACAGCACTTTTTTGTCAAATATGTTGAAAAAAATTATTAAAAACATGAATGAGAAAAGCAGTGTTGGGAATTAAATGCTGAAAGTGAAGATGTGAACTCAATTCAAAAGGTTAAGATGCTGAACTAGAAACATGAATCAATTCATTGTAACCAAACTGAACTGAGTTTTAAGAACTAGTTCATGTTAAGGATATGTAGTGATCATCTCCTGGGTTTGTTTCTTGAACATCTTTGCTTCACACACACAGACTGTGAGCTGACGTAGATCTTAATGTCATGTCAGTCATTTAGTCTGCGGGCGGCTCCATTAACTAACCGCCCCCTATAGACACAAAACCAATTAACTGAGAAAAAATCTCTCTTCATCTGGCTCTCAGTCAGCCGGTTTACATCCACAAAGTCCATTTCAGACGAGTCTGCAATTAATGCTGCCTGCGTGTCTGCTGGTGAAAGGTCACAGAGCTCAGGAGGAGTTAAAGGTAAATGAAATGTTCTTTATTTCTCTGTTTATTTGCTGTCAGTCAGCTCTTGCAGCTAGAAATCACAAATACAGTAACAGCTGCACAGATAGCAGAGCTGCAGTTCACTGAGTTCATGATGCTGAAAGGCTCAACCTTCATGCTTTCATTTATCTACAATTAATATTATAACTTCCAGTGTTCAGTCTGATCACTCATTAGCTTTATTACTGGACCTGCAGCTGGTTGACTGCTAATGTTTCACATCAAACAGGCTGCAGCATAATTGCTAAATTAATACAATTATGCTGGTTACTGGGAATCAACTGTTATCTGGACCCCAGGATAAGTTAAACACCTGATAACACAATGCTAAGTACGGGGGAGAATCCATGATGCTGTGGGATTGTTTCTCCTCCAAAAAGCCTGCGAACCTCATCAGAGTGTTCAGCATCGGTAAATCTCTGGAAAACTGAATATCACTGCAGTTTTCAGCAGGATAATGATCCAAAATTTACAAATTTATTTGTCAAAAACAAAAAATAATTCACTTTATTCCTTATTCAGTAAAGTTTTTAAAAAAACGTGTAATTTAGGCCATTTTTTTCAAACTTTTTTTTTTTTAAGTGAAAATAACGACAGTAAAATGTCAGTGCAGCGTATTGAACAGTTTTCTTGCTGATTACTTTTTCATTCTTTATAATTATTCTGCATTAATTCATGCATTTATGTTTGTGTTCTTGTTTGCCTTCCTGTGTGATTGGTTGAGGATAAACAGAGTTTAATCCCTGAGGTTAACCTGGCGGCGATGATGATGATGATGATGTAAGCAGTGGGCGGAGCCTCTGAGGTTTCCTTTCTCCCTCTGGGGAGATTAAAGGATTCCTGAATGAAGCGTGACTCGCCCTCCCTCTCTCTCCTCGTCTCCACATTATCGGTCACCATGGCGATGGAGCGCCATAGCCGATGCGAGATCTCTGCCCTCTATATTTACTCTGTTGCCGTGGTGACGGCGAGGTTGGAGGGGGGTAAACTTCTGGGTTAATGTGGTGCCGTTTCATTATTTTGGCCTGACTCTCACAGATGGTGAAGACACCTGAACGTCCCAGCTGTGTTCACTGCTCTCTGGAAATAACACCTCAGACTTCAGCTTAATCTCTACTTCACTGAATAAGACATGTTCGGATGTTAAAAGGGCCACTATTTTCTTTCCATCTAACATCCAGAGGTGGGAACGGATCTGAAGTGTTAAAAACTTGACGGTCCTCAGGAAGGCTGCAGCTTTTAATTGATGCTAATTGCTGGAAATGTCCCCAACGTGTGCCAAGAAGAACAACTTTAAAATCTTACTGCATGAACCAGGCAAAATCCGACCCAAACTACCTGAATGTTACAACTAAAATTTTTGGTCTGTCTGTACAAACTGTATTATGTGTTTCCTGTTCTGAGGGAAGTGATGAAGTGTGTCTCATAAAGCAGCCGCTGTGTCTCCTCTGAGCTGGGAACAGAGCTGGACAGAAGGATAATGAGTTGAGGAAGGATTGTTTTTACTTTTTGGACCCGTTATTTTACCAACTTACTTAGAATAAGTGGAAGATGATGGATTTTACAGATATATTTTTACTTAGATGTGATATTTCTGACCTGATCGAGTTTACAGCAAGCGACTAATTTTTCCTCGACAGTCTGAACGGACAAATCTGATCTTTCCTCCCCACAAAAAATCTGATTTTAACTAAATCGAACATCTGATTTTTATTCAAAGCGTCTTCAGTCTGAACGGTCATGTCGCTTTTTATCCAACATACAACGTTGGTGAGAGACGTGTATCGAAATTCACAATAATTCTGCTCCAGAAAAAGACAGACGACGTAAACGATGACGATGATTCTGAAACTATGAAAGCAGTTTGTTTCAATGACATCACAATCCCACCACTCTTGGTTCTGACTTCATATCCAAACAGATTTCTCTGCTGAAGTTTCAGGCAATGCTCCACAAACACTAATATCAGCTTCTTTTTTCTTGTTACAGTCCAGTGATGATCCATTGTTGAATAAACTTATCCATAAACAGCTCAATTCTTTATTACTTCTGTAATCAGAGCGCTGAAGTGTGCCATCCACGTTCTTCTTCTGCGCTTTAAATTTGTAAACACATAGAAGTTTGGCAGGAGTCACGTTTAATTAGTAAAACGAAGGACTGAACAACAAAAATGTTATTTTAGTCATTGCTATGTCGTAGCCTTAGCAACAACCGTGTCCACAGAAGAATTGTAGTTTTTCCTGATAAACTTTTATGTGGCATTTGCAGCTTTCAATGCAGTTCAGATTCCTGATCACGAAGGCTCAGCTCAGATTATGAAGGCCTGAACAAAGTGAGAAGTTCACTTGAAAACCTGATGTGACGCGTCTCCCATCAGCTGCTTCTTAATGACGACGAGGTTTTAAATGCCTCGTGTGTTTCTGAAGTCCTGAACAGAAATAGATTTAGAGGCTCCAATCCAAGAAACGAGCCGACAAACACTCCTGGCTGGATGGGAACAAACAGCATCACTGCAGCTGTGCCTCCATTTTTATCTTCATCTTTCACATCCTCAATCGCATCTTTATTTAATCTCTGGTAATTCATAACTGAATACTTTTACAACAGGTGCTGTTGTATGAATTATTGTATCAGTTTCCTCTCATATAAACACTTTCTAACCTGTTAAAGTCAACCTCACAGTTTGTAAAGGCTAAACTTTTTGGTGCAAATTCAGGATAAAAAAGGCAAAGAGAAATTTTAAGAGACAAACTGTTGGCTACAAACTCCACTAATAAACTTCACTGGAAAACTAAAAGCTGACATCTTTGTATCAATGACATCGGCATGTAGATATTAGCCAATTTGCAGGTTGGTGTGAAACATAAATACACAAAAAATTGTAATAAAACTACTTCAGATACAAAATAATATGAATCTGAATACTCATGTTAACGTCTCCTCCCTTCTCTCTGCCCACTTCCTGTCTGGTGACTGTCAATAAAGGTTTCTAGTACCAAAAAAACCCTAAAATAAAAGACATCAGAGATGAAAAAAATCTGCTTAAGAACTTTTCCTGATCTGTATCAGAGTGGAGAAAACTCAAACAAAAACCTGAGAAGTTTGCTAATTAAAAAAACAATGGAAAAGATTAGTTCCCCAGCCTCTTATTCAGGATTAATCCAGCTGTTGAAAACCAAACTTTCCCCTAACAGCTTCAACAAGGCCATTGATGCTTGCTGATAGTAAAGTTGTGTTAGCCACAGAGGTCGATGCCTCTCTAATATTTGCTGGATCTCAGAGAACCAGTGATGTTTACCTTTGGATTGAGGACCAGCTGCTGTTCGTCGAAGTGCAGCAGCGCCACAGAGTTGGACTCAGAGTTGTTGACAAAGATCTGCAGGCAGGGATACAGCGACGTTCCCTTACAGTCGGCTCCACACGTAAAAACACACTCAAACATCTCCTCAGGACGCAGCACAGACACCACCTGCAAAACAAGATGGATGATCAGCAGAAGCACCAATCATTTACTGTCTTCACCAAAAACAAAATGAATATGTTTAGTTCTGGGAAATCACTTTGTATGTTCAAGGAAACTTTAATTAATGCCTTGAAATTTCTGAAAGTTCCAGAGAAGTACACTGCAACATCCTGGGTGTGTGAAATAAATAAAATGCTGTCTTATCATATCCAGTGCAACATCTGAGACAATGCAAGTGTCTTTTGTCATTGCTGACATTTACCACTGGACTTTGACGCAGCAATTAACCTTCTTTAGTGTTTATAGACCAGTCAATACAGGACAGTTTGTAACAGGACCAACATTAAACCCAACGGCATTTTACAAAGAAGAATCACATTCTGTCATGGAAACCAGAAAAGTCAAGAAAAGTGGAAATGGAAATGAGAAGTTTGTCTAAAAGATGAGTGGTGGTCATTATTGGTCTGAAACGACGAAACGGATGAACAAACAGCAAATGGAGACGACGCCATCAATCTAACCTGCTTCTATAAAAATCTACCAGTCTTCACTCAACAGGCCAAAGAGCTGCAGTAAACTGAAGTTTTCTGATTTATGTTTTATTATGTCATAGATTCACTAATGGCACATTGGAGGAGCGCTCTAACACATGACCAGAACCTGCACAATTCAGGAAAATACCCTCCAACTGACACATGAACATCAGTCCAAGATGATGCAATAAGCTAACAGCCGAATAAATCATCTGAATAAATTCATCATCCAAAGCACACAGCATAAAGTGCAGGCGCTGGAAGCCTGTAATTCATTTCATGCATATATTCCCAAAGGCTTTGAAATGCCACAGCCTGAAGAGCTGGACAAATCCACTTTTCATCGACAACCGAAAAGATTAAAATGAGTAAATCAGAAACAAAACATCTGTCTGAGGCTGATTGTTTGACTATTTTTAAAAAATACATTTAATTGTCAACACTAAAGGTCATGTTGGTCTCCTGGTTCAGAACTGACCTCTTTACATGTATTAGTGGCCAGAAGCTCCTTAGAATAGGCAAAAAAAATCCAGCAAAATAAAACCATGGTGATGCTTCTGAAAATTGAAAATGAATTAGATTCTCTAACAACATTAGAGTTTTTATAACTTGTGTCCAAGTCTAGAAATCAAGTTGCCCTCTTTAACATAAACTAGTGGTGAGAAAACACAGACAAGTGTTTTCACAGTCATGGTTCTAAATCTTCATTACAAGGAAAAACCTGAATTGTGTTCCTCCACAAAAATACTAATCCTGATGTTCAACATGGTCAGTTTGTGTTAAGCAGCTTGTGAAACATTTCTCTGTTTTCAGTCAGTTGTCAGGGAACCAAAGCACTTTACCAAAAAGAGTCTGTCTCCTTTAATCAGGTTGTTTGACTTACTGCTGCCAAAACGGATGGCTGCACCGAGAACTGAGCTCTACAATCAGAAGTAAACATCAGACAGCAGACACTTAAGTATACTTTTGGCTTTTGTCCAATTTGTGAACACATGAAACTTCAAAGTGATGAAGATTAAAAGAGGTGCTAACCACTGTAAACACAGCGTGTAGTAATTACTGTTTCCATGGAAACCAATAGAGAAATAAATCAAGACAATGACAATAAAACGTTCATGGAATTAAAGCAAAACTGTAAAAAGATGACAGAAACAAGACAGCTGAATACTTTCTAATACATTGTATTGCATTTTCTTATCCAGCTCTTTAATTAGAGCAGGTAACATTTTCTCCTCAAACAACAAAAGTGATCTGAAGTTTCTTTATGTAGAAAAACTAGATAAACTTCAGTAGTTTGACTCAGGTGTGTTTTTTTTTTTCCTGACACATAACCAGACTCTGCAGTTCTAAAAAACTCAGAAACTGCAGATCTGGTTCTAAATGGTGCAATTATCTGAGACTGTTTTAATAGACTAAGTTATAGAGCACTCCTGTAGCAATTAGACTGCAGGATGACTTCATTTCTGTAGAGTCAATGATTCAGTTCAGTCAAAGCATCTCCAGATGATAATACTTCAATATAATATTTAGTGTAACTGGCCGTAAAATTCCCTGTGAATGGACAGTAACAGAATAAATTCAACTGATTTAAGCTGAGTTTGATACAAACCTTATTAATTTATCACTAAACTAATTGGGCTAAAATGAATGAATGTAATTAAACTGTGCAGTCAGTGAGTCGGTGACGCACCAAGCTATAACAGCTCAGCGTTATAGATCCTGTCAGATCAGATCAATCATGTTCCACTGATCACCTTCACTTTACATCAACTTGATCAACACTGAGCAACATCTGATCACTACAGCCTCCTTCACTGTTTAAGGAATTAACTGGTCATTACAAACAGATTGGAATCTGAACAGTATTACACATATTGGCCATATTAAAGCTGCTGTTTGTGACTTTTATTAAATATTTGTACATTTTAACAAATTTGTTGGATCTATCACTAAGCTGTAACAGATTGGAATGAGACAAATAATCTGTGAAGAAAAAAAAACTCAAGCTCCTCTGCTGTTTCCCAGCGCTACACAAAAACAACCAATCACATCCTCCATTTAGCATCCCTTTGATCTCTGTTGTGAATGCTAAGGCTACTAGATAAATTGTTTTCCAGTAACAATAAGTTGTTTCTCCCATTAGGACATTTAGCTGCAAGTAGACAAGGTTGATTGACAGCGCTAAGACCCACCTCCTGGCTCTGATTGGTTGGTTTTGAAGTTTCTTCAGATGGCAATAGCAGCTCAGGGAGAAGGTGGAGGCGATTGATCATTTCACAGATTATCTCATATTGTAACTGTCATGACTTGGTGACAGTTTTAACAAATATGTAAAAAACTTATTTTTTTAAAGTTACGTGCTGCAGCTTTAATGAACACTGGATAAGCAAAATAAAGCCTCCAGTAAAATGCATTAGTAATTTTTCAGCTACATAAATGCAGTGATAATATATTTTTTTAGCTCTTCACTAATTTAAGTACAAATTATTGTATTTAAACCTGAAATGTTTCACTTTGTTAGTACACTTAGCAGATACTTTGTTATCGCCTCAAGGCAGGTGGACAAGGTGAAGCCGATTGTCTGAACATCAAATGGGCTTTAAGTGTCTGAATGTGATGTATTGCTGGTACCAGATGGACTGGTTGGACTGTTTCAGAAATGTACCATCTGCTGGGATTTTCACAAACAATCACATCTGTCAGAGAGCAGAGGAGAATAACACACTTCCAACAAACTAAAGGGAATATCAGCTGTAAATGCACAGCATGTTAAAACTCACAAAACTGGGAGATAAAACTGGAAACATCAATTCAAAAAGGATCGTTACAATTTGTAAAATATGTGACTGGCAAAAACATAACAGTGAACATAAATAATAAAAAATGGAAATGACCGCCAATAAAACCTGTGTGGTGCAGTTTTTAATCATTCATGGCGTCCCTTGCAACATATGAAGTTATGCCCAAAGTAAAGCACAATAACACATTTAATTTTATTGTTTTATGGGTTAAGAACAAGCTTCAGAGTCTGCAACTAAAACATCGTAAAATTAATGCAAATAGATGCATGCTGCACCGTTCAGGTCTCCTAGACATAATTAACACACTAAATCAAAGTCTTACTGGACCAGATGACTAAAAAAAAGTAGCATTTTTTTTTCAAAGTGCATTTTGGAATCTAGCTAAAAAGTTTATTCAAAATTAAAACTGTGTTCGTAACATAAATAACCTGCAGCGCGATTAATCGCTTTAACCGGTATAATTTCAGCTCGGTGCGGGTTCGGTCCGGTTCTGACCCCACCGGAGCGCAGCGCAGCTCGCCGCCGGGCTCACCGTGCAGTTGGCCGGCTTGCTCTGCAGGCTCTGCAGCGTCGGACTGAGCCAGCAGAAGCCCAGGATGAAGAGGCTGAGGATCCCACAGGCGATCAGGAACAAACCCAGCCGGATGCTCTTGTCCTCAGCCTCGGAGTACTCGTACGACACCCGGATCTTCGCCATGGCCCCCCGCGGAGACCTCCGCCGGCATGGAGAGCAGGAAGCGGGGATGAGCGGCTGAAAAGCGGAGGGAAGGAGGAAGATGAGGAGGAGAAGCGGCTGCTGCTCACAGCCTGAGTTAATCAGCGGCTGCTTTCAGACTCTGAGTCCGTTTTATTTACTCTCCCTCCATCCTTCACTCCCTCACCATCTCTCCATTTTTTGTTGCATCTGTTTACTGAGATTTCCATAATCTGCCCTCCTCCCATCGCAGTGCTCTCTCTCCGGCTCACTTCCACTGTTTGCTTCAGAAACATCACAAAAAAGCTCTGAAAAATGGTTTACTTATGTATTTTCTCCAACTTACAACTTGAACATTTGTCGAACAAAATCTTAATTCACTGGATGATTCTTTGTAAATGTTAAAGTCACCTATTACAACTAGTGTATGAATAAAATAAAAACAATATTAGGTTTTAATAAAGATTTCACTCATTTATCAAGGAGAGAAATAAGTGCTTTTAAGCTGAAAGAGTCTGGTGGTCTGGGGGAACTTCCTGTTCACCATATTGGAGGACAAACAATAGATTCATATTTTCCTTCCATGTCTGAGGACATTTTATGTAAACTGACACGTCTACATATCCGATAACATACATACTAAGTTCAGACCAAAACCATTGGTAGATTTTGGTTCAAAGTGATAACAACATAAAAGCAATATGAAAGTTTCAGAGCAACAAAACAAGAGCCACAACTTGAATCTGATAAAGAATCAGTGGGAAAAGTTAATGAAGATGTGCTTTATGTAGGGTAAAAATAATTTTTGACCCAATTTATTTAGGTTAAAAAAAAAAATTGTTCCCCCTCCAAATTAAAACTTCTTTTGTGCTGTATTAATTTATGAGTGATGAGTTATTTCCTGTTACAGAAAATAAATATTTTAAAATCTTTTATTGTTATCACATTCACATTAACAACGCAGAATGATTTCTGTATTATATTATATTATATTATATATACCACAACCAATATTAAATCACAAAATAAGCTGATTAAAGTTGAACAAGTACTTAATTTACATTGGGCTTTTATTGTGAAGGCCTGGGGGAAGTTGTATTAATTCACTTAGCTAACATGAGACTACAAAACAGACGCTGATGTACAAGTATGTAGGACCGAAACTGACATCATTTAAATAAATAAACAGACATTTAACTTCAACGTTGAAAGCCAAAGCTGAAAACAAGTCAAACTATCAAAACAAACAAACATTTGGGGAAATGCTAACTTACTTAGCATTAGCAGTTAGCTTCCGGAGGCTAGCTGCCTGTAGTTCAACCTGTTTGTAGTGAAAACCAAAGCATCTTCAAAACGTCTTTCTGGTCCCGATAAAAGTCCAAACCGGCTGTTTTTTTAAATTTGTTGCCGAACTATGCCCGGTCCGCTGAACTTTCTCTACCCTTTACTTCTGTTTCTCAGTGGGTGCGTTTGAGGGACTGTTAAAAAACCGAAATTTTTAATAGCGTGTTTAATTTATAGTGTTTTACTTTTCATTTTAACCTGAAGCTTCACGCTTACTGAATATTAATGCTATGTGTTGAAAACATTAACTTCTACAGGCCAGTTACATAAAAGTTCAGAAGAGGACATGGTGAGTTTAATAGATTATCTTTGCTTTGGCAAATCCTCAACACATTCTAGTCCTTCAAAATCTAATATCGATTTAGATACCATCATTCAATTTTTTAGCCTAAATCCAACAATCCATGCCACACTTTTAAGAGTTATTTATATAACAAAAGAAACAAAAAACAACTAATTGCTTTCCTCTTCAATATTTTGCTCGACTTTGTGCAGATCTGTCACATTAAATCCAAATATCTGGAAGTTAGTTATTGTTATGTGACTGATGTGGGATTTTTTTAAGACGAAGAATAACTTTTGCAAAGCGTTGCCTGGTGAAGACTCTGCTGCCAGCAGCTCATGTCTGAGCTTGACCTTCTCACAGGTTCAGGTGTTGACACTCCTGGTCACATGGTGCAGCAGTGTGACAGTTTCTATGGTTTCACCTTTCTCTCTCTCCTGTTGTAGTGATGTTCGCTCGCTCCTGCAGCCTGATGATTCAATCCAGATCTGAGTTTTATTACGCCGCTGGCTGCTTGTTGTTCTCTCACTGTTACAAGCTGCATGAGATAAGCCTCTTAGTGGAGGAAGAGCACATCAGTGTCGCTCAGAAACACACTGGACACTTTTACACCTCATTCTTCATAGGGGGCGGCTGTGATGAGCCATGAATGAAGATGTTGTTACTTAGTTTATTGAGAGCATAGAAAACAAATGTGACCCACTTCTAGTCAAAACCTGAGGTGAAAAATTATCCTTTTGTAAACCCTGTTTATATTGTGTTGTCATCAGGTGGCGCTGTAAACTACATCATTATAACAAATATGAAAATAGGCTGCTCTTAATTTCCCTTTGGGATTAATGAAGTGCTTTGAATTTGATCTGAATCAGATTTTGTTGTTTTAAAATAGGAGTACATTACAACATGTTCTACTTAAAGGATTTCACTGATTTAACAGGTAATGAGGTAAAAATCTGGTGAAACTGAGCTCAGTTGAACTCAAGAAGTGGTTTAATTCATAATTTCACAGCAGGTGAGTGATCACTGTTCGTACTTCCAGGTTGGTTTGGACATTTTCCTCCCTGAACAAATTAAATCATCATTTGAAAACTACATTTTGTATTTAACTAACAAATAAAGTTAGTTTGATGACTTTAAACATTTAGGTGTGACAGAGTATTTGCTAACAGCACTGCAATGTTGCTTCTAAAAACATTAATCTAAACCACAGAGATGATTAGTTACATTTTCTTCATTTAATTTATTTTAATTATTCCGTTTATTGATGAAAGTTTGTCTGCCTGGGTTTTATTTCCTGTGGGTTTCCCTGTGTGTGCAGTTGGAGATGCAAACAGCCGCCTAAAATGTTCTTCACGGACCCAATGATCAATGAGCCGACTGAGACCCGATCGATTTCCGGTCCTTCCAGTCGGAGCTGAGGGTGTGAGGAAATAAAAGCATCGCTCTGGGTGAGGCTGCGGTTCTGTCTGAGTCACCTTCAGTTTGTAACGACGGCTGGGTGAAAAATGTCCGCCTTCTCTAAAACAACCATCACTTCTTCTGATCAGACATGAGCTGATAGTAAAACATTTGGACCTGGAGCAGCTGTGTTCAACTGAAACAGACTCAGAAACGTCTCAAAACTTAGAATGTTATAAAAAAGTTCCAGATTTTCTGTCCTTCATTTCAGAAACAGTGAAATATTTCAGGTGTTTATTTCTTGTTATTTCTACAATTCTGGCTTAAAGAGAATGAAAACTCTCAATTTTTAATCCCAGAAAATTACAATACTATGGGAAGGTCATTGCATGT
This sequence comes from Poeciliopsis turneri, assembly GCA_922788865.1. NCBI lineage: Eukaryota > Metazoa > Chordata > Actinopteri > Cyprinodontiformes > Poeciliidae > Poeciliopsis > Poeciliopsis turneri. The sequence continues at coordinate 950,536 of CAKLNU010000303.1, read as the reverse complement.
TCATAGAAAGTTAAGTGGAGGGAAAAATGCACTGATGACCAGGGTAGCAACAAGGAGTGAACAAAAACTGGAGTTGGAACATTAATTACTTATTGCTACAATAAATTATCCTATTTATTGTTAATATTTCTAAATTCCATTTGGAATAGATTACTTTTTTAATCTTCTTGAATATGTAAATCTGGAAAACTGAAATGTTTGGTTTGAGACATAAAACATTTTTTCAAACCTTTTATAAAAAGGATGGCGATTAATGACAACAAATGAGTTTCATAAATTGAACTTTTTCATGATGTCATTTTTGAGACATTCATCTGATCAGGAGGAAACATTTTGGATGGATCTAAAAGTTGCAGGAAGGATTTGGCCGCCCTGAAACCGTTTGTCTCAGAAATCTGCAGCGGGTCCGAACAGAACCGCCTGAATCACCTTAGCAACTTCTGCTGGTGTCGTCTCTGCAAAAACCTGCAGCTCTGAACAGCCGAGTGAATCCATGGCGGCGGTAATCAGGGAGGCATGTGGCGGGATTATCATCATCTCTGGAGATCAAAAGATTAGAAATAATAACGGGAATCGGAGCAGGAGAACCAGGCCCACATGTCTGTGCAAGCAGAACCATCAGACAGTTCAAAACAGGGACTTCAACTTAAAGTCGAACTGGATGTGATCTGCACAATATTTGCTCCTTCTGTTCAGGAAAAACAGAAGCAAGCATGACTGGAGCAGAGGAAACATTTGGCTGGAAATCCCTCCGTCAACAGCGACTGACAGGCTGGAGGCGACGCTGCGACCTGGAGCTCTGATGCAGCAGTTTGATAGTTTCAGGCTGCAGGATGGAGACTTTTCAGCTTTCCGATGACGTTCAAATCAGGGTCAAAAGGTTACAGTTTTTTCATATGTTACATTGAAAAAATAAAGATTTCATTACCTTTGGGGTATTTTTGGGATTATCCAGCATTGCTAACCCAAAGCTAGCTCTGTGTGAATCATGACCAAGAGACTGCGATCATAGAAACAGCTTTTTGTTTGGAGATGAAGGGATGAAGCTGCTGTCAACGTTGGGCGTCAGCAACTAATGTGAAAATATTTAAGACAGAAGAAATGATTCGAGCATCTAAAGTTGGATGTCTTGTTTCTCTGCAGGGGAAACTGACTCACTCTGCGTGAGCTAATGATGTCTGTTGTTGCTTCAATAAAAAAAGAAATGAGCTAATTAACTGAAGTGAAGTTTTAATTTGCTTCATTCGCCCACTCTCACACTGCTACACTTTTTTTTAGATTTGTTTGTTGGTTACATAACTTCTGTACAGGCAAATTATTTTTACATCGTCACGTGTTGGAGGAACAAGTTAGATTTGAAATGAATGATCAGAACTCAACATCTCATTTTCACAGTTGATTAAATTCGCCACATTCGACTGGTTGGTCTCAGATTGAATTTAACAGCTGCTGTAAATTCTGCTATGTAAAATATTTAATGTTCACACTACGAGGTCATCAGTCGCTCTCTGAGCCAGAGGACATGAACCTCTGAGCCCAGACAGACACCTGAAGAGGTGATCTGACTGGAAACACTGAGAAGATGCTGGGGAAGCCTAAAAAGATGAACGAGGGCCTCTACAGGTGGTGACATGAAACTGCAGCAACTGAGAGATTTAGTTTAATTCAAAACTCAGAAAGACAACACTGGTCCATTTATGAAGCAAGATGATAAAAACAAAAACAAAACGTCGAGACTGAGACCTTGAAAGGTTTCAAACCCTCTGGAGGGACAAACTGGCTGGAGAGAGAGACTTCTGGTCTGGATCACCGCGGAAACTGCAGAACCAGACCTGGAGGAGCAACGGATGGTTGGTTGGTTGGTTGGTTGATTGGTTGATTGGTTGGTTGGTTGGTTCTCTGTTTTTTTCAGATGCATGGATAACACGATGATAAAAAAACAGATAAATGGATGAATTATCATTTTCAGAGTCTAACAGTAGTTTTGGTTGAATGATTCAAGCCTTACATCTCATTAATTATCTTGCCAAAACGTTTTTAATGCTGTTTCTTATTCAATCTGTTAAATGAAACCTGGAAGTGCTGAACATATAAAATTGCAAATAATATAAGTTTAGTTTTAAATCCGTTTTTGGTTGAAATCCTTGATCATGAAAATCCATCAAGGCGCCTTCTGAACTCATCAAACATTAATCTGCATAATCAGTCAATTAACTGAAAAAATAGAAGAAAATCTTCTTGATTCAACTTGGTCGATCATGTGTTCAGCCAAGACGAGCTCTGTTACCACGAATTTAATAAAGTTTTCAAATGAAAGGCAATAACAAAGTGTCCTAAATAAACCTTTTCCAGAAAAGGTTATTTATTATTCTTTACGGTTCTGCTGCCCTCCTGTGGACAAACACCGACCTGCACGTGTCATCAATTAATGCTGATCCACTGAAAGAGAAGATAACTGATTTTAAAGATAAGACACTGTAAAAACAATCAGATATTCAGAGGAGTCATCACCATGGAGACGCCTGTAAGATCCCCAGGATGAGCTGGAGCAGAAATTAGACATCATGATGAAGGATCAGCTAATGTTTTAAATATAAATAAAAATAATAAAAAAAGATGGTTTAAGTTTCTTATATAATAAATTGATATTTCATGACAGATTCACACTGAGATCTATTATTGTTATAAAATGGGGATGAAAGTAGTTTTCAACTTAAGACTTATATAAGTACCAAAAATATTTTTCTTTATTTTGAAACCTAAAAAGAACAATAAAGTCTATTTAATAACAAATACATAAATAAAGGAGATTCATGAAAAACATAAAATCTTGTCACATTTGTGGGTCTAAAGTCTTATTTAGCTGGACTGGAGGCAGATTTGGCTCCTAACTAAGACTGTAAAAGCTAAAGGTCCCTTCAAAATAAGAGCCTGAATTATACCAGAGTAAAGTGGCTCAAGCTATATAAATGTTTATTGGTTCCTGGACTGAAACTGAATGAAAAAGCAACAAATTTTCAAATAAAATCTCACAGATAGTTGTGAAGTCAGGAGAAACCAGTTTAAAACATCCGAGGTAAATCTGACGTTACTGAAACAAAAAACTGACAGAAACAAATGAATTATGTGAGAAAAACTATTTCCCTCTTCATCTGGAGGAAATTTGCCTAAAATAAATCCAAACTGTTGATGGAAGATCAAAAAAAAGAAAAAGAAAATGAACGAACGGTCAGAAAACTGAATCTAACAGCCAACGTTACGATTGTGAGTAAACAACCAGAAAGAAACAGTCTGGACTCGGCGTTCAGTTTCATTACCAGAATATTTATTTTATTCTTTTTTTCCTATTAAAACACTAGCTGCCATATTTGATAAAACAGCCAACGGCTAAGTCCTCCAATCAAATCTCCTCAGACAGGTCACATGGGTCTGTGGGCGTGTCCTTGGCTTGTTGCTTGTGGCATGACCAAGCTGTTGTCATGGCGACCGACATAACAGGAAGTCTCATATTGCATCATTCAGAGGCCGGGTCTCCTTGTTTGGGGCCAATTTCTCTTTCTTTCGTTCTGCTGCCTTGGTGTCGTGAATATTTATTCAGAAACAGCCACATGGCACAGTGGCGCCTCCTGGAGGGAGTTTAGGGTAACTGAATGTAAAGTAAAAAAAATGCAGGAGTTTGGTTTGGTTTTCTTGCAGACAGTCTGAGTTTTGTTTTTGTCTCCATCCACTAATTACAGCCAGCTGTAAATTAGCTGAGCAGGATGGCAGGTGGAAGCAGCTGCTCCGACTCCAACAACAATAAATCCGCATAAATCAATTAGCACCTCTAAAAAGCTGCTCTAAAAGGTAAAAATGTCACGCTTCCTTCAGATTCAATGGTCCCAAACCAGGAAAACACAATCATGAAGGTTTCAGCAAGAAAACCAAAGAGTCAGAGTAGCTTCTGGGGGGAAAGAGGACGAATGTAGCAGGGGAATAAAAACAAAGAGGAATGGAAAAACAAACATGGATGTTTGGATAAAATAGAAGAAAAGTGAAAGTAAAGGTCAGAGCTGACTGTGACCTGAAGAAAGGCTGCCGTTTCATTTCAGTCCAGAACAATCTGAACTAAAATATTCCTTTATAGGTAAACAAACAGAGGTAAGAGGTTGAATGCTGTTTTTTTACTGTCAACAAAAGCACAAAATCGCACTTGAAACAAGTTGAAAATATTCCCTAAAGTCAGGATTTTAAGCAGCTTTAATTTCTGACTGAAACTTCCAGTCTGTGTTGATTTTTGGTCCATTTATCAAAAAACCAATTAATTGTTGCAGGTTTCCAGCAGATGTTAGGAAACAGGAAAACATCCAAGAGACATTAGAGCCTCTATTAACGAGTTATGAGAAGCTAATGCATCAGACCACTCAGTTCACTTGAAGATAAATATTATAAACATTTAAAAACTCTAAGCTTATTTGTTTAACAGTAAATTCAGAGCAGCTTTTTACTGTCTGACGTTTCTTTGGCTGTTTTTATATCAGATAAAATGTTCAATAAAGCTACAAAATACCTGCCAGCTTCAGCTAACTCTGGCATTATTCCAGCAGAAATATCTGATTATATGAAAATTATTGTTGATGGTCAGATTTTTAGAGAAAAGTAAAGGATTTTCATGAGAAATTTAAGAAATTATTTTGCCCAAATCAGAATCTAGAGCCTTTAAATACTTAACAAGTGGATGTTTATTTTTTTTCTACATTTAACTATAAAATGTATTTATTTATTTTTATTTTCTCCTTGAAAAAGGAAAAAAAAAAACATTTTTCATGATCAATATTCTTAGTTATATTAAATTGAACTTTTTGTTAGTTTTATTGATTGTTTTTGCCTGTTTCTGTTTCAAACATCTTAGGTTGTTTTTTTAAACTATTTAAATAAAACCTCAGAAAAAACTAAGATTTGCTTTAATATTAAACCGCTTCATGAAGACTAAATGTTAGTGTGATTTGTTGACAATAAAAAAAACGTCATTTTGATGTAAATAACTGAGTTCACTTAGAAAAAAAAAAAAAAAGCTTCAGGAAACACAAATCAACCCGTTCCAGTTAAAGTGGCGTTTCTGAGTTTTCTACATAACATCAAGAAAACAGAAAAAATATATATATTTTCTCTTTTATTATGAAATAGTGCTACAATGTACATTGCATTTTGTCTCCTGATTGCCCACTGAGTGGTGATGTGTGTCCTGATCTGTAATTCTGGTAAAAACGAAAAAATATTTTCAGCTTCTTCTGCACCACAGAGTGAAAAATTCTCCATCCTGACGGGCGAGTAAACCCAGTTTTCTCTGTTAAAACCTGTTTCTCCATAAAAGCTTCTTTAGAAAACAACAGTCAGTGTTTGAGTTGTTACCAGCTCTGTCTGTTTCACTCACCAGACCAAAACAAGTCATGGAGAAGAAGCGGGAATAAAATAAAAACAGAAATGAGGTAAAAGACAAACGTAAAAGAGAAAAAGGTAAAATGATGAAGTCTGTCAGAGAGGTGGGCACCGTCCTGAGTCCTTACAGGCCAGATTCATATGAGTGGCAGAGGCGGGAAAACCTCCAGGGGTGGGACTGATGAGCCAGGAGGGCCAATGGCAGGCAGTCAGGAAGGAGGAAGAGCCAATCAGAAGGCCTGCTGGGCAGGATTGTAGTTGAAAGTGGAGGGAACATGAGGTCGCTCTTCTAGTTTGTCATATTCAAGATGAAACTCCTGAAAACAAAGAATCAAACGCTGCAGTGAGATTCACCAACTTCACACTGAACCAGAGCTAAAGATGAAACACTTTATGCTGCTAATGAACCACAAACTGTCCCAGAAATGAATGTGATATAAGTGACAATTTAGATGTTTTTAAAACATTTTCAATGAATCTGATAAACACAAATAAGATGCATGTTCAACTTCTAAAAGGCTAACTAATATTTGATTTCTACAAAAAAAAGATTTCAGAAAAAACAAAACAAACAAAAAAACAAAAACAGGCAAATCTTCCTGTCAGCAAAACAAAAACTCCTGCAAACTAACGACTTTGTACTGCGTGTCAAATGTTTGCAGCATCTCTTTAACTTTTAAACAAACTAAACAAATGCAAATTATGGAGCTCACTTTACTTTATGATGTAATTAATTGATTTATTGCTTATTATGACAGGTTTAGTCATGACAGATGAACTCATGATAAAGCATTAAACAAATTAATTCCATAATTATTAAACAACATTACTGTTAACCACAACAATAATGGTTAACAATTAATTAACCATAATTACACTGTCGGTGCCTTATATGGATTTCAATCAGAAAACATTGAAGATGTAAATCTGATAAAACTGAAGGTTTCTAGTTCAGCCTTTTACTGTTTCAGATCAGGAGCAGTTAAAGCAGTTTCCATAGAAGCTAAAAAGTCAGCTACGCTAGTTCTGCTAACGCGAAAGCGCTACACCAAGACGGCATTTAGTGGAACCAAATGCTGAATCACCAAACCGTTAGAAAGGCTTCAATCCTTGAGCGCCAATTTTAGTTTGATTAAACATTCTGGGGACATTTTAACCAAAATTAGGTTAATTATAGTAGCAAAGTTAGTGGCATTGTAAAATATTATTTCAAATGTTATATGAAGATGTCATTAAGACACAAAGATGGTAAACTAATAAAATGAATGTTGTGTAATCATAAAGTACAATTATTCCAGTTTTAAAAACAAACCCAGTTCACTGCAGGAACCAGAAGTACATATGAACGACTGTAAACCTAATCTTTGGTTCACCTTGGCAACCTTCCTCCAGTTGAGACAATCGAAGAAGTAGTAGGTCCCTCTTTCGTAGGCGTTGGTCTTTAACGTGGGCTCCATCCCAGGGGCCCGCGTTATCCAAACCCGCTCCTCTTTATGATACCGCCAGTCCCGGTTAAAACTGGACACAGAAAGGCAGACATGCTGGTCAGTTCGCAGCGTGCGGGCCGGCGGGCCGGGATCCCAGCAGAGGACGGCGGCCTTACAGTTCTACTGCAGCCAGCAGCTGGAGCAGGTCTCCTCCGTTCATGTAGTAGAGATAAAACAGCAGATCTTCTCCGTACCGAGACAACTTAATGGCTGCTAGCTGCAAACAGAGAGGGAAACCCATCATAACGATGCAGATTACACAAATCTAAGACATTTTGACAGGTTTTAATCCATGAATAAGAATGTTTTGCTGCGTACCTTGTCCCTTATGTGGATGTTGGTTAGATACTCTGACGGGACGTGAAAGTCTGCAGAGACGAACCAAAGAATGGTTTCAGATTCTGAAAAACACTAAACATGCTAAAAAAAGGACTGAACAAGACGCTGAGTGAACAAAGTGTTAGTTAAATATTTTCAATTTTAACTTCAGTACATTTACAATAGTCACAGGTTTGTTGTCAAGGAAACTCACCGATGTCCTGCGGCCGACACGGCGCCGACGCCCACGGAGACGCAAACTTAGGATACAGATTCCTGACAGAAACACACACACACACACACACACACCTACTGTCATACCAGAAGTTTCAATTCAGCAGAAATATTTTATGAATCTGTTAAACGTTTCTCCACTTCGTCTCAGTTCAGCCGGTAAAAGTCAGCAGGCAGCAAAAAGTTTCATTTTCTCCAGCAGAGAATGTCAGTCAATCTTTTATTAATAAAAATCTGATAAGTGTGGCATGCACCTGTGATTATAAATAATTAATAAACACAGTCCATATGTGTGTGACGAAGCAAAGCTTGAAATGTTTTATTGTGATTTCTCATGTTTTGCTCCTAATTCTTCTATTTTCTGTGCTCTTGCATTACATTTACTCAGTTAGAAACAAAATTAACATTTTAATAATTAATACATTTGAATTTCCCAGAAAAAGAATGAATCCATCCATCCTGCATTTAAAGACAGATTAACATTTTGATATTTCTAATTTTAAAGCAAATCCCAGCAGGTTTCTAATCTCAGACTGAATTGACTGATTTTCATCCGTCGGCTAACAGCGCAAACCAGAAAGTACAGAAAATCCAGAGAAAAAAAGAACAACTTCCAACAAACTGCAGGAAATATGAGAGCAGATTAAAACTGAACCGGATCAGAACCACAGCCTGGAAGATGCAAGGTGGTTAAATACACTGAATAATGGCGAGAAACCCTAAAATCTTTCAGTTAAAGTTGAGTTTTCTGCTTCTATTAGTGTGTGTGTGTGTGTGTGTGTGTGTGTGTGTGTGTGTTGTGTGTGTGTGTGTGTGTCGTCTTACTCAGGTGAGTTGAGGTTCAGGCCCAGTGTGGTGAGGTCTGAGCCCAGCGCTAGGTGAACCATGCCGGGATCCGTCTCTGCCGCCCGGATGAACGTCAACAAGCCGATCATGCCAAACTGGTCCGTTACCATGCCGACGGGAATGTTGGTCACTCGGCCTGAGACGCAGTGATAATGAGGAGACAGACTGCAGCAGTGGCTCGGTGGGGAGGAATGAGGAGTTTCTTACCATCGGGAAGAACCTGGATGCCTTTCTTCTGCTGGTTGTTGTTGCTCGGAGCCGAGCTTTTATCGCCGGGGAACTTGGGACCGTCGGCGCTCGAAGACGCCTTTCCCGACGAGTTCAGGTTCTGCTGGGAAACGGCAGAGAGCAAGAACTCAGAAAGGAAATAGCTGAGAAACAGTGAGCTCATCCTATCTGAGGCGTTCAGACCGTTTTGTCGTCGCTGTTGCTGTTAGGATCTTTAGTTTGGTAATTTGGACCGGGGAGAGCTGGGAAATCTTCATTATGGATCGAAAAGTCCTGCGACTGTTCACTGGATGGCTTGGTTACCATGCCAACTGGGAATAATGAAAACAGAAACTGATCCATAACTATATGCAGGGCTCATTGAATTTTCACACAGAAAAATTCAATTTTCAAACTTTTCCAACATCAAATGAATTAACTAAAACATAAGTTTAATTTACTATTACATAACATCCTTTATTACTGTTATTAGTAACGTATTGAGATATTATTCAACTTTCTACAGCAGAGACAAAATAAACTAACAATTTTGATCATTCTAACGTGAAAGTTTAGCCTGATTTAACTTCAAACAGTGAAGAAAATTCTGTTGTATGTTGGGTTTATGTAAATATCTGATTTAACTTGTAAATAACTTTTTCTAGATGTTACATTTCACTTAATTACAAAACCTTTAGCTGCAGTTTAAAATCAAGCACTTTCAAGAACTTTATGCAGAAATTAAATGATTTCAAGCGTCTGTATGAATATAAACAACCATGAACAGCTTCAAAACAAGAAATATTAAATGCAATCAAATTTTTACATTCATGTAATAATTACAGAAAGAATAAAACACAAATGAAATCAGGAAAGGTCATTTGACAGTTTGCAGTAGTGAAATAAAAAGCTGCATGCTCGTACGGATGTTTTGTATCGTCTGTGTGTTACCGTAGGGCGCCCGGCCGGCCAGCGGGTTCAGCTGCGGGGTCGGGTTCGAACTCCCGTCTCTCCGGCTCCGATCCGCCAACGCCGGGAAGTCGGACAGATCCAACCCCGTCACATTCTCACTGCCGTCTGGAGGAGCAGAGGCAACAAAATGCCTTCAAACGCCGTTTCTACAAACTTTTACTTTTATTCCTGACACTGAAATCTGATCCAGCAGGTTTCACTTCTTGTACCTGTGCCGTTGAAAATGTTGCTGGTTAAGGAGTTGCTCATGTTGAAGCCTGGATTCCTTTTAGAAGAAACAAAAAAAAGGTGAACTTCTTCACGAAAAAAAAAAAAAAATCATCCAGAACAAAAGGCAGTAAAATGAGTAAAGAGAATAAATGTTCTGCAGACAGAAAAATGTTTTTAAAGTGTTTTCTAAAACACAAAGTGCCAACATGAGAAAATAAAAACAAACTAAAATCATTTGAAATGTAATGAGATTATTTTTATCTCTTCAACAATGAATTAATAATTAATTGAACAAATAAAGAATCTGCAAAGGATTTTACACTTTTAAACTTTAATCAGTTTAAAAGTGACCAGCTTTGGTTCAGTGTGAGTTTCTATAGATCAGCTGAAAACAAAACGTTTTAACATCTATAGAGAAAACAATCCAGGCAAACAGAGGATTTCAGATCATGATGGCGTCATGAGAACCTGTTGAAGGAGAACCGCGCCTGCTGCTGTTTGGGCATGCCGATGATGCTGGGAGACGACCTGCTGGGACTCCCCATGGTGCCGCTCCGCCCTGCGCCGCTGCCGCCTCGCTCTCCTCCCGTCTGCCCCGTGGGACCGCCCACCTGCTGGTTGTGGTTCAGAACGCTGCGGCTGCTGGTTAAGGGCATGATGGAGGCCCTGCACCAGGAAGAGTCAGGAATACGTCACATTCATCACATAAAACAGCATCATGATGTAAGTTAAAGAAACAGATTCTGTGTTTATTATTTCAGCATCTACACTATAGTTAATATAAGACAGGAGCTTTTATATTGAATTAAGGAGGGATTATTTTAGTAATTGATTAATTGAATAAAATTTGTCCTTTCTGCACTTAAGCTTTTTTAATTCAATATTAGAAATACGCTAAAAGATGTAAAGAAACAAATAATTAGGTTCATTTTATTGTTAAAAAAAAAAAAAAAAAAAAAATTTCTGTTTCTACTCCACGATGAAACCAAATTAAAACCATTAATTCACTGCAACAACAAGATTCAGTTCAACATTTTAAAAGTTCAGGCTTTTTTATAAATCAACAGAAAACCTAATCCACAGAAAAACCAAATCATGACAGTAAAAACGAACACATGAGGGAGCAAACCTGTTGGGCGACGAGGGCGTGTGCAGCGGTCCAGAGTTGGGAGTACTGGTGTGATTGGAGAGCTGTCCGGCGGGTTGGGTCAGCGAGCTTCGACTGAGCTGCGGCGCCGCGCTGCTGTTGATCCCACGGATGGGGAAACCCAGAGCACCTGCAGAGAGAGGAAGTGTCTGTGTTTAGCTAAGAGAATAAAACTAAAAGGTTTTAGAGAGGTTGGAGAGATTCATGAAGACCTGAAGAGAAAGACGGAGCTGAAGATATTTCACATGGAGGCCGAGGTGACATGTCTGCGCTGAGGCAGTGTTTTAAAGAAAACCGTAAAACCTTCAGCAATGGCGCTTACATTTCCTCAAAGCCAACGCCTGTAGCTACGTTTTGATGCATAAATTATTTCCGGAGAGTGAAATATTTGCAAACGGCAGAATTTGTTTGTGAAAAAGGAGAAAACTTAAAAAAGCGTCAGTTGGTACTGTAGCAGTTGAAGAATATCGGGTTACATTGAAAACCTGAAAATGGACAAAAACTTGCATAAAACTAAAATTATGATTTTAGCAAAAGATTAAAAGATATCAAAAAGCTGAATCATTTGAAGACAGCTTAATGCCTTCTGATTAGTTTAAAAGTTGAATGGCATTTATAGGTTGAAGATGGCAAAAAGCACAAAGATTTTACTGAATTTTGTATAAAAGATAAAATATTTCAAAAATGATAAAAAAATAAAATTAGTTTTAGTATGCAGAAGTATTTAGGTTGAAAAATGCTCAAAAGACTGAAAATTGAAGAAAAACACAATCTTAAGCATTTTCACTTGAATATTGATTATGAAGTCTTTCACTTTAAGATGGTAAACAAAAAACATTTTGTTTTATTGACAAAACAATAACTTTCATATTTGGAGTGAAGGTACAACCAGCTGTTTGTGAGCCTAAAGTTTCCCACAGAAGAGAAAGTGAAAACAGGAGTAAAAGTTGTAAATTTGATATGATCGCTTCAGGATGACAATTTTAGAGTTTTTAATTATATTTTTTACAGACAGACAATGTTCACCACACAGAGCTTATAAATCCCTCTATAGGATGCGGGTCTGCTAGGTCTCCAGCCTCATTTCTCCTGAGCTCCTCCTGAAGCTAAGTAAATAATCACTTTATAAACCTAAAAGCTTAGTGAAAAAGTAGCTAAAATCTGAAGAAAACCAGTGAAAAACTTTCAGAAAACTACTGATAATGAAAATGGAAAATCTGTGATAATGAGGCAGAAAGAAGCAACATGTTTCAGTGATGAACTTTAACCAAAGCCAGTCGGATCAGAGGCATATAGGATCTCAGCTGGATCTACTGGACCCTCACTGGAGAGGCTGAACTGGTCTGAGTGTTGAACTTACTCTGTGGGGCGTATAAACTGGCTCCCAGCTGCGACAGCTGACTGGATGAGGAGGAAGACGACAGCATCTGAAAAAAAGAACCAAAACAAGTTCACCACTAAACAACCAAAAACACTAAACAACCAAAAACACTAAACAACTACAGTGCAAAGAGCTACAGCAGCTAGAATGAAGCATTGACTTTTTCTTCATATTGTCAAACTCATGCTAACTGGGTTTTCAGCGTTGAAGCTGTGAAGCACAACAGAGACTTACGTCTTTGTCGGCCCGGTGAGGAGCGAACATGGACGTGTGGTTGTAGTAGAGGCTGGAGTCGTCCGAAGCGTACTCGCTCTCGATCCCCCCCTCCATGAACTTCTTCCTGGTAGCACCAAACATTCCGCGTGTCACCTGAGGAACGATCAGAGACGGTCAGAACGCAGGAGACTGGGATCCAAACGTCTGGTCACACATCCGATTCATGGCAAAACAGACTAGTCACTTTTCTTTAAGGTTTCCTGGAGAGAGACTAAAGATGTTCTGATCAGATTAGAATGTGAAGAGGAAAAAGTCCTGCCTGAATAATCCAGACTGGGATTTATCTATCTCTTCCCAGAACTCAGGAACAAAATGAACTTCTCTCTGCTGAGTAAAGGTTCATTTCTCTGTGGAAAAATTCTGCATGAACTGTTTACTGCAGTCAGATGTCAATAAGTAACTGCTGATTGAATATTCAAAATTCAATATATAGAATATTCACTGAACTCCAATCCAGAACAGCACAGCATTCTGGGAGATGTAGGCAGAAGAAAGAATTTAGCCGCTCAACCTCTCATGGCTAGCTAGGCTAGGCTAGGTTGGTGTCATCAACTGACTCACTCTTTCTGCTGAGTAACTTGTGCAGCAGCAGTTTAAGGTTTCACCACCGTGCCTCATAACTGCTTAAAAATAAAAAGCAGAGTCTAGAGAAAACTGGATAAAACAGGAAGTGTCACGCCACCAGTTTGACATAATTAAAAAAATATATCAATAATTATTGATAGACTGATAGGGAACTGCTATAACATGACAAGCTTTTCAGGTGTATCGTCCTGCTCTAGTTATATCATTTTCTAGGTGAGAAGCAGGTAATAATTTCACTACTTTGGTAAATAAGAAGCAGTTAAAGAAAAATAAACGTCGCAGTTTATCCAGAGTATACATCTCCAAAATGTTGCATAGTATGTGTGTAAACCAACTGGAAGGCAGAAATGATTTAAAACAGTTCAACTGATTAATATGAAAACCTTTTTGTCAAACAGATCAGACCTTTATCATTCAATACAAGAAAATTGTAACTGACAAAATGTTTGATACATTTCTGCTTTAATAATTTGGATGCACAAGCACATTTTTTTACTCTTTAGCTAATTTTTTTAAACATTTAAAGCAAAATTTCTCGTTGTCGATCCACTTATTCCAAATTCTCCTGTTGTAGGTGAACACACACACATCCAGAGCTTGCATTCACATGCTGGCTTGTAGAGACACATAACTTCATAACTTTAACTCAATGTAGTCTCACATGTGGAAAAGGTTCCTGATAATTCACGATCTATTTTCAGTTTTCCACTTGCACCTGAATTAAGTATAAGATGTTTTAATGTCAGATTTGATCAAAGCTCATCTAAATGTGATGATCAGTCCAACAAGCACAAACATTACACCGTTTTTTCCAAGACATCCTGGGTTACATATTTAAACACAAAAGGAGCCATAAAGCAGATGAAATACTAATCCTTGTTGCAGTGTCGATCGACGCTGGTTCCTTTTGTTTACCACAGCTGGTTAAACATCATGTATCTACAGAAACTAAAAAGGTTAAATGCAGACTTACTTAAAATAAAATTTTAATTCATTTGAACGACAGTCTGCAAAACAACCGCATTATAGTCCTCCAGTATAAGTTATGAAAGCGAGTCGGTCGGTTTATAAGCCTGGATGTGTAGCAAGAAGCTAGGAGATGTAGGCTAATGCCAGCATCAACAATAGTCAGTTTACAAGTAAAAACGCATGAATAAATAACTGCGACTAGTCATGATAGTTTGTTTGTTAGTTTGGTGTGTATAAAATCTGTTTTACCGTGTCAATGTATACGTTTTAAACGATGCTCAAAGCTGCGGCTAGCCACCGTTAGCTTGTAGCTAAATCCATAGAAAACGCTAGGTTGTTAGCATGACAGCTAACAGTTAGCTATCTAGCTAGCCAGTCACAACTGAGCCGTGAAAAACATTTTTAAAGTATTTATTCTCAGAAATATGGTCGGTTTCACTGTGCTCCAAAAGGCAGACTACAGGAAAGAGATAAGAGCGGGAGAAAACTGTGTTTTTGTCCCTGTAGTTGACGGGGAGGCCTGCTGCGGCTCCGTCAGCTAGTTCCCTCAAAACAACAACAAAAACCAACCAACTGCTGGTTTTACAGCTTCTTTTCACACCGTTTCTCTTCACTGCGCGATTCATTTAATCCCAGAAACACATCGTGTGACGGTTTATAAATAGTATATCCCAATAAGCATTTAAAAGATCAATGAAATCAGGAAAAAATACAAAAAAGGAGCTTACCGCATCAATCTGTCCTCCCACTACAAGATGGCCGACAGGATGCTGAGATGCTGACCTCTGAGGGCCATCATTCTGCTGTAGTTTACTGATCTTTCCTGTAGTTTTCTGAAATTAGTTCTGATTTATTGCGTAGTTTATTTAATTCTGCTTTAGTTAACTGACATCTACTGTTCTGTCCCTGAACGTCACTGTTATTTATTGGAATTATTGCTTCTACAGTGCATTCAATTTATAATAGCTTACTTTTCTGTAGTGTATTCAAATGTTCTGTAGTTTAAAAATGTTAATTGTAATTTACTGAATTTCACCATAATATTAATTAACTCAATTATAGTTTATTAACATTTATTTAATGTTCCTGTAGTTTAGAGGACTCAGTTGTGATTTAATATAATTTACTGCTTTGCAGTTTACTAAAATATACAATTGTTTAGATAATGTAATGTGGATTCTACTGTAGTCTGCTGATTTATGATTTAGTTTTATGAAATATACTGCTGTTTTTTAAACATTATAATGCTGTTTTGTAATTTAAACTAAAATACGGCTTACCACATTTTTCGTAGGTCATTGAACTTAATTGTAGTTCACTAAAGTCTGCTTTAATATATCCTAAACTCTAGTTTGTTGGATTCTGCTGAGGTTTACTGAACTATTTAGTTTTGCTGCTTACTTACAGTTCATTACAGTTCATTACAAATGATTTATTGATTATATTTTTCTGAACATTAGATGCCAGCCTGCTAAACAGGACACAGTTCACAGATGTTTGTAGTTTTCAAACATCTATGAAAACTATATTGCCACCCTATATATATATATATATATATATATATATATATATATATATATATATATATATATATATATATATATATAGGGTGGCGCTGTTGCACTTGCAGCAAGAAGGTCCTGGGTTCGATTCCCAGCCCGGGGGTCTTTCTGCACGGAGTTTGCATGTTCTCCCTGTGCGTGCGTGGGTTCTCTCCCGGGTTCTCCGGCTTCCTCCCACAGTCCAAAAACATGACTGTCAGGTTAATTGGCCTTCCCAAATTCTCCCTAGGTGTGAGTGTGTGTGTGTGCATGGTTGTTTGTCCTGTTTGTCTCTGTGTTGCCCTGCGACAGACTGGCGACCTGTCCAGGGTGTACCCCGCCTTCTCGCCCGGAACGCAGCTGGAGATAGGCACCAGCAACTCCCGACCCCGTTAGGGAGAAGGGTGACGGAAAATGGATGGATATATATACACTGAGGCAGTTGGCAAACAACCTTCTAAATTGTCTAAATTGGAGAATGGATAGTGAGATATACACTCAAATTCAAAAATACTTTATTGATCCACAAAGGTAATTTAATAATAATACTTGTTATTCTTAAAAAATTTAAGTTGCGGCTAAAAACTACATCCCCAACTTACCTTTGAAGTAGTTGCATTACTTACTTTTATTCATATTTAAATTTATAATTAGTATCAGGCTTTGATGTGCATAAGTTTTACATTCCCAAAAAAAGTTTCACTGTTTCCATTTGTCCACAATGAATACAATTTGTAGCATGTATTTTCTAAATTTTAATTTGAAATGTTCGCTTTATTTTGAAAGGGCCCGTGTCGGAAAGTGGAAATTTGCGATGCAAACTGAAAATTGACACGAGCTCTACAGTGATTGGACAACCCTCCGAATGCTCATGCTGACCAATGAGTGAGCAGCAGCGTCCTGTATATACAGTTGACTTCAGCCTAGAACGATCATCTTCACCTGTAAAGAAAGAAGAAATACAGAAGAACATGTCTGGACGTGGAAAGACCGCCGGCAAAGCCAGAGCTAAGGCTAAGACTCGCTCATCCCGTGCGGGGCTCCAGTTCCCAGTGGGCCGTGTTCACAGGCTGCTGAGGAAAGGAAATTACGCCGAGCGCGTCGGCGCCGGAGCTCCAGTCTATCTGGCGGCGGTGCTCGAGTACCTGACCGCTGAGATCCTGGAGCTGGCTGGAAACGCCGCCCGCGATAACAAGAAGACCAGGATCATCCCCCGCCACTTGCAGCTGGCCGTCCGCAACGACGAGGAGCTCAACAAGCTGCTTGGCGGAGTCACCATCGCACAGGGGCGGTGTTCTCCCCAACATCCAGGCCGTCCTGCTGCCCAAGAAGACCGAGAAAGCAGCCAAGGCCAAGTAAACCCTTACAACCAGAAACAACAAACCCAACGGCTCTTTTAAGAGCCACCCACATCTATCTGAAGAGTCGAATCCTTGTTAAACTAGCCATTCAAATTTACTAATAAAACTTAAAATAAATTAATGGTAAAGTGTTGCCAGTTGAGGCGGGTTCCGCCAAATAGTGTCTATCTGGGGGAGAGCCGTTTTTGGGCTTCTGTTAACATGTAATGGGTTAGAAGTGTTTCAAGAAATATTTTTGTGAAGTACTTCATTGTTATGGAACAGCACGAAACTATCGTAATCACCTCTAGAATCTCAGTAGTAGTTCTAGTTAATGGAAGTGTAATTTTATGTTAATGTTCAAGAACATCTGAAGTCTCTGTTAAGAGTTAAGTTCTTTGCATCCCGATAGGTTTTTGGTCAGAATATAATGGATGATGTCAAGAAGTGTGAAGTCTGATGCTCGGGACACCATAAATATGACATACATAATTTTAATTAGCAATAGACTTTGTTTCGTTGGGCAGATCTGGCAACCCAGCATGTAAACACATAGGACACATAGGACTATGTGTGAAAAGTCCTAGTCAACGTTTATAATACTCTAAAGCAAACAAGAACATCGAGGAAAGGAAACTCTGATGTACAAAATTCAAAAACTGGTTACTAAAGTAAATTTTGAGGTAAAATGTTTTGTTTAAAGAAATATCACATACTATAACAAGGTGCAGTGATTGAATTAAATGTTAATACAAAAGCTGATCCCATGTAAATTAACCGAACCAGTTCAGGTGTCTTCTCTTACGTCCGCAGTTCCGAAATAGAGCTTTTCTAACGGAAAGGTTTTCCCGGCGGTCCTTTTTTCTTAACTCTGAGTATCCAAGAATAATTTACTCAAGTAAGAGTAGCTAAGTACCCGTATTTGCTACCCTTTTTTACATAATAAAGGTGAAAAACTATGTGGTAAAGCTGCTCCCAAAATATTTTCCCCCAAAAAAGTTACTCAAGTGAATGTGACTCAGTAAATGTAATAAAAAGATATCCACTTCCACAATCACCTGAGACATACCTAAAGTGAAAGGTGGAAAAAATGAAAAAAAGAAAAAACTATGTAAAAAAGTCAACATATCATTAACATGTTATTCAGGTGTCATAAGATATTATTAATATGCAAGTGGCAAATGAAAAACTTTGATAGTTTCTTTAACATGTAAAAATATTAATAATTGATTATTTCTGCTTGAAATCTAAAAAAAAAAAAAATAAAACAAAAGGAAATGTCAAGGCAGGGCTCTAGAAGAGCGCTCACAGCACACAGACACGCAAACCTTCCGATGAGCTCAGCCAATCAGAGGCAGGCGTCAGCGCACTCTGATTTACATGCAGCCTCTATAATACTAGTTTGTACGCGAGCTTCCTTATTCGTTGCTGTTTCCCAGAAACACATCAGAATGCCTGAACCCGCCAAGTCTGCGCCCAAGAAGGGCTCCAAGAAAGCCGTGACCAAGACGGCCGGGCAAAGGAGGCAAGAAGAAGAAAGACCAGGAAGGAGAGCTACGCCATCTACGTCTACAAGGTCCTCAAGCAGGTCCACCCAGACACCGGCATCTCCTCCAAGGCTATGAGCATCATGAACTCGTTCGTCAACGACATCTTTGAGCGCATCGCCTCCGAGGCCTCCCGCTTGGCTCACTACAACAAGCGCTCCACCATCACCTCCAGGGAGATCCAGACGGCCGTGCGCCTTCTGCTGCCCGGTGAGCTGGCCAAGCACGCCGTGTCTGAGGGCACCAAGGCGGTCACCAAGTACACCAGCTCCAAGTAAACCTGCTGTTTACCCTCACAACCACAAAGGCCCTTTTTAGGGCCACACAAATACAACTTGAAACAGAAATCCTGTTTGTTTCAAAGTCGAACTTTTGTATATATGGAAGGTAAAGTAAAAGTTACATGTAAGTTCCACCCATTCAAGAATCATTACCGTTTTCACATTTTCATTTTGTACCTCTAAAATATACTGATTCCAGTTGTCATGTCCATGGAAGATTTAGTTTTATTTTAATAAAACTATTTTGGTCAGTTGGTTCTGTGACTGATACACAGCAAAAAATGTATTCATATGTGTATATTATATAACCTTAAATGAGCTTGTCTGTTGAACCTCTTTCAATATTTCTAATCCATCTTCAATGAAATTTATATGAAGAACTTACAGAATTATTGCTTTCAACTCAAAAGAAATGCAAGGAAACTAAATTAACAGGTTAATTTAGTTTAAAATAGCCAATTAAAATCTTTACTTTGGGGGGCAAAGAATGTAAGGACTGACATGCATGTAGCTTTAATTTTGGATAGACTCATTTCCCATCATTGCTAGACTCATAGCAGTTGTAAAACTTAACATGAATAGGTCACCATCCATAATCAAAACATTGGCAGACACTTGAAAAATATTTCTCTTAAGGTAGATGTAGGTGGCTCTTAAAAGAGCCGTTGGTTTATTGAAGTGTCCGGAATCAGTTTAAGCCCTCTCTCCGCGGATACGGCGGGCCAACTGGATGTCTTTCGGCATGATGGTGACCCTCTTGGCGTGGATAGCGCACAGGTTGGTGTCCTCGAAGAGACCCACCAGGTAAGCCTCGCTAGCCTCCTGAAGAGCCATGACGGCGGAGCTCTGGAAGCGCAAGTCGGTCTTGAAATCCTGTGCGATCTCCCTGACCAGGCGCTGGAAGGGCAGCTTGCGGATCAGCAGCTCGGTGGATTTCTGGTAGCGGCGGATCTCTCGCAGAGCCACGGTACCGGGCCTGTAACGGTGAGGCTTCTTGACTCCGCCGGTGGCTGGGGCGCTCTTCCGGGCAGCTTTGGTTGCCAGCTGCTTCCTGGGAGCCTTTCCTCCGGTGGATTTACGAGCGGTCTGCTTGGTTCTTGCCATCGCGGTTAAATAAGTTTCTTCGTGTTTAACACTGAAGTAATGAAATGTCTGTTCCGCAGCGAGGGTTTATAAAGAGGCTAGCGTCGCGAGGGCACTTCTGATTCGCTGAGGTTGCTGACGTAGTGAGACCAGCCTCACTCAGCTATTGGTTAGATTTGAATTTTCAAAATAAAGCGCGAGAGAAGTCTAAGGTCGAAAAAGAAAGAGGGGATGGGGGGATGTTACACATTTAAAGAAAACGTTGAAATTTATATGAATGGATCCTTACAATATCCACGAAATCTTCTACTTTTGAACTGTAATGATTAATACTAAAATAAATTAAACTTTTGCTCATCACTATAATTATTTGCATCAAAATATTATCTTATTATAAAACAGTTCTCTGCACTAAGGTTAATGTTGCTCCTATTATCCTTTTTTTATTTACTTAATTGTTTGTAGTTGATGTAAGATCTCATTTTCAGCAGGTCCCTTCAAATACATAAAACATTATAAATACATCCAAAATATAACACATATTACATGTATGTATTATGTGTGTGATATAAGCGCATTTGTGGTTGTGTGGCAGAGTTGTCGTCTTGCAATCCAAAGTTTGTAGGTTCGATTCCAGCTTCCTCCTTCCACATGTCGATGTGCCTCTGGGCAAGGCACTTAACCCCAAATTGCCTACTGGTCTGCGTATCGGTGTATGAATGTGTATGCGAATGGGTGAATGTGACTCTAGTGTAAAGCGCTTTGAGTGGTCAAAATGACTGGAAAAGTGCTATAAAATTTCAGTCCATTTACCATTTGAAAATCTGTACAAGTTAGTTAATAAAATATACTTTACTGATCTCCATGGAGAAATAGCTTATTCGCTAATGAGTTTTTCCTTCTAAATTTTTAAATATTAGTAAATACAAATATAAAAATAAACTACATAAAATTGACAAAAAAAACCCTCTTGCTCCTTCTGTTTCATTTGAGTTGGAAATATTCAGTATCCTTTTTAGTTCACACCCTAAATAATAAATATAAATTTAAACCTGTTCAATAAATTATTTCAGTAGTTTACACCCATCTGTCAAAACGGACACAATTTTAATCTAAAATCACTCAAAACTTAATTAGCTGCAGTTTTAATACAGGGAGTCAATCTCAAATAGTTCCCTGATTCTGCATATTACTATCAGCTGTTTTAAAAGGAATTAATACTTTGAAACAGGCATATTCTGGAATAGTTAATATCAAAAATATAATTGTATTTAGCTGTCCTATGGAGCACATTAACATTCAGTTAATCTAGTTGATACATTTGTTAAATATATATATATATATATGTATGTATGTATGCTGTGAACAAAATAATTATCTATAGGAATCATGTCTTAATTTGTAGAAGTGGTGGCTCTGAAAAGAGCCTTTGGTGCCTTAAGCAGTGGTTGGAGGAGAAAAGTTGTTTACTTCTTGGCCTTCTTCGCTGCGGGTTTTTTGGCTCCCGTCTTCTTGGCTGCAGGCTTCTTAGCAGCCTTTGGTAGCGGCGGGTTTCTTGGGTGTTGTGGCCTTCTTGGGAGCTGGTTTCTTTGCCTTGGCGGGAGCCTTCTTCTTCACCACCTTCTTGGCCGGTTTGGCGGCTTTGGGCTCTTTCGCAGCGAGCTTGAAGGACCCGGATGCTCCGGTCCCTTTAGTTTGACTAAGAGTTCCCTTTGTCACAAGCTTGGTAACGGCGGTGTTGATGCGCTTGTTGGCCTTGGCCACATCGACGCCTTTCCCGGCCAGGACCTTCTTGAGAGCCGCCAGAGAAACTCCCTTGCGCTCCTTGGAGTCGGCCACGGCGGCCACGATGAGTTTGGGTAGGCTGGGTCCATCTTTCTTAGCCTTGGTAGCGGGCTTCTTCTTCGGTGCTTTAGCCGGGGCTTTAGCCGGTGCGGCTGCTGGAGCAACTTCTGCCATGATTCTCAGTTGCTGTTAATGATTCTCTGAAATCGTCCAGCAGGAGGCGGAACTTATAACATTCATGAGAACCATAAAGAGACAACTCAGGCCGCCGCTCTGCCGCCGTCTGAAATCCGTCCACATTTGTGTTTTCTTCAGCACATTTAAAGCTTTAAATCTCCACTAAAGTGGCGTTTTCTACCTTAATTATCATCGTAACGGAAAGACGATTGTTCTCTCTCTACAATAAGGTCATATTTTTCTGGCAGGACTTTCTCTTTTTGATCCAGGAGCGCTGGAAGGTGTCAGAATCCCTTTAATTCTGTGCATCGAGTAGCGAGTTTTCCCCACATTTCTTCTCCTAAAACATATAAAACCATTTTACGGAAGACATAATCGCGGTGCTCTCGATAAAAAAGAAGGTTGCAGACAGAATAAAAGTATTTTGGTTGTAATGTTCGGATTATGTGGGTATTAAATAGGGATGGTTTTCCCGGCCGTAAACACACAGAAACTGTCTATGAATAAACCAGTCAGGATTCCTCTCCTGGAAGAATCCAATAGGAATGGCTTATATCCCATCAAATAAACAATAACAATAAATATGATCAGAATTTTATATCAGATTTTTATGTAGAAGTTCACATACGCAGTATGTGATCATTTTTTTTCAGAGTAGAAAATAGATTTATTTCCTCATATCTTTCAATTTCCATTCACAAATCAGATTGATGGACTCATTTCACAAATGTTAACTAAAAAAATCTTTGTATATTAAATTTTCTGTAGACTTTTATGTTATTTAAACTCTCAAATTCAATTAATAGTCATAAGTAAAACATTTCAAGATATTGATTAGTAATATTTAATGAAGCCTTTAATGCAACTTAAGAAAGTGAGGGGTGGAAAGTATAGGGTGCAACACTTAGACTTTTATGTCATTTAGATCATTTTTGACATTAAAACTTTTTCTGAGGTGAATGATATTACATATATTAAGGAGTTAGAATGTGTTTTCTATTGGAAATCTGTTTCAGCAATAGATATGGATTTAGAATTTTCCCAACCTATACGGAAATGAAAATCAAAGTATAATCTGTTTTAAATGATTGATTTTAAAACAGATTATTCTAGCAGTGTAATAAATTTAGCTGGCAGTTTTCAACATTGGAGGAATCGGTGAAATATGAAGCAGCTGTTTGCTTCCATCCAGCAAGTCTGATCAAAATCTAATAGTCTTTTAAACAATTTATTCTGAAATTGGTTTTAGATTAGAGAAACATCATAGAAAGTAGTTTGGGAAATGATGGTGGTTGAAGTAGAACACTGTAATTTTTCCCCAGTGTTAATGGCAAAACAAAAATATGAAAGGATTTAAACAGTTTTTCTGAACTAATGTACAAAACAATAAGGACTTTTGCTCCAAGTTGTATTTGTGTGGCCCTAAAAAGGGCCTTTGTGGTTGTGAGGGTAAACAGCAGGTTTACTTGGAGCTGGTGTACTTGGTGACCGCCTTGGTGCCCTCAGACACGGCGTGCTTGGCCAGCTCACCGGGCAGCAGAAGGCGCACGGCCGTCTGGATCTCCCTGGAGGTGATGGTGGAGCGCTTGTTGTAGTGAGCCAAGCGGGAGGCCTCGGAGGCGATGCGCTCAAAGATGTCGTTGACGAACGAGTTCATGATGCTCATAGCCTTGGAGGAGATGCCGGTGTCTGGGTGGACCTGCTTGAGGACCTTGTAGACGTAGATGGCGTAGCTCTCCTTCCTGGTCTTTCTCTTCTTCTTGCCTCCTTTGCCGGCCGTCTTGGTCACGGCTTTCTTGGAGCCCTTCTTGGGCGCAGACTTGGCGGGTTCAGGCATTCTGATGTGTTTCTGGGAAACAGCAACGAATAAGGAAGCTCGCGTACAAACTAGTATTATAGAGGCTGCATGTAAATCAGAGTGCGCTGACGCCTGCCTCTGATTGGCTGAGCTCATCGGAAGGTTTGCGTGTCTGTGTGCTGTGAGCGCTCTCTAGAGCCCTGCCTTGACATTTCCTTTTGTTTTATTTTTTTTTTTTTTAGATTTCAAGCAGAAATAATCAATTATTAATATTTTTACATGTTAAAGAAACTATCAAAGTTTTTCATTTGCCACTTGCATATTAATAATATCTTATGACACCTGAATAACATGTTAATGATATATTGACTTTTTACATAGTTTTTATTTTTTCATTTTTTCCACCTTTCACTTTAGGTATGTCTCAGGTGATTGTGGAAGTGGATATCTTTTTATTACATTTACTGAGTCACATTCACTTGAGTAACTTTTTGGGGGAAAATATTTTGGGAGCAGCTTTACCACATAGTTTTCACCTTTATTATGTAAAAGGGTAGCAAATACGGGTACTTAGCTACTCTTACTTGAGTAAATTATTCTTGGATACTCAGAGTTAAGAAAAAAGGACCGCCGGGAAAACCTTTCCGTTAGAAAAGCTCTATTTCGGAACTGCGGACGTAAGAGAAGACACCTGAACTGGTTCGGTTAATTTACATGGGATCAGCTTTTGTATTAACATTTAATTCAATCACTGCACCTTGTTATAGTATGTGATATTTCTTTAAACAAAACATTTTACCTCAAAATTTACTTTAGTAACCAGTTTTGAATTTTGTACATCAGAGTTTCCTTTCCTCGATGTTCTTGTTTGCTTTAGAGTATTATAAACGTTGACTAGGACTTTTCACACATAGTCCTATGTGTCCTATGTGTTTACATGCTGGGTTGCCAGATCTGCCCAACGAAACAAAGTCTATTGCTAATTAAAATTATGTATGTCATATTTATGGTGTCCCGAGCATCAGACTTCACACTTCTTGACATCATCCATTATATTCTGACCAAAACCTATCGGGATGCAAAGAACTTAACTCTTAACAGAGACTTCAGATGTTCTTGAACATTAACATAAAATTACACTTCCATTAACTAGGAACTACTACTGAGATTCTAGAGGTGATTACGATAGTTTCGTGCTGTTCCATAACAATGAAGTATTTACAAAAATATTTCTGAAACACTTCTAACCCATTACATGTTAACAGAAGCCCGAAAACGGCTCTCCCCCAGATAGACACATTTGGCGGGAACCCGCCTCAACTGGCAACACTTTACCATTAATTTATTTTAAGTTTTATTAGTAAATTTGAATGGCTAGTTTAACAAGGATTCGACTCTTCAGATAGATGTGGGTGGCTCTTAAAAGAGCCGTTGGGTTTGTTGTTTCTGGTTGTAAGGGTTTACTTGGCCTTGGCTGCTTTCTCGGTCTTCTTGGGCAGCAGGACGGCCTGGATGTTGGGGAGAACACCGCCCTGTGCGATGGTGACTCCGCCAAGCAGCTTGTTGAGCTCCTCGTCGTTGCGGACGGCCAGCTGCAAGTGGCGGGGGATGATCCTGGTCTTCTTGTTATCGCGGGCGGCGTTTCCAGCCAGCTCCAGGATCTCAGCGGTCAGGTACTCGAGCACCGCCGCCAGATAGACTGGAGCTCCGGCGCCGACGCGCTCGGCGTAATTTCCTTTCCTCAGCAGCCTGTGAACACGGCCCACTGGGAACTGGAGCCCCGCACGGGATGAGCGAGTCTTAGCCTTAGCTCTGGCTTTGCCGCCGGTCTTTCCACGTCCAGACATCTTGAATAGTTAAAGTTGACTCCAACTCTGACAAAAATCAAAATGATGCCATGTAGGAGGCGCTTTCAGCACTTATATGTCTCATCTGTTCACTGATTGGTCAATATTTACAAGAAGGACAGCCGTCCAATCAGAATAGTTTCAATGACTTCCGCTCACCAGTGACTTGGAGTTACAAAACAAAGCATAATAATTTTCGTTGCAGTATAATTTCCATACTCCGTACAGGAATTAAGATTGTTTATTTCAGATGGACATAGTTTCTTTAAAAAAAAATTAAGAAATAAAACATATTTTTGTGAAGATTCGTCCAACTTTATTTCATTAAATGCAGTTATTTATCTTAAGACAAAGGTGTACATAAACATGTCAGTGCCCCACAAATGACTAAGTAATAACAGAAAAGTAACGTATTGGTTTTTATTATTATTTTGTTATATTATACCGACATTTTTCCATTTGGTTGTCCACCAGATGGTGCTGTATACTTACTTACACGTACAGAGGGACAGTTGGTAATAAAACGTCGTGGCTGAGATTTTTCATACTCAAAGTAAAACTAAAGAAAATATTTTAGGGTCTAAGAAATGAATAAATGAAACTGAATTTGTAATCTGTTGATTCTTCTTAAATCTGACACTTGTTATAAAGAAATATTTCATCCATCCATCCATCCATCCATCCATCCATCCATCCATCCATCCATCCATCCATCCATCCATTTTCTGACCACCCTTCTCCCTAACGGGGTCGGGAGTTGCTGGTGCCTATCTCCAGCTGCGTTCCGGGCGAGAGGCGGGGTCACCCTGGACAGGTCGCCAGTCTGACGCAGGGCAACACAGAGACAAACAGGACAAACAACAACGCACACACACTCACACCTAAGGAGAATTTGGAAAGACCACAACAGTCATGTTTTTGGACTGTGGGAGGAAGCCGGAGAGAACACACGCACGCACAGGGAGATGCATGCAAACTCCGTGCAGAAAGACCCCGGGCCAGGAATCGAACCCAGGACCTTCTTGCTGCAAGGCAACAGCGCCACTGTGCAGCCCTAAAGAAATATTACTTTCATTAAATTATGAACACTAATTAAGTTGGTAGTGAAATGTTTGTGGCTCTAAAAACATGCTCTGCATTATATAAAACCCATTTTTGTTTCTTCATTCACATATCAGGGTTTATAAGTTAAATATACAAACACGTATGTTGTGATTTATTTAGTTACATTTTCAGAAAATGATCTCAGCTGTACCAAAATTATGTATATAAATCTAAAATTAATTTGTACAAAGTAATAGAACACACGGTCAACAATTAAAACTTTACATTTTATTAAATGCCATCATTACACAGCAGATAGTAAATTATATTTTTTTCTGGGGTTATCTCCCGCCCTCCACCCAAACAGTGATCAGTGCTGCTATGATGTCTGACCAGAGCTGCAATCTGCTGGAAGTTTGCGCTTAGACAGATTTTTATTTGTTTTATTCCAAAACATTATTTTAAAAATGATAATAGGCATTGAAAGAGCTCAGTGTGAGGCCGCAGCAGCCGCGGAACGTCATGTTGCGCCGCGTTCAGGATCTTCTGAAATGCGGGACAAACAGCACATCGGGGCAGATCGGACCTCCCAGCATCTGGTTCTTCAGCTCCTCTGGGATGGATGATGAAAAGCGGAGCCACAGTTCCTCTGGGTCAGGGTTTGTCAGGCGGCGATGCGGGTCGAGCAGACC
This sequence comes from Poeciliopsis turneri, assembly GCA_922788865.1. NCBI lineage: Eukaryota > Metazoa > Chordata > Actinopteri > Cyprinodontiformes > Poeciliidae > Poeciliopsis > Poeciliopsis turneri. Next base: position 923,351 of record CAKLNU010000303.1, on the reverse strand, counting down.
GCCGAGGCAGCGCACAGGTTAAGAATGGCGTCCTCCTTCTGCTTCTTCCATCACTTCTCAAACAGGAAGTTCATCTTGGATCCAAATAGCAGAGCGAGGTTCGGCTCCAGTGGAGGAAACGGTGGTCATCGGAGCATAGATAGAGACGATGCTCTAATTGTGGCGAGTTGAGCAACTGAACGGGACTGGTTGCCTATGAGAGCTGAAAACTGAGGCCATATTGGGTCCGGGCGGCGAACCGATCCGAACTTTTCCGGCAGTTGATCCGATCGAGGCGGAGCAGGCTGCGGGGCGGTGAGACCTTTAGAGCTGACTGCTTTCTGGATGATCTTGGGCAGCTCCAGGATGAGAGGCCCGGAGGTTGGGCCAAAGGCAACATCTCAAGCCCAGAGGACCGGGCATTCGGCCTCCCGGTGTTCAACCTCTGTGGGCGGGAGGCTGCAGCAGTCCTGCGGGCCGAACCCTCATCCGGTTCCCGCACTCCATTAGCTAATCCCACGGCCTTACCGAGAGGCGGGAAGGATCTTCAGCAGCAGCGGTGAAGTTAGCCATGTTTCTGTAATGGCAGGAGAAACAGCAGGACTGATGAGTCAGGGCGAGGCTAACATGCCGGGGACCGAGGCACATCTCAGGTGATGTGAGGGTCGAAACTCAGGATGTAGCTGCGTTGGCAGGTCGGGCACAGAAGGAAATCGAGGCTGGACATTCTGCTGGCCTATCTTTGGTTCAAGCAGCGGTACCCAAAGTCGGTCCTCGAGGGCCGGCACCCTGCATGTTTTATTCTCTCCCTGGTGGTAGTAACAACCGTTTCAGCATGTCGGTGTTCTTAGGCCTCTAATGAGCCATCATTTGATCCAGTTGTGTTCAACCAGAGAGAAAACTAAAACAGGCAGGCTGCCGCCCCGAGGACCGAGTTTGGGCTCTTTGGGTTAAGGATCAAAATTCTACTGGATGATGACGAAAAGCAGACAGATTCCCGCGCTGAGCCTATTATAGAGAGCGAGACAGGTGGTGTGGCCTATCCAACAAGTGGGCGTGGCCGACCGGTCTCGGCCGCAATGAGCAAAGACAATGAAACAGTAAAATCTGATTCAAGAAGAAGATACAAGTGACATAAGCATTTATAATAAACAACACCTCCCTCCTCTATTTTCACAAAGAACTTATGTTTGTATATTACGCTGGGCTTTATTAAGGACCATCCACAGTCTGACTTCACTCAGAAACATCTGACATCAAAAAGCCACTCAGAAAATACTTAATACCCATTCTTTTAAAGCTGCAGTATGTAATGTTTGTTTTTATATATAAATAAAGTCTGTGAAAAGATCAATCTCCTCCCGGTCCCTGACCAACAACAACCAAATAGACCCAGGAGGAGGGTCTTAGCACTGTCAATCAATCTCATGTACATGCTGCACAATGTACTACTGGTGGAGCAACAACAGGAAAACCTTTTATCTGTTATTTGTTTTCATGCTAACTAGCCTTAGCATTTACAACAGGCTCTGTTAGATTTATCAAAACAGGGGGTGGGCAGTGCCACACATTCTGTGATTGACAACGCTAACACTTGCCTCCTGACGCTGATTGGTTGTGTCCAGATAGCACTGGGAGCAATGGGAGAAGGCACAGGAGCTCTATTTTTTCCACACATTGTCTGTCTCGAAATATGTTGTCACAACATAGTGACAGTTTCAACAAGTATTGAAAAATATATGTATAAAACGTTTCATAAAACATACATACTACAGCTTTAACTCCAATGATCCTTTTTTGGCTAATTTCAGAAATCCCCACTAAATGGCAGCAAGTGACTGTCAATCTGGAATGATGAAGGACAATGGCTCTCAAACAGCAGTAGAAAACGCTACTGGATGTTCAAAAAATGTTTTAAAAAAATCATTCATTGTTAAAATAGCGAAATGTTTAACTTTTCGATCTTTTAGTAACTCAAAACACAAACTTAGTTTGCATTTAATGTGTAGGCCTACACTGTAAAAAAAGTCAGTGAAATCAACAGTAAAAATCTGTGAAATCATGACAGAAAAATTTTGTAAAGAAAAAAACAATGATATTTTGTTCGTTTACTAGTATTATGTTGTCTAACGTAGAACCGGAAATTATTGTAAATTTTAAAATAGAAAATTGTAAATAATATTGTATTCAGTTGTGGAAAACACATTTTTCATTGTTAAAGAAAACAGTTGGATCCTTCACAACATTTTTACATTTCAGCACTGTAAAACTAACATTTACATTCTGTGATGATTAAATCCAAATGAATTGGAAGCTAGCTTACCATTTTTTTGCTAGGGAGAAGTAAGTTTGGGCTTCCCTGTTTAAGCTGTTGCCCCTGAGACCCAACTCCAGATAAGTAGAAGATGGACGGATGGATGGATAATGAAATAAATGAATAAATTAATAGATTTGGAAATTAATGTGGAATTAAGTAATTATGATTCCACATAGTTTACTTCCAATTTTGTTCACTAGTTATCTATTTATATTCACTTGTGTTTTCCCACTTCTTTAGATTGTTATTTCCTCTTTAATTCATTTACTTATTCTTTGTCAATTTTGATTGGATCATTTCTTCATATTTCACAACTAACATGGAGGAAACACCTGAATCAACAAGGAAGTCATGTACTTGCTTATTGGTACATGTATTTTATTTTTATTCATTATTTTTGCTAGCATTGGATTTTTTTAACTTCGCCGTTGCCATTATAAGCTCAAAGTTCTGCTACTGCGAGAAAGACAGAGATCACGGCTTTGTGCTCAACTTCCGGTCTGTTCTACTCTCTGATTGGTTCGCTTACCTGGCCCTGAAAGCTGTTTTGAACAAGTTCGTCCAACGGTTCTCATCTCAGGTTGAGTGATTGAGGAAGGGAGCAACTCTGACGGAGCGTGGTTCGGTCACGAGAAGCTAAGAAGTGGAGGAGCGGTTTAGAGGCATAATCTGGACTGTGAGTGGACTAAGATGGCTAGTAGTAGTGGAGGGTGCTCAGAGGATGAGGGAATGGAAACAAGTTGGTCGGTGGTAGAAAAAAGATAAGGGCAAGAAAGGGATAAATACAGGAAAAAGATCTCTCGAAGATGAGGAGGAAAACGTCGAGACACGAAAGAAAGTAATGATGGAGGAGTTCAAGGTAATTTTGAAGTTCAGAGCTGGGCAGGATTTGACAGGAGTGAGTCCAATCACGCTATCTATTGGTTTAAAGAAAGTAGTTGGAGATGTGGAATTAGCTAAAGTGTTAAGAGATGGAAGCTTGTTGATTATCTGTAAAAATGCTGAACAAAAGAACAAAGCGTTAAAAATACAATCGATTTGTAAAAGAGAAGTAATGGAGAGGAAAATAATGGGAGAAGAGAGAGGAATAAAAGGGGTAATATCAGGGATTCCATTAGGAGAAAACTTGGATGAGTTAAAGAAAATCATAAAAGGAGGAGAAGTGACAAATATCAGACGACTGCAGGCTTTTAGAAACGGAGAAAGAGTGGATAGCACTTCTGTGCTATTAGAGTTTAAAGGAAAAGAAAAACCAGATAAAATAATGATTGGATACTTGAGTTTCAGTGTTAGGAATTATATTCCTCCACCGATGAGATGCTACAAGTGTCAGAGATATGGACATACAGCAAAAGTATGTAATGGGAAGCAAAGATGTGGTAGGTGTGGAGGAGAACATTCTTATGGGGAGTGTGGAGAGAAGCCGATAAGATGTTGCAACTGTGGAGGAGATCATACTGCAGCATATGCAGGGTGTATGGTGAGAAAAGAAGCAGCAGAAATTCAAAAACTAAAAACAGAGAAGAGAATGTCATATGCAGAAGCAGTAAAGGAGGTGAAAAGTGCAGGGGTAAGTCAAAGAGCAAAAGTAGAAAAGAAGACGATAGAGAAAGATCAAAATACTGTCACGCTAGGAAAACTGATCCCGTTCTTAGCCTACATTATAAATTGTTCAGAACAAGCGAGGACTAAAACTGAAAAAATTAAAATAATAGTGAAAGCAGCAGTAAGATTCTTTAATGTCACGGATTTATCATGGGAAAGAATTCAGGATGAACTCAGACAAGGAGAGGGATCAGATGAAAATGAGGCAAGTCATATAGTCATATAATTTTAATATTACAATGGAATGCTAGAAGTCTAATTGCTAATGGTCAAGAGTTTAAAGGTTTTATTAATAGATTAAAGGAGAAACCAGATGTAATTTGTATTCAAGAAACTTGGTTAAAACAAACATTACAGTTTAGTGTTAGTGGTTATTCAATTATACGAAGAGACAGAGGAAATGGAAATGGAGGAGGATGTGCTATATTTATAAAAGAAAAGTTAAAATTTATTGAGATATAATTAGGCATAGAGAAGAGAAGTTAATATGGTGTGGGGATTTTAATGCGCACAGCACTTTATGGGGGTGAGAAAGATGATTATAATGGGGGGGGGGATTTTAGAAGGAATTATTGAGGAAAAAGAACTAGTAGTGTTAAATAATGGGGAAGGAACTCGGTTGGATATGATTAGTGGTAAGGAGTCTGCTATTGACCTTACTCTGGTATCTCCAGGTTTGGCAGATAGTTGTAAATGGAAAATATATAAAAATAGTACAATTGGTAGTGATCATTATCCAATATTTATTGAAGTTGAAATAGATGTGGACGAAGAACAGGCAAATAGTCAAGGAAGATGGAGGTTTAGAGACACTGATTGGGGAAAATATAAAGATATGAGTGAAGATAGGTTGGTAAATATAGATATAAATAAACCAATAAATGAATTAAGTCTAGAGGTTAGTAAAAGTATTTTTGATATAGCAAAAAAAATAATACCAAAAAGTAAAGGGATTAAAAAGAAGAAAAATAGTCCCTTGGTGGAATCTAGAATGTACAAGGGCAATTAAAGCAAGAAATAAGGCGTTTAAAAGGCTTAAAAAGCCATTTGCCTCCAAAATCTAATTAATTATAAGAGAAAACAAGCAGAAGTCAGAAGGAAGATAAGAAATGCGAAAAAGAGTTATTGGGGTAAGTATTGCGAATCAATAGGAAAAACAACAACGTTAGATAGAGTATGGAACACGATCAAGAAAATGTCAGGGAAATCAAAAGAATATATTTTCCCGGTACTTAAAAATAATGGTAATATGATTATAGATAATAAAGATAAGGTTGAAGTACTAGTAAAGGTTTTAGCTAAAATATATAGTAATGAAAATCTTAGTGAAAAAGAGAAAGAAGGAAGGGACTTAACATTAAAAAGATATAGTGAAAGGATAAATGAAGAAATAGAGGATAATGATACTATAAATATGAAGTTTTCAATGATAGAGTTAAATAGAGCATTAAAGAATACAAAAAATTCGACACCTGGGGAAGACCAGATTAATTATATTATGTTAAAAAATTTGAGTGAAAAAAGTAAAATAGTATTACTAGAATTATATAATAAAAATATGGGAAGAAGGAATTTTTGCCAGATAAGTGGAAAGAATCAATTATTATCCCTATTTGCAAACCAGGTAAAGATCCACAGCTAACTGAGAGTTATAGGCCAATAGCTTTAACATCTTGTATTGGAAAAAATAATGGAGAGGATGGTAAATAATAGGTTAATTTATTTCTTAGAATCAAGGGGGGAAAATAAAATCATATCAATTTGGTTTTAGAAAAGGAAGAAGAACAACAGATCCTATGGTATATCTTGAACATGAGATCAGAAGGGCAAAGGTGAATAAAGAGGTTTTAATGGCAGTTTTTCTGGATATTGAGAAGGCATATGATATGTTATGGAAAGAAGGATTACTGATTAAAATTAGACAAATAGGATTAAGAGGTAAAATTTACGAATGGATTAAAGATTTTTTTAACTAATAGAAATATAAGAGTTAAAATAGGAAATGAAATAAGTTCAAAGTATTTAACTGAAAACGGTACTCCTCAAGGTAGCATTATAAGTCCCATGTTATTTATAATAATGATTAATGATATTTTTTAGTAAAATTGAAAAAGAGGTTGGAGTAACTCTATATGCGGATGATGGTTTAGTATGGAAAAGGGGGGAAGAATATAAAGTTTATAAATAATAAAAATGCAAGAAGCATTGTATAAAGTAGAAGATTGGGCTATAAAATGGGGTTTTAGAATTTCAATTTCAAAATCCAAATTTGTTACCTTCACTAATAGGAGAGTAGGCACTAATGTAAGGTTAAAAATGTATAATAAGGATGTGGAGAGAGTAGATCAGTTTAAATATTTAGGGGTATGGTTTGATAAAAAACTTACGTGGAAAATACATATTAGTAAAATTATAGAGAAATGTAAAAAATTATTAAATATAATGAGGTGTTTAAGAGGCAAAGATTGGGGGTGCTGGTAGGAAAACTTTGAAAACATTATATATTGGACTCATTAGGTCGGTAATTGATTATGGGTGTGTGGTATATAGTTCAGCCTCAAATAATTTATTAAAAGAAATAGATAAAATTCAATATCAAGCATTAAGAGTTTGCTGTGGAGCAATGAAAACAACACCAGTGTCAGCACTACAAGTAGAAATGGGTGAGATGCCGCTGGAGCTTAGAAGGAAGCAATTAGCAGTAGCATTTTGGGCAAATACAAGAGGACATAAAGAAAGTTATCCTATAAATAATATTTTACAACCTTGTCAAGAAAAAATTAAGAACAAAGATATAAATAGTTTTGGTTGGATAATAGATAAAGAAATAGAGGAAATGGAACTAAATCGATGTTTAGTTAGTCCTATGATGGGTATCCCGTATACTCCGCCTTGGATATATAAGGAGACTGAAGTTGATTTTAAGTTATTGGAAAAAGGTAGACAAATGGAAGAGGGAGTGGTGGAAGGTTATATAAGTAGGGAGTATGGTGAACACTTACAAATATATACAGATGCATCAAAGATGTTAAATGATAGGGTACGGGTGAGTTAGTAGCTATTTTAATGGCGTTAAAGTGGAGTGAAAAATTGAGTAAGGAAAAGATTTTAATTTGTTCCGACTCGAGTAGTGCATTGACAAGTATTATGGAGCAAGAATCGGAAACAAGACAAGACATACTGAAGGATATAAATAAGTCAATTTATCAAATAGGGAAAAATGAATCTAGTGTTAAATTTATTTGGATTCCAGCTCATGTTGGTGTAATAGGAAACGAATTAGCGGATAAGTTTGCTAAGAGTGCTGACTAGAAGGGATGATGTGGAACTTAAAATTAAATTTAGCAAAGACGATGAGATAAAAAGATATAAGTAAAGTGCACAACAAAAAGACATGGCAACGGACAGTGGGAAAATGAAGGGAAAGCAGGATTTTATTATAATATTCAAGGAAAAAGTTGGGGGAATGTAGAAAAGAAAATAGGAGTAAAAGAGAGGAGGATATTATATCTAGGTTAAGATTTGGGCATACGGGATTAAATAGCACCTTGAGAATAATTAATAAGCACAGCACGGGGTTATGTAGTTTTTGTGGAAAATTAGAAACAGTTCAACATATCTTTATAGAGTGTACCAAGTATAAACTGGAAAGAGAGGAATTAAATAAAGAATTAAATAGAAATAAAGTTAAATTAGATATTAAAGACCTATTACAAAAGTCGTCCGGGGATGTGGTTTTTAGTTTTATTTTTAGATTTTTGAGAAGTACAGGTTTAATGAGGAGGTTATAGAGACTGTAGATCTGGTCCATACTCCAGTCCAGAAGGTGGCGGTAATGCACCTTAAAAGTTGTTTGCCAACCGCCATTAAACAAAAAGAAGAAGAAGAAGAAGGTTCTCATCTCAGAAGAAGCTGAATTGTGCTCAAACCTTGACAAAGAAAAGAACGCTGTTTGGACCTCGTCAGCTTTCAGCAAATGTAAGTTCAGCTTTATTTTCTTCAAACGTAAAAGGCACGGTAATTTGTGTTTCTGGGGAGATTAAATTTTGTTTTTAAGGCGTCATATTGCTTGTTGGAACAATATGCAGTAGAATCATTTTTTGCTACACCTGCAACACGTGTAACTTGTCGGCTAGGTTGAAATTGTTTAAACATGATTACATGTACGTTTTGCTGTAAAACACTAGAATCATTGAGGGGCTATGTGTTGCATTGCAGAGTAACAGAAACGAGCCCAGTTGTGTATTCAAATGCCTCGGCACAGAATGTAAGCGGACATTTTGTACATAATGTAGCGTTTAAAACTCATTTTTACCGAGTTCACAACATGGCTTCACAACTCAAATCAGCCAAAGCCATTGTTGCTAAATTGAAATGCACCATTTCATTGTGTGGGCACCAAAGCCAAACTGTGAAAGAAGTCGTTGCTCATTTAAAGGAGCATATAATTGAGGGGCGGCCGGTAGCATGTCCAGTAAAAGCCTGCAAAAAAGTTTTCAGCGTCAAATCATCATTCACAGCTCATATGTCCCGTCAACATAGAGATATTTCTGTGGATAACATTGATGTTTTGTACAAGGAAACTACAAGTAAGATCGTTAGTCTGTCAGAAAACGATGGGCCTTCTGAGAGCTTTAATGCTGCTCTGACTAATGAAAGTCACGAATTATCTCCAAATTTCAACAAGGATTATCTCAGAAACTTGTGTCTTTTCTACCTGAAACTTCAAGGACAGCTGCTTCTTCCAGCTTCCACAATACAGAACATTGTTGAAGAGATGCAAAATGTGCATGAGCTGGGAATGGATTACACTTTGACTAAACTAAGGTCGCTTTTAAAAGATGACATGTGTCTTGCAGGTGATGCTGTTGCTAAAATCTGTGATTGTGTAAGAGATTCTGATTTATTTTCTGTTTGTCATCATGGGCCACTGAGAACAACATATTCAAGAACTCAGACTTTCAAAAAAATGTTCAAATACACAGAACCAAAGCAAATATCTTTAGGAAGTGATGAAAACATGACCCAGAGATTTTCTTACTACATACCCATTAAACAGACACTAAGTGCACTTTTAGAATCAGATTTATGGAAAAATTCAGTGTTGGAACAGTCCAATGACTCACACCCGGATGTTTTCTGTGACATAAGTGATGGCGAAAACTTCAAGTGCAACCAATTCTTCATTAAAAATCCTGGGTGCCTGAAGCTTATTCTCTACCAAGATGCCTTTGAAATTGTTAACCCCCTTGGTTCAGCAAAGAAGAAACACAAAGTTGTCGCTATTTATCTATCTGTGGCTAACTTACCTGCTCATATGCGGTCAAGCACTGATCACATGTCTCTAGTTTCATTGTGTTCCGAGAACGATTTAAAACAGTTTGGAACTGCAAAGGTTTGCTCTGAACTTCTCATGGATTTGAGAGATTTAGAGGAACATGGCATTATTGCAGGTGAAGAAACAGTCAAAGGGGCACTGTTCTGTATTGCTGGTGACAATTTAGGATCACACAGCATTGGTGGGTTTACTGAAAACTTTAGTACTTCTCAGTACTTTTGTAGGTACTGTGAAATCACAAGAAAAGACTTTCTTAATGATCCAAATGCTTGTGGTCCACAGCGAACCCCTGAAGCTTACAATTTGGCAGTCCATCATCGAGAGACTGGAAGCATTCAAGACATCAAAGGTGTCAAGGTAAACTCTGACTTCAACTCACTAAAGTCTTTTCATGTTTGCCAACCTGGTCTTCCACCTTGCTTAGGCCATGACTTATTTGAGGGTGTCGTATCCTATGATCTTGCACTATACTTGAAATATTTTGTTAAAACAAAGAAATGGTTTACATATTCCCAGTTCAACCGTAGAATCAAGCAATTAAACTACAAAGGATCAGATGCTCTCACAAAGCCATGCCCTGTCAACTCTGAGGCAATCAGGCTTTCAGATCAAGCTGTTCAAAACTGGAACTTGCTGAGATTGTTGCCATTGATTATTGGTGACTAGATACAAAATCCACAAGATGATGTTTGGCAGACAACTCTCCAGCTCAAAGACATTGTGGATTTGATTTGTGCACAACAAATTTCTTTGCCACAGGTTGCCTTTCTTGAAATAATAATCCAAGAATATTTGGAATCAAGAAAATCTTTATTTCCTGAAACTTCACTTAAACCAAAACATCATTTCTTGCGGCACTATCCAGCCCTAATTTTGAAATTTGGACCTTTGATTAGGTTGTGGACAATGCATTTTGAGAGTAAACATGTCTACTTTAAAAGATGTGCAAGGCATTTAAAATTTTTTAAAAACGTATGCTTGACACTATCAGAAAGACACCAGATGTTTCAGGCTTACATCTCAGCTGGCCCTAGATGCAATCAGCTGCTGCTGCTCAAGGACAGTTGTGTTTTTTACTCAAGCCTCTACAGTGATGAAATAAAACATGCAGTAAAAGACCTGGGATTTTCTGAAAAAGACACAAGTATTTCCACAGAGATACAATATAAGGGAACAGTGTATAAAAAGGGACATTTCTTGGTTTCAAAGAATGATGAGTATATGGAGTTTGGAGAGCTGGTTTTAATTCTGATTCAAAATGACACTGATGTGTATTGTGTTATGGATGTACAAACATCTGTCTATCATCCTGATTACCATCTGTATTCAGTGACAAAACAGACTTCAAGCACTTTGTGTATTAACATAAATGACTTGGTTGACTTTTACCCTTTGACCTGTTATCAGGTAAATGGACAACAAGTTGTTCCTCTGAAACACAGTGTGTTTTCAAAATAAAATGTCTTTATATACCATGATGGAAAGTCCACTTAAAACAAATATGTTGATTTGAACAAAAATAATAAGGAAAAAACAGGGAGAGAAGTTTGACTAAAAATTTAAGGATGTACATGAAGAAAAACTGTGAATCAGGCACGATATTTTGTTTGACACTAAGTATGAGTCCCTTTAATTTGTACATAGTTGAATACATGTTATATTACAGTGATCTTGTTTTCTTACCATTATTTTGTCTGATTTTATTCCAGAAATGGCTGAGCAAACATTTTTACGTAGTGCTATCAATGAAGTGTTGCCCGATCTTGCAGAGGCTTCAAAAGACATTCTTGAGGAGACTTTACAGTCAATTGGAGTAGAAACGTATGATGACTTCCAGTTCATTGTTGAGAAAGACTTGCTGTCAGCATTAAGACCAATTCAAGCCAGAAAGGCACTTGCTGCTTGGAAATTCAGATGTAAGTAAAATTCTAGAAATGCAAAAATCAACCATTAAACACTGATATTCATATTCAGTTCTGATAACTTATTTGTTGTTTTGTGTTTTTGAAGGCCGGACCCCTGAAACCAGCAGGTCCTCAAGTAATGCATCCCCAGATACTCCTCCATCACAGCAGTCTTTGTCCCCGCTAAGTGTGTCATCAAATTCCTCCAGCAGCAACCAGACATCTGCAGCAGACTGGGTGGACACCTTTGAGATACCATGGGAAAAGTTCTCAGAAGAACTGATGCAGGCATTAGAGAGAGGTAAACGACCAAGTCCAAAAATGAGGAAGGAAATGGTCAGGATTGTGGTGTCTGAAATGATGCCAAATAGTTCTTACTTGGGTAAAAGGAGTACTACAGAGGTTGCAAAGAAGATGGTGGCAAAATATCCAAAATCTCTACAAGACGTTATCGATGGAGATGTCATTGGCCCTGGCTATTATTCACTCGTCAAACAACTTCAATATCGAATTGACAATGTGAAGTGATCTACGATGCCTAAAATAAGAAAGCGAAAGTGCTGCTCTGAAAACTCTGACACAGATGAAATTCCTCAGGAACAGAGAGCTGCAATTCAGGACACCTATGGGTGAATCAACTGGAATGTAAAATTCCTTCCTCTTGGAGAAACTGTTGAAAGTCAGCAACAGAAGAAGGACAAGCTCAAGATGATGTCTCTGCAGAAGGAGCCCAATCCTGAGGAGATGAAACAATTACTCAGGACAACTTTCTACTCACAGCGCAAAGATATTAACCAGGGGGAAAGCATTCAAGATGTCTTGGAAGCCTGGCCTGTTTTATTTCATGACATTGGGATGGCTGTACACTACAAGGAACTTACTGGACTTGGATTGAAGGAAGCCTTCATGAGGAACATGGATATGAAGGGAAAACGACTGCTGAACTACATGAACACTGTTTGTGTGAACAAAAACAAAAGGTTTTTCCAGGCTCAGACAAAGTTGAAGATGTTAAGGGGAGAACTGGACGGTTACTCTGAAGATAAAGAGATGATGCTCCTACTTCTCTGCTACTTCAATGAAAATGAAGAAGCAATGTTCTTCTGTGTGGAGGACACATGCCTAGCTGAAGAAGTACAGATGGAGAATGTCTCCTTGACTCCCACTATCATTGTGTGGTGAGTTCATTTTTGTTTTTCCAGTTTCTTTGACCTGTTGTCTTTTTTGTTGTCTTGTCCCCTTTCTTTGCGCTTTTGTCCATCTGGCATTTTGTTTAATATTGTTTGTTTTTTTTCCAAATTATTTTCTTATGCTTTTACTATACTGATATTATTTTTCATATAAATGTCATTGTTTTGTTGTATCAGGAGTCTAAATTTATTTGTTATTTCTCCTTAGGTCAATCCTGCTTCCATGCCAAACGATTCATGCTGAGTGTGGATCAACAGATTGGAAACAACAACATCTCCTGTTTTATTTCTGCCCTCTGCATGATGTTTGGGAGCTATTATTGTTTTAACATCCATTATCCATCGGGGCTGGCGTCTACACTGGAGTTTCTGCAGAGGTATGAGTTCTTTTTTTGTTGTTGTTGTTTTTAATTGTAGGGAGTAAAATTTGACTTTTGACAACTTTTATATCTTGAATAAAATGTTTATGTCTTTGTGAAGCACATTTTGATGTAGTTTTCTGTTTGTCCTCTTTATATTAAGGTGTTTCTTCTCAATCAACCCAGACAAGGGCAGTAAGGTGGAAGAAACCCGTAAACCCAGACTGCGTGTGAACCCCCGTGTACTCACCTTGATCCAGGAACTTTCGGATCATGAGTGGCGTGATGTTTGAGAAAGGACTAATGTCAGTGAGTTATCAGGACAGTGTTTAATCTTCACAGAGCTCAATAGATTTCTAAATGTATGTTGCATCTCACACAGTGTCTTCTGAAGTTAAAAAAGTTGAAAAGACATATTTATATTTGTTCAGTGGCTGAATTTTTCTCCATGTCAGAAAGGACAAATGAGAATTTCATTGAAAATATGTTTTCAATTAAAATGTTTTTTTGTTTCTAAAAAAATTTGAATTATCATTATAGATACAGTTTATATTGGGCTTCCTTGTGTTTGAAATTTGCATTTAACTGGTAAATGTTTGTTGAAATTTGATTATTTAGAGATATTTGAAAATAGAATTGCTTCTAAAAAAGAAAAACTTTTGAAGCAAACAAACATTATTATTAAAATGTATACTGGAAATAGAAATTTATTCTATGTTATAATCTTCAAGCCCTCCCTCCAAAATAAAGGGGGTGAAAGTTGGCTCTCATACTGTTTATGATAAAGTTAAAAAAGTTGAAGAAATGTATATCTATTCAGCAGGTGCATTTGCTTCATGTGCTTTATGATGTTCAGAAAAGACAAATGAGAACTTCATTGAAAATAAATATTTCAAAGGCACCTAAGTGTATGTTTATTTTTTTTAAGGTTATCATACATACAATTTATATTGGGCTGTTTTAAAGTTTCCTTTAAGTGACAAATGTTTGTTGAAATTTCATGCTTATAGATATCTAAAAATATAATTGTTAGTAAAAAGCAAATTAAAGCAAATTTAAGTTTTTCAGAAAGTATTAATGAAATGTTTTAAATTGACATTTCAACTCTTAATCTGTTATTCAAAGGTAATTTATCAGTAGGACTAAATGAAGTTTTTTTGTAAAAGAAACAAAACTGGGTAAATCTTACTGGGAAAAAAGTGTAAAATAACAGCATTATTAGGATAATTCATCAGAAAAAATTGGTTAAAATTACTTGATAAAACTGTCTTATTACCAAAATAAAGCTGTTCAAATCCAGTTAAAATTTGTGCAAAACTTATGGGACAATCTGTTTATTTCACAATTTAACACTGTTGTAATTACTGTTTGGTCTGTAAAACAGTTTACATGTTCACTGTGTTTTCTACAGAATTATTCTGGCAACCACAAATGTTTACATCTCCTCTGGTTATTTCAGGCCAATCTTCCTGCATTACAGTACATCACTAAGGCTGTAAATGAATCCTCCGACGTGGGAGAAGAAGCTTTCGAGCAGCTTCTCATATTTGTTTTCAGATATTCAGGTGAAATTTCTTCCGCTGCCTTGACTGAAATAAAGCTTCTCACTGAAATAAATGAGCAAAAAGATTCAGTTCAGTGTTATGTGTAATTTTTCAGAAAGTTTCTTTTTCGTACAGATAAAACTATACGTCTAAGTCTGAAAATAACTTTTAATTCAAGAAAAGTGCTTTGCAGATTGAAAAAATATTCATAATTTGTTGTTTGTGAAGTGGAGTAAAGTAGTCACTGGTAGCACAGCTCTGCAATTTACAAATTATATTTTTCCTCTGATGCATTACATGTTGAGAGTAATATCCTGATATACCAGAAGTCATCCGGATGTTATGTTCAGATTCCTGAAGAGGTGTACCTTAATGCTGGGAGGGTCTAAAAATCAATCTGAAATCATTGCTGAATGGATCAATATTGTTTTCTCATTTCCTTGGGCGAATCTAAATGGAAATAATTGGACGCAAGCAGCTGATTCATTCTGCTGATGGATTAGTAGAAGAGTTTCCTTTCTGGTAACCATAAGTCTGTTCCAAAACAGTGTTCTGTAACAGTTATTCACTGACAGCTTCCATGTGTTTGCTGCCAGAGAAATCCTCCCCCTTAACCCTCCAACAAATCGCACCACCTCATCATTTTCACCAGTACTTTGCTTAAACATGTCTCTGCTAACGAAAACACAACATGTATACTCTGTGAAAACCGATTTTAGATGTTTTAAGAGACGAAATGTGTAAAAAAACCGCCGCTTAGCGCACAAAATCACAGCGTGTCTGACGGGTCTGAAGGGTGCTGGGAAAAAAATACGAAGTTCTGGAAACCAAACACAACGTCAGTACATAGAGAGGTGGGTTTTGCTTCTGTTACAGCAACATTTTAGTTATAACACCTTAATTTAGTTAGGATTTTAAGCGTAAAATGAAGCCGAGAAAACACAAGTGTGGCCATGTTTGAGGCGGCAGCGTGGCGGCGGGCTGAGTTGTCTCTTCACGGTTCTCACGTCTGTTATAAGTCCCGCATCTCCGCTCTAAGTTTGACACAAGAGATATCAACTCAGAAACATGACGGAAGTACCTCCGGCGGCTGTCAAAACCTCGGCAAAAATCTCCATGAAGAAGTCCACTTCCCGGACTAAGAAGGATGGACCCAGCATCTCCAAACTCATCGTGGACGCCGTGGCCGACTCCAAGGAACGTAAAGGGGTTTCTCTGGCGGCGCTCAAGAAACTCCTGGCCAGGAATGGCGTCGATGTGACCAAGTCCAACAAGCGCATAAACAGCGCTATTACCAAGCTAGTGACAAGCGGAAGCCTGAGCCGGACTAGAGGGACCGGAGCATCCGGGTCCTTCAAGATAGCTAAGGCTAAGAAGCCCAGAACAGCGAAGAAGGAAACTCCGAAGAAGAAGAAGGCTCCCGCCAAGGCAAAGAGACCAGCCTCCAAGAAGTCACCGAAAAAGTCACCGGCGAAGAAACCAGGCAGGAGGTCTCCGAAGAAGGGATCGGCAAAAAAACCAGCCAAAAGGGCAAAAGGGGGCCCTAAAAGGGTCACCAAAAAGAGCCCTAAAAAGAGCCCCAAAAAGAGTCCCAGAAAGGCCTCAGCTCGGAGGCCGAAGCCGGCCAAGAGACCGGCAGCCAATAAAAGGCGGGCACAAAAGCGCCCAGCTAAGAAGGCGAGGAGGAGCTACTGGTAAACACCTGCCTCTCCCACTGCGCAAAGCACCAAAGGCTCTTTTAAGAGCCACCACTCCTTCAACTGAAGAGACGGTTCCGAACAAGCATGTAATCAGTTACCTTAAAAATAGCATGTATTTTCTGACAGCAATTTATGAAATAATAGGGTTTAAAACAATATTCTGGTTTGATAAGTAGTGAAATCAGGACAATGTGAACCTGCTATTAGCTCAGATCCTTTGTTGTCAACCATATATGTTGAATTGCATTACTAAATATTCTCATGAGGACCGGAGATTAATCCGTATGAAAACCTTATAGAAGGGATATCAGTCATCAGCAGCCACTCTACTGCGCATGTCACATTCAGAATGCAGACAAGAATATATTTTATTTACAGTAAGGCTAATTAAATCATTTCCAACTCAAGGCCAGCAGATCTTCAATCTGAGTAACTCCGTCACGCAGCTTTGCGGTATTTGCAGTTGTCAGGTTTTATTTCAACCCGCTGCATATTTGAAGGCTTGGTTTATCAGCTGCCTTGATGGATTCGACTACATTTTAATTATCACTCTAATTGTGACCAAATTAGAAAGAAATTATTTGCACGTTAAATATGAATTTAAATATTTTAAAATAAAAAACTTGGTTTTTATTAAAAAAGGAAGTTGCTCTTTTTGCTCACCCTGTACGTGTTCATTTAGAGGAACTCCACTGAGAGCTTATTGTGAACAATTTGCTTTAATATTTGCTAGTACGTAAAATTTTGTTCCATTTTCTCTCCTCATAAATTTTATGTTTATTGGTCATTAAGACGCATCTCATTCACTAACTTTAAGTTGGTAGAATAACTTATTTTATCACGTTGCGTGAATAGCAGTTGTATTATGCTGCTAGCATGCTAGCTAATATCAAAACCGCTAGATGAATGCGGGTAACCATGGCAACAAGTGAACGTCTGAAGTCTGGTTGCTTTGTGTTTACAAAGACATAATCCATCTTTACTAAACTCCATTTACATTTTAGGTGTTGGAGCCCTAATCAGGGCGGTTAAGTGATTAAATCCATCTGAATATTTACATACATGTTACATCTAAATGCCTCATTAATCCAAAATAAGACAGTAGATTTGAATCGATCACATTAAACTTAATCAAAGAACATGAATCTGTTTTTATGACAAGGTAGTTTTTTTTTTTTTTAAGTCATAACAAATAAAAATGATTACAAATACAGAAACCTAAGATATTTACAGAATAAACTAAGTAGAAGCAAAGCAATCCTGGCTAATGCTAGACTTTCTGAATAATAAATCACTTAATTCAATATAACTCTCTGATTTTGTCATATTTAACATATTATTCAGAAGAGTGGGAAATTAATTACAAAAGCTCTTTGCATCAATTAAGTATCCTACTGAATCCAACCGTTAGAATCATCCATAATTTTGGTTATTATGAACACAAAAACTCTAACTTTAAATTTGAAGATCTGGTGGAATTTAAAATCACTCAAGTTATATTTAAGACATCTTGACATAAATGCTACCTGAGCACATCCAGAGCATGTTTAATGAAAGAGAAGGAGGATATAACTTTAACTAAAACTTAAGGATTTGTAGTACACACAACAAGAAAGAGCTTTTCAATTTAAATTCATGGGGTAAAATTATAGAATTTCAATGTGGAGTTAAAATCAAATTATAGTACAATTTAAAAGGAAATATAAGGTCATTTTAATATAGAAAGATGGGTGAGAGACAGCACTGATATGTAAATTAAGGCTAACGCATACGAGTGTGTGGGTATGGATATAAGATGGAAAATTAAGACTTTTTCTAATTGTTTAAATAATGTTCCATCTAATATTGTTTGAGTTCATGGTGTACGAGTTCATAAGTTTCTTACTTCTTCCTACGCCTTTCTGAATATGTTAAGTTTATTGAAGAAAAATATTTCTCGTGGGCTGCACAGTGGCGCAGTGGGTAGCGCTGTTGCCTTGCAGCAAGAAGGTCCTGGGTTCGATTCCCGGCCCGGGGTCTTTCTGCACGGAGTTTGCATGTTCTCCCTGTGCGTATGTGGGTTCTCTCCGGGTTCTCCGGCTTCCTCCCACAGTCCAAAAACATGACTGTCAGGTTGATTGGCCTTCCCAAATTCTCCCTAGGTGTGAGTGTGTGTCTGGTTGTTTGTCCTGTTTGTCTCTCTGTGTTGCCCTGCGACAGACTGGCGACCTGTCCAGGGTGAACCCCGCCTCTCGCCCGGAACGCAGCTGGAGATAGGCACCAGCAACTCCCGACCCCATTAGGGAGAAGGGTGACGGAAGATGGATGGATGGAAATATTTCTCGTCCATTCCTTGTTCATGTGATATAATTCATCATGTTTAAAATAAATACAATCAGCACTACACCACAATAAAAATTTGATATCCAAAGTATAATTCAGTTTAAGACTTTTAAAAATTTAATAACCTTCAAAACCATCGCCCCTCCTCGGGCTGCCACCTTATCGTGGTGGAGGGGTTTGAGTGCCCCAATGATCCTAAGAGCTATGCTGTCGGGGGCTTCATGCCCCTGGTAGGGTCACCCAAGGCAGACAGGTCTTAGGGGAGGGACCAGACAAAGCGCAGCCCGAAGACCCCTATGATGAACAAAAACTTTGGATTTAGTGTTCCCTCGCCCGGACGCGGGTCACCGGGGCCCCACTCTGGAGCCAGGCCTGGAGGTGGGGCACGTTGGCGAGCGCCTGGTGGCCGGGCTTTTACCCATGGAGCCCGGCCGGGCTCAGCCCGAAGAGGAAACATGGGTCCCTCTTCCAATGGGCTCACCACCTGTAGGAAGGGCCATAGGGGTCGGGTGCAATGTGAGATGGGTTGTGGCCGAGGGAGGGGGTCCTGGCGGTCCGATCCTCGGTTGCAGAAACTGGCTCTTGGGACGTGGAATGTCACCTCTCTGGTGGGGAAGGAGCCGGAGCTGGTGTGTGAGGCTGAGAGGTTCCGGCTAGAAATAGTCGGTCTCACCTCGACGCATGGCTCTGGTTCTGGAACCAGTCTCCTTGAGAGGGGCTGGACGTACTTCCACTCTGGAGTTGCCCACGGTGAGAGGCGTCGAGCAGGGGTGGGCATACTTGTTGCTCCCCATCTTGGCGCCTGTAGGGTGGGCATACTTGTTGCTCCCCATCTTGGCGCCTGTACGTTGGGGTTCACCCCGGGTGAACGAGAGGGGTAGCCTCCCTCCGCTTACGGGTGGGGGGACGGGTTCTGACTGTTGTTTGTGCTTACGGGCCGAATGACAGTTCAGCTTACCCACCCTTTTTGGAGTCCTTGGAGGGGGTACTGGAGAGTGCCCCTCCTGGGGACTCCCTCGTTTTGCTGGGGGACTTCAACGCTCACGTGGGCAATGACAGTGAGACCTGGAGGGGCGTGGTTGGGAGGAACGCTCCCTCCGATCGGAACTCGAGTGGTGTTCTGTTGCTGGACTTCTGTGCTCGTCACGGATTGTCCATAACGAACACCATGTTCAGGCATAAGGGTGTCCATATGTGCACTTGGCACCAGGACACCCTAGGCCGCAGTTCGATGATCGATTTTGTCATCGTTTCGTCGGATCTGCGGCCGTATGTCTTGGACACTCGGGTGAAGAGAGGTGCGGAGTTGTCCACTGACCACTACCTGGTGGTGAGTTGGCTCCGGTGGTGGGGGAGGATGCCGGTCAGACCTGGCAGGCCCAAACGTGTTGTGAGGGTC
The DNA here is from genome assembly GCA_922788865.1 of Poeciliopsis turneri. Taxonomy (NCBI): domain Eukaryota; kingdom Metazoa; phylum Chordata; class Actinopteri; order Cyprinodontiformes; family Poeciliidae; genus Poeciliopsis; species Poeciliopsis turneri. Next base: position 903,694 of record CAKLNU010000303.1, on the reverse strand, counting down.
TGCTGGGAACGTCTGGCGGAGTCCCCCGTGAGACGGAGCTTTAACTCCCATCTCCGGCAGAGCTTCAAACACGTCCCGGGGGAGGCGGGGGACATTGAGTCTGAGTGGACCATGTTCCGTGCCTCCATTGTCGAGGCGGCTCATCGGAGCTGTGGTCGCAAGGTTGTCGGTGCCTGTCGTGGTGGCAACCCTCGAACCCGTTGGTGGACACCTTTCGGTGAGGGATGCTGTCAGGCTGAAGAAGGGAGTCCTATCGGGCCTTTTTGGCCTGTGGGACTCTGGAAGCAGCTGATGGGTACCGGCGGGCGAAGCGGCGTGCGGCTCAGGTGGTTGCTGAGGCAAAAACTCGGGCGTGGGAGGAGTTCGGAGAGACCATGGAGAAAGACTTCCGTATGGCTTCGAGGCGATTCTGGTCCACCATCCGGCGTCTCAGGAGGGGGAAGCAGTGTAGCACCAACACTGTTTACAGTGGGGGGTGGTGTGCTGCTGACCTCGACTCGGGGACGTTGTGGGGTCGGTGGGCGGAGTACTTCGAAGACCTCCTCAATCCCACCAACATGCCTTCCATTGAGGAAGCTGAGCCTGAGGACTTTGGGTTGGGCTCTCCAATCTCTGGGGACGAGGTCGCCGAGGTAGTTAAAAAGCTCCTCGGTGGCCGGGCCCCGGGGGTGGATGAGATTCGCCCGGAGTATCTCAAGGCTCTGGATGTTGTAGGGTTGTGTTGGTTAACGCGACTCTGCAGTATCGCATGGACATCGGGGGCAGTTCCCCGGGATTGGCAGACTGGGGTGGTGGTCCCCCTGTTTAAAAAGGGGGATCGGAGAGTGTGTTCCAACTATATAGGGATCACACTCTTAAGCCTCCCTGGCAAGGTCTATTCAGGGGTACTGGAGAGGAGGGTCCGTCGGATAGTCGAACCTCGGATTTTGGAAGAGCAGTGTGGTTTTCGTCCTGGTCGTGGAACACTGGACCAGCTCTACACCCTCAGCAGGGTCCTGGAGGGTGCATGGGAGTTCGCCCAACCGGTCTACATGTGCTTTGTGGACTTGGAGAAGGCGTTCGACCGTGTCCCTCGGGGTGCCCTGTGGGGGGTTCTCCGGGAGTATGGGGTACCGGGCCCTTTGATACGGGCTGTCAGGTCCCTGTATGACCGGTGTCAGAGTCTGGTCCGCATTGCCGGCAATAAGTCGGGCTCGTTCCCAGTGAGGGTTGGACTCCGCCAGGGCTGCCCTTTGTCACCGATTCTGTTCATTACTTTTATGGACAGAATTTCTAGGCGCAGCCAGGGTGTTGAGGGGATCCGTTTTGGTGGCCTTAGGATTGCATCTCTGCTTTTTGCGGATGATGTGGTACTATTGGCTTCATCGGGACGTGATCTGCAGCTCTCACTGGAGCGGTTCGCAGCCGAGTGTGAAGCGGCCGGGATGAGGATCAGTGCCTCCAAGTCTGAGACCATGGTCTTGAGTCAGAAAAGGGTAGAGTGCCTTCTCCGGGTCGAGGGAGATGTCCTGCCCCCAGTGGAGGAGTTCAAGTATCTCGGGATCTTGTTCACGAATGAGGGAAGAAGGGAGCGTGAGATCGACAGGCGGATTGGTGCAGCGTCCGCCGTGAAACGGGCGCTGTACCGGTCCGTTGTGGTGAAGAGAGAGCTGAGTCAAAAAGCGAAGCTCTCAATTTACCGGTCGATCTACGGTCCTACCCTCATCTATGGTCGTGAGCTTTGGGTAATGACCGAAAGAACGAGATCGCGAAATACAAGCGGCCGAAATGAGTTTTTCTCCGTAGGGTGGCTGGGCTCTCCCTTAGAGATAGGGTGAGAAGCTCGGTCATCCGGGAGGGGACTCAGAGTAGAGCCGCTGCTCCTCCACATCGAGAGGAGCCAGTTGAGGTGGCTCGGGCATCTGGTCAGGATGCCTCCTGGACGCCTCCCTGGTGAGGTGTTTCGGGCACGTCCCACCGGGGGGAGGCACCGGGAAGACCCAGGACACGCTGGAGGGACTACTTCTCTCAGCTGGCTTGGGAACGCCTCGGGATTCCCCCGGAGGAGCTGGAGGAAGTGGCTGGGGAGAGGGAAGTCTGGGCCTCCCTTCTTAAGCTGCTACCCCCGCGACCCGACCCCGGATAAGCGGCAGAAGATGGATGGATGGATGGATGAAACCATCGGAAAAAAAAGGATGTTTAAAGGAGATTACAACATACAACATGTCTGCGAACAACAGATTGTCTATCTGAAAGGCACATATTAAAATCAAAACTAAAATGTCAAGTTATTTCAGTTTTGCAGAAAGTATTCACATCAATTTGAATTAGTTAAAATTACTCAGAGTTTTATTAACACCAATGCAGTAATTCCCTTTTACATGAGCATTTGAGAAATTAAGCAATCTGATAATGAATGGTTAATGAACAAGTTTTTTTTGCCTCAAGTTGTATTTGTGTGGCCCTAAAAAGGGCCTTTGTGGTTGTGAGGGTAAACAGCAGGTTTACTTGGAGCTGGTGTACTTGGTGACCGCCTTGGTGCCCTCAGACACGGCGTGCTTGGCCAGCTCACCGGGCAGCAGAAGGCGCACGGCCGTCTGGATCTCCCTGGAGGTGATGGTGGAGCGCTTGTTGTAGTGAGCCAAGCGGGAGGCCTCGGAGGCGATGCGCTCAAAGATGTCGTTGACGAACGAGTTCATGATGCTCATAGCCTTGGAGGAGATGCCGGTGTCTGGGTGGACCTGCTTGAGGACCTTGTAGACGTAGATGGCGTAGCTCTCCTTCCTGGTCTTTCTCTTCTTCTTGCCTCCTTTGCCGGCCGTCTTGGTCACGGCTTTCTTGGAGCCCTTCTTGGGCGCAGACTTGGCGGGTTCAGGCATCCTGATGTGTTTCTGGGAAACGGCGACGAATGAGGAAGGTCGTACCGAGAGACCAGTGTTATAGAGTCTGTATGTAAATTAGGGTGCGCTGACGCCTGCCGCTGAATGGCTCAGCTGCTCACAGCGTTTAAGCGTCTTCAGGCTTCGCTCTCACGTCTAAGTACTTCAATAGTGTAAAATAATGAGTAAAAATATACATTTTTCGAAATTTATTGTGTAGCTCTGCTTTATGTGTTCCTTCAGGTGTTTTTAACAAAACTGTACTTTATAATTGGAATTTAACATTTTAACATTTTTTAATTCAAAAGCAAAAAAACAAAAAACTATCGCTAAAATAATTTCCTAGACCAAATATCTTAATTGGTGATGTTCATGAGTCATCTTACTTTAATTTTTCAGTAGATTATGTTTCTATTTTATGTATTGGCGGGAACTCAACATGTGAGCATGGACTGTTATTTTCTCGTTGGGAAAAGTAATATACATTTCCGCTATAGTGCATTCTAACAATTCAGTTCTACAACTGAGGCAAAAAAAATAATAACAAAAATCCTTTGTTAACCAGATACCGTTTCATCTCGTCACAGAACACATACAAATTATATAGGAAACATCTCTTGAGAAGTGTGTGTGGCTCTTAAAAGAGCCGTTGATTTGTTGCAAGGAGCTGGTAGATTTAACCGCCGAAGCCGTACAGAGTGCGGCCCTGCCTCTTGAGAGCGTACACCACATCCATAGCGGTCACAGTCTTCCTCTTTGCGTGCTCGGTGTAGGTGACGGCATCACGGATGACGTTCTCCAGGAAAACCTTGAGCACACCGCGGGTCTCCTCGTAGATGAGACCAGAAATACGCTTGACGCCACCACGGCGAGCCAAGCGGCGGATAGCGGGCTTGGTGATCCCCTGGATATTATCACGGAGAACTTTCCGGTGACGCTTGGCGCCTCCTTTTCCGAGTCCTTTACCTCCCTTTCCACGGCCACTCATTGTATCAGTAATAAATCTGTCGCAACACTAACTGGTACTTCAGGGTAGCGTCTGTATTTAAACACATATCACGGACGTACATGAAGACAGGCTTTCGCCAACTTTCAACTTCCGCCTTTAAGTCCGCAAACAGAACAGGAACCATTTCCGTTTACTGGACAATATTTCAAAATAAATACACGTATTTTAAACCGGTCATGGCAATAATTAGTGTATTTAAAATTAATATAAATAAATAAATAAACTAAGTTTCTTCGTTCAGGAACAAACACGCGAACAAAGTTAGATATTTGTAAATATCTAACATCTTACAATTTGCAGGACTATTGGACATTTGAAAAAAAAAAAATTAGTTAATTTGGATTTCCAAAAGTGGAATAATCTGGTTTATAAGTAAACCAGATAGACTACGGTTTATTGCCCCAAACTGGTTTATGCTCTAAAAGGCTTTCTCATCACGTTAACCTGTCCAGGTAAAGAATAATCCAGAACTTAGTGATCCAGTTTTTTTATTTAAATACACGTTTATGCATCTGAACAAAACAAGTCTTCACTGGCTTCCCCATAATGGCTGCTGCTTTAACACAATTCATTTGCCACCCAGTTTAAGATATTACTTGTATTTTTCTTTAAAATTACCTGAAGTAAAATCTTCTCAATGATTCATGTTTATTTCCTCACTTTAATTGCAAAATTAAAATTGAAACTTCACACGTAAAATACTTTCAGAACTTGACTCTTTAGATAGACGTGGGTGGCTCTTAAAAGAGCCGTTGGGTTTGTTGTTTCTAGCTGTACAGGTTTACTTGGCCTTGGCTGCTTTCTCGGTCTTCTTGGGCAGCAGGACGGCCTGGATGTTGGGGAGAACACCGCCCTGTGCGATGGTGACTCCGCCAAGCAGCTTGTTGAGCTCCTCGTCGTTGCGGACGGCCAGCTGCAAGTGGCGGGGGATGATCCTGGTCTTCTTGTTATCGCGGGCGGCGTTTCCAGCCAGCTCCAGGATCTCAGCGGTCAGGTACTCGAGCACCGCCGCCAGATAGACTGGAGCTCCAGCGCCGACGCGCTCGGCGTAGTTTCCTTTCCTCAGCAGCCTGTGAACACGGCCCACTGGGAACTGGAGCCCGGCACGGGATGAGCGAGTCTTAGCCTTAGCTCTGGCTTTGCCGCCGGTCTTTCCACGTCCAGACATTCTGTTTTCAGTTAGAGTTGATTCGATCTCTGACAAAAAATGCAAGTAAGTGAAACGAAAACGCAGCGTCGTCTACTTATAGGTAGAGTCTGTTCACTGATTGGTCAGAGCTGAGCAGAAAGCTAGTCGTCCAATCACAAGTGCGTGTGTCAAGTTTTCACAGTGTAGAGAAGACTTCCGGTTTATCGGCGCTGGATTCTTCAAAAATAAATCACAGATATGCAACATTATTGGTTATGTTGTACAACAGGGCTATTAACTTTCCTGTGACATCATTTTCGGTTTAAAATAAAACAATATGTATAACTATGTACATCATAAACACTTTTTAATAAAACTAGATTCAAGTAAATCACAGAATCAAGCTTCATATTTAAATTATGACAAAAATAATACACTTTTTGCCTTCAGTGGAGACTTTTATATTGGAAGTATAGTCACAGCACATAAAAACAAACATTCACAACAAAATAAACATATACTGTGCAGAACTTTTAGTGTGGATTAAAACATTGACAAACCACTTTAATCTGAAGAGTGTAGAAACCTGAATGGAGATGGAAATGATCTTTCTGTTTGCATAGAGCAGAATGTGGGAGTTCATGGTGAAACCAGACCTGACTGGTTTCTGTGGTCCTCCTCCACAAACACAGCCATCAAAACAGTCTTTCTGTGTTTTCACTTCCATCTCATGGTTGTAAATTAACCATTTTATATCCATGTATTGAAGCCACAGTGTAAGTTTAAAATGCTGAGTCTTCCTGAGTAATTACATTTTACATTAGTATTTTAAATAATTTTCTTACAGTATAAATTTTGCTTCAGTTCTCTATGTGACTAGTTGATTCTTTAAAAATTACAGATTTTGAGTCCAGATCACAGCAAAGCAACTTGAACCTCATGTTGAGGCACAGAAAATGTTGAAAATGAAAATTGTGTTTAGTGTAATACTTTGTACAGTCGGTGTTGAGCATGTAACTTAAATTAGCTCTGAAGTGTTTAACATTTGACCAATGATTCTTTAACTGAAAACAAAGACTCCAAGGCCAACTAAAGTTACTTTTACTGTGTTTTGTAGCTACAAGAAAAAGATTAGTTGTTTCTATTTAACAGGAAACTTAAGAGCAAGTCAGAAAAGCCTACAGCACAGACATGGGTAATATGGCTAAAGAATAAAGCTCAGATTTGTTTTTCAATTCTTATTCTAAATGCCTTTCTCCCTTTTAAATAAAGGAATTACAAATAAAATACTATTAGAAACATGCTTTTATTTCAATCATCTTTTCTAGTTGTTTACCTCAATTATAACTCAAAATAAAGGGAAGCTGTAAAACAGGATGGGGGGCCAGGTAACATGATCTTCATAAACAGAAAATAAACTTTCTTGGAAGAATTGGTCATTTTAATAGGAACCATTAGAATTATAAACAAACATTACCATTCTATTAAAAAGAACCCAGAATTACTCAGGAATACAATTGATTTCCACCTTTTAAACAATGCTTTCTAAACATACATGTTCAAAAGACCCTTAAATAGTTTGAGTTTGTTATGTACTATTGTTCATATTAGGTGATTTCTGTTCATCGTTACTTTTGCCACTTAAGGCATACCGTAGTTGGGGCGGCGATGACGTCATCTCATCGTCGTAGAAACCAAAACTGTTCCTGATATCAGGGGGGAAGTGGGGTAGCAAAGCCACTAATACGTGAGAGGGCAGAATATGTGTGTTCACCTTATAAGTGTGCGTTTTTGACGAGTAAGTTGCTATATTTGAGTTCTTTTTACTGAAGATAAATGAGTGATTTGAAGTTTATTGGTTTACCGTTATTTACATTTAAGTACGAGCTAGCGGCTATATGTGTGTATTGTAGAGCGCTGTGCGATGAACTTGACAGGGATGGATATTAGTTCATTTGTTTAGTTTGTTTATGAATATTGATTCTGATGTTTAGGCTTTATCAATTTCCTTCTTATTTGATCTAAGGTGTAACAGTATGCTGTAATGTGTAACGGTAGAACATCTCAAACTTATTTTCTGTATTTCTGTTTATTCTAGGAGACCACACACACACCTACACACATACTGAAGCACTAACCCACATCCACCAAATACACCTTGATGCTATTACTGTTGTTGGACTAAGATCTGTGACCGACTTGGAATACAGAAAGCAAAAGGGATCCTGCCTCATGTCTTCCTTCTTCCACCCGCTGCACCACATCTGGTCCTGAACTGAATCCCAGTCTAAATAGTGTTCTGACCGACACTCCAGGTTGAGAACAGTGAAAAACCTGAACAGTGCCTTTAACAGTCCTAAAGCCAAACGTATCATATGTGATACATGAGTTTTTGAGACCTCCAAATGAGCAGTGTGACATTTTTTTCCTAAAAAACTCAATGTATACAATTAGACACATGTAGTGCACTGATAATCCAAGAGGGGGTAGTAACTTTCTCACCAGAGGCCTTTCCACTGATACTACAAGACTGCCATGGCAAAGGACTAGGACACATGCGGTTTCAGCAGGAAAACTTTGCCAATTTTAGAAGGTTAAGGTAAGAAAAAAAAATTGTTTTGGGGTGAATTATCAATAGGAACACTTACTGAGTTGATGCAATGTAAAATTACTTAGTATTTTATCATAATTTTTTTGTAAAACCGTGTTGAAAAGTGATGTGTCAAATTTGATACAGTGGGTCAGTTAACTCGAAAAATCAGTCAATTGTCTTTTTTATTGTACTTCATGTATTTTACATCACGTCAAGTAATGTACAGTCTTTTTTCATATAAACTAATGACATGTTTGCATGTCCATAATTTGGTACATTTATAGCTTAAAAATAGATATGCAACTTGCACCTTTTGCTTATTTTCATTGAAAACTGACCAATTCAAAGATAAAATAAACACTCTGTTTTTTGTGCCTGTGTGTTTTTTTTAGATGGCAAAGACATACACTGTTGAAGATATTCTGAATATGATTATGGATGGTAATTCAAGTTACATCGAGCAGCTAGAGGAGGATGAGGATGAGGAATGGACTCCTGCAAGGATTGAGGAAAACCCAGATAAGGATGATGATGAAGAAGCATGAGAGGCTTGACTTTCTTGATATGCTTTCTGCTCTTTACAAGTTCAGCTTCAGATCCCGAAGATGGTACATCTACATTTGGTGGCACACCATCACAGTGGCAGTAATCAATGCATGGATCCGCTACAGAAGAGACCTGGAGAAACTGCATCCCAGGCAGAAACACCTCCCCCTGCGAAGGTTTAGGCCTCTGTTGCCACTCCCCTCACAAGTGCACGAAAGGTCAAAAAGTGTGGCAGACCTTTGTCCTCTCCGGAAGCAACGCCAACCCCTCCTAGGAGGAGGAAAACCACTGAGTTGACCCCTGCTGTGAGAAAGGATGGCCTCAATCATTTCCCAACATGGGAAACCTGACAGATCTCTGATATTACCCTGTGTGGGCCACTTTGCCCATGTGTTCTGTGAGAAATGCAGAGTGCATCTTTGTCTGAACAAGGACAGAAACAGTTTCCATGCCTATCATAATGCAAAATAAAAAGTTTGTGAGCCACAATATGTGTAGAAAATAACTGAAATGTTATGTTCTCGAGACTGCCACCCTGCCAGTTCCATTGGTGGATTTGTTATTGCTGCATTGTTGTAGCACTTTTTATGTTTGGAATTAACAATTTATCTGAGTTATGTGTTTTATTATGTTTTTGTTTGTTCAAGAAAAAATCATCTTTGAGCATAGTGACCCGATGTATCAAATATGATACAAAATGAAACTCATATATGGAAAATGATATTTAAAATTTTTTTTTTTGATTTGTTCAGAGGGACCAAAAAAGGCTCCAGTTTCAAAAAATTAGAATTTTCTGTCAGTTATTTCATGGTGTGGGCTTTACAGGGTTAAGAGCACACTCAGTTACAATACACATTCATTAATTTTCAACACCTATATAATTAAATTACAGCACTCTGAGCATGTAACTCACTGGAGAGTCTCAAAATAAGTTTCAAACTCCAGAAGCAGTTTCCTGAATCCTGGTGACATATAAATAAGACAGTTGATGTTTTTATATGTGATCTGTCACAAATGCTTTGAAAGCAGATGATTGTGCTTGCAACAATCTAACCAAGTCAACATGAAATCAAACTGAAGCTACAAGGATTTGCTGTAGGACAAACCATTTTGGTTGGTTATTTGGAAAATGAAGTGAATCACAGGTACATAAGGATTCATTGTAGTAGCTTCTGTTCAACAATATTCCTTTTCAAACTAATTACTGACAAATGTAGTTTTCTGCACACTGAATTAGTCATGTTTATCAGTAAAGAGTAAAATAAATGAGTGAAAAATGTGGAGGTAGAATGCTATAAACAATGTCAGTAATGAAAATTCAACTAAAAGTAAATTTGTTTTGAAAAATTTAATTCATTAAGTAATGAACCATAAGTGTGCACTGACAAGTCTTGGTTTGAGCTTTTACATAGAAATTAGAAGGGAAAAACTTTGTACCAATGCTTATCGTTTCAGCATAACATGTGATATATTCCAGAAAGTCACTCTTTAAAGTCATGTAGGTGGCTCTTAAAAGAGCCGTTGGTTTGTCGAAACGAGTCAGGAATCAGTTTAAGCCCTCTCTCCGCGGATACGGCGGGCCAACTGGATGTCTTTCGGCATGATGGTGACCCTCTTGGCGTGGATAGCGCACAGGTTGGTGTCCTCGAAGAGACCCACCAGGTAAGCCTCGCTGGCCTCCTGCAGAGCCATGACGGCGGAGCTCTGGAAGCGCAAGTCGGTCTTGAAATCCTGTGCGATCTCCCTGACCAGGCGCTGGAAGGGCAGCTTGCGGATCAGCAGCTCGGTGGATTTCTGGTAACGGCGGATCTCACGCAGAGCCACGGTACCGGGCCTGTAACGGTGAGGCTTCTTAACTCCGCCGGTGGCTGGGGCGCTCTTCCGGGCAGCTTTGGTAGCCAGTTGCTTCCTGGGAGCCTTTCCTCCGGTGGATTTACGAGCGGTCTGCTTGGTTCTTGCCATCGCGGTTAAATAAGTTTTTCCGTGTTTAACACTGAAGCAATGAAAGGTCTGTTCCGCAGCGAGCGTTTATAAAGAGGCTAGCGTCACGAGGGCACTTCTGATTGGCTCAGATTGCGAACGTGATGAAATCAAATCTGACACAGCTATTGGTTAAAACTAAGACTTCAAAATAAAGCGCGATAGAAGACTGGCAAACTAACAAAAGATGGATTATTTTAATGTTTTTAAAGAGATTAGATTTCTTTTGAAATTTACACAAAATAAACACAAAATAGATGTATTTTAAGTATGAATAGTTAAAACATTTTTTGGGAATTTTATATCCATAATTTCCAGTTATATCCATAATTTCCAGTTTTGCATGACTGGTGATATTTTGTGCATGTAAATGTACATGCACAAGTATTTTTATTACAGTAGTTAGTTGCATATTACTCTTAATCTGATTGTACTACTTTTAGTATTTTTTTCTAATGTAGTAATTTTTCCTGTACTGTACAGGATGCTTTATTTTCATATTTTTTATATGTATTTATCCTTTCATTTACATTTAACCTCCTGATGATATACCTGAATTTTCCCACTGAGGGACAGGAAGCACACTAGTATAAGAAAAATAATAGTTTGCAGTGATTCATTATCAGAATTGAGTATTGAAAAGGGAAGTACAAATAATAATCAAAATATATTTTATGAGGCGATGGTTGTTCATCATAGAATGTGTGAACAAAACAAAAATGTAATATATTTTGGACTCATGTCAGTATTTTGGATAATGAAAGAGCAGATAGGTTGGCTAAGGAGGCTGTAAATTATCTAAATCTGAAGGCAAAAATATAGTCTGGAAAGAAAGTAAGAAATGATGGAAAATTAGGTGGGATAATTAAATAAATAGAAGGCATTTATGTAGGATATAAAATGCAGTTGATGTCATAAGGATTAGCGGAATAAACAGGAGGGAGGAGATAATTATAATTAAAATAAAAAACACTTAGTTTTTTGAATGGACTCTTTAAGATGGGCAAACATCTTACTGATTTATGCAATTGGTGTGATACTGTAGAAACAACGAGACATGTTTTATTTAGTTGTAGGAAAACAATGTGAATCAAAGAAAAATGACTGAATATGGAAACAGGTTTTAATAGGTAATTGAAATTTGAGAATGTGGTTGCCAAGTAAACTAGTAATGAAGGAAAGGGGAAGACATTTCATTTTACAAAAAATACCAGTATTATTGAGAGAATTTGAGGAATAAGTATTAGGATCCAACAGATGGCAGTAATGTAACAATAATGGAGGCAAGCTGCTGTTAAAATCTAAAGAAGATTATATGTAGTTTCAAATGTACATGTTGGAAACTACTAACTCAAATGCTCATTAGGAACCCTCTCTTTAGTTGAAGGAGTGGTGGCTCTTAAAAGAGCCTTTGGTGCTTTAAGCAGTGGGTGAAGCAGAGTTACTAGAACCTCCTAGCCTTCTTAGCTGGGCGCCCTTTTACTGGCTTTTTCTTGGCTACTGGTCTTTTAGCTGCAGGTCTCCTAGCCACCTTTTGTTTCTTTGCAGCCTTCGGCCTCTTCACAGCCTTCGGCCTCTTTGCCACTGTCTTCTTGGGGCTCTTCTTTACCTTTCTCGCTACTTTCTTTGCCGGTGACTTCTTCGGGGACTTCTTGGACGCTGCTTTCTTATTGGCGGGTTTTTTTTGAGCGCTGGCCTTCTTGTTGGCTGGTTGCTTTGCCTTAGCGGGAACCGTCTTCACCGCCTTCTTTGGATTGGCTGCTTTCGGCTTCTTCCTTTTAGGCTTAGCGAGCTTGAAGGAGCCGCACGCTCCGGTCCCTTTGGTTCGGCAAAGGGTTCCTCCTGTGACCAGCTTCGTAACGGCGTTGTTGATGCGCTTGTTGCCCTTGGCCACATTGACGCCTTTCATTGCCAGAGCCTTCTTGAGAGCCGCCAGAGAAATTCCCTTGCGGTCCTTGGACTCGGCCACAATGGACACGATGAGTTTGTAGATGCTGGCTCCCTTCTTGGGCCGGGGAGAAGGGTTCGGTGGGACATCCTGGAGTATAACAGATGATGGAGCTACCTCTGACATATTTCTCACTTGTTGAGCTACATGCCCAGCGTGCGGCGGGAGGCGGGACTTATCACAGACGTGAGAACCGTGAAGAGACAACTCAGCCCACCGCTCCGCGGCTGCCACGGAAATGGCCATACTTGTGTTTTCTTCGCCGCATTTAAGCGTTAAATCTTCTCAAATGTGATATTTTCTAACATAAATATTACTGTAACGGAAAGGAAACTGATTTGTCTCCACAGTGAGGTCACATTTGGTTTCTAAAAGCTTTTTTTTTTGTTCCAGGAGATCTCAAAGGTGTCAGAGATCCTCTGATTCTATGCATCGACCGGTGAATTTTCAACACATTTCGTCTCCTAAAACATCTAAAATCACTTTACAGAACAAATAAGTGTGGTCCTATCGTAACAAGAGAAGTCTGTGGAAAGAATAAAAATAAAATGTTTGTGGTAGTTTGATTATCTGAGCTTTAAATTTGGAAGTTTATCCGACAGTAAAAACACACGGAAGCTGTCGATGACTCCGCCGCCGGTCAGGATTCTTCTGGGATGAATCTGAAGGGGAAAAAATGTTCGCCATATAGTTATTAAATATAAGTAACTACATACCTATCACGTTCTAATTTAAAAATTAACTAACATATGTTTGTTATTTTCAGAAGAAAAAATAGATGAAAAACGGTGATAACTTTAAATTGTACACATTTCAGATCACTGCTGTTATTCCAGCGCAGCTTGATGCTATAATTATGGAGTGACTTTTTCATATTATAGAAATTTTAAGCAATACTGGAGCATTGATAGTTGAATAATTTGATCTGCCATGAGGCAAACACTGAGGCAAGTTTAGTCTCCAATGCTTCTGCTTCCCTTTTTCTAATTTATTTGGCTTTGAAATCATCTCACATGCATTTTTGATTTAATTCTTGAAGATTAAAACAGAATTATACTTATAATCAAGTGTTCAAATACAAAAATACTTTATCAATCCCAAAGGGAAATTAAATGTTGTAATTAATGACTTACAACAACATAAGTCATCTCATCAATATTTGCATTTTCTGGCAGTGGGAAGATTTTAGAAAACAAATTTCCAGTTAAAACATCCCATGGAAGATGAATAGTAATTGAAACTCCTGGCAACACATGACAAAACTAACAAGTATCTTAATAGTTAATAACCAGCAAGCATAAAGTGGTGTTGGTGCATTTACTGACCAACATCCTGCAAATGCACACACTTTGGGAAAGCAAATGTGATTTAGTTACCCTGCATTAAGCAGAGGTGGGCAGTGCTGATGTGCAGATCAATATTGAAATATTGATACTTCTGACACTTTTACTTTAAAATCAATTCTCAAATTAAAATAGTACTTATTTTGATACCTCAGTTATTTGCAGGAAGTGTATTCCTTCAAGAAAAATTAAATGGAAAGAAACTATTGATGTCTTGCATAGATTTTGTGATTTGTTAGAAAGACTTTTCTCTTACCTGGACAAATGAATAACTTGTGGTTTCAGTCATCTGGATGTCACTGCTGCAAGCAGAGCCGTGTGTTAAGAGATATGCAACAAACTTTGTGAAACACTTCAGATCAAAACACATCACAGAGTATAATGTCTGATGAACACACTGAAAATAGATATATTTTATAGATAAAATATTTTCAGACTGATTTGCTTTGACTATTAAATAATTTACAAATTTAGGTATTGGTAAACTATATCTTAATTAAATATTTTACAGGCAAAATCAATTTGAGTCACTCTGAATAATGAAACATGTTTTAGATTAACCATCCATCTGGAATTGAACAAAGTATCACTGATACCAGCCTTAAAAAGTATTTACAGAATTGGATCAGAAAGTCTGTATCGATCTTTTCCACCAGGCAGGTGGAGCCAGATAATAGATACAAAGTCTGTATCAGATTTAATTCCCTCTTGAAATATTGTATTTTTGTAATGTGTCAATGCCTCAAAAAAAATGTCAAATGATTTCTTGCATTTCACACATTACTTAAATACAAATTGTTCTAATTATCATGTTAAAATATTTTGTAGACATAAACTTTGTCCAAATTCTGTACTGTGTTTAAAGACAAGTCAGAGAGGGGGAATTTAAAAAGCACAGAAAATATCAGTATAATCAATAAAAATAAGTATTTTTTGTTGAAGCAACAGCTGTAGTATTGATTTTGAGGAATAAAATATTTGACATTTAAGTGTTTTGATGTTATAATTCCAAAATACTGTCAATAAAAGTATTTTTGTTTAAATATAGAGGACTACTTGCGCTTAGTTGTATTTGTGTGGCCCTAAAAAGGGCCTTTGTGGTTGTGAGAATAAACAGCAAGTTTACTTGGAGCTGGTGTACTTGGTGACCGCCTTGGTGCCCTCAGACACGGCGTGCTTGGCCAGCTCACCGGGCAGCAGAAGGCGCACGGCCGTCTGGATCTCCCTGGAGGTGATGGTGGAGCGCTTGTTGTAGTGAGCCAAGCGGGAGGCCTCGGAGGCGATGCGCTCAAAGATGTCGTTGACGAACGAGTTCATGATGCTCATAGCCTTGGAGGAGATGCCGGTGTCTGGGTGGACCTGCTTGAGGACCTTGTAGACGTAGATGGCGTAGCTCTCCTTCCTGGTCTTTCTCTTCTTCTTGCCTCCTTTGCCGGCCGTCTTGGTCACGGCTTTCTTGGAGCCCTTCTTAGGCGCAGACTTGGCGGGTTCAGGCATCCTGATGTGTTTCTGGGAAACAGCGACGAATGAGAAAGCTCGTACCGAGAGACCAGTGTTATAGAGTCTGTATGTAAATTAGGGTGCGCTGACGCCTGCCTCTTATTGGCTCAGCTGCTCTAAAGGTTGAAGACGTTTTCAATTCATCTCATGCGTGTAAGGCGCTATATTGAATGTATAAAATGTTAGTCATTTATACTCGATGTTACTTTAATTCTTATAGATGTATGTTACATTAAATACAAATTATTTTTTATTCTTTGACATACTATATCCAATTTCAAGTCATCCAAATCATTTCATCAAGTAAAAATATTTAGTAGCCTTTTGTACCAATTTATTTTGCCATTCAACACGTTCTCTTAACTGACAAATGTTGAAAATTTAAACCTATACTGCTAAATGATGCACAAGCTGCGAAAATCATTTGGAGGAAAGTATAGAAAGCGTTAATTCATTTAACATAAAATAAATCGGGTAACGGTATATTAAAAAGCAATTAACATTCGATCCGTTTTTCGGTTGACATTGTACACCCCAGGCATTTTTTAGCATTTTTAGTTAATTTGGAAAAGTGAGTTCGCTTTATGAAGTTCTTAAAACAAGCAACATAGGACAATCTCTTCAAGAAGTGTAGGTGGCTCTTAAAAGAGCCGTTTGTTTGAAGTACGGAGCTGGTAGATTTAACCGCCGAAGCCGTACAGAGTGCGGCCCTGCCTCTTGAGAGCATACACCACATCCATAGCGGTCACAGTCTTCCTCTTTGCGTGCTCGGTGTAGGTGACGGCATCACGGATGACGTTCTCCAGGAAAACCTTGAGCACACCGCGAGTCTCCTCATAGATGAGACCAGAAATACGCTTAACGCCACCACGGCGAGCCAAGCGGCGGATAGCGGGCTTGGTGATTCCCTGGATGTTATCACGGAGAACTTTCCGATGACGCTTGGCGCCTCCTTTTCCGAGTCCTTTACCTCCCTTTCCACGGCCACTCATTGTGCTCTTCCTGTGTTTGTCTAAAAACCTACACTGAAGGACAACACCCGCAGAAGTCGAATTTAAATGCATACTGAGGACGTAAATGGAGACAGGCAGCCCGCCATTTTTCTTCTTCGGTCTTTACGCGCTCAATCATCTTTCCGTTTATTAAAAAAAAAAAAAAATCTCAAAATAAACTCCGATTTAAACTAATATCCAAATATATAGGAGTCGCAGAGTTAAAATAGCGATTGGAGTACAAATCCTCAATAAAGTTCAGTTGTTTCCTTTATCAACAAAGCAAACTAACCTGAATAATTTTGCACCAAATTTAACGTCTTCTGAAAATTAAAACTACAATAAATTTTACAACCACCTGATATATTTTAGTCTTTTCTTGTTTAAAAAATACATAAAGCCACCTTCTACTTATAAAATACTTAATGTGTTTAGATTCCCAGTAATACACATTAAAAACACACACATAGACCTGAACAAAATTCTTTCTACCTGAATTTTATTCAGGTAGAAAGATTTTCATCTTACATGTTAAGATCCAGCATAAATGTATCTCTTCAACACTCTTCCAACAGCTCAATTTCTAGATCAGCATTCATTGTTTCTGCTCTTATGAGACCTGGTAATATTGCATTTATTGACTCAACTCATGTGAAAGAATATTCAGCAGAAACTTTGTGAACTTAGATAAATATTACTTAAGATGAAAGAACAAATCTACATTGGATGAGTAAAAACACAAAGAGAAGATGATGCACTAATATCTAGGTATTCAGCTGAAGAATATAGCGCTATATTGAATATAGCATAACATCTCTTTGGGTAGGTATGTACATAGTAAAGCTTACTGATGAAAATGTGTGTGAAGTTGAAGAATTGTGGTAGGGGCTAGGAGGTACTTTTAGGAGGAATAGAGATCTCTTTCAAGTAAAAATTGAATGGTTAAGATTGAATCATCCCACAACTTGTGATCATCCAAAAATTTCTCCCCATTTCTATCTTCTTTACACTGAAAATATTGGGAATAGTCATAAATATATCACCTCCCTCATCTCAGTGGTAACCTTAGGCCCTTTATAAATGCTTTAAGGTGATTGGCATCAACACTTTAAAAGTTCAGGATTTGACTCCTTAGATAGATGTGGTTGGCTCTTAAAAGAGCCGTTGGGTTTGTTGTTTCTAGCTGTACAGGTTTACTTGGCCTTGGCTGCTTTCTCGGTCTTCTTGGGCAGCAGGACGGCCTGGATGTTGGGGAGAACACCGCCCTGTGCGATGGTGACTCCGCCAAGCAGCTTGTTGAGCTCCTCGTCGTTGCGGACGGCCAGCTGCAAGTGGCGGGGGATGATCCTGGTCTTCTTGTTATCGCGGGCGGCGTTTCCAGCCAGCTCCAGGATCTCAGCGGTCAGGTACTCGAGCACCGCCGCCAGATAGACTGGAGCTCCAGCGCCGACGCGCTCGGCGTAGTTTCCTTTCCTCAGCAGCCTGTGAACACGGCCCACTGGGAACTGGAGCCCGGCACGGGATGAGCGAGTCTTAGCCTTAGCTCTGGCTTTGCCGCCGGTCTTTCCACGTCCAGACATCTTGCTAAGTTTTGTTCTTCTTGTTTCAAGGAGAAATAATGCCACGCCAGCGGTCAGCAGTATTTATACACACCATCTGTTCGCTGATTGGTTAAGTATGGGCAGAAGAGACGTTAACCAATCAGAATGCTCTACGTCAAGTTTCCGCACTGCAGAGACAATTTCTGCTTTTTAGCGGATAGGATATAATTTACATTATTTTAATACATGAAAAAGTATTTGCTTACGTCAGTGTTCCATGTTTTGGTAATAAAAAAAATATCTGTATTAGATATTTTAGTGACATTTAATAAATTATTGTTTAAAGATCATATGATTGCAGGTATTTAGGTTTAAAGTTCTGTCTTTATTTTGGCAACTTTCTGCATCAAAATTTGACCTTTACAAATTTTACTGTAACATTTAGTTAAGCTATAAAACTAAAATGACATCTAATTTAGTAAACATTAAAATTCAAACCACTTCAATTGTTCAGCAACACACTTAACACCTGAACAAAACCACTCCACAATTTAAAAAGTAAAACTGAAAAATATACGTGACAGTAACAGATGACAAGTGTTGCTCAGTTATCACGCTCACCTTCATGTGTAATATAGAAAATTGTTGTGCATAAATATTCCTCATTCAAAACGTCCAACAGACCTGCCATGTAAGTAGACTCCTTAATACAAGATAAAGTATTGAAGGAACCGACTATTATTTCTGTATTTAATGTGCTATGCGAAACCTTAACAGATCTTTTTAAAGGGGTTTAATTAAGCTTGATTCAATATTAAATGAATCGCTCTTTAGATTAATGTAGGTGGCTCTTAAAAGAGCCGTTGGGTGTTTATCATAATGTCATTTAAGCACGTTCTCCGCGAATGCGGCGGGCCAGCTGGATGTCTTTCGGCATGATGGTGACCCTCTTGGCGTGGATAGCGCACAGGTTGGTGTCTTCGAAGAGACCCACCAGGTAAGCCTCGCTGGCCTCCTGCAGAGCCATGACGGCGGAGCTCTGGAAGCGCAAGTCGGTCTTGAAATCCTGTGCGATCTCCCTGACCAGGCGCTGGAAGGGCAGCTTGCGGATCAGCAGCTCGGTGGATTTCTGGTAGCGGCGGATCTCACGCAGAGCCACGGTACCGGGCCTGTAACGATGAGGCTTCTTAACTCCGCCGGTGGCTGGGGCGCTCTTACGAGCAGCTTTGGTTGCCAGTTGCTTCCTAGGAGCCTTTCCTCCGGTGGATTTACGAGCGGTCTGCTTGGTTCTTGCCATTGCAATTCAGTAGGTTTCTTCGCGTTTTAGACTGAAGAGATGAAATTTCTTGGTCTGCAGCAGGGGTTTATA
This sequence comes from Poeciliopsis turneri, assembly GCA_922788865.1. Taxonomy (NCBI): domain Eukaryota; kingdom Metazoa; phylum Chordata; class Actinopteri; order Cyprinodontiformes; family Poeciliidae; genus Poeciliopsis; species Poeciliopsis turneri. The sequence continues at coordinate 884,886 of CAKLNU010000303.1, read as the reverse complement.
AAGAAACCGGCGGCGCGAGAGCACTTCTGATTGGTTCAAGTTGCTGACGTGGTGAAACAAATCTGTCTCAGCTATTGGTTGAATTTGAAATTTCAAAATAAAGCGCGATAGTGTGGCGAACCTCGAAGGGGCGGGGGAAGAAAAGGACGGGTGTTTAAACGTGTTTTAAAAAAGAAAAAGTCAAGACTGGAATTTATATTAATAGATTCTTACAATATCTAGTAAATATTGCTTTTGAAATTCAGGAACTTGTCTATGGCTCACCACAACACTGGCTTTATATTATGAAGCTGTTCTTTTAATTGAAAAAACTGACAGTGTACATATGTGTATTATGTGTCCTTTTGTCCCTTATTTTACTTTATTTCTAAAGTTTATGCATTTTTATAATAGGATTTTTTTTCTGTTTTAATACAATTTTGAGCAGTAATTCTGAATGTGTTTCATATCTGAAAGTGAAATCATTTGTTTCTTCTATTTCATTTGTGCAGATACTCAGCATTCTTTCTGGTTTAGTTTCAATATTAAATATAAATTAAAACATCCTCACTAAATTGCTAACTTCAGTGATTTAAGTTTCTTTTACAATGTAAAAATAAAAATAAAAAGATTTAACGTAGAATCTTTACTGAAAACTTACCTCACTGCAGTTTGACAGGGAGCATCATTAAGTTTAATTCTGAATGTTTCTGCATCAGCTTGAACTCAGTGACTGAATATAGTGTGAAGCTCTTGGGCTTCAACACTAGTGTTATTACACTTACTGTATTGATGTAATTGGAGGTAGTTTAATCATTTCTAGTACTATATGAACGGTGATTAATTCGATGCTTTTTGGGAATCATGTCTTAATTTGTAGAAGTGGTGGCTCTGAAAAGAGCCTTTGGTGCCTTAAGCAGTGGTTGGAGGAGAAAAGTTGTTTACTTCTTGGCCTTCTTCGCTGCGGGTTTTTTGGCTCCCGTTTTCTTGGCTGCAGGCTTCTTAGCAGCCTTTGGCTTCTTAGCGGCGGGCTTTTTAGGGCTCTTTTTGGGGCTCTTCTTGACCACCTTTTTGGGAGCTTTCTTGGCCGCTGCCTTCTTCGGAGATTTCTTGGCTGCTGCTTTCTTAGCGGCGGGTTTCTTGGGTGTTGTGGCCTTCTTGGGAGCTGGTTTCTTTGCCTTGGCGGGAGCCTTCTTCTTCACCACCTTCTTGGCCGGTTTGGCGGCTTTGGGCTCCTTCGCAGCGAGCTTGAAGGACCCGGATGCTCCGGTCCCTTTAGTTTGACTAAGAGTTCCCTTTGTCACAAGCTTGGTAACGGCGGTGTTGATGCGCTTGTTGGCCTTGGCCACATCGACGCCTTTCCCGGCGAGGACCTTCTTAAGAGCAGCCACAGACATCCCCTTGCGCTCTTTGGACTCGGCCACGGCGGCCACGATGAGTTTAGCGAGGCTGGGTCCATCTTTTTTAGCCTTGCTAGCGGTCTTCTTCTTCGGGGCTTTAGCCGGAGCTTTAGCCGGTGCGGGAGCTGGAGCTACTTCTGCCATGATTCTCAGTGAATGATGGAGTCTCGAGCGCGAGGCGGAAGTTATAATATCCATGAGAACCGTGAAGAGACAACTCAGTCGGCTCGTCTGCAGCCGCCTGAAAAGCGTCACCATTTGTGTTTTCTTTGTCACGTTTCAGGCATTAAATCTTTGCCAACTTTATATTTTTTGTCATAAATGTTACTGTAACAGAAAGAGAACAGATTTATCTCTAGACTAGGGTCATATTTGTTTTTATTTTTTCCCCAGGAACCTTCAAACTTCTTCGACACGGGATGATTTACTCCAGCTGGTGGGGAGTTTTTTCCACATTTCATTCTACAAAACAACTAAAATAAGTTTGTGTGGAGTATATTTAGGATCCCTCCGTTAGCAGAGGCATGGGAAAATAAAAGAACAGAAAAATAATTGTAATTGTGCGATTTGCTGAGTAATTAAAAGGGATTTATTTGCCGGAAATAAACACACAAATAAGGATTCATTTCTTTAATGTGTCTGCTGGAACAAATTGCTTGTTTCATTAATTTTTTTAATGAAAACTGGTGATTTTTGAGAACAATGTAAGAAGAAGTTCACCAAAGCAGTGTTTGTGATTAAATCCCTTCATCACTTCCATGAATTATGTTTTATTTGACATACATGTTGCAGTTTCCATCTGTTTCTTCTAATTCAGCAAAGCTTTGGGACCTTGTCTGTAGTTTATTAATAAAGTCTCAAATTTTAACATAAATTTGATGGTAATTGATCAGAATAGGGGCCAATGAAGAATTTAAATATTAATAATCTAATCATAGCAATACGCCAGCCAATTTAAAATTATTATAACTACAGCACAAACTTAATTGTATAAGAATGGTGTGTTCTGGATGTTCAGATCTTTTTATTACTTGTAATCTTCATAGGTGCTTTCTGGAGGAATGAAGGAGATTCTACCTTTATTCTAAGAATATCAGGCTTTGTATTTTTTAAAATGCTGTATTTAATTTCAAGTATGCTGTTTATGATGAATACAGCGTAAAGCCTTGCACTCACAGAAATTGACTTCTTACTAAGATGTGTACATCTGAGATGTTTTAAAATTTAACATGCAAATAAGTGTTATAAGCAGCATTCAGTGTATTCAGCCTAATTAATCTACATAAATTGCAGTGATGCCTGGAGTTTTAAAATGGGCACAAATTCAAACAAATACAACTCGTTAAGACATGCTGGTGTAACCGGATTCTGCTTCACTCCACTGTACCAGGCCGACCCAAGTAATCCTTCGACTCTGCGTTGTGTAGATGTTTTTAATGAAGACCATGAGTTTCTGGGTGAACAGGCAGTTTATTTCCTGAATGATTAGCACAGAAAGTGTTTTACATTAACAAAATTAAAAGTACAAAATTGGTGCCAGGCACACAAATCGCAAATAGTAGCCACACACTATTTGTGTAAGTTATTAAAAATGATATTTTATGTGTTTCTAACACTTTTCCGTGCTGTGTGCTGAAAAATGAAACTCACCTCTCGTGCAGCTTTCATAGACTGGCACTAATTACAGGGGCCAGCAACATATAACCAGCCACACAGAGAGGAGGGCGCTATTTCCCATTGCACTGATAATATAAAGCAAGTGGGATTCTACAACCTAAACTCTGTTACACTGGGTTGGTAACTCACTTTGTTTGGTTAAATACCTTCCTTACAGTGACATGTTGAGGATTTAATTATTCATTTGCAATAATGTGAAGTTTACAGATCTAAACAAACAAACATTCAGAATATTCCTTTATTCACCAGGAAGCCTGTTTCTTCTTTAACACTATGCCAGTTTTTATGAAGACAAATAAAACCTCTTTATGCCATTAAACACCATTATAAAAATTATTTTTACAAATTGTAACTCTAATGACCCTGGCATGACAAAGTTGGAGCTGTTTAATAATAATACAACTGTATTATTATGATAGGATGCCTCTGGAACTGGAGGTTGTGTTATTAGGGTAAGATTTATGTTTTGTTTTTTAAATCACAGAATTCTAAGAAAAACACATTTATCACAAATTAAATGTTATTTTGGTGGAGTCATTATCCAGCAGGACTTATTGTCCACTAATTTTAAAAATTAGTTTTCCTCTGGGGGAAAATCGCTTGTTCAGGGCATCATCATCTTTTCAAGAGTATAAAAAATATATATTGCTCCAGACGCTGAGGAAGAAACAATAACGTATAAAAATTTACAAAAATATCACAATTAAATTCAAACATCTTTTAATTAGAAAATTTATAGTCAAATAAAAATAAACAAATTTGACGATATTTCCTAAAGCAGCTTTTACTTTTAACTTTTATTTTGAAAATCCAAAGCGGAAGCTTCTTTAAGAGGGATTTCCGGCAATGTTTGTCACCAAAGAAACGAGATGAAATCTACGGAAAATTTGCCCGTTAGAACAAAATGTGAGTGTTTTTCTGGTTATTTTTGACCATATGCTGCAGGCTGGATCCAAACGGGAGGTTTAATTAACCAACCAGTCAACTAACAAGGTCAGACAAAAGTCTTAACTGTTGTTACGCAGCGACTTGAATAAAACGTTGCTAACTTCCAGAAACGAAACAAAAACCAGCTGATTTCTAGAACAGTTTTCTATTACGATTAATTTAACAACATCTGTTTTGTGTGAAGTCATTGAATAACGACGGCAGTGTATGTAATCGTCTTCTGTAAATTCAGAGTTGTTCATTGTGAACAGGAAGTAAAATGTGTGGAAAAAGAGCAAAACAAAACGAGAGTGACGCATCAGAAATTAAATAACTCAGACCACCAGTTAAGATTCAGGACTAATAATAAAATTGTTTCACAGTTTTCCCTGACAGTAAAAAAGCAGTTATGTGTAAATAATGTTTGCCTCAAACTTCTCAGAGCTTCCTTTTCTTTCGATGGTCTAATTTATAAATTCATCAGCTTCATTGCGTTTAGATTGTTGATGTTTTGGGTCCAGAATTTCCTGAACAGACTGTTGGTATGAAACGATTTGTTCTAACTGGGTTTAGAGCTGATCATGTCATTTTTTCTAGTAGAATTAGGGCACCTGCTTATTTTATTTGGGGTTTGTCGTCAAGAACTCTGAATATGATGATATTTCTATGTATATCTGACCTTTAAGTGTAATGAAAACATTTGTACCTGCATGATGAGTTTATGCAGACTCAGCTTTTCTCTGCTGGCTTTCTGTCAGTTTCCAGATTAAATTAAAATGTTTCTCTTTGGAAGTTTATAGTTATATTTACATATAATCTGTTAGTAATACTGAATCTCAAGTCTGCAACTTTCCATGTTACAAAGCTACTTGATTTATTTGGTTTGCATTTTTTTGTTTGTACCATTAAAATGTGTTGTTGTTGTTAATCAGCTGTTGATTTTTAGCTTCAGAGTTAAACTAAAACTGAGTGAAGCCATTAAATAAATTGCACTACTTGTCAAACATTGCCAATTCGCCCGTATGAGAAAGCGCTAGGAGCAGTTGCAGCAGAATCCATGCTGAATCTGATGCATGTTTTCTGTCCACAGGATGAAGCTGCGGGTTCGGATCAACCGGCAGACCAGCAGGGTGGAGTTACCAGGCGAGGAGCCCACCCTGCAGGAACTCTCAGATCTCATCAGGAAGACGCTGCTGTCCGATCATGGACTCAGGTCAGGCTTTACTTTTCTTTCTCCCTGGAAAGGCGCATACAGATAAAGGCGTGTGTGCTGAGTTTGATCTTTGTGTCTGTCTCTGCTCAGCGCCGACACAGAGTTCAGTTTGTCGTTGAACGGCTCAGAGCTCCTCTCAGAATCCGGTCAGACTCTGTCATCCAGTGGAATCGTTTCTGGGGATCTGATCTGTGTCCTTCTGCCGCAGCCGCCACCTGCTGCCATGGCAACCTCAGAAAGGACCACAAGCTCCACAGAAACAAACAGCCAGGAGGATACCAACTGGACCACTAGCCAGGTGAGATTATATTGAGTACACTTGGGAATTCTGGCTGAATAATCCAAACTCATTTAATGAGTTTAATGTAGAGTAACAGTTCTCCTCCAAACGACATCCAAAGTGTTACATTTCAGTTTCTAAATCTGTGTTCACAACTTTCACTAATTCCAGCGTCGTCTCAGTTTTCATCAACAAACTGCAGGAAAATAAAAGTTGTTGGTCCATGAAGCGTCCAGGTGAAGCGCTGGAATCAGCATTTTTGGCTTCCAGCAAACTGTCTGTATCAGCGCTTTGAGCAGCCAGTAAAACCTAAATTTGGGTTTTAGGCTAAAATGTATTTAATACTGTATAAAATGGTGCAATGAAAAATCTACACAATGTGCTAATTTTTTTCCGATTATTTGATTAATCATCAAAATAATTGATTAATCAATTACTAAAATTATTTTTTGTTTCACCTCAATTTGAAAATGAAGGAATGACTACAAGCGTTTCCACGGCTTCAGTGTGACGGGTTATTTTATATATCTAGAACAGCTGCTGTGAAAATGCATTAAACAACTGACTGACTCATCTCTCACTTCAGTCACCTGAATCCAAATTCAGATGATTTTCCCAATTTAGAAAATAATACTTTATTCGGATCCAACCTGACGGTTTTGTTCTGGTTCTTTTGCAGGACAGCAACACTAGCCCTCAGCTGCTGCAGCCCTGCAACATGCAGAGCTGTTCAGCAGCGCCCCCTGTCTGGGAGCCCATGCTGTGCAGCGAGGCTGAGGACGGTGAGGCTCCTCTGTCCCTGGAGCTGCTCTACCACACGGCCCAGACCAGCAGCCCCAACGACGCCATCATGGTGGCGGCGCATCTCCTCATGCTGGAGACTGGCTTCTCCGCTCAGGTGAGACTGTGGAACACGCTGGTCCTTCTGCTTCCTGTGGATCACAGCTGGATCACAGCTGGATCTGCTCTGTGTTCAGGGCAGCGAGCTGAAGCCTGGGGAGATGCCTGCGGGGTGGAGGTCTGCGGGTGGAGTCTACAGGCTGCAGTACACACATCCTTTATGTGAAAACAGTCTGGTGTCAGTGGTGGCCGTGGGCATGGGCCCCTTGCTGGTCCTTAACGGTAACTTCATTCTTCTGCTCCTGTTTTAGCTGATTCAGCCTCAGATCATTTGCTTTTAGTCTATAATCATAAACATTTGACCTGAAATCTGCCCAAGCCGTTTTGTTTTATCTTCTGCTTGTACTTTGCAGCGGTTCTGAAGGTTCCTGAAACCATCGACACGGCTCAGAAGCTGCTGCTGAAGACATCCAGCTACGTGACTCAAGATTTGCCAGGTACGACCGAGGTTCTGTATGTGGATTCAAATTCTCATTAGCATTAGCAGCGTGCTGGGCTCAGTTTGAAAACCAACCACATTTTAGTTCTGCTTTATTTTACACCAGTGATAATTTTTAATATTGCTTAATGACGTATTGGACCAAAGAACAGAGGCACAAATAAAATGAGACAATAGTGGAATTTGAATGACAAGTTTGTTCAGTTATATATTAGAACATCTCAGTTGTCCCTGCTTAACCTTCCCTGCTTTTATTCAGGAGAAAATGCAGCCACAGCCTTCAAGAATCTGAAGAAACTTTCCCGAATCTTCAAAGACCAGCTGGCATATCCCCTGATCGCTGCTGCAAGAGAAGGTAAGCAAAGCTGAACAATGCACAGCCTGGAGGTGTGATGATAGAAAGTGACGGTGCGTTTTCCCAGCCATGGCGCTGCCGGTGGCATTCGGTCTGCAGGCTCTCCCTCCTGAGCTGCTGCTCCGTGTCCTCCGCCTGCTGGACGTCCACTCCCTGGTCAGACTGTCGGCCACCAGCTGGCACTTCAACGCCGCCGCATCTGACTCCACCCTCTGGAAACATCTGTACATCCGGGACTTCTCTAGTAAGACGTCAGAACCAGACACTGAAACTGTAGTTTTTATTTCAAAATAAAACTTCAGTTTGTTTTGGTGAAGAAATCCTGTTGCTGTAACGGTTAGCTAAGCCAACTCTTGGGTTAGCTGAAATGATTTGTACAATTAAATTTATCTGATTATAACTTCTTTTTTTTAGGTCCAGATACCAGGCTACCCACAGAGACAGACTGGAAACAGGTGAGAAACAAACATTTTTCTGCTTAATTCTTCTGAAATGAACATTTGAAAAAAAGAATCTTTTTGTACAGATCTCTTATAACACTAAGCATTTATTTAACATACATAACTTTAAAAATTAAAACAATGTAATAAATAGCTCTCCAAAAGTTTTATTCTTATCTTAAACATGGACTCAGAATGTCAAATTACTCCAGCTTTGATGCCAGAATGTCCTACATTATATCTACTGACCCATCAATATGAAATCACATGTAAAATTAATACTGACCCAGTTTTATTTATAATTATACTAATGTTAATGCAAATAAAATGTGTATCCATATTACGTCTTTTTTAATCTATCTGTTTTATAAGTTTTCACAAGGTTAATCGCTGAGACTTTTTCCACTGGTGTTGTGTCTTTTAATGAAGAAGCCTCAGGTGTATCTGTTGCTTGGCCTTCATGTACTGCTTGAATGAAATCCTTGCTTTTGATGCAACCATTCTCTTGTCAATGGCAATCTCTTGATCCCAAACTGAGTTTGGTTCTGGTTCTTTTATCATTATGTTCTGTAGATTTGCTTGCAAGATTTTGTTAATTTATTTATGTGTTAAATAAAAATTTAAATCTCAATTATAATATCATACTAAAGATTGTCTGTTTTCGTAACAGAACAAATAGTTACGTAAATGTAAGGCTTCTCATAAAAAAACTAACTACAATATTATATGGCTGAAACAATTCCTTGAATGATTCGAGTACCTCGATTATTACAATTCCTCAAGGAAGCTGTACCTACCTCGAAGCTTCATTAAATTGTGTTTTATTATTTAGCGCAGGCGTTCCGCTCGAGTCATTATTTGTGGTGGGCAGTTCTGTCACTTCTGCCTATGAGTTGCTGCGTTTTATTAGGCTTTGGGGGACAAATGAGCATTGTTACATTGTGTTGCGCAATGCTTGGTTGGAGTACGACAACTTTTCTGCCAATGGAGGGAGAGAGAGGATTTCTCGATTATCGTAAAAATATCCTACTCATTTCTAAAATATTCTTTTACACCAGCCCTACAATATTAACATTCGTATTGCCAAGTTAGGCTGAAAAAATGAGACAACAGTTTTTTGTTAATCCAGACAAAGAGCCTAAATTAATGGCCATCCTTTAAAGTCATCTTGTAACATAAGATGTTTATTTAAAGCTTAATTTTGTTATGTTAGAGTCAATTCAACACTGATAAATAATCAGGTGTTGCTGTGGGATTTCTAATGAATTCTCTGGTTCATTTATTTTTCTTACAGCTTTACAAAAAGTCCTACAAAGCCTGCTTAGACCTACAACATCACATTCGTCCCTACTCCCTGCCGCCTTTCCCCATACGTGACATCATCACCACGGTGCCCCGACCCCTCTTCCCTCCGCTGCCAGGGATCATTGGGGGCGACTACGACCAGCGACCGAACCTCCCACGCAACCTGCTGCGACCTCGGTACGACCCCATCGGCCCGCTCGTGGATATCCCCTCAGGACATCCAGGACGACCCCGTTTGGATTTCCGCAGACCAGGAGCAAGATCATTAAACATCCGCAGAGGATTCATCTGAGTGTCGATTCCAGAACTGAACAATAAAAACACAACAAAACATTTTATTAAAGTCTGTTTGGTTCTGAAGCTCCAGAGATGAGACTGAAAATACTTTAAAATGGATTTCAGATCTCAAGGTCTGAATGTTTCCACTAAGATGACATGAATCTCTAAATGTCTAAAAATAAAAGAAAATTTACTTTAAAGAAATTAATAACATTGAAAACTAATTTACTTGGATGTTCTCCAAGTAGTCAGCCTTTATGCTTCCTGTATGAGAGAGCAGCAGCAAACTTCTTAAACAGAATCAAATGTTTTTGTGGCAGATTTATGTAAAGAAAATATTATTTTCATCACTGGCAACTGAAAACTTTGTTTTATGTTCAGGTTCTCTTGTGGAAATACTTTCCCTTTAAGTATTCAGCTCAGAGGTGTGAGGCTTAGCAGATCAGTCCAGATATTTTTACTTACACTGTCTTCTCATGAAACTAATTTAAATTGAACAAACCATACAATGGATCATTTGTCAGTTTATTGTGGGATTTATAAAAATGTATTCTGTTTGTTTTGTAAAATCAATCTCCTCTACCAAGATAAAAGGATTATTCCATGTTTCTCCAGCTGATAACTTGAATAAATTAAGTGGCTAATCACTGATAAAAAATATTTTGTGATTTATTATGACCAGGCGTCACCATTACCTAGTCTTTCTATTCCAAACTGTGTTAACCTTCATAAATATATAAACATACAGTGGAATAAAAAGCAGGATATTTTCTGTCAGGCATATTTTTCAGAAAAAACATCAGAATGTTAAAAAGTGTGTTAACACATAAATGAGGGTTAAATTTTCCATTTAGGAGCTAGCTGTTCATTACAAAGTAAATCTCCCTGGAACCATATTTTATTCACCTGGATAAAATATAAATTCTACTTTATATAAATATTTGTACATTTTCAGTGCTATATTTCGCTTTAACTTGCATGTTTCAGTGAGTGAAATTGTCTACAAACTGCTTTTATAATATATATATAGTCCAGGTTTTCCTTCTCCTTCCCCGAGTCCGTAGACCGTTTCAAATTACGTCATCTTTTGTCTGGAAATTTAGGGGTGCGCTTGTTTAAACCGGGACACTTGAGCCTGCGGAGAGGTGCAGTTCAGGGGGGCGGGGCTTGATGTGGTGTAACGATGAAAATTGTCAATGGTCAGATTCTGACTTCGTTCCCAACGAATGTATGTCAACAGGATCCAGGTAACTGACATCAGCTTCACCGGGTGTTAACCGTTGTTTTAACGGCTGGAGAATCAAAACGATTAACGGCTTGAGTTTTACCTCTGGTGCTGTTTGAACGTGACCCTTTAATTAGCTGCTTATTATTGTGTGTTTTATAAAGCGAATTACCCCGTGTGAAACAGGACTTTACTTAGTCCAAATGATTTCAGCTGACTTGGCTTCGTTGTACGTCAACGTAGCCGCCATTTTGGAGATGGAAACACAAACCACTTGGACTACTCAGGTGACTAATATTGCGAAAAAGGATTAACAATGAATTAACAACAAAATATGTTTGTTTTCGTTCAGGTACGTAGAAGTACTTTGTTTTATTTTATTTTACCTTTAGTGTTAATTGTTTGCAATAATTAAAAGTGCTGTCTAAATCAAAAATGTCTTATTTTCGGGCACTTAAAAAAATTCTGTTATTTCTCTCTCTTGTAACTGTTTGCCTAAAGAACAATAATCAATTTGACTCTAAATTCTAATTCACTGCATTTTAATTTGTTTCTTATGCTTTCACACACTTTTGTGTCACAGAAGTTTGATTTTGAAAAGTCATGGATTAAAATTACACATTATATTTGCTTTTCTGTAATTTTCTTTCTTAAATAACTAACCTTTTCAAACGTCCTTTTCCCACTATAGCATTTAGTATATATTAAACTGCATCGTTTAATCGTTCAGGGATTTTATACAAGTTCGTTTCTTTATTTTTATTTTATTCAGGCGGATCCAATCTTCAATGTCCCTGGATTTAAGGAGTAACAGAATCGTTTGCGACACCTCTGCGTGCTCTTGGTTCAGTTTGCGTTTCTGCGCCTTTTAGCTGCCCTGTCTCTTTAAGGCCTTCATGTTACCGGAAGTGCGAGGGGTGTTTCCAGCTGATCTGAACAACAGAAGTAGCAGGATCTCCCTAACACACCGAGTTGTCTAGTGTTCTTCTCGGCCACCGCAGCACAGCGCACCGCTCCTGACCTCCAGCGGCCTCTTGGCGCCAAGATTACAATCTAATCCGGAGTAAATTTGAAGGAGAACCGGGGGATATCCCGGTGTCCCCCTTTTTCTGGTCCTCCTTGTAGCTGTTAGTTAGCTGCCGTGAACCGGTACCGTGGGCTGCTTTTAGCCCGGACTGTCATGATCCCAGCTCGGAGATGGCGTCCTTCCCCGGTTTGTGTAAGGCTGTCGGGCCCGCGGAGGAGGAGAACGGAGAGCTGGACGGCTCCCTGCAGCAGATGCTGAAGGCCATCGCCGACGAGAGGAACCGACTCAACAGCCGACAGGAGATCAGCGGACTCGGTAAGTCTGATCCTCCGTGGACATGACGCTATTTGTGGGAGCCTGCCACTTTATATCCGATTTGTCCTGATTTATTTCTGGAATAGGACAACCAATCAGAATTAACGTAAACCTTCTAATCGCTTTATATGTGCCACTATTTGTTGTTCCGTTCATCTTCGTCCAGCTTTGTTTCCAACTTTCTGCCCTCAGAATGTATGCAGGGCCGTACCAATGATTTTAGGAGACTTCAACTATGGGCCCCATTTTGTTTTGAAAGTGAGGATATTCTTTATTGTCCATCAGTGTAGATATTCTTTACATGCAGCCAACTGACAGGCAAACGAAAGGTCAAATTTATTATTAAAGTATACAAAACAAGATACTGTAAAGTTAGGCTGATTAAAAATGCCAGTAAAACTGAGTAGAATAGCTTAAAACATGTACCAGACCACCAACAACAGAGGACTGACTTGTTCATTTGACAAAATAGCAGAATTTTTTTATATATATATATTTTTTTAATTAAAGCACAAATACTGAATTTCTTACATTGAAAAGAATGAAAACAGGCCAGAGTTTATCTCAGCTGGTAACAAGATGGAGGCACCCAGAACAACTGGTCGTTTCCCAAAGAAAGACAACTTTAAGTGACGTAAAGATTCATGTTTTTCCATTCTATGCAATAAAATGTTAATTTGCTTCAGTAATGAAGATAAATACAATGTTAGCAACTTTTATTTAGAGTGAGAGAAAGCTTTCATGTGTTTTTACATAAATTTAAACTACAGTATTCTCTCATCTGCTAATTTTGTTGGGAGTTTTTTATTTCTCAGTTTGCACTCAGATGAAACGCATTTAAAAATAAATCTTTCCTTAAAATATTAATGTATCCAAACCTGAAAAACAAGATGTGTCAACATTCAACTGAAAGTTTGATGTTTGAATTCTACAATATCCACTTAGACATACAGATGCTGAGTTTGCTTAAATTCAACATAACTGTTTCAAACTGGTCTGGGTGGAAAATCTTGTGGTTTGTTCCTGTTTGTTTTGTAGCTGAAGTTCTTCTGCTCTGCTGGTTTTCAGATCCTTGGTAAAAGAGGAAGTTTCACAGATTTAAACATTGCCCTACTTTGAACAAAGAACTATAGTGAGACACTGAAGTAAAGAAGTACTTGGGGGAAAGTATAAGTTTTATTTTTGTTTAATTTCAGAATGAGTCTTTTATAGTCATCTGCAGCAACACATATATAGAGATCTTCATGTGAGCAAAATGGTAGAAATTCGCTCTGCAGAATTAGAACCATATTGCAAATAAACCTCAGGGATCAGTGTCATAATTTGACTATAGGACTCAACATTAAACCCAGAGAACAATGAAATAAGGCAGAGTTATTACTACACCAGATGTTTACTCAATAACATTTTCAATATTATAATGTTATTGATTTTATTTTCTAATATAATGTTTTAAAAAAAACACTCCAGATTTATTTTAACAAACTAAATTTAAGCTACCAGCCAAAATGAGATGCTGAATACATACATTACTGACTTATTAACAGTTTAGGAAAAAGTCTCTGGGAGGTTCATAACACATGAACACAGTTCAAATGTTAAATTATATTTCTGTTTTTGTGTTAATTAACGATCTAATAATTGAAAGAGGCAAATGGTTAAAACTATGAGAAATAAATAGAAAACTTTGCCAGGTAACTAACTTTTCGAGGAAGTTTGGGCTTCCTCTAAATTTTTAAGGTTTTTTTTAGGGAGACGTCACACAAACCGAAGAAGCTGAACGGGTCAAAGGTCACATTTCTGAAGAATCAGTTCAAACAGCAGCTCAAACGACAACAACAGGAGAAATTATTATTAACAACAAATTCAGTTAATTTGGGAATAATCAGACTCTGTGGGTTTCAATTCAGCTCCAAAAACGTTTGTTGTTTTTTTTTCTTTCTAAATGAAACAATAATTCACTGATGTACTGATAGAATAAAACTGAATTGACAAAACAAGATTTTATCAAATCAATCCAACAGATTTCTGTTTTTGTTAATTTCTGCATACTTGCTTTGTGAGAAGTAATAAAATAACATCATTAAAAGCCAGGATTGTAATTAAAAATCTGTATTTCCTAACAAAAACCTTTTTATCTGCTGCTTTACTTATTAGCCACCTTCATGAAGAACATGTATGTAAAGTCTCAGTATTTCTTTTTAGGCTTGTGGAAGCTGTTTGCAGCAGCTAAACTGTCCTGTTAGAGTCTGAATTGATCCAATCATCCTGAATTCCCACAAACACTCCCCAACTGATGGAGAAGTGTCAGCTGTGCAGTTTGTTGGGTGTTTCTGCCCCGTTTTATCGGCCCTGAAGCAGACAGTCGGTGTTGTTCCTTTGCTGTGATGCATAAATCAATAGAGCTCTGTTTGAAAAGCAATGACTTCATCACAGCTCGCCACGCCGCCGCTGCAGGAAAAACACTTGCAGCTACTGAATCCCTCCATAAATTCATGCGCTCGTTTCTTTGCCCAGCAGTTTTTTAACTTTTACAAAGTATTGAGAATTTTTGAACAAGCTGCCATTTTTGCTCCACCACAAACCATAGATGTGAACTTTTTTTTTCTCTGAAAGTAGTTAAAAAAACAAATTATTTAAACAAACTGCAGTTAAAAAGTCTAAGGTCTGAAAATCTTCAAAATTTATATTGTGTTGCAGAAAAGGGAGTTTAAAAGAAACCCAAACATTTCTTTTAAAATGTTAACTGTAACTCCTTTAAAGTGTCGACTGTGTTTAATCAGTCATTTTCAGAAAAATGAGCCAGCATACGTCTAGAGTGAAGTGTTTGTTTGAAAGGCTTTTTAAATAATTTCTATTTTTACAAACAGGCATTCAATGCTTTTACTGCTAAAAGTTTAAATATTACAATAGAGTTAGAGCACAGCATCCTTAGAACCTCGTCGCAGTGCAGTTAATTTATAAATGGCGTAATAATAACCCGACCCTCTCTGCTGTGCTGTAACTAAGCGCTTTAAGCTCCACCCACCAGAGGAAACTAGATTATTGTTGCCAATCATTGAAGCCAGTTTAGTTTCTCTTGGCCATTGTTAGTTTTAGTCTAAAATACTAAGAAACAACCTGTGTTCATTTTGGCTTCACTTTATTCCATCCTAGCCTGATTTGAAAAAACAAAAACAATTAAATTCTTTCCAAATTAAGATGTTTTTGTGTCTCAAGCCAAGTCGCAGCATGAAGACCAGGTGCCTCCATCCATCTCTAAAACCTACTAAAATAAAAAGTCTTCTCACTGAAGGTGGAAAAAAAATTCCATTTCATTTCCGGGGCTGGAAAACGTTTGACTAGACCAGAAGTAAATTTATTTAGGCTCCATTCTGGCTAGAAGGTGGAGTTATAATTTATAGGGGAGTGAATGTGGAGTGGGCTAGTTAAAGTATTGTAGTTGAAGCAGATTTGAGCCTTAAAAGCAGAACTTTAGTACTTGAGGAAGTGAGCAGCTGGTGCGTTCTCGTGTCCTTGGATGCTCCTCTGCAGGCTGCTGACTCGGCACTCTTAAAGCAAATTACCAACAGTGACTCAGGTCTTTACTCACATCACACAGTGGCAACACAGTCACAAAAATCATTGTCATAGGCAGTAATAATTTTACTCTTTAGTTTCCATGTTTAGCGTCTTAGAGAGCATAAAATCTCCAACCATTAATGACCAATCAGTGCAGTTACTTCAGCATCTCTCAATGTTGATTTAAAATACTGAAGTTTAAGGCTTTTAATGTGATGAAATATGGAAAAGTTAGACTTTTTCTACATGTTTTTTTTTTTTTCCAACTTTCCATGTTTAATAGTAAAGAATCAATAACTGATCAAGAAGACTCAGATATGTAATCAATATTGTGTTAAAGCTGCCTGTGAAGTCAGGTTGGTGATGCTGGATCTGATTACCAGAGGAAGAAGGTAAAGAGGAAGTGCTGTTGAATTATTAGGTGAACTTTACTGGTGTTATTTACCAGTGATGTTTCCACTGTTAATGTCACAACACATTTTATTTTCTCACATTTTAAATCCCACCTTCAACAGGTTGAAACCTGAAGCAGAAATGTAGAGCTGCCTATCAATGGTTGGGTTGTTTATAAACCCTCACAGATAAATACCGACATCAGCTTGTTGTTCCCTGACGGAGGGAATAAATCACATCAGACGCTCGCTCGTCTCCTTCTGTGCAGTAAAAATAGCTGATCGCTCTGTGACTTGAATAATAAATCCTGCTGAATATTTAACCAGGCGCAGAGAGTCAGACTGGCTGAGCTTCTGCAGAAATGTTAATGTTTTCTGTGACACAGCTGGTTCACGTTGGGGCAGGTTTGACCCCAGCAGGAAATCGATTATCTGTTTCCTGTTTGTGCTCAGGTCTGCAGCTACTTCAAAACCCGGGATGCACCAATCCACTTTATCACTTCCAATAGATATCTCGTGTCAAACAGCTGAACTGACTTAAAACAGTTATCTTTTATTTAAATGCAGACATAAATTTGCATTTTATGTCTCAGCTTTTTGCAACAAACATCTGAGCTCCGCTAAAACTGTTAAGCAGGAAAACTTGCAACTGTTTCTCAGCTCCTTTAATCTGGTTTTGCTGCAATTCAGCTGCAGGAATCAGGAAATGTTTCAGGAAAACCTTTAAGATTCATTAAAAACCTTCAGCTCTGCCTCGCCTTGCGTTTCCTCCCGTCGGGTTTTAGGAACCGGGGCGTCTGCCATCAAGTTTCTGGGTCACATCATACAAACGAACAGGAGCAGCAGGAAAACACTCGACTCGTTTGGCATGTTTGAGCCAAACGGACGGACTGGGAATGTGGATTCATTCCTGCAGAGAGAAACTGACCTGCTTTGGAAACGACAGCATGTCATCAAAAACATAAGGAGAGCACAAGATGAACCCGGAGGCTCCGTCACATGACAAACGGGTCACACACATTAGTTAGGGAGGTAAAGTGATACACACTTCGACTTTCCTCGTCTACAGAGACAATGTGGGAGACAAATGGTTCAGTAACTGGCCACCTGGAC
Source organism: Poeciliopsis turneri (assembly GCA_922788865.1). Taxonomy (NCBI): domain Eukaryota; kingdom Metazoa; phylum Chordata; class Actinopteri; order Cyprinodontiformes; family Poeciliidae; genus Poeciliopsis; species Poeciliopsis turneri. Next base: position 868,059 of record CAKLNU010000303.1, on the reverse strand, counting down.
TGAGCAATCAATCGATTTGATCAATTAGTCAAATTTTTGGAAAATCTGGATTATTTTTTTTCCTGCTCTTCTTTGGTTTCAGTCTAAATAACACAAGAGTAAAGTATTAATATTACCAGAATAAAGTCAGAATATTAGTAGACTGAATTAATAATTTTATGAGAACTCCAACAAGCACACAAAAAAACAACAAATGAAATGAGGCATATTGAGCATCTTGTGAAGCGGTACTTTTGTATTGGTTTTACAGATGAGGAAACATTTAAACTTTTAAAACATGAATCAAATTATCAGTAGCAGGAGTTTAAAATGACTGAATCTGTTTCAAAGAATCAAACTGAGCAGCTCATATCAGATCCTCATGACTAGAAGATTATTTCATTCAAATGTTTTTCTCATAATTTTAAAATGTCCTTCTGGTGAAATTATGTTTTTTTTTTCTTGCTTATATTATGGTTACATGCTTATAATTCAACAAATATATTAATCACCCAAATCACAGAAGTTGTTATTGAAATAAAAGCCACTTTCTGTCACTTGTAATTTCTTTCTCAGAAAAATAAGCGAGAGGGGAAAAAAAATGAAAATTGATCTGGTTTGAAAAAATAGATTTTACTCATGATCCATATGACCCCACAGTTTTTGGAGGATGCAGATCACTTTCCCAGCCGTGTGACGCTGCGCCTGGTTTCATCACAGCTGATGTATTTTCAAAGCGGGAGGAGCAGCTATAAATAGATCAGGAGTCGTAAGAACAGCAGCGTGCAGACGAAAACCAAACTTTGATCACATCTTTGGTCGACTTTCAATTCCAAACTTCTGTTCAAACCTGACTGGAAAACTAAAATAAAATGGGTTTGAGCTTCATGAAGGTTTCAGCTCTGAGATCTAGGCTAATGTTGTGACCTTGAGTTAATGACTTCCTGTGGTTGCCACGGCGCCGCCTTCCTGATCCTCTGGTTCTTCCTGTTTGGTTCAGCAGCAGCTCTTGGTGACCCGATCACGTCGTCGTAGATAATGAGATTAATCCCGACGTGCCACTGTTAGGCTCTACTCATAACTTCACTGTTTGATGTCAAATTAAAAACTGAAGCACTGCTGTGATTGGATCAGGGTTTGATCAGTTCAGTTTTCCCAACAAGGAGTTTGATTACAAATTGGAACATTAAATATGCAGACATCGTAATCCAGATTATGTTTCTGGGAATAACAACAGTGAAGCTTCATCTGGTCATGAGATCTGGATCGTCTCCACTCCTTTTCTGGAGCAACAGGAGTCCAAATCAGATGTGATCATGGTGGCGCCCTCTAGAGTTTTCCAGGCATTGTGAGAAAACTACAGTCAGTTCCTCATGTAATTTTCTTACATGTTTTCTTTCATCCTTTTTTTATTTATTTTTTTTCTTTTTTGTTCTGTAATTATTTTTCACCTGCAGGCCATTAATCAGTTTATAACAATACTGAATAATAGTAATTTAAGAAAAAGTACAAACTATAAAATGTAAGTTGAAACATGCAATTTTGGGTGAGGAATAAATTAGGACACATCCAAGTTTACTTCAACTTAAAATGACTAAAATCACGCAGGCAAGATGAGAACAATGTCACTTAAAGAAAGCCTGTCTGACAAATGTTGGAAAAACTTCAAACTGTATTTTTATGATACAAAAATCATTTTATATTAAATGTTACATAATTTTATGGTAGAAGATCCTGATTTCTGTCCACTCCGTACATATTTTACTGAACATGTTGTCAAACTTTACAGGTTTCATTTCTAATAAAACTTCTTTAAATTTGTTTGTATTGATTAAAATAACTCGGAGCAAAAGAAAATCAGTTTAAAGCTTTAGCTGCGAAGAAAACCAGATTATTTTCCTCTTTTGTCCCCAACTACTCATACTTTCTTTAATCCATCCATCCATCCATTTTCCGTCACCCTTCTCCCTAACGGGGTCGGGAGTTGCTGGTTCCTCTCCAGCTGCGTTCCGGGCGAGAGGCGGGGTCACCCTGGACAGGTCGCCAGTCTGTCGCAGGGCAACACAAAGACAAACAGGACAAACAACAACGCACACACACACTCACACCTAGGGAGAATTTGGGAAGGCCAATCAACCTGACAGTCATGTTTTTGGACTGTGGGAGGAAGCCGGAGAACCCGGAGAGAACCCACCATGCACAGGGAGAACATGCAAACTCAGTGCAGAAAGACCCCGGGCCGGGAATCGAACCTAGGACCTTCTTGCTGCAAGGCAACAGCGCTACCCACTGCGCCACTGTGCAGCCCACTTTCTTTAATAAAAGTACAAATTTGTGTGATCAGGTTTAGTGATGAGCACCGCTAACATCTTAACCTCCTCCCTCCTAGCAACTGTTGCCAGGTAACCAGACAGGTGCCTCTGGCCTCTGAAAGGTGATGAGCATCCTGTGGCGATGAAGGGCAGACAGTCATCGTCTGAAACACAAAACATGGCTGTTATTTCTGACGCCTTTAACCTTACATCTATTGATGCCCAGCTGTTTTTCAAAATAAAAGCATCAACGGGTGCTTTTATTGTAACTGAGCTGTGGGTGAATAATAATGGCTTAAATATAAAAAAAAAAAAAAAACATCTTGGGAATAAAATTAATCTTTTAGGTGATAAAACCTGCCGTTTTGTATTACCTATCTGTCTTTGCCCTCCTGACGTCCATTTTGTGTCTCCAGGCTGTTTTAAAGATGACCGCATCGTTTTCTGGACCTGGATGTTCTCCACCTACTTCATGGAGAAGTGGGCGCCGCGGCAGGACGACATGCTGTTCTATGTCCGCAGGAAGCCTGCGTATGTCGGCGCAGACAACGGCGAGGCCAAAAAGGTGAAAAATAATCCGACATTCTAGATTTCTACTGGTGTTTTTATCAGTTTCCTTTTAAATGGTCTGATTCTTTAACTCATGATGTCCAGGACATCATGAGTTAATTTTTAGTTTAATTTTTTCTTTAGTTTTTAATCTGAATGCTGTCAGATATTATCAGTGGTTGCTAGAAAGCAAAAATGGTATTAATTCAAGGACATAATTTCAGTTTTTAATTCATTACATATGAAATGTTTAATTGGCTCTCATGATTCCAGCAGAAGGAATAAAAATCTATACTTTCTCTTTGTGAAGCTCACAGCTACAGGAATATAATAATTGTTACACTATTAAATCATCAGAACGTCGTAAAATAAACTGCAGTAGTTCTGGTTTTCTTCAGTCACGTTCAGGTTGAAGCAAAATGAACTGAAATTTCTGTTTATTCAGCATTGGACCAGGATGATTAAAAAACACACACAAACATATCTACCGTGTTTTTTTTTATTTTTATTTTTTTTACTGTGGCATACATGTGTATCTTTTTGTAGAGAAACTACGCTTTACTTTAGTTCATTTTTAGATGAAAATACATAATATATAAAAGGATAAGTGTAGCTACCAAAATCTTACGTCCTTCCATTTATTGCAGTATTTAAATCCTTTTCTTTCAGGTTATGAATTATTATTTACATCTTGACTTCCATCATATTTTCTGCATCACTCTCCTCCCTTTGACTGAATCTAATCGCCACAGCAGAAAATAGTCTGGGTTTTCATTCAGCAGCAGATTGAATCTATATTTGCCATTTCAGGCCATCAGCGGCCATCATTTGCATCTGCAGGTCAGACCTCACAAAGGCCAGATGTAATAACACGGATTGAGGCGAAGGGTATGGCTGCGGCCGTTGGTTCTCTGATCAGAGAGGCTTCGTCCAGCCTGCACTGCAGATCTTAGTGGGATCGTTTCCCAAAACAAAAAACAGAATCTCCTGATCTGTAGGCGGATTCTCTGCAGCAGAAGAGAGAAATGAGACTCCAAGGACAGAGAAATCCTGAACGAATGAGCAAAGTGAGAGTAAATATTTTATTCTTAATTTAATCAGTTTTTATCCCAACAATTTACCGTTATATGTAACTTCAACAAAACATCTAAATACACAAACCAATGAAGGACTGGAATATCAGTCATAATTTATGTAAATATTAATTCCTTTTCATTTCAGAGTTTCAGTCTCTGTGTTTGTTTATTTTCATCATATTTATATTTAACGTCACTCCAAACTCTTGAGTGTCTGTGAAAGCTTTGTCCTGTTTCTCTTTTTATAATTACATTTGGAGAGCGCAGACTCCGTCTGCCTTTTGTAGTTTGTCCCACGTGCCCCTCCATCTCCGGTTGCCGTGGCTACTGCCTTAGAGTCCAGCTCAGCGTACCAGTTTTCCTCTTCAGACAGAGGAAAGGCTGACTGCTAATGCAGCCGCGTCACGTCTCTAAAACAGGGCCGAACCTTCAGAACTTTTTCTCTGGATTCGCCCGCCGCTTTATTTATTCAGGTCAGATTTAAACGTGACGATTCTCCTGAACCAAGGGGAAGAAATACCTGAAAGAGAGTTTAGCAAAACGTTATTCTTCCTGGACTCAAGGTGTATTTGAAAGATGCTTTCAAATAAAATCAATGTATAATTAAAAACAACGTTTAATGGTTGAATGTGAATTTGAGTTATAACACCATTTAATTTCTATTTGGGATGAAAAAGGTATATTTAAATTTGAAAACCTGACCATTGTCACGACTGACATCAAAATGCTAAATTTAGGACAGCGCATGCGCCGCAGCCAGATTAGGTTGTAGTGGTAAAGCAAATGTAGCAAACGAGTGAAATCCTATTATGATACCAACAAAACACTTTCGGGTTGGTGTATGTCGGTGTGTCTTAAGATGTGATTGTGTCCACATGAAGACATTATTTATAATTCTATTTCCTAAACTTCAAAGAAAAACCGAGAAATGTCAGCGCTGGAAAAGCAGGACAGTGTATTAGGTTTCATTGTAGATAAGGGGTGGGGGTAATCTTATTATAAGAAGATTAAAATAGACCAATGTTAAAATGTTTTAATGTTTCTGCTACTTCTTTCAAAGAGTTTTATGTTTAATTTGGTCTTTAAAAATATCAGTGAAAGAGTTGAACTTTCCATGGCAGTCGCATGAAGAGTTTCTGGGATGAGCTTAGTATTTGACATCCGAATACTAAATGAAGATCGGCGCCTCTCCTCACTTCCCTTTTAGGAAACATGGACCTCAGTCTGTCAAAAATCATTTTAAAGTTTTTTCACCAACAAGAACACAGAGATTTTATCATCGACTAGTTGTCTTGTTTCCTCCATGAAGCTTTTTCATCCCATCAGCTCTGCACACACAAACGGGCGTCGCCATAGCAACCATTCTGGCTCTCTAAAAGGTCTGTGAGCGATTTCTGGCATTTGGAGACCTGGGATCTCCCTGAAGAGCATCTGACAGGAAGGAAAAACAAAAGCATGAAACGTCTCACACCTGGGGAGCGAAAGAAAGGATTAGAAGCAATTAAACATTAAATACTCTTTAGTTTTAGTTATCAGATTCTACAACAAGGAAAATCTGACTACTACGTTTTGTGTTTTTAGGTGGAGGTGGAAGTCTACAGGAGAGACTCCAAGAAGCTTCCAGGTCTTGGTGACCCAGACATCGACTGGGAGGAGAGCGTCTACCTAAATCTGATCCTGCAGAAGGTAAATCTGCTGAATCCTCAGCCAATAGGGCGACACAAAGAGACAATGGATCTCTTATTTAACAGCACAATTCATCACGGAAGATTGAAAAAAAACGACAGCATCTTTTATCTTTGAGTTCAGACAGAATAGAAGTCTGTCTTCAGTTGACTCCTCTTGGTTTTTGGCTTTTTAAACCCTTTTTATTCAAATTAGAGCTTATATTTGCTGAGATGTTTCTGTTTTTCCTTCTTTGTTTGCTCATTTTCCAGCTTTGATGTTTCAAACATCAGAGCTGAAGTTTGTACGTTTTAAACAGTTTTTGGGGTGATTTTTATCCCCATTAAAAGCTGCAGAAATGAACAGATCAAACCATGATTCGCCTCATCAACCTGCAGTAGTGATAATCTTGGAGATTTTAGCAAACAAAATAGATGAACAGTATTTCATGAACGTCTCACTGTTTCGACACTAAATAACTTGAGTTCTCCATTTTCCCCAGCTGGACTACGTGGTAACGTGTGCCGTCTGCACGCGCTCTGACGCCGGAGACATCCACATCCACAAGAAGAAATGTCAGGTAGGAAATCAGCGCCACCACCAGAAAGATGCCTTGACTTTGTTTCTTTTCCAACTTTCTCCTCCAACTTTCTCCTCCAGGAGGTTTTCGCCTCTCCCAGTAAACATGCCATGGACATCAAAGGAGAGGAGTCCAAGATGAGCTACCCCAACATCTTCTTCATGATCGACAACTTTGAAGAGGTAGCAACGCCTCTCTGATCCTAAAGCCAGCCAGTTGCTGCTGTATTGAAGTGTGACCTCTGACCTTTTCACTCTATTTAGCTCTAAGCTCCTTACTTAACAACCTTTTCTGCTGGAGGAGTCAGAAATCCATTGTTTTGATGTTCTGGGTTGAGCTCTCCTCTCCGCCTGTGTAGGTGTTCAGAGATATGACTGTGGGTGAAGGCGAGATGGTGTGTGTGGAGCTGGTGGCGAGCGATAAGAGCAACACCTTCCAGGGCGTCATCTTCCAGGGATCCATCCGCTACGAGGCGCTCAGGAAGGTTTACGACAACCGGGTCAGAACCAAAACACTCTGCTAAAACATGCATGTAGCTGCAGCGACTTCATGCAAAGTGTCATGTTTAAGGTGACCTATTAAGCTTCTTTGAACAGGCTTAAGTCCATATGCAAATGAAAGTACAAAAATTGCAAAATGTAAGTTTTGCATAATAAGTCTCCTTTAAATGTTTAATTCCAGTACAATAAACTCAGTTGAGGTCCTTCGCAGTGTGTTGATGTGTGTATGGTTGTTGCAGGTGAGCGTCGCTGCTAAGATGGCCCAGCGGATGTCCTTTGGCTTCTACAAGTACAACAACATGGAGTTTGTGAGGATGAAGGGGCCACAGGGCAAAGGTCATGCTGAGATGGCTGTCAGCCGGGTGCCGACAGGCGACACGTCTCCCTGCAACACGGAGGAGGACCAGGTGTCCCCGATGCACGAGAGGGTGAGGCTAAAAACCAGCGGGTGGCACCGCGGGAAGCAGAGAGAAAGTCCGATAGAGCAACAAGAAGCTTTCTGATGAAACCAGGTCACCATCCATAATGAATGCAGGCAGAATGAATTATGTATTATTCTACAAACTGATGCTTAAAATCATGTCTGGTTTACAGCCTGAGAGAATCTCTTAAATGAATCACAAAATAATTAATCGTGGTTAATTGATTACTGAAATAATAACCAACTAATTTAGTTATTGATTAAACGTTACCTAAAATATACAGAAAAAAATGTCATTTGGGCTTCAGACAAAGCAGTAATTAAGCCAAAAATTGTACAAAAATCTAAATGTTTTAGATTTACAATAGAAAATATGTTTTATCTTCACCCTGTTCAAATTCTGTAACAAATCAACAGATTAGCTCTGAACTATATTGATAAAGGCAGCAGAAAGGCTGAGATTTTCTCATGTTTATGTTAAAAGTATTTTTAGCTTCAAATGATCAATAAAGGAATGCTTTACTGCATTTTAGGCGATACAATGTGTATTTTCTTATTTAAATAAAATAAACAAAAATGAATACTAAGATGTTTCTAATATTATAGAATAAGTTGAAGTAATTAAATGAAAAATCTGCAGAATGTGCCAAATTTTGTTTATCTGATTGATCGATTAATTGTCCAAATAATCAGCTGAAATGATGTTGGTTTCAGTTTTGTTTTTCTGCTATTTGTGTTTGTACAACCTCATCGGCCTCCTGTGATAAACGTGTCTGTTGTTGTCAGGTGACGTCGTTCAGCACGCCTCCGACCCCAGAGAGGAACCGTCCGTCCTTCTTCTCTCCGTCGCTGAGGAGAAAAGTTCCCAGAAACAGGATTGCAGAGATGAAGAAGTCTCACTCCGCCAACGACAGCGAGGAGTTCTTTAGGGAGGAGGAGGACGAAGGTGAACTGGCCTCACCAGTTTTTATTTCCTGATGATTTATTCAGACAGATTTCAGCTCTGGTTCTGGGTTAGTAGTTATAGAGCGTTTGCACTGTGACATCACTGACTGTCTCCTCAGATATTCACGCGGCCACCAACCTTCGGTCGCGCTCGTTGTCTGGAACCGGCCGCTCGCTGGTCGGGTCCTGGCTCAAACTGAACCGGGCTGAGGATTACTTCCTACTCTACTCACACCTGACCTACGTCACGCTGCCGCTGCACCGCATCACCACAGGTCAGAGCGCTGCATCACACTGCCACCTGCAGGCGGAGAGCTGCCACAGCAGGAGGAACACACCAGATTCTCTAATTCAAATAAAAACTTATTTACTTCAATCTAAAAAGTGAAACTCTTAGCTTCAGATATTTCTCTGTTTGGAATGAACCTAATTCAGTTTCTAAGATAACTTAATTAGATTTCATCACAGAAATGTTTTATTTATTATATAATGGTAAAACTATCCTGTAACAGATTTACATGATAGTCTATTACGTTTAATGACTTAATAAAATCATGAAGTATAATTTTTATTTATGACTGATTAGCACACATTATATTTTATAATTTATCAGTATGTATAGCAATTAAAATATTGATTTGGTAGTGATGTTATGAGTGACATCAGAAGTTTAAAAAATGCATCATAAAAAGATATTTGTACATAATTCAAATAACTACATATGAAATTATAGTGGCAACCACAAAACTCTTCCCAGTCCTTCTCAAGCTGGATGCATTTTTTTGTCTAAATAGTTTTATTATATAAAACATGAACTGAATGGATCAGATAATTTCTTGTCTCCACTGTATGTATATATTTGTGCATATGAGGATGTATACATATTTTCTTTTTGTTACTTTTTTACCTATTAAGGAGTTTAATATGCATTTATTTCTTTTGTATGCATCAAAATAAAACAGTACGCTAAAAAGTAATTAAATTACTTAGGCTATCATTCATTCAATGAAACTAATTGTTTCTGATATTCACTGACTTGTAAGATGTTACAAAATGGTTGGTGGGGAAACCAACAAATCTAAGAATTTCTGCCACAAACATTTTCCCTTTGACCAACAGAACCGTGTTCGGCTCTAAAAGCTGAAGTTGTTTCCTGAAAGCTGCTCTTTGTGTTTGTGTGGCAGACATCCTGGAGGTGAGGCAGAAGCCCATCCTGATGACATAACAGAGCTGGATTCCCCCTCAGAGCATCTTTACAAAGTGCCTCCACCATCAGGCCACTGAAACAGCAGCGCCCCCTGGTGGCCGGACGGAGACCTGCAGTCAATCGCCAGCTTCACTCAGGAGACGACCGAGGTGCAGAGACGCTCCACAGACAAACCAGCCATTCAGGAAGTGCCTCCTCTTCTGTCCGATGCCCTGCTGAGCCCAACGTCGTCTCCATGGAAACGGACCGCCTGGCCTCAGCGTGAACAGGCATTGGCCGAACTCTTGACCAGGAGGAAGAGGGAAATGAATGTTTCTTTTTTCTTGTAAATATCTGCTGCTTTACTCACTGAGACGCCTTGACTGAAGGTTGTGCTTTTAAAGACCGTCGTCTGTTGCCGAGCGACGCGTCACACAGCTCCTCTTTTCTAATCTCCTTCACTGCGTTCGGTTGACGGTCGATCATGTGGGATCTACGATTTTATCGCCACAAACACAAAACATCTAAATCAAAATCCAACTTTATCCTCTGTTAGAACTAATACACGTTTTGCATTTACTCTTTAATCTCATGGGAGTTGTAATAAAGCTGAAAATGTCAAATTGGGAATAAATTCTCAATAAGGAAATTGATTTGTAAAATTGTAACTTTGAGAAAAAATAAATTTTTTGTTCACATTTGTATCACTAAGCAGTCAATAAGCAGGTTGTTCCTTTTTTTTTTTTTTTTACATAAAAATTTTAATATAAAATACTGTAACTGTAGTTAAATTAGCAAAATATTACTCATTTTATCTCATTATTTCAAAATTCTTGTTTTGACAGTTTGGTCAGATAACTTGTTCAAAATTTAACTTGAATACTTAATTTGACTTTATTTTGAAAATGATCTTGGTGAAAGATAATTGATATTTTTCATATTTTTATTTGTACACTAAGATAATTGTGTTATTGCTTTTTTAATTAAGTTAAATATATGTCGATTTATTTCAAGCAATTGAAATTGTAACAACTAAAAAAAAATAAGTTAAAGCAAATATTTTAACTCCAACATGACAAACATGTTTGCTTTTATTCTCAGTCTCTGACTTTACACAAAACTGACTTCAGTTCCAAACTTGAATTTAAATGAAAACAGATTTTAAAGGGAAAACTGTAGAACTCATCAATTTTCTCCTAGTGCTCCTGAAGCCTTAAATCTGTGTAACTTTCTTCTCTTTTCACTTTGTTCTTATTTGAACATTTTCCTTCCAAGCCACTGCACAGAAGCTTTACGCTCTTCTCACCTGTCAACTGAAAACTTCACAGCTTCTGTGCTAAAAAATGTTTTGACTTCATGCTTTTTTTACCTGTTCATCAGGTAACCAGTTAACTCACCCGTCAGCTGTTATCAGATTTGTCTGTACTTTTCATCGATCAAAGTTTGCTTTTCATCAGTGTCGTGTGTAAGTTGTAAAGTTTTTCCTCGGTCCAGGAGATCCAGGCTCGTCTCTTCAGTGTCATTGATGATGTAGTTAGTGGAGCCGCCAGCTGAATGTATCCTTGCCGATCAGAAGCAAAGACTGCTTTAACCCAGAGATGTATGACTGAGGACACGGTTTGCACTGTAAAACGCTTTTAGCGCCTTTTGGAAGCTGTTGAAATGTTTTGTTGACGTGTTCGTACATCACAGCTTTTGTACACAGTTATTGTGCATGTTGGCGGTCTTCTTCTTTTGTTGCTCACTTTACAAACTCTACATTTTCCTGTATTTATTTATTGAAATACACATTAGCAGAAAAAATATTTTGGCTCTAATTACCTCTGCTTTTAATTCACTTTACAACAAATCTCATGCGACTCATAAGACATAACTAGTGTTCGAACTAAAATAGGCTTCTTAAAACATAGTTGTCCCAAAATAAGATGGTTTTAAGAGTAATAAAATCTTCATAGTTTTATGAAGTTTCATAAAGTTCATTCATATTAAATAACATGGAAAGTGCCTTTCTAAGTTGTACATATGTATAGATAATGGTTGAATTAAGTGATATTTAATCTTTGCATTACTATTCAGCTTAATGTATAAAAATATGTAAACAAATGTAATTCTTTTATAAATACTAATTAGTATTAATTAAAGCCTGTAAACCCACCTGCTCAACAACAGTTCAATAATAATAAAGCAAAAATACATTAGTATTAGTAACATTAGTAACATTAGTAATCTAAATTTCATCCTGATATTTAGAATTTTTGTATAGAATCCAAAATTTATACTCAAGTAAGAATAGTGATGCATTCTAAAAAAATTACTCCAGTAGAAAGTACAGATAGTAAAAATACTCTAAAATATAATTTCCAAAAAGTTACTCAAGTAAATGTAACTAGTTATTATGCAACTCCAGTTAATTTCGAAAATGTATATATACTTTTTAGTTCAAGTCACAGGATTAGACATTTGGTATGAAAATTTCTTAAAAATGTTCTTAATGCTAAATCAGTTTTTCTTCTTAAAAAAGGAAGAAACGTAATAATGACTCAAACCTATTTTAACTGAAGATACTTCTGAGTTGGATGAGTTTTAGGAAACGTCCACAAAGTAATCCGAGCATAAAACGCTTTAAAATTATACAAACTCGTACTTTTATAGTTTAACTATTGAGCTGAAATTAACGAGACGCTGATGTTTCTGGTTAATAAATTCCTGAACTGATTTTAGGGATTATGCTATAAACATTGCAGCGTTTTGAATCATCGTAACCGGATGTTGACATTTGTACAGTCCCTCATGTTTAACAGCCGGTGTTGCGTTCACTTCCGTCCCCCAGTTTAACACGCCTCCTCTCCCCTCCGCGGCAAGCGCAGCACCTGCTGTATAGACACTATACAGCAGGTCTCTACGGTTAATAAACTCCTTTTAGGTCGAACATTAACACTTTAATTTTTGGCAAACTTTGTTAATATGCAGGATAAACAAGCTAACATGCTACATTTGTTAGCATTCTTTTGTTTTTCTGTAAAGCGGGGCGAGTCATGGTGAGAACCAGGATGCGCTTTTATTAGCTTCTCTACACATTTGAAATCCAGCCTTGAATGCAACTCTTGGCAGAATGACTTATATTTGTGAGTTTTTGTTTACCTGCGCAGCCATCTTGTCGGTTTTGGTGGAAATATTGGGAACCTTTCAGCAGTGACCCAATCGAACAGGGTGCAGAATGCGGCTGTTTTACCTCCAGACGGAGAATATTCTGGAACACACTTAAACCAGCATTAAATTAATGCTTATTGTAGTATTTTTATGCATTAAGCTAAATGAGGGGGTGTAGTGTTTAAAATGTTCCCCTAAGAAATGAGACGCCCTTCAACTATAAGGTACGTCAACAAAACAAACATGGCCTCTTCCTCCTTTCTCTACATTTTACTCAGTTGCAACACTCGAGACTTTAAATGCAACAACTAAAACTCAGAAAAAGCTCATTTTGAATACATCCAAATGCTTGAAAAGGCCATGTTGACTTATGAGAAATAGAAAACAAAAGCTGTTAAAATAACATTTTGAGCTTTACTTACTTTGTGAACAAATTTGTCATTCAGATGAGTTTGAAAACAAAACCAGGTATTGACAGCCAGGATCGTTTGTTTCCTTTTATTCTTTACAAATGAGTCTCATCCTGAAGGCCAAACAAAGGACACTTGGAAAGCCACAGTTCGTGTTTACAGGACAGAGTAAAAGTGTTCCGATTCACTCCCACACCGTTTCACTCGAGCTTCTGTCAGAGTAAAAATCCTGCAGACACAATAAATAGTTTCCAGAACATTCACTCAGCAGATTCACTCTAAACGCTCCTTAAAATATATATAAAAACAAATATTTCTGCAGGTGTTTAATTTGTAAAACCAAATCGACTGGCTCTTTGTTTGGAGGTTCAACCCCCCGCTCCCAATTTCCTCCAACAAACCAACTCATTTGGATCCGCGCTCCAGTCCCGATCCACCCGGTCGGAACAGAACAGGGACGGCAGCGTGGACCCAGAGGGAATGTAGTCGCACTACGACCTGTTTCAGATTTAAACAAAAACATTTCACAGCATGATGACTGAACAGCTGATGTAGCAGGATGAGTTGGAACAGAGTGAGGGTGAGTGGGTCGGGTCGGGTCAGGGAGGCTCAGGCAGTGCCGCTTGGTTCTGCCTTAGCCTTTTTTCTCCTCCAGCGTCTTGTGGAGCTCGTCGGCATCCTCGGCGGTCTTCACTCGGATCAGCAGGGGGACGGCCACGCCTGGGTTCTTGTCGTCAACGGGCGGGTTCGGCACACAGACCACCATGACGTTGTTCTTCCCGACCCGCGAGCACGGCAGGGTGGGCGGCACAAGGATGTTCAGCAGGATGTTTCCTGACCGGGAAAAAAAAAGGAATCAACCTTTTGTTAGAAAACAGATGAATAAAAACTCACTAACTTTTTATCTTCAATTTAAAGCTTTAAAAGCAACTGAAGGCGAGTAAGACTAAAGGTTTTACAATAAATCAGACGTCAGTCTCTAACTCCAGTTCCTGTGTTTGTCCAGCAGGTGGAGCCGTGTGACCACTAGTTAGAGGTGGCTCCTGCAACGCCTGATTGAAAAGTTTCATTTGCCTCATCTGATCAGCAGCCCGTTCATGAGCCACTTTGATCAGGTGTGTTGAATACTTTATTACGGATTAATTATTCTGAGGGTCTGAAAACAAGATTCAGTTGCCGAGAACATGGAGGACGATGAAATAAAAACATTTAACTTTAACATGTCCAACCATCCTACAGCACATTCAAATCTTTTTAATATCGTTCAACAAAAACTCGATCGATTTAAGTTCATCAGATCTTCTCACTGCAGCGCCACCTGGTGTCAGATCTGAATACATTTTTCTCTACACAGTTTGTTATAAACTTGACTGAAACAATAAAACAAGCAGGTTCATCTCAGTAATGACTCAAAATACAATTATTTATATAGTAATAATAATTTATATACTATATAGTAAATTCAAAAAGTGAAATATTTATTTCTGCTAATTTGGGGGATTATTGGTCAGTTAATGAAAACACTAAACTCAGTTTGTCAGAAAACCTGAATAAGAGCCAGAAATGATCTCAGTTCCTGGTTTTACTGAGATAAACTTTCCTCCTCGTCTGGGACGCTTTTACTGACTGCTTGATGGAGTGGGAATTTGGAGGTGTTTTACCCAGGTTGGTGTCGGCTCTGACGATCATCTGGGTCTTCCCCTCTGCGGTGCTTTTGAGGTGCAGCGTTCCCACGCCTTTCTCTTTGAACTCCGTCTCCTTCTTGTAGAATAACTTACACCTGATGGAAATGAGGAAACACTCCGTTATTTCTGTAAATGACTGAGCGCCGCTGCCAGAGTTTCCACACATACTTCTTAGAGTAGAAGGCGTCGTCCTCTTTGACCTCCTTGACCTCTGGTTTGGGAGGCTCCTCCGATTCTTCGTCTTTGTCGTCTGGAAGGAGGAAAGAGAGAAAAAGTTCAGATTTTTTCCAGTAAACGAGAACAGCAGCGACGTCCAATTTGAAGCAGAATATCCCAGAACAAAGAGTTAAACGCTGGCGGCCATGTTGGCAACCTGCAGCTGGAGCATCTGAAGTTTTGGTCCCGCCAAAGGACACTGCAGCCGAGGGTCCAGCTGCTCCGAACGGGGAGCTCTGATTGGACGAGGAAGAGAAGGAGAAGCTGGGGGCGGACGGTTTGGACGCCAAGGACCCTAGGGTGGGTGCGTCCACCTTCTGCCCGAAGTTAAAGGACACGCCGGCAGGGAGCGGCGCCAAGCCGGAGCGTTTCTGACCCGAATCTTCTGTCGAGGTTTTACTGAAGGAGAACAGAGCCACTGAGGAAGAGGAGGATGATGAAGAGGGAGCAGGTGGAGGAGGAATGGCGGCGTCTCCCTGCTGCGTCTCCTCGGCGCCGGCGCCATACTGCCGCTCGATGCTGGCCAGGTGGCGCTCGTAGTCCCTGAAGATGGGGTTGAGGTCGCACAGCGGGTTGTCGTTCACATGCTTGCTGATCCAGTCGCGGACCGACTGGTTGAGCGCCGTCAGCTGCCGGCTGTACTCCCTGCTGCGGCTGCAGGGGGCAGGGCTAGGGCTGGAGGCGGAGCCATTGGTCTGCTGGGCCACGATGTCAGCGCCAGGCTGGGCTGAGGACGGCCCATTGAACGTCACACCTGAGAAGACAGATAGAGAGAAAAAAAGAGAGGCGAGTGAACAAGGAGCAGGAAGACAGCGAGAGGGGCGAACAAGCCCCTCCCCCTCCTCATCACAGAGCAGCAAAGAAGCCTGGACCTCATAAAGGTGCATTTACTGCAGGTGTGCGTTTTCTAAACATTCTGGGTTGAATGTTTGTCTTTCTGCAGGTGAAGCTTTGACAGCTGATAAATTTTCTCTGATCAGCCAGTCGAATAAAAACAAGATAAAAGATCAAAAATAAAGAATCTGATCTGCTGTTTAGAATCTGACATCAAAACAAAAATGTTGAACAGCTGGAGACACTTTTACTCATCTTTCCTCCAGTTTAAGACTAAAACTGAAGATTCAACTTTTACCAACACGATGATAATCTGAAACTCTGCATCAACACTATTAACTGCCGGCTGTTCGTTCAAGACAAGACATTGAGTGTTGCTAAGGTAACAGCAGCTTTCCTCACCGGCCTTTGCAGCAGACGGGAATCCTCCAAACGAAGGCGTGGAGCCGGTTCCGTTGCTCAGGCCTCCGAAGCCTTTAAAACTGCTGGTACCCCCAAACCCAGAGAACGCTGTGAGGCTGCTGGAGAGTGTGGTCGAGGGCGTTGCCATGGAGAAGCCTTTAAAACCTTTGAAAGCTCCTCCCCCTTCACTCTGAAACACAAACAGACCTTGGTGAGTTCAGCAGCTAACCTAGCGCAGGTTGGGGGGGCAGGAAGTGGTTCTACCTCTCCTCCAGTGTTTCTGCGTTTGGCCTTCTTTATGGCACGGCTCTTCAACACATCCTGACTCGCAACAGAAAACGTTCCGGCCTGGTGAAGAACAGCCAATCACAGCTCAGCAACGTTGCCTTCACATACAAAACGACAATGCGGCGCCATGAACCCACCTCCTCTCCCTCTTCCTCCTGGTCCCAGTTCCTGTCTGTCAGCTCCTTATCTGCGATCCTCTTCGCCATCACACCTGCTCTGGGAGAACATCGGCATCATCGTCAACAGCTGAGGAAACTCTTCCTCATTCTGATAGTCTTCCTCACCTTCAGTCTGGTTCTGATTGGCTGCTTTAAAATTAAAATGCAGTTTCAATAATTAATAGTTAAACTTGATGACAGCCAGGTGGGCTTTTATAGAAACTTTCTGCTTTCAGTGAGTCGGGTCACAGTTTTTTTTCTAAGTCTCAGATGATTCAGTTTGTGTTTTTCTAAGAAGCATAATGTAAAATAAAGCAAAAAACGAACTGACCTATAAGATTAATCCTTATTTTCATCCTAATCTGATATTTTTAAGTCAAAAAGTTAATATACATGTATGTAAAAGTATTGAGAAATAACAAAAAGCGAGCTTCATTTGATTGTGTTTTAATCATATAAATAAATATTCTGTTCATTTAACTGTTGCCACAAACCCAAGTTAACCTGAAGAAAACAACTGGATGATTTAAAGAAAATCAAAGCAAAATATTCAGCAGCACTAAGAATCTAACAAATACAGAACCTCTGGTAAGTTTTAAAAAATTTTTCCTAAACGTTTCAATAATATTTTGTTTAAAAAAAAACAAACTTATTTTAGGGTATCTCTACTCTTGCTTGAGTAAAAGTTTTGGATTCTCTACTCACTGAGTAACTTCACTGAATGAAGAACCAGTTCAGTTCAATGGCACCAAACAGACCTACAGTTTCATTAAAGTGAGACCTCTTTTCTGTACACAATCTTTGTAATTATAGTTATTTTCTGTCTTGTTGACATATAAACACATGAGTTACTTTAGGTATTTATTTTATGGTATAATATTGAAAATTCTAATTTAGAAAAGTGTTTATTCAACTTGAATTTGTTGCTTTATAATTATATTATTTCCCATTAATGTTTTCATTTCAGTCTTTAAGATGCCAGAATTTGCTAATATTTTCACATTTTTGTGTTTATCGTGGTTTATTTTAAATATTACATCAGAGGTCCTGATCAGTTAGTTGTAGTATTTATTACTGTTGACCACTTTTTACTTTTACTTGACTGACAATCTGTTGTTGTAGTGCTATTCTTACCTGGGTCTAATTTCTGACCACTCATCCTCATATCGAACATTTTAAACCAACCAATGTTGTGAATCAACACAAGACGCAACAGGAAATACAATATATACACAGCTACGAATTAATTCCGAAGATCTTGGAAAATCCAAATAACTAAAGTTCAAATCATGTCTGCAATACCTGCCGTTATTGGCAGTTAACAGTGATTTAGCTTCATTTATTAGCTTTTCTCGGGGATTAATCATGGATCAAAACTCCAACGTCAAAAATATTCAACTTTAAAGAGATGGGCTGTTAAACTTGTATTCTTTTAGATCGCCAGACTGTTATGATGCCGCTGTTGGACTCGGATACAGTGTTAGCTCAGCTAGCCGGCTAGCCGCGGCTCACCGGGCGGCCTGTTAGCAGCTAACAGCTAACAACCACGTATAAAGCGCCAATATCTGTCTTAACCAATTTTATTAAAGTTAGTCAAACCTTTAATATGGGACAAGTTCCGATCTCTCCCTCTGAGCGACTGTCTGGCTGATCCAAGTGAAGCAAACCGTTTTAAAACCTCTCCTAAATTCACTGGACTCGCCTCAGTGTGTTTCAAATCAGAGCCGCCATTTCACACAGCCGCTGAGTCCGCGCGTCCCACCTTCTCCCGCATGCGCAATAAGAGAAGAGGCATTCGCTCTGGGATTTGTAGTCCACAAACAGAGGAAATTACTGTGCTGAATTCCAGTCGCTCCAATATATATTTAGGATCAAAGAATGAGATGCTTTTGTTGCCAGTGACCAGACTAAATACTGACAATAACTTTTCTGTTTTGTATTAAAGCAGCTTTGTCAGTTTTGATACTCAGAGCAACTCAATTTGTTGGTAATTTTTTCTTTCATCATCAGCGACTTAAAAAGGCAAAAGAAGCTTCTGCTCTGGACCTGCTGTGGAATTTTTGGAGATTCATTTTCAAAGAAGTATTACTAATAAAATAAAAAACATTAAGAAAAATAATTTAGCTTACACTCTGACTTGCGTTGGCAAAAAATAAATAAATAATTTTATTTATTTACCTATTTATTTAGTAAGTGTTGCAGCTTAATAAAGCTCTATATTGACCAGTTATGTGACATCTGCAAAGGCTGTAATGAGATTTTAAATTCAGCCCAGCGTCCATTCCTAAAACAAGTTATAAAACAAAACTTGGCTTCTGGATCAAAACTAACTTTCAACATTTGAGATAAGACACAAGCAGTTCTCCACCTGCATGAGGTAAAGCCTCTCTGCTGCACTTATCCTGCTTTGATTTAACCTCCACACTCACAGCTTTCCCCTTTGGCTAAATTGTGCTGTTTGGGATTTGTCAGTGAGGCTGTTCCAGCTTTTCTTCCATCTCCCAGTTACAGAGCAGGAGAAAATCACCAGGATGAAAGACGTCAGGGATTGGGGGTAAAATGGTGCAGAGTCTGGCAGCAGATGGCTCGTCTCCAAGCTCTCAGGATGCCGCTCGGCTCTGCCAAACAGAAACAGGTGCTGCAGAAAGAAGGAAGTGAGCTGTGGGGCCCAGCGGCAGCAGGAGACCCCCTGACCAGCTGGCGAGGAGACGTGGAAACACTTGGCAGTCGGAGAAATGAGGGTAAAACGTTTCTGTGAAACTGACTGACAGCAGCTTTTTAAAGGTTTTCATCAAATCCAGCTTCTTATTTACTAACTCAAGACAACTTAATGATTTGAAATGTTATTCAAATCAGAGTTTGATCATTTAAGTCCACACTGAAGAGAGTTTATCCCTAGTAAAGAAAAATACTGCCTCAAAAGACTATCAGTTAGTAACTTCCTGTTAATTTTTCAACATCCATTCAGGATTTTTTTTCTTGTATTTTTCTTTGTAGTCATCAGTAAACAAACAAGCTAATTCTGTTAATTCATCCAGAGTTTATCTGAAAACCAAAAGCGCTTCTTGTACATTTCATTGTATAAAAATGACTGTAATGTCTGCATATTGTCTAGATATTAATCTAGTAAATGGTCCATGTGAGTTACAAACAGCATCAGTCTGAGGTTTAAGCCCTGAGGGATTCCTGCAGGAACATAAACACGTAGCTTTTCGTTCGATAATTATTATTTCATCTACATTTTTTCTTGTTTTTATTGTCTTCAGCTAATTGATCTCACATTTGCAGACTTAGATCCATTTGATTATCATTCTGTTCCTCTGCAGTGGCAACAAAATCAATTCAGTTTTTAAAATTACACTATATTTATAAAGAAAAAAAAACATTTTCACCTTTAAAACGGAGGCTTGCTGGTTTGCAAAGCTTTCCCCCCATGGAAAGCTTTTTCCAACCAAACATAATTGTTGTTTTCAGAACATCTCTGCTTTTACATTTATATGTTCAAATATTGAGCTGTTAGGCTGCCAATTGTTTTCCTCTCAGCAGCAGCAGATGGCCTCATCGCCGATTCTGCACACATGGAAACCTTGTAGGACTGACGGCAGATTGAGTTTCTGAAGTCACAGAAAACTGTTTTATTTGGATGCCAGCCTTGTTTTGCTTATATACGAGGATTATTAACTTGAGGAAATGTTTAATAGCGTTATCTCTACAGCCAGGGGCGGTCCTAGCCTGGCTGCTGCCCTGGGCCAACAATATTTTACTTTCTCATCTGAAAAACGTGGCGCAGATTTATGGGATGTTTGATTGAAGCAGAGGATGAAAGCAGTGAGGGAATTTTTACAATGTTAAAAGTGCAAGAAAATACATTTATTTGTACTATGAGGGCCAAAGTCGCTGAGCTGAAAGCACTTTGGGCCACCAAGAATTGCACAGTTTTTAATAACATCTTTAAAACAAACTTTTTGTAGCTTTTATTTATTCTGTCTGTTCAGTACTGAACTAAGTCGTTTTTGATTTGATTAAAATGACCAAAATAGTTTGATTTTTGTTGATTTGTAAGTTAATTGGCTCATAGTTATGATTTTTGGGGGTGGATTTTTTTTGTATATGAGAAGTAAGATTTGTTTTGAGAAAAAGTAGGTCAAGGTTTGTGGTTCTAGTTGCTCCAAAATTTAGATGAATGCAAAAATCTTGTTAATAGATAAAAATATATTTTTTGTTTCTATTTATTTATTTTTTTGTTAAATTTGTTATTTATTTGTAAAACTGTTGAAAAAGTGTCTGTCTGCATCAACCTCCTAAGCTTGCAGGCCAGATTAGCTCCAACTGGGCCGCCAGAAATCCTTCAAAGGGCTGCAAATGGCCCCCAGACCACACTTTGGACATACCTGATCAATATGATACTGGTAAAATTTGATTAAGCGACTGATATATTGACAGCAAAGAGCTGTAACGTTACGGTGCCTGAACTCCATTCAGGTTAAACTTTTTTAACCTGTAATGTTAAAAAGTTTCACAGTTAAATTGTGTTGCTGTTGTTGATTTTACTGTTAAAATGGTGCGAGACTCAATGTTTTCATGTAAGAAACAAAATTTTAACTTATGGGAAAATGTTTTGTTTATGTTTTTTCTGAAATTAACATTAAAACAACATAGAAAATGAATTAATTAAAGTAAAATGTACAAGTCATTTATGACAACTTCATTTTTGTGACATTTTTCCTGTCATAGTTTTACTGTTTGTTAAATATACAGATGTTTTTTTCAGAGCGTTTTGTGTTTGGAAACTGGATGAAGTCGTTCAGAAATGAAGCAGATGATTTAAAGCTGTCAGTTTGTTTCCAGTGAAGGAAATAAACTCTTATGTTTCCAGCCTTCTGCTTTGTTTTACCTGTTAAATGTGGATGTGATTTCATGGTCATGGATGTAATGTCCTCTCACCTTGTTGAGAACCAGCAGCAGCTCCGTCCCGCTGTGCGCAGTCAGCCGTCATGTGTTGGTGGAGATTCGGGGCCCCTGGCTCGGCATGGGGCCCCTCCTAGCTGGAGGACGGGACGAGCGGCAGCTCAAAGCGAGTCGGGCCGGGCTCCTTGGATCTCAGCAGGGTCGGGATGTAAAGAACCGGGCTTCAGAGCCGTGAGCAGAATTAACGACCCGGGTTTACCTGAGCAGGATCAGGAGGTATTGATCAGCAGCTGTCAGGGGATTTCCAACATGGTGGATTAATGTAAACGAAGAACAGCTGAGCTTCTGGCCGGATCCTCATCAACATGCGTCATGAAAGCAATCATTCATTCATCTGTTTGTTTACTCACTGATTCATCACATCAGGTCAGTAGTTTACTCATTAATTCATTCATTAATAAATTTCTTTAAGTTTGTTTATTCATTCATTCATTTACTCATTTGTTTGCTCATTTGTTTGTCCTATTGATTTGCTCTCACCATGAATATTAATTAGTTTGTTAATTTATTCACATTATATTGAGTAATTCCTTCACTGACTCTTTATATAAATTAATTGGTTTGTTAATCAATAATTTATCCATTTATTGCTTTATAATTGATCAATTTGTTTCACTTTTTAATTTTCAGCAAATTTATTCAGTTAATTTGTTTCATTCATTCATTTTTTCACTCAGTTATAAATTTTTACTCATTGATCATTATAATTTATTTATTGTTCACTCATTTTATTCTCACATTAATTTGCTCATTCCTTCTTTTCGCTCATTCATTCTCTCATTTATTCATTCCAAATATTTCATTTATTAATTTTTTTTGTTGCAACCCTGATGAACAGACAGAATCCTAAAATCGAGGGTTTTTTGAATGGAGTCTGGTGCAACCAGCAGTCTTCATGTTTTCCTGTTTGCCCTCAGACTGAGATTTCTTCCTCAGACTAATTATATGTGATTAAATCATTAACATCCGACTGTCACTTTATTTAATGCAGCATTTCATACATCTCCGCTCTAATTGCCTGCTCATCTCACAGATCTACATCTCAATTAGGCTCAAATGCTGCTGTAATTGGCTTGAATTAATTACCGGGTCATGTGGACATTAATTACTGGAAATGAAGCAGAGCTGATGTTTCTTAATGACCTTCAAAGTTGGTTTCATTAAGAGAAAAAAAAACATATTTAAATTATCTGAGCTTTAACACAGGAATCAAAGGCCTTTTAAAACAGGATTCAGTGACAAAAAATGCAATAATAGCTGCAAACAGATTCAAAAAGACTCACATGAAACATAATAATCCGGATGTCCTTGAACGCACCAGTGTGTTCTCTCATTTGTTCTGGGCTGGTTGAATGCTGCCAGTCGCTGGATTTGGACTTTGGTGGATTTTCTCCAGATACCTGTGATGTTTAGATTCATCCTGATGTTGTTTCAGGTGAATGATGTACAAACCGACTGATGAACTGATGAATGGACATGTGAAATGTTTATTTTAAACTGTAAATGAATGAAAAAAACAAATAAAATAAACTTGTCCAGCCTGTGAGAATTGAGTAAAATAAAGCAATACAGAAACAATCTAAACAATCCAGGTTTTAATCACGTTATCTGCAGCTGTGTTTCCAACATGCCATTAAATTGAGCAGCTTGACATTTCAAAAATATATTTGCTAAATGGAAACCAGGCAACTTTGAAAAATCTCTCCTTAGTTGATATGAAGTTTTGGCTCCAGGGTGAGGTGGGTTTTTTGATCGTACCAAAACTGGTTTATTTTGCAAAACACGTTTTTCGCATTGCACGACTCGGTCAACAACCGGATGTAGCTACTGGTGCAAACCATGAAGAAGACGAAAACAGGAAGTGATTGGAGGACGACGGAGTTGCATGTTTTTTAAAGTCTTAAATGTGAACAAACTTATTCACATGTGATTTTAATTTAGCTTCTTATTTCATGGAAACTGCCATTGCAATATTGTGTTTTTTCAACTTCAGCAGAATATTGAAAGAGTTTTACGCACATTTGTAATAAAAACATTACTAATAATTTTTATTCATATCAAACAAAAATGTCTTATTAATATCAGTTCATTGTTGATCTGCTTGTTTTGTGTTAACAGGATTTCTGCTGCTGCTTTTCGGGTCATTCTGACGTCCAGGTGCAGATGAAGGCAGAGAGGCAGCAGTCTGTCGTTTCTCATCAGTCGGAACAGAAAAGATGCAGCAGCTGCATGAAGGCGTCGTTTGATGCCTCTCTGCTGGATGCAGCAGCGGCAGCAGCAGCAGCAGCAGCACTCGCCGTCTGAAGGTTTTTAGAAGTTCCTCCTCCCTGCTGCTTCACATCCAGCTCCCACCTGGGAAATATCACTCCGATAAACATGTTCACCCATCAGCCTCGTTAAAGCTGCTGATTACAGACTGTTTGCTCTGATATGAAGTGGCTCCACAAACACTGAAGGGACTCTGAGATAATCAGATGGAGATGATTGAATTATACTGAAATAAATGAAAAGCTGTTTGATAGATCCTGATCATCCAAACCACCTGAGATGAATCAATCCAATAAGCAAAAAGTGGCTTCAATGCCTTCAATCTAGACACGGTTTAGAGTCTTTAGTCAACAACATACCTGAAAAAAGGCTTGAACTCCCTGTTTAAGATTCGTTAATCTGGTTCAGGCATGTCAGAGAAAGAATGTGTCTCAGCTGCCCTTTGGTGTCTTTTATGGATTGGATGTAAAAACTGCAGCACAAGAAATAATCATTGAGCTCCTTTGCAAAAAGTAAACAAATCCTTTTTGCAGCACTTCAAATTTTATCTATACAACTGGGCAATATGGCTGAAAATACCAAATCATATTTCCGATTCTAAATCTATTTTTCTTTTTCTTCAAAAGCAAAACAAATAATAAAAAATATACTCATTGTTTCTCAAAGTTGACCTGAATTCAAAATCCAATAAATACAACCCTCCAAAACAAGATGGCGGCCCTGAGCATGCTGACATCACTCTGATTGGTGAAACAAATAATACAGATTCTCCAAAACGAAATCTTTACAAACAGAAAATTCAATGTATCGCCCAGCTCTAGTTTTAAACCACAAATGTTTCTATAAACAGTTTTTTCTGACAGTGAGCTGCATATTTTCCTTCCACATTGAAAATCCTGTTGAATCAAATCCGATTTCATGACTCTGCTTATTTACTCCTTCTGACACACAAACACACCCTGAATCATCGGCGTGTCAGCATATTATTGCTGCCTGACAACTACCAGCCAAACTATCCACTTTTCTGCCGCTCCCATCAGACGGCTAATTTTGTTTATATTTTGTTGTGAAGCCACAAGCTCGGAGGCAGAGCTGCTGGCTTTATCTGCTCGGCTGGGCTCCAAAGCAACTTCGCAGCAGACTGTGTGTTTATTTATTTTTGGTGAAGTAAAGGAAATAAGCTCTGAAAGAGAGAAGTGGGTCACCGCCTCGCTGCGGTGTGTGATTGTTGAGAGTATCGCTTCAGCAGCTTTACCTTCACACTGTCAGCAGAGCAGCAGGAGACAAAAAACATCCTCTGAAGTCTGACAGGTGCAGAGAGCTGAGACGCTGAAGAGCTGCGATTCATTCATGTTATTTTAATTTATCCAATTACAGACAGAAACTCTGTAAAAAGGTGTGAACAAGTAAGAAAATCACAAGACTAATGGAAAACAATGTTCCTCTTATAAAGATTGGAAGGGATTTGAGTTTCTTCCTGCACAGAGCAGAAAATCATGAAGCCTTTCAAAGAATCTGGAGCCTGAGGTGGAGCGCCACGGTTTCTGTTCCCTCTGCAGCATGAAGTCACATCAAGAATGCAAACCTTTCTGTGAAGAATAGAAACACCTTAACTTGTCCAGTTATTTGGTAAAGCAACCAGTGAATGTACCAAGAAACTACCTGGATTATAGGAAGCCGGTCAGTGGAACCAACCAGAAAAATTATCCAGAGATCAAAAGGGAAGCAATGTAGAAAACCAGCCTGGAAACCAGTCAAAGTAACAATGAAACCAACCAAAATGGAACCAACAAGTAGAATTTGCCAAAGAACCAATGAGAAAAATGATCCGTGGTTACGACTCAGATGACCAATCAAAGTAACAATGGAACCAATCAGGAGAACCAGCAAGAGAACCATTCAATTAAACTAACCAGGGAACCAACTAGGAAAACCAACAAGCAGAACCGACCACAGAGTCAACCAGGAAGATGAGCCATGCTAGCTAGCTAGAGATCACTTGAAAAGCAACCTAGAAAATCAACTAGGCAACCAATCAAAGTAACAATGTAACCAACCAGGAGATCCAACAAGTAGAACTCCCCAAAGAACCAACCAGAAAGGAGAACCAGCTAGAGAACCAACTGAACCAACCAGGGGAATAATCCGGAAACCGGTCAGACAAACGAACCGACCAATGGTAATCAATCAACTGAACCAACTAACTGAAGTAACCAGAGAACCAATCAGGAGGATCTCTCAGAGTTCCCATACCCCATCAAGATCAGCATTTACTGACATTAGAAACTGACTTACCTTACCTCTAAATTATGTTCTTTATAATCTAATGTGATGTTTATAATATTTGAGATGATTTGGGAGCATAAACAAAACCTCAACACCTGATATGAAAAGGTTGATTTCATCATACTCAAACCCAACAGTCTAACTGATGGTGAGAACTGGCCCAGGCTTTAATAAAGCCAACATGAACATGAGCTGTGTGTGTGTTCAGGTACATTTCTCTGCTCTGATTTCTGCCGCCAGCTCTCTGACTGATCCTGGCTGACATTTACCTTTTATAAGCCCAAAGACACGATCCTTGAAAATGTCACAGTATATGTTCATCAGCAAAACAGGAAACGTTGCCCTCTCCTCGGCCTGCAGGCATCAACGCTGGTTGTCGAGCAACCGTTTAAAGCTCTGTGGTGATGGAGGACCACTGGTAAAATCAGGACACATTTAACTGGTGGCTGAAGTCTCTTCTATGTACAACTTATTGGTTGGTACAATGCAGTTGCCCAAAGGTTCTTGGTTGAGTAAAATGACTTGGAAATCACTCAGCAACAGCTGTGATAATGGCTGGATGAGTTGGTCAGTTGGCCGGCAAAACAGTGAAGGAAATAAGCTTGTAGACTCTGTTGTATTTTTGTTGTACAATGAAAGCAGCAGAGCTGCAACTAAAAGATTCAAACGCAGACATCAAACCAGAGACTGAGAGGCTTTAGAGATAAGTTGAAAAGTGCTTCAATGGCAGAATGAAAAACATGTAGAATAATTCAAGGAACTATCAAGACAACTAAGGAACCCAATTAGGAAACCAACAGAGAACCAATCAGGGATCTAACGATTAGGAAACTGATCAGGAAAATCAATCTGGGAACAACTAACTGAGGAAGCACCTTAACCAAAAGAGTCAACCACAGACCCAACGAGAGAACAAATTAGGAAACCCTCAAAGTAAAACCAACAAGAAAACCACTCAGGGAGCATAACATGGATCCAGCTTGGAAACGGATCAGAAAGATCAACCTGCAAAGGAACTAACCGAGGAAACAACCTGGAAATTGACCAAAAGAGTCAACCACTGGAACCAACCACAGAGCCAACAGGGAACTTAGCAAAGAACCAATCAAGGCCCAAGTCAGAAAGAAATAATCAATCAATCAATCAATCAATCAATCAATCAATCAATCAATCAATCAATCAATCAAGAGAATTGATAATATAACCAACCAGTGGATGAAATCTGCCTTCTAACCAACATATTTTTATCACCATTTACTGTCTTCTTTTTCCAGTGTGCTGTTGTTGATGGTGTGAAGGTTATGAAGCAGATTGTTTCATAAATACTAATGTATTACATTATAATCCAATTGTTTCATTATTGCAGACTGGAATTCAGTTTTTTTGTCGTGTAAAGTGAAGTAACTTCCTGCTCAGACTAACCTGATAAAACTAATGAAATTAATTCATTTTCATTAAAATTCAGTTTTCTTCCCTGTTCAGCGTTTCATCTCTCAGTTAAAGACTGTGTTACAAAGCAGAGTGAATTACAAAGAATAAAAATTAAAACTCCAGCTCTGATGTTTTTGTGATTTTTATCCCCATCTGAACTCATAAACTCTATTTCTGTTGCTAATGTCTTCGCTCAGAACTGGAGGCAAATGAATGGTGACGATCACACAGTGATGTTCAGACTGTTTGTGTTTGTGGCCAGTCGAGCTGCCCGCTGCAGGCTGTTTGATTTCTAAATATCCCACGTTAAACATTTCCCGTCAGGCGGACGGCAGGATCAGCCAGGCTTCACTGGGTTCTGCCAGAAATGACAGATGGCCGGTCCAGGCCTGGCCCGAGGTGGACTGTGAGATAAAACTAACGTCCAGCTGATAGAAAGTCTGTCTGGGTTCCTACACTGCTTTAAAGGGAAAATCGGTCTGAGGAAAACTTCACCTGATAGCTGCGTGATTCTCCTCTTTGGGTTAATTCTGCAGGTTCAGAACATTTTGATGTTATTTAATCAGATTGATGACCCTAAATTTATTTCTGGAAGGCAAAATCCAGTATGCTTAAAACTTCCTGGATCCTTTTCCTGATTAATTCTCTCCTTACTTGTCTTACAACTTTAGAGGTTTGCAGTTCTACCATATTTAGACCTTTTATTGTTTTGTTTTTGTTTTTTTATTGTTTTATAACGTAATCCAGCTTTAAACTTCTTTATAACTTTCTTTCTGACATGTTAGCTGTGTTCTTCGGTCTTCATAATTCTTTTTCTTTGCCAATGTTCTCAGACAAAGTCTATTTACCAGTCAGGTGACTTCTGAAGGCCATTGCTTGCTCTGGGTTTCAAGTCTAGCAGCATAAAAAGGGCTGAATAAAATTCATGCCAGTTTTCAGATTTTTATTTCTAAACATATTGTATTATTTTAATCTCCATTCTTTTGGTATAAAATTCAATGAAATACTTTGATGTTTTTCCTTGTAATGTTGCAAAATATGAAACCTTGTGGGATTGTGAGCTGAGCTTTTGTTGTTACTGTATTAAGGCTCTTTGGTTTAATCTTGTTAGTTGCTGTTGACTCATTTTTGAGCTTTTGTCTTCTTCCTGGTTTGTGTGGATTTTTCCAGCTATATTCTGTTTTTTAGTCTATTCAAAGCTTTTCTAGAAGTTTGGAGGAAAACTGAAACAAAAGCTTTGTCCTTGATCTCCATTGTGGATGATCAGCAGTCCGACCACGACCTGAACGCCACATAAAATCCAAATAATGGGCGAACAGAAACACTCTGGGTGGTGGGGGCTCAGAATGACCTTCCTGCTGCAGCTCTGCAGGAAAGTAAATAAAAGTAGAAACAGTTAAGCAGCTGCTGTCTTCATGTGAAGTCTGTGTCGGTGGCGGAGCAGCACCAGGAGGACTTCGGGAGTTTCAGCCGTTCAGCCGTGAAATGGAAATTAGCAGCGGTTGTAGCAGCAGATCTGTCCGGCTGGGGGAGGGGGTCAGCTGGGGGAAGCTGCCGACACTGCTGTAACTTTACTCAGTAATTCTGGTCAATGTTTACACGAGATAATCCATTTTCAGCTCAGCACTGTTGTTGTTAGCCAAACTGAGAGTGTAGCTTGGACAGAGACGGATTCCTCTGTCCATGGTGCTACTTTCTCTTGTTTTACTTCTCATCGTGACTTTAAACATGCTTTAAAATACCCAGAAAGATTGTTTAGCGTCTTGTAGACGCAATATTTGTTTCACTGGGATGTAATTGTTCATATTAAAGTTGGTTCCGTCGACTAAAACTACGAAATCAAACATTAACTGCCATTTCTGATTCTCATCAACTCTCAGATCACATACTCCTGCGTGCAGCCCCACCCCCTCTGCTGCTGATTGGCTGTCCTTCCTGTCCCTCTTAGGATACAACTCCTGATTGGCTCAGCGCTGCCGCCCTCTTTCCGTCATTGACCAATCATCGCTAAGGTAAGGTGGGAAGAGGAAGGAGGAGGTGTTGGGGGCAAGGCAGAAAGAAATGGGGGAGAACAGGGAGGATTTCTGAGAACAACCTCAACCGTTTGACCTCTTTGTGTTTGCAGAGCCAACTGCTTCACAAAAACATCTTCATTTAGAGGCTCTGAAAAGTCAAATCTACATTTTGTTTTTTATTTGTACTTCCTCTCGCTCTCTCAGGAAGTTGTAACTGTGAATGTCCATGCTGCCATTTTTAAACTTGCTGTTACACTGTGGTAATGATGTGATCCATGTTGGAGTGTGAAGAAACAACAGAACTGTTTATAAGTTAAAAAATAAAGCAAAAATAAACCCCCAGTTTACTAAAACACAGCAAACTGAATCAAACCTTTATTAGTTGAAGTATTTTACTGGCATTTTATGGGATAGACCAAACAAGGTTGTGTATAGCATGATTTAAAATTAAAATTACACATTGTTTTCACTGAATTTTTTACATTTATATTAATTTTCTTTTCCAAAATAAATTCCAGTGCAACCAATTAACTTTAGAACCCAGTAACCAATAAACTCCCTATGTGTCAAAGAAAACATTCTGGAGGATTTGAATGCAAGATAAGGTCATAAAACAATATCCCAAGGTTTGAACATCTAACAGAGTGTGATCCATTATTCAAAAATGGCAAAATTATGACACAAAAGTGACAGGTGGGGCAAGAAGAGCATTAATGAGAGAAGCAGCTAAGAGGCTGATGGTGACTCTGGAGGTGCTGCAGACACATACAGCTCAGTTGGGGTTGGAGCCACTGACAGTACTTGATATATTTTCCTTTTTTGTGTAGACTAGAAGAAAATAAAAATATGTTTAATTTGCTACAAATTATAGCAAATACAGGGCAATCCTGGGAGAAGATATTTTCTCTGTTTACCTGAAAACAAGACAGAAAACCTAAACTGTCAGCCAGCACAAAAGTTGAATAATTTAAGTTGAAGTGTATTTACATGTTGGAATAGTCTAGTGAAAGCCCAGACTCAAATCCACCCTAGAATCTCTGAAAAAAATAATGTGTTCAGATGCTTTCCACTCAGTTTGATTGAGCTTGAGTTGTGTTGCAAAGTAAAAGGGATTAAAATATTAATCTCTCGGTCTGAAAACCTTGCAGTGGAGATGCTTTGGTCAAACTAAATCAGAATTATGGATGGTTTTGAAAAGAGCTATTAATAAGTGGAGTTGTTTAAACTGAAAATAAAATGCTGACAAATAAAAAGCAAACATATGTTCAGGAAAACAAAACGCTAGTTTTGTATTAGTTCGACACAGTAAGGTGAACTGTAGTTCAAACATAATGAGTTTTCATGATCGAGCAGAATACAGCAGCCTAACCAGAAAGACTCTGTTTCTCTTTATATTGCATGACTCCATGTAATTTTTATCCACCTGGTAAAAGCCCAGGTAGAACTACTGGCTGCTACAAGCTGAGGAAAATAATCCACAGTTGAATTTTAATAATTGAGCTGCAAGAAACTGAACTTTTTATGAGACAAGCAGAAAAATGTAAAAGTGGTTGGAATATAACTGTTCAGGGAGCAGAAAAAATGGATGCAGCCTTTAATGGGAACCAAAGTGTAATGGCTGAACAGTCCAACCAGCATAATATTAGGACTGGTTTAGGTACAGATGTGTCTCTGCTCTCCTTCTTACTTCTTATGTGTAAATCATTTTGCACTTTTTTAATCACACAGACAAACTAAACTTTATTGATGAAAGACTAGCATTACAAAATGGATGATTTCAATCACTTAAGTTTTATTTTTCACAATTTCAGATAGAGATTCTGCTTGAAACATATTTTTTTTAGGTTAGGTAAAGTTGAATAAAATATTATTTGGATATTTGGATCAGTTAATACACCTAAATGAGAAGATATGGGTGTTTTGTGCATTAATTTGGCAGTAAATATGGCTCACATAGCCGTATTTGTCTGAATTTGTTATATAGAAAAAATATAGTACATTGTGCAGTTGAATAATAGCTAAAATAACACAGAAAAGCAATACATTTATAACAATAAATGTTAATTAATACTACTAAAATAATATGTAGACATGTAAATATGTTTACAGCGAAGTTATTTTGTCTCTACAGGTACAACAAAACCACTTTGTAGCTCAGAAATCACTCCTGGCTGTGATTCCTTTACTTTGCTCCATGTGTTTAGTGCGCATGCCCAGTCAGTGGGGGTCTGCTCCATCCGGGAACTTCAGAATTACCATTGACAGCCGAAGCGCAACTTTTCCTCAGGCAAAGTGAAATCAAGGCGCGGACTCGGACAAAATATAGTCCCCGTTTTTTAACTCGAAATTACCGAAAGGAACGGCGAACCGGTACCGCTTCGGACCCGTCCAAGTTCGACTGTGCCCCGGAGAGCAGCCGTGCCGGACTCGGGCCCGTTCCGTGGGGTTTGGAGCACTTTTGGAGACGGGCGGAAAGTGGGTGATGAGTCCCAGCCTGTGTAAAAAGAAGCGAGAACTTGCTCTGCAGCCTGGAGTAGTTCTTCTTTCAATTGTTATTGTCGCTTTAAAAAAAATCTTTAATTCACTTAAACTTGGTCTCGGCCGCGTCCAAAGTGGGAGAAAAGTGTTTTCCTGGTGGGAACATGGAACTACAAGGCCTACAAGAGGCGCTGAAAGTGGAGCTCCAGTGTCATCAGGTAAGTGAAACATGGTGTTGTTTCTGTCCCTATTTATCGCTGTTTGGGAGAGTGAGAGATCAAACACTCCGAGGGGGAAGGAAAACTATGCGACATGCCGCTGGGAATGGGAATGTCCGTCACTTCCAAGACCAACAATTAAAGCTACTTTTCTGCACTACTTTGTCCGGTGATGGAGGCTGTTTTCTGGGAGAATTTGGAGTGTTGATGCGGGGATGCTGGCTGACTGTGGCGATCAGGACGCGACCTGAATATTTATGAGCTGCTACAAACTGAGCCCGCTTTGTTACCTCCCTGTTTTAAACTTCACACACTTTCAGAAATCCGTGATTTTTCTGCAGCCGAATTGTTTTGAAACTGGGACGGAGCTGGACCTACAGGTTAGCGGTTTGTTTCCGGGCTTCCAGCCGGTATGGCTGGCTGCTCGGCGGAGTGAGGCAGAAACTTTATCAGCATAAATCTGCTCCGGTTAACATCATCAACTCTCTCCCAGAAATAAC
Source organism: Poeciliopsis turneri (assembly GCA_922788865.1). Classification (NCBI taxonomy): domain Eukaryota; kingdom Metazoa; phylum Chordata; class Actinopteri; order Cyprinodontiformes; family Poeciliidae; genus Poeciliopsis; species Poeciliopsis turneri. Next base: position 835,539 of record CAKLNU010000303.1, on the reverse strand, counting down.
CAAGCCTGCCTTTTTAGTCGCCTCACATCGACTTGAGTGTTGGGAAGTTTCCTCAAACAGCCCTCCGGGGGGAGGACTGCAGCTCTGAAGTGTCCGTAGCTACGCACTGGATGGAAAAGTGGCCATCTTTTCTTCTCAAACTTGTGCAATGTTGAAAGATTTTAGCGTCCATTTTGAGTGGGTCGAACGGGGCTGAAGTTGGTGTGCGGATGAAAGTAGTCCAGTAAAGGGCCAATCCGCAGTTTTTAAGGAGTCTAAGCTAGCTTTAGCTTGCTCCAGCTGGTAAAACTAAAGTATTTGGACTGGTCTAAGTCTTGCTAGAAAAACCCAGTATTTAGTCGGGGTTCAACTTTAATGAGTTATTCTACACTAGTCAGACATTCTTTCTAACAAAGTTTATGACTTATGCAACTTTTTTTTATGGTCTTTTTATGAATGTTAAATATTTGATTCTAGTAGGTATGGGCATTTATTGTAGCAATTTAAGAATTTTTATTTCTCACAATAAATTCAAAGTAATGATGCCAGGTTGTTACTATTTTATCCATTGTTTCTTCCAGGAGAGCATGAACTAATTCAGAAGTATAATTAGATTAAGTTGTTCTGCGCAGCTTACTGATAGAAATCATGCTGTTTTATGTCCCTGCTGTGCTGAAGAAGCCTATTACAAAATGTTTCTGTTTTTTTAAGAACAATATTTGTGTTTGTGGAGCTGTGAGATTCAATTACAGTCATATTGTTCCCTAAAAAAATCTACAAATAATTAGTTTTTTGTCATTAGGGCAACAAATACCATAAAATACTATGATAATTTCTAAGTGCATTCCACTCACCCCTAGTGTCAGCCAGAGAAACTGAATTACTTTGACTAGTCCAGTAACTGGTCTATATATTTATACCAAAGATATAGTGGGTAAGGGTTAGGGTGGCGCAGTGGGTAGCGCTGTTGCCTTGCAGCAAGAAGGTCCTGGGTTCGATTCCCGGCCTGGGGTCTTTCTGCACGGAGTTTGCATGTTCTCCCTGTGCATGCGTGGGTTCTCTCCGGGTTCTCCGGCTTCCTCCCACAGTCCAAAAACATGACTGTCAGGTTAATTGGCCTTCCCAAATTCTCCCTAGGTGTCTGTGTGCATGGTTGTTTGTCCTGTTTGTCTCTGTGTTGCCCTGCGACAGACTGTAACAGAAGAAAATATCCCAAAGGATAATTTTCTGACATAAATAAAGCAAAAGTTTGTTCTTGTATAAAAAAAAGTTCACAAACATTAGAATGAATTTTTAAGACTGCAGTTGGGTTAAACTTTACTTTAGATGACACAAGGAAGCCAGTCTTAAGTTTTTTTGACCATTTACAAATTAGATAAAGGTTACATTTACAATTATTCTAAAATGTGTTTTGAAGACTTTGCATTTAGTTTGAAATACATCAGGTCCAACTTGTTGGATTGTAAAGTAGATGAGTCCCGATTGTGGTGGGAAAAAAAGCATTAAAATTTACAAATACAATCTGTGTTTAGAGTAATTTATGCTAGCCTCGTCTAGATGCTATATATTGCAAAACTGTCCCTTTTAGTTTTTAATTTAAAAATACAAATATCATTTCTTATGCATTAGAAAATATCCCGTCCAGTTTTGAGTCATCAAAGTATTTTAAATTTCAAAGTGGAGCTGCTGAAATCCAGCCCAGAACAAACAGCGGAATGCTCCTTTTAATGAAGCAGCTTCATTCGGAAGCTGCGAATCAGACACGAACTTCAGCAGGTCGACATGTTTCAGGAGCCGGAGAGAGTATGTGGCCTGACTCAGACTTTTTCATCTCCGCAGCAGAAACCAGCCCAGCCTGGATCCGTTTCGTGTTGAAACGCAGTTAAACACTTCGCTTTGTTTACTTTACGCTTCTGTCTGCTGGCATTATTTCTTCTTGGGTCACGTGACAAACAGCGATCCGTTTGATTCGCTCTAATCAGGCTTTCACTTTTCTTTTCTTTTCTTTTCTTTTCTTTTGTTTTTGTTCTCTTCTTTGTTGATATTTGTTATGGCTGTGCTGCTGCGGCTCCTGCTCGGTTCCGGTCGGTAACTTTGAGGGCGGCTCGGCGCGCAGTGCATCCGGGGAGGAAGCAGCTCAGGGCGGATGCTGAGCGTTCAGCACCACGGTCAGCTCCTCCTGGTTCTGCTGCTGCACCGACCCAACTTCCACAGCAACAACATCCAACACTTTTCCCGTCATGATTTGCTTGTTTTATTCTTTTATTTTCGAGCTTTAGTTTATGATTGAAACTTGTGTTTAAAAGAAATCTGTCTTTGTAGAACAATGAGGCGTAGGAGGGTGAATCTTTTTATCCTTGTTTTTGTTTTTGTTTTTCTTATTTTCAGTTTTGTAGTGGAAGCTTCCATTTTGAGAGAGACATGGGGGTGGTTTCTGCCCCCCACCCCCTCCCACCTCTCTACAACATGGAGAGTAAAAAAAAAACTCTGCAGAGTTTAATGCAGGAGGAGGAAGAGGAGAGGAGGGGAGGGGGATGGGCCCCATTCATGCCTAACATTACCATTTTGATTGCTTTGATGCTGTTTTTGGTTTGGATGGAAGATGGAGGGGGAGGGGAGGCAGAAAGCCCAGTCAGCACTCGCCGCCTGGCTGCACCGCCACGTTTCTAACTGCTACACTCATCTCTTACTTTCTCCCTGCTAATTCATGACATGCTGCTTTTCTTCCCCATGAAACGATCCCACTTTCTCACTCCAGTCACGTTCAGCTGCATATCTTTAAACCTGTTATGACGCTTTGCATGCCGTTTGAGGTGTCCCCACCCTTAAAAAGATAAAAAAAAAACCAAAACCTGACTGCTCTTGAACACACCAGAGATGACCTCTACCTGCCAGTCTGTTTAAAATGACACGGCAGCAGCAGGAGGGGAATCGACTCGCAGCAGAAATGTTATTTTTAATGGTTATTAGTTAAAGTAAGCAACTTTTTCATTCTCTGAAATAAACTATTTTAACTAAAAGGAGTTAAAATCGCTTTGACTTAAACTCATTTCATTGCATAACACCAAATTTAAAGAGATTGATATTCATAAAGTTGTTCATTATTGTGACAGGAAAGGAGTTTAGCATCAATTAATCACATGATAAATTTGTTTACAGAGACGTTCTAATCCATTCTTTTATTTGTTTTTATTACCATTTTATTTATTGATTTTGGTTTTACTTTGGATATCTTAAATATCTTTCAGTTCCAGTCTTAAATGTTCTTCACGAAATTAAAGTTTATTTGTCTTTCAGAGAGAAACCCTGCTCTCTGAAAGACAACTTTTATTTATATTGCTCTGCATTTCATTTTGCATCAGTAAAGTGTACATGTCTTTATTCATTTAAAAATGTTTATTTCTCATGGTTTAGGGATTGAACGGATTAAAATAATTTTAGTTATTTTAAATGGAAAAAATTAGTTCGATATTTGAACAGATAAATGTGGCTGTTCTGGTTGACCTTTGACCTTTTTAAATACCCAAATTTCCACATAATTTAATATTTTATTCGGTCTGATGATGTAATTTTTAAATATTAAATGATTGATGTTTTAATCAATTACTCAGTATTTGAGCTGCCTTTTTAATAAAATACTTTTTATTATTACTTGGCTAAAATGGTGATGTACTTCACCCTCTTGGTGAGAATAAATTTATACTTCAGCCCCCAGTAGGTAAAACTCCCAGCTTGAGAAAAAACAGATTTATTTGAAACATTTGCTTTTAAGGCTTTTATGTTAATTTTAACATTTAAGTTGAAACTTTCTGAGTAAAGTCAGTGGAAAATCTGATCTGCAGCAACACCATGAGTTGATAAAATCAGTTTGTATTTCTTGTTATTTTCAGACGCTGGTCAGGTTTCATTGTCAGTTGAAACTGTAGTGTCTCTGAGGGAATGTTAAAGTCCAGAGTTTTTTGGGGAAACCTGCAGGTCGTTTCATGGCTCCAGTTTGAGTTTGGAGGTGGAAATTAAACCTCCTGTTTTCTGCTTTGCTGTTTATCGAGATGGGAACGAAGGATGATCAGAAACTGGGAATAAATTAGGAGGAATGACGTAAATTTGACTCTCCTCGAGTTTAAATTTGGCCTTGGACGAATCGATTCCTCCTGGTTCTGCCGGTTTGCTCTCCGTTGCGTCATGGCGGCGGGCCTCAGCGGCCTGTCAGGCAGCAGACGGGGGGCTTTCAGAGTCTCCGCTCCGGCTTTTCCCCTCCGTGGTGAACCGGTGGATTTCTCCCTGTGGAGAGCGAACGTTTCACTTCTGTCCGACGTGTTTCCGGAGCAAACCGTTTCTGAAACAAACCCGCAGCTCCTTGACTTGAAAGCTGTCTGCAGGCAGCATCCGTAACCATGGATACGGCCGTTTCTTCCTCTCCGGCTCTGTGATGGTCATTTTTGGCTGTTTTTTGAAGTTTGTCTCGGAGCAGATCCGTTTAGAGAGCGAGGATGATGATGTGGAGGCATTTTAATTTAAAATAAATGTTCTAATTAGAACTGCTGTGATTCTGAACGGTTGGCTGAGCAGACACTATCGCTAATTTGGTCTGCTTCCAGACCGCTGGGATATTTCTGTTGCAGGTCAGGTTATCCGTGCCTTCTTCAAAATGTATCTAAAATTCAGACCTTAAAATGTTTTAAATTAATTAAAAATAAAGCTGGCATTAAATAAGTTGATCACAAGTCTTATTTTTTTGTGGTAGGATTATTTATAAAGTTATTTTTCACGTGAAACTTTTCTGTCAGTCAAAGTTTGAGTCACCTGCAGACATCTTCATTATGTTCTGTCAGGCGGTTTAGGCTACCGCTAATTAGCTGCTAATATCCATTGCTGGCTTCATTTCAAGTTTATATCGCATATTTCGACAACAAGCCAGTCCAAAGTGCATCTTAAAAACGCCAACCTATCACAGGGTAAGTGTAAATTTATTGCTAGTTGGCCGGATTACGTTCGTCTTCGCCAGTGGCTCACTTTTGTTGGTAACTCATGCAATGCTAGTGATGCAGGGAAAACATTATTTAAAATATGACGACTTATCAGGGCCATTGTAGACAGAATAAAGGAAATAGGAAATTGAAAAAGTCGAAAATTTCTAGAAAAAAAATATTGAGATTAGTTTAACATATCTTGTAACTATAATAGTAATAAAACTAGAAAATTTTCTAAGCTCGTAAGGTTGAAAATTTTGAACCTTTGGACATTTTCAAAAGTCAAGTCTACTTTTTGAATTTAGGAATTTCCACTTTTTTCTAGGATATCTGAATATTTGAGGTTTTTTTTAATGGAAGTTTATTTTTTTTTCTGTCTACATTGGCCTTAATAAGGCAATGTAAATATGCATTTTTTTCTGTTGTGCTACTGCTCTTAGGTTTCTTCCATAATGGTCTTAAGAAGTTTTAAATTTGAGTTGGCAAACCCTGCAGAAACCCTGCTAAAGTGGATACTTAGAAGTTTGATTTCTTCATCTCGCCCTGAAAGCGACTGCTCTGATTGGCTGGCTGCATCAGTTCTTCAGCTGCTGAGTGTCACACGCTGCCAAGCAGGAGAAATGGGGTTACTCTGGAGCAGCGTGTTTGTGGAAAGTGATCTTGACCTTATTTAGGAAGCATTTTAATGATACATGATGCTGCTTCCTGCTCTGCTCGGCTGGAGAAGCCGCTCGCTTTCCACTTAATCCACGTTTGCATCGACACATGTAACCTCTCGCTGTAGAAGACACAATCCAGTTAAATCATTCCCAGTTAGTAGTTTGAAAATAAACCTTGCTGTGTGAAAACGAGCTGCTGCGCCGCATGAAGCTCCCATTTAACCCAGTTTCTCTGCAGATTATCCACTTCTTGTTTCCCATAACGCTGTTTATGCTGCACTAATTGGATTAGAGCGATTTATTCGAGCAATAAGCATTTTTTTTTTAGAGACAGAAAAGTGGAATAAAAAGGTTTTAGAAGAAGACCTGTTGGGTGAGGTTGGTGCTTATGCAAAGCAGCAAAAAAGGTTGCTGAGCGGTTTTTAACGAAGCAAATGGTGGGATTTTAGTGGAGTTCTCGTTAGGATCCCTTTTCTGGCCCATCTGGACTCCTTCAGGCTTTCTCTGTGGCCATGATGAGTTTTTTCAACAGGAACCAGAACTAAACCAGATTATAGTTTACACTTTTTCAGGGTTAAACTGTAATTTTGAGAGTTTCACATGTTGATGTTAGAAGTATTGTTTTAGTTGCATCCTTTGCTGCAAATGAGGAATCGTTCACTAAAGGAATGCTACAGTATTGCATTTTAGGCAGTAAAATTGTTATTCTTTTATTTAAAAAAGGAATTTAATAATTTTTGTATTAGTGTTTTTGTTTATTTCTAATAATATGTAAATTAAGCCAAAGTTAAATGAAAAGCTTGCAGAATGTGCTATTTTATCAAATTAATCTTCTTACTAATCAATTACTAGAATAATCGTTAGTTGCAGCCCTAGTTGACTCAAGTGCAGCTACCTTTGGGTGAAATATTCAAGGAATAGGTGCAGGTAGCTTAAAGTTGACTGTGTGTTCTCATTCTCACAAAGTTTGAAATGGTTTTGCTTAATTTTTAAACCATAAACGCTTAATCAGTCTGACTTCACGGTTTCTATTGCTCTACTAAAGCTAGCCACTTTTGAGCCTGTTAAGTTACCTAGACATCTTCATTTTGCAGTTTATCGACTTAAATTAGCTCTGAGCCAACAGGAGGCATCAGAGTCTATCAGCTGTTCTGTCAGGATTCAGCTGAAACATTTCAGGATGAAACTGGAGGCCTGTTTGTTTGTGAGTAGCTGTTTTTCGGCTGCTGTTTCATCTCTTGTTGTCTTCCAGCCCTAAGTCTGAGCGCTGAGATTAATCTGGAGGACGCCCACGCAGCAGCAGCAGCTCCGTCTCACAGGAGTAAATATCTGCCCTGCTTTTCTTCTCCCTGATCCTGACTCTGCTGCCACTCCGCTCCCCCCATCCAGTATTCTAGTTTGTATTTCTTGCAGACCTGCTTTAATCAGCTCTAGGAGAGCGAGAGAGGGGTTTAATTAAGAGCAACATTGCAAGAAACCCTGCAATGACTCTTCCTCTGGGATGATCCTTCCTCTTCCTCTTCTTCTTTAATGCTGCTCAGATGTAGAGGTGAAGGTTTCTGTGGAAACTCTGACCTGCAGCACTCAGAGTTTCCCTGATTCGGCTTCAAAACAAAAACATGAGGCTGCCTGCCATCTTATTTCCTATTTCTACATTATTCTAACCTCTTCTTTAAGTTTGAGATGAAGGAAAGAGACACTTTCCCCTCAGGAGGAAGTGACACATTTTAGTCTAAATCAAGTCTGAAATCAAGCAAAGAATTAATGTTGTATTTATCAAAAAAAATATATATATAAAAGACAAAACACAAAACATCAGGACTCAGAAATCTATGCAACTCCTATAAATGATTAGATGAATAAAACCTAAAACATGTGTGAATATTTATACATATAAAATAAAAACGAGGTCAGACTGAGTAAAAAATACATCTTCAACTTAATATTTGAGAAATATTAAATTTAATAAAGAGACAGGGACCCAATTTCAAGCCTTTAAATTATGAAGTCATATTTAATATGAACAACATTTTCATAGCGACTCAAGGTAACAGTTAGTTGATGTTGCCAGTTTATACCAGGCCTGGTAGGGCTGTTATAAATGAATATTTTAGTAACTGAGTAACCTATAGATTATTCTTACGATTAATCGGATAAAAAAAATTGTATAGAATAAAATACTGGTAAATATGGTATAACAACAGTGTTGCTATCGGATATCGATATAGTCCAATTTTTCATTTTGATCATCCCAAACAATTACTATTTTGTAGTTTAGAAAACTAACCTGTTACAATAAAAACTCACTTTCTAAGTTAACCTGAAGAAAAGTTATACAAAGATCGGAAATTCAATTGAATTTAATAATAGAGCTCCATGAAACGCAAATAATGTCCCCGATGGAACACGACGCACTAAATAATAAAACATAAATTAACGGGGCTTCGAGGAATTTAATAATTGAGGTACTTGAACTACAAAATATTGTGGTAAATTGTGGAGCTTCAGGTCAGGTTTGCACAGCAGCTGATGAAGTTCTCCATCTTCATCAGTGATCAGTGAATCTGTGCAAACAGCAGCAGAAACTCAGAGTTTCATCAGCTCAGCAGCGGCAGCAGCTTCTTTATTTGTTGCGCTCGCAGCCGTCCCCCGGGGAAATAATGGGAGTTTGTTTGTAAAATCCAGCTCCTTGCAGGGAGCAGGAAGTGAAAATGGAGCAAACATCGAGGCTGAGTGACGGAAACAGGATGAGCTTCAATTTCACTGCAGGTCCACCATCATCAATACAAAATATCCAATCAGATAAAATGTAAAGTCTTCTGGGTTTTGAATAATAAAACCAGGATACAACTTCCTTCAATCTCTTCACAATAAAAGCCTCAAACAGTTACCCAAAGTGCTGAACATTTAAGCATCTTTCAGAGTCTAAGTTTTATGGTGGATTCCTCATTCCACAAGTCAATGTGCCCTTGGGCAAGGCACCAATTTATATTGATGTAATAATCATGAGTTTGATTGGGTGAAGTTTAGACTATTTTGAGCAGTCGGTCCGTTCATCTTCCACACTGTTGACTGGCTTCATGCAAACAGCAGATAACAGAGGATTAAATGTTATAAAAATAATAAATACAAAAATAAACCTATAATAAATCCATCCATCCATTTTCCGTGACCCTTCTCCATAACGGGGTCGGGAGTTGCTGGTGCCTATCTCCAGTTGCGTTCCGGGCGAGAGGCGGGGGTCACCCTGGACAGGTCGCCAGTCTGTCGCAGGGCAACACAAAGACAAACAGGACAAACAACCATGCACACACACACTCACACCTAGGGAGAATTTGGGAAGGCCAATTAACCTGACAGTCATGTTTTTAGACTTTGGGAGGAAGCCGGAGAACCCGGAGAGAACCCACGCACGCACAGGGAGAACATGCAAACTCCGTGCAGAAAGACCTGGGAATCGAACCCAGGACCTTCTTGCTGCAAGGCAACAGCGCTACCCACTGCGCCACTGTGCAACACCCTATAATAAATATTTAAGAAATAATGAATAGATACATATTAAACTAAAACAAAGTATAAAGTAATTAAATAAATATAACATAAATAAATGAATAAGTCTAAAATAATAAGTATATATTAAATAAATATAAAAACTATTAAATATAGAAATAAATTAAATATGAAAAATAATTGTAAATAAATACAAAAACGAAGAAAATAAGTTAAAAAAAATCTCTCCAAGATAGAATACTAGCACTTACAGAAACTGAAAATAAAACATGACCACTATATTAAACTTTTAAAATAGAAATAAAAATAATCCTTCTTAATTTTGAGGAAAAATTTAATATTTTAAGGTTAAATAAACATTAATAGAAGATAATACTAACATTTGCTATTAATATGATTTAAAAACCTGTACATGAAAAATGCTTGAGTTGTAAAAAAACAAGATAACCGAATGAAGTAATGCTTCAGTGTTGGTATAATTTAATAATTCTAGTAACATTTTACAAAGTGCTGGTAGAGCACTATTTAGATATAAAGTTTGTATCCTTGGAAATAAAAGCTACCATTTTCTGGTGATTCCTGCCTCAGTTTGGTGAGCAGAGTGAAGAAGCCGAAGCCTGCAGACATTTTTCTTGTTGTCGTCAGTTTTTGGAGGTTTGCAGGTGAAATCGTCCTGGGGCTCCGTCGATTTGTCGTCTTCTTCTTTTTCTCACTTCGGGGAATCAGGCAGTCATGTGGCGGCGAGCCGCGCAGCTCGGATTATCCTCCTCAAAAAGCCGTGAAAATCGCTATAATAATTCAGAAATTGCCTCTGTGCGCCAGCCTCCAGCGCTCCATCCTGTGTTTGTGTAGCAGAGACAAAGTGCCTCTTTGACTGCTGCGTAATTTGGATGTTTTGTTTTGTTGGAGGGTTTTTTTTCTTTTCTGCCCTCTTTTTGTGGTTCCTTCAGTGCAAGTCCATATCATCGCTCAATTTCACGCAGGCCTGAAGTTAATCCTCTCACTTTTATGGGCAGAAATGTGGTCTCTATGTCTGCAGGCAGAAATATATACATTTATTGCACATACTTCTGTAGTGCTCATTAGTTCCAGTTTTTATTCATTAATCTGATTATTTACAACCTACAGCTGGAGGATGTAGATGGACATTTAGCCTGAGGTTGTACAAATTGCTGTTTCATAATTCTTAGGCTCTTATTTTGAAACCACTCTTGAGTATTTAAAGTTGTTTTGTCTGAATTCAGCTATTTATATTAAATTAAACCCAAAGGGACATAAATTTTGTTGTAACTCGTAATATGCAATGTTCTTGAAAGATTTGTAGATGCTGATGGCTGCAGCTCCAGTAGCAGACAATCCTGCAACGAATCTGAAGAAGCCTCTGACTGAAGACATTCTGTTGTATAACGGACTCATAAACACAGTGCTAGAGGTTGTTTATAATGCTCTTCATTTCATAAAAAATTCCTAAATTTAAGCTGTATTCTTTAAAATAAACAAGCTAATTTGGGACTACTACCTATCGCTAGTAGCTAAAACCTGCTGAAACTCGTAACCTCTGCTCCAAAAACAGTTTCACTGCATATTTTGATAGTTCAAACACTGGAATATAGTTTAATAATGCTCTGTGGAAACCATCTTAGCTTTACAGCAGAGCTAACCTCTGCGGTTTCCTTATCGTCGCTCTGGGGATTCAGCCAGTCAGCACCAAGGGAAATAAATGCTGCCACAGGATGTGTCAAGCAGCATTTCCAAGTTTTTTTTTTATCTTACAAATGTTTTAAATGCATTTCACAAAAAAAATATAATCAGTGAATAGATTAAATTTGGAAAAATTCACTAATAATGAACCATAAATAAGCTTCACCGTAGCTGGAAGAGTTGGCTAAGGGTTCACCAATGCTCTTTGGGTTTCCATAGTAATGTCAGGGCTGCCATCTTGTTTGACATCTTCTATTTATGTGGACGTTGAATTTAGGTCAACTCTATGAAAGTGTTAGGGCCATACTAAGATCTTTTTTTTATTTTTTTATTGTATTTACCAGAATAAAGACATAATATGAGGAGAATAAAATTATGGTAATTTTATGCAACCTAGTACACACAACAAAGAACAAATTAAAATGAGAAATACTGAGCATCTTGTGAAGTTGTTGATACTTAAGAGAAATACTTCATCCTTTACACATCAGTAGCAGGACCTTGAAACAATTCAGTTGTAATCCTACCCAAGCTTTATTCATTACAAAAAACTGTTTTCTTTTTAAGATGTTATTTCAGAAAAATTGTCTTTTATTTTGCTGATAATATCATGACTATTTTCTCATAATTAAACAGCGTTTATCATAATCTGGCCTTGATTCTACACCATCCAACTCACAGAAAGGATGATTGAAATAAAAAAGCCATTTTTAAAAAAATATTTTCACTCATTAGTGATTTCTTTTTCTGAAGAGGAAACAAGAAAAACAATTGAATAAAATCAGACCTATGTTCAGAACAAATCTGCAGTTAAATGAAAAGAAAAACTAAACATTTTAAGCTGTTTTCATGGATTTAGAGACAAAATGTTGCTTTAACAAAGTAAATTCAATTTTCCGTCTCCTGAGGAATCAAACAGATTATTATAGTCTCTTTGCTTTGGTCCATTTTTGTTGTATTTTCAGTGGATTCTTCTTTCTGTTAACATTCTTCACCAACTATTTCCTCCTTGTTGCTGGTAGACATGAAACATTGCGACCTGTTGGTGACCTTTGGGGACTTCCTGAAGGGCTTCAGGTGGAGTCAACGCCGGGAAGCGTTGGTTTGCTGCAGCAGGAAAGCCGGATTCATTGATTTTCTGTCTCTCTGTCGTCTTCATCCTCTTCCTCCACCTTAATGAACTTCCTCTCAGCTGCGGCCGTTTCGTGTCACCAGACAGCTGAAACAATTCGCTGCTTTTGTCGTGACATCAGAGGGTTTGGAAACGGAAAATCTGAGACTGACAGTCTTTTCTTTTTTTCTCTTCCTGCTCCTCTCCATCCAGCGTAAGGAATGTTTTTCTGAGCCACAGACTGGCTGTTATATAATGTAAATATTCCACATGATGTGTGAAGCGTTCTCAACACATTGTGGTGGTTTAGTTTCTGCTCGTTGAGTCGCGGCTGCAGGCGAAATAAACTGTCCCAGATGAGAAGAAGACTGGTTTTGGTTAAATAAGACGTGAACTGCAGATCGTTGAGTCTGGAGGAGATTCAGTTTGAAGGAAACTGTGGGTGGAGGAATCCACCAGAGAGCTGCAGCTATCACCGAGGTTTCACTATTGTTGTCATGAAGGTCGTTGCAGATTATCTTTGTATTCAGGGAGTACGGTGCTGCAAAAGGGACAAAATTAAGACTGTGAAGCGGCTGAATATATATCCCTCTGCTTTCCCAACGTCCTTCCTGACGCTTTCAAAGACCAGAGTTCAGTTCAGTTCACAACAGTCTAAAGAATGAACTCTAGTCTGTTAGACGTGAACAAACGACTCCAGTGGTTCTGCTTCTGAAAGGATTCAAGACTCTAGACATTCAATTAAATCAAAGTTTTGCCTTCAGGATTTTCTTGAAATCATTCCTGACTTTGAACAGATTCCTAAATCTGAACAGATCCTTGAACGGATTCTTGGACAGATTCTTAATCTGAATTGATTCCTATACCTTAACAGATTCCTTTTCTTATCCAGACTTTTGAAGAGTTTCATGAGAGCAGATTTCTGATGGATCATATTTGAAATATATCTATATAATAACTATTTTCTGTTATATTTTAAATTTGAGTGTCACCAACATAAATCTCTTGGAATAGAGACCTGGCCAAGATGGCCGCCATACAAAAGAACTAGAATCATCCACTTTTAGAAAGTTCAGATCAGAAACCAGTTCTTCTCTGCACCAAACTTGACCTTTAACCTGATCTCGTGTTTTCCTGGATGTGCTGACCTTCCCAAACAGGAAGTGAGGTCATTGGAAGCTGCTGCTGTGTTTGTCTTCAGCTGAAAGCAGCAGCAGCAGTCTGCGCTGCAGCGTCAGCCTACACGATCCAGTATCTGGAGAGGGAAAGTTTTCTGGCTCGTATTTAATCTTTTATTCATCCTCTGAACTAAAGAGGTCAGCCTGATTAAACATGCAGCGCCGCGCTTTGGGGAGCGGAGGCTCCTCCTGACCCCATTCTATGTTTGTTCCAGCAGTTAAAAGCAGGTTTATTGTTTTAAAACCAGCTGGACATTTGTCTCTAAAGCTGCTGAATGAGCTGATCCTCCTGATGGGTTTAATAAATGTGTAATTAACTGACCTTCAATCTACAGTTCAAATAATATTTATTTTAAATTATTTAGTTTAAATAATTTGGTTTTGATTCTAAAAACTAAAATATGTTTAAAAACATAGCAAAAAATTGGATTTGTAAAATAATTATTTAATTAGTTATAAATGAAATAAAACAAATAAATGATTAAACTACGCTTTAATACTTTAGAAAAAATGTCTGTATAATAAAATAAATATGTGAATCAAACAAATGGATTTTGTCTCCTATAATATGTGGAATATTTATTCTAAATTATAAAACGATACAAAACTTTTATTTTGATATTTTTATTTTATGTAAAAGAGAGAACATCTTTGGTTTGTGTGAAGAGAAACCAGGATTGTTTTTTGTCTTTCTGCAGCTGGTTCCTTCTCAACCCTCATTTTCTGTGTTGTGATGAGGTTTTTGGCGTGTGTGTGTGTACGCGCGCGCGCGTGTGTGTGTGTGTTCATTAAGGCTTTTTCTGGAGCCAACAATGGAGTCTCTCCGCCAGCTAAACACACATCAGCAGAAAGAGGTCAATTATAGAGTAGAAGTAACAAAGCAAGAAGAAAGCCCCTGAGTGTTTGTCTTGATTAGTCTTTGTTATGGAAACCATTTCACAAATCGGACGCCTGCTGACATCCAGCTCTGATTTTCAGCTTGGAGCTTTATGTAATTTAAAAAAAAAAAAAAAAGCATAATTTTTCCTTTTAGATACAACGAAACTTCAAAAGAGCTGCAGAAAAATGTTTAATTTAGAAGGGAGTGTTTCTGTTTGCTGGTTTGTAGACCACGGTGTTCATCAAGGCTCACTTCAAAACCCCTTTGAAAAATTGATCAGGCCGGATCGGAGCTGAAGTGGATCTCAGGCTGAGTTTTTCACTTGATTTGCAAGCAAAACTCAAGCAGCAGCAGACAACAGAAACAGAAATCTCTTATTAATTCAGCTAAAAAAGCCAAAAAGGGGTCTGAAATTTTAATTTGTCTCCACAAAATATTTTGTATTTTGAATTATTCCACTTTATACATGTCAAATACTTACTTTTCAAAAACGCAAAGGTCATGATTTTTCATCTTTTTATGCTGCGCATCAGCTCAGTTGAGAAATTTTAATATTTTAGCTTTAGTTTAAAATAAATTAAAACTTACAACTGAAAAAAATAAACTTAAAACTGACTTTAAATTTTCTGCTCTATTTTAATAAAAATAAAATGGTAATAAAAATTATACTTAAACCTAACAAAAAAACAATACTTTTTTATAACAGAATAATTTTTCATCTCTTGGTGAACTTAAACATTTATGTTTTATTCATTAAGTAGAAAATTGTAATATTTTATCAAACTGTCATATTAAGGTGTTGCTGCTTTGAATGTGTGAATTTTCTGCACATTTGTTGATGGTTTTATTTGTTTTGGTTTTAAATATTTTCATACTTTGAGCTCAAAGCGTCTCTGGGACATCAGGACCAGACTGGCGAACACCGTCCAGATTGTTGTCCTCTGTCCCCCTGCAGGTCCACGGGGACTCCTTCTCTCAGTGAAAGGTCACGGGGTCACCTGCCTGGTAATGACAGAGTGTGGAAATGTCAGCGAATTTAAACTTTAAGAACCTGGAATTCTGATGACTCATCAAAAATCTGAAACGTGAAAGCAGTTTTTGGACAAACGTCTCCATGATATTGTTCTCCCCCCCGCTGACTGGGATCTGATCTGGGATCAGATGTTAAGGAGATGGAGGGATCTCCGTGGCGACTCTGGGATCACGCCTCTGGTAAGCCGCCATGAGCTGTCAGGTCTGCGCCTGGGAACGTCTAATCCCGCCGTCCCCTCTCCGATCTGATCTCCAGCGTGGCTGCAGGCGTCGCTGCTTTAATGCTGATAATGCTGATAATGCTGATAATGCTGATAATGCTGCTCGGGTCTGTGGGAAATCTAAGCTCTGAAATCCCTTTAATCAAAGTGGCAGCCGCACAAACACAGTCTGGAAAAAGGCCGAGTAACGACTTAACACCGCAGTGTTTCCTGGTTCTGATCTGATCTCCTCATGAGCCGCTAATAACTCCTCTGATTTCTCTGAACGTAACTTTGTTTTTTTACACTTTGTTTTTAGCTTTGAGCTATTTTAATTTTAACATAAATGCAACAAAATGAGCATTTTTAACAACATGCAGAAACTTTATATTTTTGTTCTGGTAAAAGTATTTTTCTAGCAAATATTTGATCCATAGCAGTAATATTTTTATAAAAATCCTTAGTTTGCCAGTGGCGTCCCCAAATGGGGTGTGAAGGGTGGCCGTGGCCTCTCTTAACTCAGCTTTGAAATCAGCGTCTCGGCCAGCATTTCACTTTTCTTCTTGTGGAAATGTGCGTTTCTCTCCTCCTGCTCCAAATTCTGGTCCGTTTCTGTCTGGAATTGGTTCTCCTGGTTCCAGTCCCAGAGCTGTGGCTGTAAACCAGTGAGGCAATGTTTGTTATTGATGAGCGGCTGAAGGTGTGCTAGGAGAGCCAACAGTCTGTCGGCAGAACTTTTATTGATCTCTATTTTCAAATTTTATCCTAATTCTTAGTATGACTCAATGTTTAATAGATTTTTTTCTTCTGATTCCATTATTTTTTGTCCTTATTTTACAGATTTTTTCAAACATAGTTTTGTCTTCGTTTACTCAAGTTTCACCCTGATTTTATCTTATTTATTTATTATCTTTTAAATTCTGGTTTATTTTTTACTTTCATCCTAATTGATTTTATTTTTTTATTGTGATTTATTGAAATGTTTTTACATTCATCCTGATTACTTTCTTCTTAATATTTTTATTTCTGGTTTATTTTAATTTTTACTTTTATTCTATTCTGTTTATTCCAGTTCATCCAAATTTTTAGTCTGTTTTATTCTGATTTTTGTCAGATTAAAAAAATCTGACAAAAATCAGATTTTGTTTGTTATAATTCATCCAGTTTTCTTTAGTAATTATCTTTTTTTATTTTCCTTGATTTTGCTCTTGTTAGATTCTACTTTTTTCCAAATCTTATAACCTTTTTTTGTCCCTCGTTTTTATTTTAAATGTTTTTGTTCCTTTTTTATTCCAGTGTTTTAATTTTTATCAGATTTTTATCCTGGTATTAAAGCATTAACTTTAGATAAATCTAGAAAACATTGCAGTAATGTCTTTAAATTCTACGTCCGGTGTTTTCTCTGACAGCTGCAGTGAAACCTGTGATATGTGTAATTAATTGTGCCTCAGCTCCAGCTGTGTTGACCAGGCAGTGAATCCACAGCTGGATCTCTGCTGAGACATTTGCTCTCAGGTTCGGAGTGAAAATGTGAAAGAGAGGAAGAATAAAAATGTGATTCTGTGAGTCACTCACCTAAAAATATCAGGCGTGCAGCTTCAGTTCTTCCTGCCGGGTTGCGCTGACCTGTGAGTCAGCGCTCCAGCTGGAGTCGGCGCTCCGAAGAGGGAAACCTGCCGGAGAGGACGGGATGGGAGCGGGTCGGGTCGGGCCCAAAATGGTCGCCGCGAACAGAACTGTAACTTGGAATGAGAATTTTATTGAACCGTAACAGTGAAAATGCAGTGTTGAGAATATCAATCTAAGCTTTTTTTTTTTAACATTTCCAGTTTTAAGTATTTGTTACTTGATACAAACAGATGAAAATTCTGGACATTGTTTTCCTCTGCAGATGCATTCCTGACCAGTTTCTCTGTTTTTAGTCATTTAAAACCACAAGGCTGCAGAGCGAGGCTTCATGCAAACACTTCCACATTCTGATTGATTCTCTCTGTGATGCTGCATCTTTAAAAAATTTAAGATAAAACTGTCTTGTATATTAAAGCTAAAAACAAGCTTGCTTCTGCCTGTTGGATGGAGACTTTTAGCATTTCTGTGAACCTCAGTAAGGCGCTCAGTTTTCCCTTGAACTTCAGTTCAAGGATGATACAAATTTCTCTCGTCCAGCGCAGATGGCTTTTTGTGTCAGTGGGTAAAATTATTACAGACAAAATTATTTTGCTGTAGACTGTTAAATATTTCTGACAAAAAAGAAGCAAATTTCCTCCCACAAAAGCAGAATTTTTTAGATTAATCTCACATATTTTGTAGAAAAAAAATTACTTTTGGAAATTTTCTAAGTTTTAAAAGTCAAAACAAATTCACTTAGAATTTTCACGTTTTTGTCTAGAAGATTTCTGAGATTAATCTCAGTTTTTGTTTTTTTGACAGAAATGTAGTCTTTGTTTTTTTTTATATATCTACAATGATGTTAAATGTGCCAGCCTAAGTATTCGTGTTTAAAGTTGTTTTAGTAAAGGATACTGAACAAAGTAAAGAATTTTTACTTTAATTGGAAAGTTTTCATTTTAACCTCAAAATTCTGACACTTTTTCTGAATTCTGATTTAAATCCCGGGATTCCAACTGTTTTTCTTAGAATTCAGATTTGTTTTGCTCCAGATTGTAATTTCTTCTCTGCAGTTTTGACTCTGAGATTTTTGACCCATGTGACATAAAGTTTGGAAACCGTTGGGACAAATCATTCCAACATGTCCGCCCATCTTAAACCGAGCTGCTGTTTGCAGAGTCGTGGTTCTGTTAATTCAGGTTGAACTTGTTGTGGATCAGAGCAGCAGCATCTTCTCTCTATGCTGGAGCCAGAAGATGGCATGATTCAGTTTCCTGTTCTGTCTCTATTAATAACCGCCATGTTTTAAAAATCTGTAAATAATCACTGTCTCTCTGCCCTGAATGCAACAGGACCAAATTTCTCTGCTAGTTCAAGGCTGATTCTCTGATTTAGGTGAGGAACTAAAAGAATGGAGGTGAATCGTTCTTCAGAGGAAAAATAATCCATTTGCTTAATCACGTCTCTTAAAGTGTGCAGCCAAGTTGCTTGGTAACTGAACGGCAGCAGAAACAGTCGACTTGGAGTCGTATTTAACAAAAGCAGCAGGCGCAGTGTTTAAATGCTGACGTGTTCAAGGCCTGAACACACAGAGCTGCTTTTATCCTCCAGAGAACACGACTGTTGCCTTGAATCTTTGTCCTTTTGGTTGAGTGAAGCGGCTTTGGCTGCTCTGGGATCTGGTTATCTGGTTTCCATGAATCATTGAAGACCGTTTGGATCCAGTTAGTTCTAATAATTCCTTCAAAATCGTATTTTCCAGCTTTTTAGGAAGTAACAAACCCTTCCTTGTTTTTTATTGATGATTTCTCTTTCAGTTGCCAGTTCTCATAATTTAGGAGTAGTTCCCAAAGATAAACATTTTCATTTTGGGTCAAATGAAGATCTTAAATGCTCAAAGGGCCTGTTCTCCCAAAATGAATCGATAAAACCATTACAAAATGTTTAAATATTAATAAATAGTCATCTCTCCATTCATTGAGTACTTCTTGAAATTAAATAAAATTGAACATATTTGGCTCCCTCCAGGATTTTATGAGTAATTTATTTTTGCGATCTAAATCTTGATTTTTTTTTTTTTTCTCTTTTTTTTTTGTGGGCTACTTTAGGAATATTTGCAAGAATCTTTGCGATATTTGTATGACTGTAAATGTGAATTTTGTCGCTAACGGACGATAATTTGACAGGCAGTGGAGCAAAAGTAGAAGAACGAAACACTGCCACCTGCAGGTTGGAGTTAGCATTGCTTAAACTAAAAGTGTCATGCAAAATTCTGTTTATTTTTGCATGAATTTGTGGAATCGTTGATGTAATTTGGCAGCAAACTGATAAAAACTGCTTTGATTTGATTGATTTAAAATAATATTTGAGAAAGCAACTGTTGAGACCTGAGAGACTGGCATTCAAGACTTTTTGGTTGCTAGGCAACAGTGCCACCAACCACAGATTTTTAATTGGACTTGGGTCTGGACTTTGACTAAGCCATTATTGCCACAATATTCCAGAATAATTTGTTTTCTGTTTTATTTGTTGCTTTTGGTTTATTTTAGATGATAAAAACATCTTCTAGTAAATGTTACTTTTAAATTAAAAGTTTATTGGTCTTTGATAAGGCAATATGTTACTCAAATGGTCTCAATACAACAATATTATTGTTTGTCACAACCATTACCATTTATTTAGTGTGAATATTTTTTGCAGGAAGCTGTAGGAAAACCACAGGATAAAAACCTGTTTGGGTCGTTTTTTTAAATCTTCCTTTCTGGTAGTATCAGCAGATTTCTGGTTAAAACAGACAAGTAGTTGATGTTGAATAATTGCGACTCTGGGGTTTTTTTAAAATTTGTTTTAATATTCTTGTGATGAAGAGCAGCTGGATGTGAAATCTCACCATCTGAACTGATTCTGGAGTATTTATGAGCTGCAGCGACGGAGGAAGAGCAGTTTGTCGTCTTCAAACGGTTAAAATGTGTGTTTGCAGGCGAGGAAGAGGAGGGTGACGTTTGGGAGAGGGGGTGAGGTGTGAAGTTAGGGTGGGGCGGATGTCCTCGCTCTGGCGGTTGGCGGCTAACAAAGAGTGCTGCGTAACGAACGGGACTTTAATTTGTTTTTCCTCGACAAGGTCGACGAGAGTGATGGCTCTCAGCCGCAGCAGGAGGAGGACGAGGAGGAGGAGGAAGAGTGATGATGGGAGATCTGAGGCAGGATGGAGGGGCAGGAAAATCAACCAGGAAGTCATTTATCCTACTTTAACTCAGTGCATGTAAACGCATCAAACCTGATAGCGAGGAGGAAAGAAGGAGAGAAGAACGAACTGACTGGTGAGATGTTATGCCGTGTCCATGGCAACAGACTGAGGATGCTCATGGATGCTGGAATATTTTGATGATGGAGGAACTTCACTCAGTCGTTGGCGTTTGATGTTTGAAGCCGTGTTGATGTGGAATATTCTGGAAAACGTCCCGGAGTCTAAATCTAGAATTTGGCTGCTGACCCAAATTGACCCGATTGGTTCTGACTGGCAGCTGGCTGGTCTGAAACAAAAAATCAGTTTTTATTATTGTTAAGTTCTCTCACTTCTGATCCCAAAACTTGTCAGTGTGGGAGCCGTTACCCAGGCAACGTGTTTTAAAGTTTATTTTCAGAGTCTTTGAGGCGGTTTAAAAAGGAAGCTGGAGAAATCAAAGTGATTTTTACTTTTGATTCTGAATTTGGACCGAGAGGAAGGTTTCACTCACACTAGTCCTGTTTAATCCGCCTTCATCCAGCTCTAGTTTGTTTGTTTAGAAAGTCTGGTTCGTTTGTGGAGGTGCGTCTGTGTGATCCAATGAACTCTGGTCCGCCTCAGTTTGGTTCAGTTGAAATGAACTCTGGTGCGGTGTGAACGCCAAGTGAACCGGACCGCTCCTAAAGCAGGGAGTGGACTGCAGCGCAGGGCATTCTGGGTAAATAAAACCAAAACAAACGTCTTAGTCTGGTGTTAGCAAGAGAAATGGCTCATAACCTTTTACAAAAGAGAATTCCTTCAGCCGCTAAAATCTGACGCTGCTCCATTTTTGTTTTCATTTTGCGAAGAAGGAAGTTGTGTTCAGTCTTCTTCAGCCCCCAACTCAACTTTTACACTCAAACATGAAACTAGCTACAAATACATGCACAATTATTGAATCAGATCTTTAACAAGCATTTGTAGAGCCTCCCGCACAACCAGCAATAATGCAGCAAGTGGTTTCTAGATGATAAGTCAGGAACGATAGTTGTCTTTTCCAGTAGCCATTTTCTTGACTGTTTTTAACCATCTTTTCCAGTAAATAAGACATCCAGTGTTTGCATTAAAGGCGGTTATATTTCTAGCATATCAATAATCCAGAGGCTGAATGCATTTCCAGCTGTTTGCTGCTGCAGACGTTTGTTCAGCTGGTGATGAACCGCTCTGAACTTGCAGTGTTTCTCATTTAACCCTGGGCTCAGATGAGGCGATGCGCCCTCTCTGCCCTCTGACACACATTGTGTTTCTACACGCAGTCCGCCTGGAACGCCAGCTGCTTTGTTTGCCGCTCCATGGAAATGTGAGAAAACCAATGAAAGCAGCAGAATGAGCCTGTTTTTTGTGTGTGAGCTGAATAAAGATGAATTAAAATCAGCAGCCAGTAAGTTTTCTTCCTGTGAAAGCATTCAAATTAATTCCCCATTACTGGCTTGCTTATCAAGAGCTGCAAAGACACAAAGATACAGACAAACAGTGAAAAGCAATTAAAAATAAATGGAGTTTGGGGGGAAAAAGTGCCTGAGAGAGCGAGTTCATCTGCAGCCAACTTTACTTTTTTGTGTTTTTGCTGCTGTGGACGTTTTGTCACCATCCTGGGGCGCCATCAGCCTAAACGGCCAAATTAACGCAATTATTCAGAGCTAGCTGAAGTGGCGCTGCTGCCTTCAGGCGCTGTGGTTTTTCTGAGCGTTGTCCCTGGATGTGTGTGGCATAGACGCAGTTGGCTTTGACGCCACACAGCTCCACGTCAGAGCGGCGCAATTTTTATTCCCCGCCGTCAAGGAAGAGGCAACAACAGTTCAAAGAAAAGCTGGTTTCCGTAGCAACGTGCCAAATATAACTAGACTTGTTCTGTGCAGTGATGAGGAGTTGTTAGACTGGAGGAGCCAGAACAAGCCGCAGCAAACAGAGGCGGGCGTTTCATCTGCAGCACTCATGCAGCGCTGCATTTGTCCTGCAGCAGATTTAGAGTTACAAAAGACGGACTGGAGCACCAGACCTTGAACTCACCATCACTGTCTGATCAATCCAATCCAGGTCTGATATCTGTCCAAAACCAGCCAACACCAAGTTCTAAAGTGAGCTCAGAACTGGCTGAAGACCAGTTTTAAGGTCTGAGGCGGTCTAGTCCAAGACTAGAACTGGAATAAAACCAACTAAGCCATTTGTTGCTGTTGTTAATTCACAACCAGTTCATAAAATGGTTCTTTAGGTCAAACCAATTTAAACATCAGTCTGAACCGGTGCTGGCCATATAAAAAAATGACATGTTTGATTTTCTTTTTTCATACCAGATCTGATTTACAATTTTATTTTTCTCTTACTTTCTTTTCAAAAAAGAAACTACAAATAAAATTAAATATTTTCAAAAAGTGGTTTCTGTGAGGCGTACAACTGAGAATGTTTAATTACTAAAATGGAGTCAGAATATTAGCAGAATTAAGACGCAATTTTACCAGAAGAACGTCTTAAAGTTACAAGAAAAGTCGTTTTAATAGGGGGAAAAAAAGGCTTGGATCCTTTTTTTTAAATATTATTATTATTAATAATGTTGGACTTCCCATAACACTACTGCTTCATTCTCCTAATATTACAACTTCATTCAAGTAATTAATAAAGACAAAATGTAGTCAGGTCTTATTATTACTTTGTAGAGTTGACCTGACCTTAAAGTTCAAATAAGTAGAAGCTGTAAAACATGCTTGTCAGACAAGATGGCCGCCCTGCACTATGGAAACACAAGGAGTGGACTGGTGAGAAAAAATAGCACAATTATCCAAAAATTAAACCTTCAAAAACCATAAATTTGATTATCGCCCAGTCCTGGTCTGGACCTGGAAACTTAAAAAACAATTCCTAATCATTTCAAACCAATCTGAGACTCTTCCATCAAATCAAAGTCCAAAATTAGGGTTAAGCTGGAATAAGTCGATCTAAAACAGAACACTGATTGCTTTAAAATCAAGTCATATCTAAAGTTTATCTCACATATGAACCAAACCGGTCCAGAACCAGTTCAAACTCAGTTTGAAACCAGTTTGAAACCAGGCTATTGGAACAGGCAGGAGCTCAAAAAACCCTTCAGATTTAGAATAAATGAGTTTGGAGTCATTTTACAAGCAGAAAAACAGAATTTAGCTGTAAATTTAATGAATTAGTCAAACTGATAATATTGTTTTTAAATAGAATAGATCTTAGATATTTTACTCTAATTGGACAAATAGTTGGATTATGGCTGAGATTAATCCAGATTAATCCAGCTCTGACCATTTGATGAAGGAAACCTGCTTCAGTTTGAAGTTTTTTCATTCCTCTGCCAACGTCTTCATCCGAAATGTTTACACAAACTGAACTCAGCTTCATTTTCTGCAGGTTACTGTGGGGAGATATTGATCTGGAATAAAGCTGCTGATGAAATGAACCGAAATGAGAAAGAAATCTCTTCCAGCGGTGTTTAATGTTTCAGGTTGCAGTGAGAAACTCTGCAGAGATTGAGTCAGAAAATTGCTTCTTCAGTAGAAACCGGAGTTCAGTGAAAATTGGAATCTTGTGAAACATTATGTGCTGGAACATTACATGGAAATGATCAAAGCTGGGAGGAATTGCTCTTGTTGGAAAACTGAATGAGGAGCACAAAGGCTCCATTTCACTCCCAAACCTCTTTCTGTGGGAGAAAAGCCGAAGCAGCCAGACTCCACCTGCAGGTTTCAAAAACACGCTGAGAGGATCCCAGGAAGCGTTCCTGTTGTTTCGATTCAGGTTTAACACCTCCATGTTTCTAAATGATGGCTTTAGTGTGATTCACAGCCATTGTTCAGGCAGGTGAAGCTGACAGGAGTGACAGGACGATGATGATGTAAAAGCTTGAAAGGGCTTCGGCTGAGAGCTGCGGCTTTTAGTTAAAGGTCTGAACAGAGCGGCTCATTACGCCCATCAACGTCCAGCTTTACCTCCAGATCCGATTCACTTTGTCTTAAATCCAGGAAAAAATGTCAGATTATCAGTAAAAATAATCCAAAAATCTGTCAGTAAAGGATGCAAAACCACATATTTATCTGACCATGTTTAACATATTTAGACATTAAGATGCAAGATGCTGAAATAAATCTCTAAATGTTTTTCATAATCCTGGAATCTGCGACATTTACAACCTAAAGAGACGTTTTTACTTTCTGCCCAGAAAAATAAAACTCATTTAAAACCTCAAATGTCAACATTTTTTAAAAAGTTGTTCATTTTAAATCCCAAAAATAGAAATAAAATTGTTTCTTTAAAGACTACAACAAATTTAGATATTTATCTAAATTTATAAGATTTACATATATATTATAAGGTTTTTTTGTGATCTTACAGCAAAACGGCTCTTTATTTATAAATGTTGGTCTAGTCAAACCCCAGATTAGAACTAGAAGAAACTCCTCAAACTGCTGAAAGTGAGAATTGGCACTAACTTTTTCTTGGCTTGGAAACATATTTTGAAGTAAAATATGCATTTATAACATAAATATGTTTTCATTTATGTCCTGGAAATTCTGTAAGAAATCATCCTGATGTGCTGTCTAATCATGCAAAGATACGCTGAAATCTTTCCGGTTTTTAAAGCTAAATCTGTTTTTTATGCTTCCCAGCGTTCAGCCTGCTGACAGGTTTCTCACTCCATAATGATGTCTGATAATAACAGCATCCTCAGGTGTTTCTCCTCCATCAGAGATAACTCTGTCAGCAGGATCTCTGATCAGCCTCTCCAGCCTGTAATGGATTTTTTTGTCCTTGCTCCTTCGCGTTCAGCAGCAGAGACGGAAGACAATTTCATTTACCTGCAGCTAATGAAAAGCTAGTTTTCAGTGTGATAGTGGGACGCCGCCTTCCTGCCTGCAGCTGAAATGAATGACTGGATCATCTGCAGAGGCCCGTCTGCTGCGCCGTAAACTCAATCCGTTTTCCTGCAGTCTGTGGCTTTCTGATGTTTCAGAGGAAAAACAGGCAGGAGCAAAAAGAGGGAAATCAGGTGAAATCTTCCTGCTCTGAATGACTGAGGCAGAATGAGTGGGCGCCTGGGCTTTAAAAGCTTTCCTGTTTTTAGTCATTCAGAAGCTGAAAAACAACCAGTGAGTGATTTTTTTGTTTAGTTTAGTCAGGAAGGTGTATGAAGAGTTCAAGTTCAGAAGCATTAAGGTGAAACGAAGGCAAGGCCACAGAGTTTTCTTAAAGAAAAGCTGATTTGCTTCATTTGTCCTTGAGCAGATTATTGGGTTTGTATCTTGGAGTTTAGAAACGTGTCTGAAAATCTTTTGGTTTGCAGAACAGATTCATTTCTTTGAGTTTGGCTGCAGAAGGAACATTATGGACCAGATGCTACTGAAAAGACGTGAGCTGATTAAAAAACTTTTTATGACGGTCAAATATCCAGGATTAATGAAGAAACACACTTCTGTCCACGTCTCTCATCTGTCTTTCTCATTGCTTCTCGTTTTTCTCTTTCCATCTTTGCTCTTTCTTTGTCTCTTGTTGTCTTTTTCTCTTTGTCTTTTTTATTGTCTCTCAGTCTTTCTCTTTTCTGTCTCTTTCTCTTTTTCCCTTTTTTCCTGGCTTTTTCTTTATTCCTCAGTCTCTCACCTTCCCTGTCTCTATATCTCATCTGTCTCTCTTTCTCCTTTTGTCTTTCTCTTTGTCTGTCTGTATTTCTGTCTTTCTCTCTATCTGGTTGGCTCTCATAGATAGATATAGGAAATCTTATTGATTTATTTTTGTGGTCATTTTATTTCTACATTAGTAGAAAATGGATGCAGATCTGTAGCAAAGATTGAGTTTTGTAAAAATGTATTTTATTATCTTTATTTGGTATTTAGTTGATTTCAGAAAAAATAATGGAACCCATGAAGAAGGGAATCTCCCAAAAATTGATCCTGGCAGGAATTCATTTTATTATTGAAATAGTTAATCTCTTATTAAAAAAAAACAAAAACAAACAAATAAAAGCAGCACGTTTGGTATAATTTGGGTATTTCAAGTTGCCTACATTGTATTTTATTTGACTGTGTGATGCGGTTGTAGGGAAAACGATCAGTTTGGGTTTTTTGCGAGAGCTTAAGCCTTTCTGCTGTCAGTTCACCAGATGTTCAGTGGGAGAAAATCTGAAACTTTTCTTAATCCTGTGCTGTGATTGTCTTCATAATAACTGTGTTTTGGTGGAAATGATCAGATTTAATTGTGTGGATAATATTTCTTAGAGTTCTTGGTGTCTTCGTGGCGTAGCGACAATATCTGAAGCTGAATGAGGCTCTGGTCATTTTCACTGCAACTTCCTCCTGCTGGAGCTGTGAATATGTGTGAGCCACACTTCTAATTGAGCGCTGACATGTGGGCACATGTTTGGTCGTCATGCTCCGGGGACCGGCCTCCTTCCTCCGCCTGCAGCTCCTTACACCTCCTCCACCCTTCAGACGGCCGCCTATCGTTTCCTATCTCTGACCTTCAACACCTCGGCCTGTGGCAGAAATTACTCCTCAGGCCGGCTTGTCTGGACTCGGCCTCTTCTTCATCTCCTTAATGTAGATCTTTGATGGAAATGCTTTTTCTTAGAATGTTTCTTGTTTTTGTTTTTTCTATTCTTTTAGTTTTTACCAAATTTTCCTCCTTGGTGTGACTACATCAACCTTTTTTTTGGGCTTGCATTGGGAGGGATGTATGATTTTAGCATTTTAACACATTAGATTGATATAAACAACCTATATTTACTTCCATCTTGTTGCCATTTGTTTCTAGAGGAAACCAGAAAGTCTGGTTAGTTTGGGGAGGTGCGATCATATAATCGAACAATGGTACGCCCACAATCCTTGATTTCAGTTCGATTGAAGTGAACTCTGCAAACCGCATCTCCCTGCTGCTTCCAGATTTCCCCCGTGTGAAAACAGAACAGAACAAATTTATCAGCCGGACTGTCATATCAGGAAAAAAATAAATGAAAAGGTAAAGTCTGGTCCAAGTTTTTATTTTCTGATCAGACGTTCGGAGCTTGCAGGGCGAGGAAAAGGAAGAGGAGGAGTTCATCAGGAGGAAGAAGAAAATAAATAATTTTATTTCCTGATTGCTCCAAACTCCTGATTCAGAAGTGATTTATGGGAACATTTTGCTCCTCTGGTCTTAGTTGACTTGTGTAGATTAATTCCGGTCATTTGCAGCTGTAACAGCCAATAAAATCAGGTTTTATTGAGTAAATAATCTCTTAAAGTAATTCTATTCCTCCTTCTTTACAGAACCAGACGTTGTGCAAAGGCCTCAATGAGCTTCAGAACGGCCAGGTAGGCACCTGCTCTCTTCCTCTGATTGGCGGTGGTGGACTTAAAGGGGACCTCTTATGTAAAATTCACATTTTGCGTGTTTCTGTACTTCCATTTGGGTCTTAACCGCTTCTAAAAACAGTCAACATAAAAAACAAAATAAAAATGAGAAATAACACCAAGCTGTTTATGGCAATAAGTAATTTTTTGAATTTTTTTTAGTTTTTGGTGTCTGGAAAATGAGCTGTATCAAAAACCTCCAGAATGCAACATTACCAATCAGCAGCCCGTTACCTAGCAACCAAGCTGAGTTCCGACCGTTACCTAGCGGAACTCCAGCGGAACTCCAGCACATTTGTGCAGCTGGTTTTACTGCTATTCAATGGCTGCTGAAAAAGACAAGTGTTGTGGATTTACCATCCAGAAACCACTTACTGCGACACGTCCTTTTTTCCAAAGATAAAGAATTATTGACTTAAAACAAGTTTCATAAGTTGCTGAAAAGTTACTTGTAAGTTAGTTTTACTGAGATATTTACACTGGAAACCATACTTGGTAAGATTTTGTGTTTTTGCGGTGAACTGGATAAAAGATGGTTAATTGTGAGCCTTTAGTGCGCTGTACTTTCTGTGAGCGGCTCTTTAACGGTCTGCAGCGACTCTCCTCACGCTGCAGACCAGAAGATGGGAGAAGTGAAAGGATTCATTATCCATCAGTGTAATTTCAGCGCTGCGATTCATTACGGAGTGGAAGTCGATTCGGGCCTGGTGTTGCGGCTACGCGGTGTTCTGCAGGAGAGACGAAACCTAATTAAAAGTCTGTGATGGGTGGATAATTGTTGCAGCGCAGCAGCGTGTGTAATTAAGGCTGGATCGCTTTTACAGGTTTATGTTGTAAATATGCATTTTATCTCCTCAGCTGCTTAAAGCAGAATTATTATATAGTTTCTGCTTACAACCGTCAAGTTGTAGGAGCTGTTTATATCATTACTGCTGCTGTTTGCTTAAGGAGGTGATTAAAGTACTCCTTTAGTCCAACAGGAAACAGGAAGTAGAACATCTCTGATGAAAGCAGCAGAGCAACAATTCACCCAGGTTTGGGTTTCTCTGAGCCAAGTTCCTTCAAAAAGCCAAAAGGAGGGAAGAGCACCTTCCTCGGTTTCCTCCCTGAGGTGTAATTAGAGCCAATCATGAAGATCAATTCCAGCAACATAATACAGCAGAGAGGAGCTGCTAAATGATCCAGCAGGTTCCTCTGCATTTAAAGAGGCAGTACCATCTCAAATCAACTGATTGGAGCTTTAATTATGTTATAATGTTATTTGCCATTAAAAACAGATCTGGAATGTTGCTTTGATTATTTCATGTATGTTTGGGAAAATGCATGGTATGACCTAGCCCCGCCTTTAAGGATGAACCTCCTCCCCCACTCAGCTCCTGCAGACTAGCCAGCAATAATTCACATTCAAATTGAGGCATTTTCAAGTTCAATAAACAACTTTTAAAAAGTCCCAACACCAAGATTACAACAAATTTCAAAACTATAGCTCAGAAAATAAAATAAATACATTTATTTCCCAAAATACAGGAAAAATATGATTTTTTTGTATGAGAACTCGTCTGCTATTATCAACAGGTAATTTTTGTTTATTAATTAATGATCTAATCTTAAAGTCAAGCTGTGATCGCTGCAGGTTTTGTCACTTTGTCAGCCCGAAGTATAAACAGTTTGACAGAAAGCAGAAGTAAAAGATGCAGTGCAGTAAAATCAGGCTCATATCCAGCTGAGATGATGGCCGCCACCATCAGAGAGGAATAAATGTAAGAAAATAACCAGGAGACCCAAAATAATCTTCCTCCTCCTCCTCTAAGCCCCGGTTTTTTCCTTGGAGCACAGAGTGAAAGAAGCTAATCTAAGGCGCCCCGCTGCAGACGTGGAAAGTGTTCACTTCACATCCACTTGGCCAATATTTACCTGCTGGCTCAAACCAAACGGCTGATCCTGGAAGCTGTTGCATTCAGCGAGGCGAGAAGAAGATAAAGAGAGACTGGCTTCAGAGAAACGGAGCTTCATACCTGCTAAACAAACACAGATACGCTTTCAGATGGATTCAAAAGGACCAAAACAGAGTCTGAGGACAAAACTCAACCTTCAGATGTTCCTCTGTTCTTCCTTTAGGCTTCCTGAAGGTTTTTCTTGCTTAAGCAAAAACACTTTTGTCCGAATAACGGTCAGATAATCACAAACTTTATTTTCCTGAGGTTAGGTTTTAAAATTTTCTCAAAAGTGTAGTGTGTATTTTTTATATTCAACCCCTTTTTCTTTGATACCATAAAATAAAATCCAGTAATCAATAGGCCTGTCACGATAACAGATTTTGCTGGGCAATAAATTGTCTCAAAAAATTATTGCGATAAACGATAATATTGTTTGAAGACCTTTTTACATTGATTTAATGGAAATTACGTAATAATACATGCGATTTCCTGCCAAAGATAGATACACTTTACTTTCAAAAGACACTTAACACTGGGACTGATACACAAAATAAATAAAACAACCAAAACCAAAAATAAAATAGATTCTTAGTCTCCATTAACAATAAATGTACTTGAATAAAAACTAAACAACATAAAAGCCAAAGTGGAAATAAATACTGCATTCAACCAAAAGAGTGCAGATTATGAAGTCTGTATAGTATATTGCCCTTCAGTAATAATTAGATTTAAATAGAGAAGACATCCGACTGCCTGATGCAATAGTTCAAACTACAGGATTTTTTTACCCCTGAACGACAATCTTAGAACGTTCTTCGTTCCGAGATCGTCACTAGTGTTGTGTGTTACGGTAGATCGTTGTGCCGCTCCGATCTAAATCAAGGATTTATCCAGACTGGGAGCGTGACGCAGCCTGTTGAATGTGACCGATAGCCAATCAGAAAGCGCGGATTCTCCTCCTGCTTTCTGAGGGGAAACACGGAGGGAATCCCGAACAGCTGACACGGTGCAACCCGAAGTCCAGCAGACATCGGAAACAACATGAATGTTTATTCAACATTTCGTGCAAAGAAAATATAAATAAGTAGGGGAGAAGTTGGAGCGAAATTTCTACCAGAAAACCCGGTAACTTTTCAGCTGTTCTTCGTTAACGTGACATAAATAGTTATAATGATTTTAATTCAGTCAGACTGACACTAGCTACATGCATTGCAGGTAGATTGTAGTAAGGAATTGATTAATGCCTGGTTTCAAAGTTAATGAACTGGACTTATTATTTTGTGTCCATTGTTGGACACAACACGGTTTCGATCAAACCGTTATACCGAGGATTGTGTCGGCTAATGTGTCTCTCAGGTTTTGATAATTGGCCGCCAATCCGCGACATAAGATGGTGCAACGCGCGCTGGGCATTACACTAAGGAAGTAAGGAAGGGAGGGTCAGTGGAGAGTTGAGCCTTTTTTTCATTTAGTGTCATCAACAGTAAGAGAAAAAGGCAGGAAGAAACGATATAGCCGATCATTAAAATGAGGTCGATAGTTTTAATTTATCGTACGATTAATTGACTTATCGTTTATCGCAACAGGCCTATTAATCAATGAATATTTGAAAATGTAACCGTAGAAGTCCAGATGTCCTCTGAAGGCTTTATGGGTTTTTTTTATTCCTAGATCACACTGAAAGATTTCCTTGTCCTACAATCTTAAAGACACCTCAATTATCTGGATTAAGAAAACCTAATTTAAAATAGAGTTGTCCTCTGAAACAGGATTTCTACATCATTACAGCCTGGAAACACGAGCCTGGAATGATTAACCGATTATTATTGAAATAATCGTCAATTTATTTAGTAATGGATTGTTAACTGATAACAATTAATATACTGATTAATTGTCAACACAAGAATCATTTTTAATCCAAATACTCCATTTAACAATTAATTGATTAATTAATCAAATAATTGATTGATGATTATTTCAATTGATTAATCATTTCAGCTCTAGATAGAAACAGTCCCTAAATTGATCAGCAGTAGAAGCCTCATCATCCTTTTCTGACTTAAGGAACACCATCTGTTGGATTATTCTGGGAAAATCGTATCAGCTGTCATTCGATGCGTTCGTGTTAACGGATCCTTCTGAGTGATTCCGACTAAAGAAATCATCGCCTCACCCTGCCCTCATGAAGACCACCCACCCCAGTGCATGTTGGGATGTTTCCTCTTTGCCCCAGGCTGAAGGAGGGGGGTTGTTGTCGGGCGGAGAGCGTCCCTTTGTCCGCTTCTCGTCCCTCTGGACGCCTGCAGGAAGTTCTCAGATGTCTGCAGAGACGCAGACGGACCTGCCTGCAGATGTTCACCTTTCTTCAACACAAACTGCATTTTTAAACGATCCCCGAGATTTCTTTACCTCTTGATTTAGTGCAAAAGCTTTCCTCCAGGTAAATGCTGTCTGGTTCTGGGATCTTCTGAAAGCATCTTTATGACTCCAGATGTTCCTGCTGGTCTTGGGACGAATCCAGATTCAGTCTGAACACATCCAGGTTCCAGATTAGGATGTTAGTCTGAGAGTTTTTCTGTTTCTGCTCTTTGTCTGCCTTCATTGTCTGCAGGAGTCCATCTGCTGGCATCCTCTTCCTCCCCCCTCCTCTTCCTCACTCTTCCTGGCCCCTCAGTCTGCCTCCCCTTCCTCTCAGAAAACTTTATGAATCTAAAATATTTCTTTATTTTGACACAAACACAGCAGACGACAACAATTAGGGTAGTGCTGCAAAATTGTAACTATTGACAGAGCACATAATTCATAAATAAAATTGATTTTTTCCCCATTTTTTTTATGAAATCCCTAAATCAACAAAGATCCAAAACATAAAAAAGGCTCAGGATTGTTGCCTCACTAAAAGAAAAACAGGAAATTTCCAAATTTTGGGAGCCATTTGTTGTTTTCTATTTTATTGACAAATATTTACAATTCTTGACTTTTGATCAGGAGCTTAAAAAAAATAAACTCTACGGCTGCAAATGGCCCCCGGGCCACACTTTGAACACCCTAGAATTATGATTGTTTTAAAGACGAGTCTAGATTTTTATGAAAAAGAATTTAAAATAAATTAAGTGATTTAATTTCAGCTCCACTTTTTACATCCATTTTTTTAGTTTGTTTTGATAGTAAAATTAAAATCTGCTTAGTCATTGACTTTTTTAGCTTTTAGCTTTTTTAAAGAACAAAAATGTTTTTATGTCCGATCTGCCTGTCTGTTTCTTTCTCATCTTATTTTTTCTATATTTAGATTTTTTTTAAGGGATTGAGGAAAAAAAAATAGCACATTCTTAAAATATTTTAAAAATATAAAAAACCAAAAGTTTGTGATTTTGATCTTTCCTTCTGTAAGAAGGAAAGATCTCCCAGAATCTGTATTGCAGCGGTTTTGAAGAAGCCTCTGACTGAAAACACTGCTGTATTCTTTATCATCTTGTTGAGCTGCAGTAATGAAATAATCTGTTGAATAATCCATGGATTAATCAATTTGCTGGATGTAAAATCCCAAGTTTTTTTTAGGACTAATCCAACATCGTTTATTTAAATGAATGTATAAATAAGAGTCGGGTTGTCGCAGCTTCGTCCTGTCAGGATGTTTTAGTCTCCTGTTTTTCTTTATTTTTTACCACCATTTCATCTGATTTAAATTTGTTTTAAACCACAGTAAAAACAGCTACATTTAAATTTTAACTGCCTGTGTGAGACTTTAATCTAGTTTAAGGAAAACTTTCAGTAATAACTTAAATATTGACCTTTGGAGATTTTTAAGGTTTTTTTTCTCCAGGTGTCAGCCAGAATCCAGCTTTTGGTTTCTCCTTCCTCCTGGCTTGTCTGTGTGGAAGATAAAACATTCAATCCATGGCGTTTGCTCAACAGATGTCCTTAATCTCGGCTAATCCCGGATGTTAAACGGTTGTTTTCTGTGTGGCAGAGCGTGGGGCTCTGAAGCTTCCCAGTTGGACTCCCTCACATCCCCTCTGGTCCGTTCAGATTCTACCCCAAATTATTTCCCTAGACAAACAACTAAATAAATAACTCAAGAACTAAAATAAATACATCAAATTAAAGTATGAAGTTAATTAAATATCCTATTGTGCATTTACAATTTCAGTCAAAAATTTTACATTTTTGAAAGGCGAAATGAGTAAATGACTATTGTTTGTGTTAAAAGTGAATGCTAAGAAATGCAAATTGTTTCATAAAATACATCCTCAAGCCAATCTAAATTCAGAAAATGAAGACCTTAACGATGGAGGAAAACATTAGAACTGTTTGAGAGCAATAGCTTGGAGAACTAAAAAACCAGGAACCTATAGAAGGATTTAAAAGCTCTCTGTGGTGAACCCAGTCTGCCTGTATCTACACACACTTCAATCAAATCTGTATCCAAAAAAAAAAAAAAAACTGGCAGCGTTTAAACGGGTGTTTAAATTTCTGCTCCAGTTCTGACCTGCATTTTTACACTGTTGCACATAGAAATGTGTTCTGTGTCTCTGACTCTGTCATAGGAATAGTTTACTTCATATAATGAACCATTCAGTGATTACGCCTGGAAAATCAAACTTTTCTCCACATAAATTGGTATAAATTTACACTATTTTCTTATCTGATTAACTTTATGCTCACAAACAACATCTGAGGTCATCTGAGGAAGTAAACAGTCTGGCCCTTTACTTCCTGTACAGAGGATCTTTGGGAAAGTTGTGTTTTCATTAAAAATGTGTTTTCTAACAGGAAAAGTCTCATAATGGATAAGAATTTCTAACAATTTTTAAGGAATCAGTAGCTAAAGAAAAATTTTTTAGAAAAACACTGAAAAAGTTTCATTCTTTCAGTACATATACATTTTTTATTCTGACATATAATTAGTTTAAAATACATCATATTCATCCATTATCTGTTCATCCTTCTCCCTAACCGGGTCGGGAGTTGCTGGTGCCTATCTCCAGCTGCGTTCCGGGCGACAAGCGGGGTCACCTGGACAGGTCGCCAGTCTGTCGCAGGGCAGCACAGAAAAAAGCAGGACAAACAACCACGCACACACACACCTAGGGAGGATTTGGAAAGACCAATTAACCTGACAGTCATGTTTTTGGACTGTGGGAGGAAGCCGGAGAACCCGGAGAGAACCCACCATGCACAGGGAGAACATGCAAACTCTGTGCAGAAAGACCCCGGGCTGGGAATCGAACCCAGGACCTTCTTGCTGCAAGGCAACAGGGCTACCAACTGCGCCACTGTGCAGCCCATATCATATTCAGTTAGAAAGAATTCAAACTATTTTTGTCCCATTTGTCAGTTAAAAAAATGGAAAATGTTCAGTTTAACTTTAGCCTATTTGAGCTCTAATTGAGCCAGTAATTCCTTCTAATATGTGGATGAAGCTCCTGTTTGTTTGTTTTTTTGTTTTTTTTATCGTCTGCGGTTAATAAAAGCAGAGTGGAGATTCACTTCTGCTTAGCGTTTCGTTTCAGATGTAGTTTGACCTTTTCTGCACCTTGCTGCGGCCGCCGGTCGATATTCTGAGCTTTGGCTCAAGGTTTGAACTGTTAGCTTCACCAATAAATGTTTTCATGACAGCAATGACCTCCAGTCACTTCCTGCTGCTGCAGCAGGTTCTGATCGGGCTGTTTGGTTTCTGATCCACGCTGAGGAAACGCCAGACTAAAACAATGACAAGATAATTATAAAATATGTTATAAATAAATAATAAAAAAAACATATAAATAAAATACAAAAAATAAACTGAATATATAATAGTATAATGTGCAAACGTTGTGGGTCTATTAGTAGTAATAATAGTTATATGAATAATAAAAGAATGAAAAATATATGCTAAAAACTGGCAAATTGAAACTGCGTGTCACAAAATTAATGAAATAAACAATTTTTTTTTTTTGTAGCTTTACCTGCTCAATAATATACTAAAAAATTATTAAATCTTTAAAGAACCAAAACATAGAAAAAGGCTTTAGATTGTTCCTGTGATGAAAGAAAAACAGACAATTTCTAAATCAGTGGATTTCTGGTTTGTGACAAATGTTTACCGTTCTTGTAGTCGGTGCTGATCAAAAATTATTTCAAGGGCCAAAAAATGGCCCACGGGCCACAGTTTGAACACCCCTCCTAAAGATAATATATAAATATACACAGTGTGTAAACATTGTTCTTGGTTTGAAACTGTAAATAGTTAAAAAATAAAGTAGCAAAGTAATAACAGAGTGTTATGTAATTAGATTATTAAACGTGTTGGTTGAGATACTATATGAAATGTTTATAATTAATAAAATAAGATAAATTTACATTGCCAGTAAAAATAAAAGCAAAGTTACAGAATAAAACCATAAAAATAAAGTAGAAATAATGAAATAATATTTCTCTTGAGCAATACAAACCACTTCCTAAAACTTCTATTGGACAGCAAATCAAAACGTCCCTTCAGTATAAAAGCCCCTGCTGACAGAATGAAGACCCCACTCTGAGCTTTTAATTTGGAAACTGATTCACGTGAGATTGAGCTGCTGTTTGTCTCGCCTCAGTGCGGTTGTTGTGGTCAGGACCCCCGCCGCTCCCGATGTCTCTACAGTAAAATAAAATCCGAGTTCAGCCCGGCTCGAGCGGAGCGGCCATGCTGTTTCACTCCTAATGAAACCTCGAGTCCTGAGCGTGAGCTTCGATCATTTAGGCTTTTATTGAGGAGAAAAGCAGACGGCGGCGATGCGTTTTCGATTAAATCCCCGCAGGTCAGCATGAAGCTAAAACAACTTATAAGCTTTCCTGACAGCTTTGATTAAAAGGAAAATAGATTTTAGACAAAAAAACAGAACCTGAATGTAGCAGACAGAAAGGGAAAATCTGTTATTTTAAAAACAAATGTAAACACAAGCTGTTGATAAAATGAGACTAAATAAGTTCAGATTTGAGGTGGACTACACAATATATTGTGTCAACAGTCTACTAAAACCAGAGACCAGGCTTAATTAAATAAATTAAATAAATCTGTATTTTTCAAATAACCTGTCTGTTTTTTCATGTCTTCAAACTGAAAATACATGGATTAGATTAGGTTGTTTTAATTTTTGATGTGTGTGATGTGAAGTGTTCTGATCTTTATAAACTGCCTTCATCTTCACCACCATGATGGAAACAGTTTGACTTTTTCAAAAAATTAATTTAAGAAAGTTGTATGATTTTGAAATCCAGAAACAATCATTGAGAACCAGGATTTAGACTAAAATCAATAAGCAATATTCTGTGTTTCACTTTGAACATGAAAGTCAGTCGGCCCAAGGCATATGCGAGTTAAACAGCTGTGTAGGCCATCCACACCACCAGGGGGCTCCAAGAGCGTGACTTGATTTTATTTTATAGTGATTGATTGAGGTCTATCACAATAACAAAAAAGGACGATAAATTGTCCCAGAAGCTATAAATTATAATATTGTTAGTTTGAGACCATTTTCAGGTAATATAATGGTAATAATGCAAGAACACATTTTCAAAGCTCAATAAACTTTCAGTTCTAATGAGGATTTAGCTGGAAGACATTTTAAAATATTTAAAATAAATAAAAAAAACAATAGAATCAGTCAGTCTGTAAAAAAACAAAACAAAACTGTCCTTTGCAAAAGTGACTAGTTGAGTATGAAGACTTTTATCATCCAGATTTTGGTAGAAAGAGAAAAATTATATTTGCTTGTTTCAATTTATTACACGATTAGTTGATTTATTGCACCAGGCCTATTCAAATTCCAAAATACTATTTTGATCCCAAAGAGAAATTTAAATTTGTTGCAGCTCAACAACATTGGATGGATTAAAAATCTGCTCTGGGCCCCATAAAAGGTTTGTCCAGCCCTGACCTAATAGGGGGAAAAAAGAAACATTTCATTTTTGCATGAACTTTGTTTCCTTTATTCTGCATTAAAAGCAAGATTTATTGAAATAATAATCTTAAAGACAAGTTAGATTTAAAAAAAATTATTATTTGATGTAGTAATAATGTTTTATTGATCGGCTGATTGTGTTGTTGGTATCCTGATATTTCCTTCCCTCGGTCACATTCCGATGAACTCTGAGTAAAAAAAAGCCTCTGCAGGCGCGTTTGATTTGCATTTAAATGGATTTATTGTCGGGTGGAGACTGACCACATTATGTGGGAAGTGAATGGAGCGCCGGCCGCTTCCTCGTGTTTGTCTCCCGGCTGCATAATGAACATTTTAATGTGATTGTTATCTGCCAGCGGGCGGGAGAACTGGAGCAGTTAGACTAACAATCAGAACTGCTTAATATGGAGGCCGAAACGCAGAGGTATTGATTCAGTTCCCGAACAGAATCAAACGGAGGCGACAGTGAAAGGAGTTTTAATCATCTCTGCAGGGAAGCTGCTGTGAAGTCTGTCAGATTACAGAAAGTTAAAAACAAGAAACAGGAAGAGAGCGACGATGGACCGGAGGTTCATTGGTCTCTCCTTATGTCCTTCCTTCAGTGTCCTTTCCTTCTTTCCTTCCTTGCCAGTTTGTTTCCTTTCCTTCTTTCTTCCTTCTCCTTCCTTCTTATTGTTCATGTTGGCATTGTTGAAGACGCCCACAGGGAGTTGAATGAGTGTTGATACCAGAGGCTCCATGTTGACCTTGTTGTTGACCTCTATGACCTGATATTTCCAACCCAAGGTCCAGAACTGGAGAATCTTCTTGGAAGAAATTTCTTCAAGTAATCAGAAGTCAGGTTTCCTTCATTTAAAACTCTGGAAACTGAAAAAACCAAAATGGCTGCTGGTAAAAACTTCCTCTGTTACACTTGAAACATTTAAATCTTACATTTAAATCTAATCTGGAAGGAAAACCAATGAGATACATAAATAAACATTTATCCTCAGTAAACTGGTTTTCCAGACATGAAATCGGCAGCTAACAGGTGATTCAGACCATGAGGCAGTTCCTCCTGCTGTCTCCATAAAATATTCATGAGTTGATCCCCGATTTGATCAGAGGAGCGTCGTTCTTCTGACGTCTCTACGTGAAGTCCTATAGCGAAGCGATCCTCCTCATCCCGATCCCATTCCAGCTTCTTGTCTGTTCCTCCTTTGACAAAATTCCCATAACAAACCAAATATTTGAGTTTAATTTGAGCTGCAACTAGAGATGGGAATGTTTCTGGGTTCAGCGATTTGATTTAGACATGATTTTAGATTCAGAACTCTGCAAAAAACACATCTTACCAAATATTTTTGGTCTAGTTATGGTGCAGCTATCTTAATACCTTTGAAATAAGACAAAATAACTCAAGACTTCAAAAATACTTAAAGAATCTTTGAAGTTACAAGATATAGGAGTTTGTTTTATGTCAATAATTCCTTAATATTGATGAAAAATTTATTGTTCTATTGGAAGATTATTTCAATAAAAACATGGGAAACATATCTTATTAGTGAAATAATCTGCCAGTGAAACTATTCCATCAATATTAAGGAATTATTGACTTAAAACAAGCTCCTATTTCTTGCTGAAAAGTTTTATAAGTTAATTTTATCTGATTTCAGGAGTACTAGGGCAAAAACATACAGCTTCAGTGCATTTTGATATCAATTTTTGAGTCTTTTGAATCGATTCAGAATTCCCACAACTAGGAATACGTAGTTCCTACAACTCTGAACCGCCATCTTGGTAGGCATAGATAAACCACGGCTTCCAAACCGACGCAATGAAAGTAGAGAACTCAAACACTGTGATCAAGTAGTAGTTATAATTTACTTATATTGTTTATAAGTTGGATAGGAACAAGACAAGAGCTAGTTCTAAGATTGTGGCTTTTTTTATTGTTGTCATAGCAACTGCTTAGCAACTGGTATGACAGTTATGGATGCCTACCAGGATGGCGATCAGCTACGTTTTCTGAAGTGAGACGTTAGTTGAGCTACGTATTGCGATTCCCTGTAGAATCAATTTTTTCTGCAACTAACAATTGTTTTAGCTACCAATTATTCCATCGGTTATTTTGATGATTTAATCGGATAAATTATTATACATTCTGCTGCCGTTTCATTTGATCTCTTACACATTTTATACAATATGTTTATATTATATTTAATATGTTCAAAGAACCAAACAATTAACACAAATTTTTTTAAAAAAGAAAAACATTTTACTTCCTAAAATGTGGTAATATAGCATTCGTTTAGTGAATTTGAACCAGGTGAAGTTAAAACTGCCACTTGAAGAGATTTGGGTCAAACATATTGACAGATAAAGGTGAAAAATGCAAAATAAAGATATTTTTTGTGTAATTTTAGCTTATTTACTGCTCTAGGCTGGTCATTTTTTCAGCAAATGGCCTTTGTTTGATTCTGTACACTCCAGTTAATTATTGATGGATTTCTAAATTAGTTGATTATTTCAATAATAGATCAATCACGATTAATTAATTAAGACAAAAAGTGAATTTTTAAGAACGAAGACTGTCAAAACTTCGATACTGAAACACCAAACACCTGCAGCTCCTGGCGGGAGTTAATCTGCTTCCACTTTCACGGCTCTGCAACTTATTTCCAACATTTCTGTGGTCCAGTCCTGTGGATTTGACGTTGTTTTATTCCTCTGGGAATAAGAAAAGCAGCCGCCCGTTTCCTCAGCCCCTTCCAGGACTGAAGCAGCTCGCTGGTAAATGGAGTGTAAACAAAGAGAGCGTCTGGCAGCCGCGCTGATGGAAATCTGAACAGCTACTAATGCGTTTTCCAGCGGCCTCCTTATCTCAAAGGCCCCTATCAAAACAGCGAGCATAATGAGCGAGGATAATCCAGCCGGCTGGCTGTAAACAGCCAAGAATGACCTTAACTACGGACTCAGAGAGCCGAACACGTTCTCAATTAAATTTCTCCAGTTGAGAAGCTTAAAATGCTCCGTTTTCCTGCTGAATGAGCAACTTTACAGCAGAAACCCCTTAAAACCAGGAGAGGAAAAACTGCTGACTCATTATAATATATCTCTAGATTTTAGAAATTTCTTCATCTTTATTCATCTTTATTCGGATTAAATGTGTTAAATTAATTATTTTAAAGCATAAAATGTGGAGCTGTGAGAGTGGTTCTGGTCTGCAGGGTCCAGAACTTCACAGAGTGGAACACAGCTGGAGTACAGAACCATCAACTGATCTGAGGTCACTTCCTGTTCAGAATGGAAACATAACATCTCCCCCAGTTCTCCCAGTTATCAGGTCCTGGTGGGTTCTGGGTCAGCTGGGTCATTCTATCCTTCCTTGTGACCTTTTCTTCAGTCCTTCCTTCCTGCTGTCTCTTCCTTCCTTTATTCTTTCCTTCCTTCCTTAATCCTTTCCTTCTTTATCAGAAATGAGTCAGGACTCTATTTAACTTTAAAGTTCATTTATTTTCAAAATATTTACTCTTTTTTTCTTTGCCTTTTGCCTGAAGTGAAAAACTAAAAGTGTGGGATTGGATCAAGTTTTTTTTGTTGTTGGTTTGGTGAGAAAAGCAAAGTCAGATCCAGTTTCTGCTCCGATCTGGATGAGACAGGAGCAGAAACCGGAGAAACGACGGTAGAAAAGCTGCTGCTGATTTGCAGCTTTGATGTTCTGCATCATCAGCTCTCGGGCCAGCAGAAAGCCCGTTTCCTCCACCGTCATTAGATGAAAGGTGAGCGGCGAGCGTGCCCTGATGAAAGCTGCTGCATCCTCGCTTAACTCTGCAGAAACGTGGAGAAAAAAGCTCGTTAGCGGCTCTTATGGCCGCTTTAATGCGTTCTGTCAGGTAGGTCCATGGATCTGTTTGGTGGTTCCACAGCTGATCCACTGGTTCCACAGCCAAGCAGAACCACAACAAAAAGGAATAAAACCCAAGCAGTCAAAAAAAAAAAAATGTAAAAGTGTTTTATTCTTAAATGCTGTTTTATAAAATCAAACCGAATATCCAGTCAGTTCATTAGTTTGGCCGCTTGTTGTCATGCTGATGGTGAACCTGTCCGTCGACAGCCTTTGACTAGTCCGTGTGTGTATGTAATACTGTGGGAAGTGATGGGACAGGCTTCCAGCTCTTTTTTGGTTTTCCTGGTTCATACACTGCAAAAACACAAAATCTTAAGTTCAGTTTTTAAATCATGGATTCTCTTGTTGCTTAGAAATGAAATAAAATGAATAAAACTGGATGTTTGCATAAATAATGAACATCCACAGTTGAAAGTTTTTTGTAACTTTATTGTTACAAAAAATAATAAGTTATTATGGTTTTTTGAGGTTCAAAATCAATCTATGAACAGGATGTGATTGGCTGAATTAAAAATAATTAAAATTCCTCCCAGCATTGAGATTAACTGCAGTCACGTTGACATTTGCTGCTGGTTCCTCTTATTTTAAGGCTTCCTGTTTGATTAAAAGTTTATTTTTAGTGGGAGCCGTTGTTAAAAGCTCCATGAATCCGATCCTAGGTGTGTCTGAACACCTCTGAGTGTTTTAACGTGTCCTTTTGTGTACCTGCTGACCCCAACCCTCCAGGAGGGGCCTGTGGGTCTCCAGCCTGCAGAGGCTTTAAATGAGTGACCTTTCAGACAATAGGAGGGGCCCCTGCTCTGAATGGCGAGCTGCGGGCCAGCGGGTCCTGAAGCAGGCGGCTGTTCGGGCCGCCTGCGGATTCCATTGATTCCCTGAAACAAAAGCTTCCCAGGAAGCTGCTGGTGGAGAGGAATTGGGACCCAACAGGTTCTGGATGGTTCTGGTTTGTTATTTATTTGCTGGAAGATGAAAATGTATTTGAAACTCTCAGAGTGTTTCTGGAAGCTCGACTGTTTTTGTTGCCTTCCTGAACAGAAATATGAAATATTTAGAGCGGATGAAAAGGAGTGGGGAAACCCTTTTAGAAGAAGCCGAGGAAGGTGGGGGGAGGGTTGTCATGGCGACGAAGTATTAACTCACCTGCCTGTCTCCCCGCAGAAGCTGGCCGTCCGAAGCTGTCCCGTGGGGACCACCAAGCCGCTGTCGCTCATCAAGCCCCCCAGCCAGGGCATCGCGATCTCTGTGGTGCCGGCCAAGGCCCCCGTTTCCATGGTGACCGCGCACATTAACGGCCAGAAGACGGCGGGGCCGGAGCCGCTGCAGGCGTCCCCTATAAACCTCCAGGCGGCCGGTGCCGGAGTCGTTCCGTTCAGCGGGGGCAGGAGAGCCGGGGAGCTGCTGGCTCCCTCCCAGGTAACCCTCACCTGTAGAGGGGTGGGACGGGTTCTCCTTTCGGGTCGGCCGGGCTATTTAATGTTAAATATTAATATTTAAGATATAAGAATGGAAGAGTTAAAGTCTGGTGGGACTTTTTTGTTAGGCAGAAGTTTGATTCATCTTCATTGAGGCTACCGCTAACTAGCTGCAAATATTAGCTAACTAGCGTCATTGAGTTCTGTGACTCAAGCGGTTGAGGCTACCGCTAACTAACGCCGCTGTTCGCGAGCTTCGTGTTGCGACTTGGTGACTTGAAGCGGGTGAATCTACTGCTAACTAGCGGCTAGTATAACCTTTCTTCGTCTATCATGGTTAAGTGTAAATTTATCCCCAGTTTGGTAGGATGTTTTTTTTTTTTTGCTAGTCGACGTTCATTGTGTGAAAATAACAATTTAATACTGGGCTGAATTTTGAGTTGGTGAAACCTGTATAAATCCTGATCAGTAAATATTGCTATAAATCCATATTGTGCTTGTCGTTTTCCAATGGGCCTGCGCTGCAGCCTTGTTATTCCTGTTTGTTGGGATTCAGGCTGCAGCCTCTCTGGCTTTATATTCTGCTCCATAAGCCGGGATCAGAGCTCCATGGCTGTAATTTTCCAGCCGTTAGAGAGAAGAGGGCCCAACCTCCGGGCCCTCAGGCTCAGTCTTCACCCCTCTTCTGCCCATCCTCTCTTCACCGTGTCCATAAAGGAAAATGAGGTGATTATCTTTGGTATTTTCACTGTCAAAGTGAATGATTGTGATTCAGAGTTGAGGTTTTTGGAGGGGAACCCCCTCAATCATCAGACATCATCACTCTTAGTTTCTTATTTAAACTCTAAAATGAGGTATTCAAAGTGAGGCCCCAGGGCCATATGTGGCCTTGAACCGATTTGTGTTTTATTCTCATAATTTTTATTAGGATAAGAATTATTCTTATTCTAATTCAATAATAAATTAGAACAAAATGCAACCAAAAGCAGCACAAAGTGAGCTTTTCCAAGCTTTCTGTTTCCTTCTGTCATGGTAACTAGGACCACATCTACTCATTGACTTGTACTCTAAAGTACACTTTGGAGCACCCAAATCTGCTTTTAATTACTGTATAAAGACTTGGCTCAATAGATATGAAGACTGCCCTACA
This sequence comes from Poeciliopsis turneri, assembly GCA_922788865.1. Classification (NCBI taxonomy): domain Eukaryota; kingdom Metazoa; phylum Chordata; class Actinopteri; order Cyprinodontiformes; family Poeciliidae; genus Poeciliopsis; species Poeciliopsis turneri. Next base: position 791,790 of record CAKLNU010000303.1, on the reverse strand, counting down.
TTTGGTTTTTAATGCTGAGAATGAATAAAATATTTTTTTCAGGTTTTTAAAAAAAATGGATTTCTTCCTTTTAACAAAGATCTATGATCCTGTTCTTAGAAAAGAAAATTTGATAATTTTACTTGTTTAATTGGAGTAGTTAATGGTTGAGTAGGTTAAAAAAATTACGGCATTTTGGTGATTTTAGTTTTCAAAAATGATTTTCTTTTCTGGCCCACATGACAAAACTGCCTGTTTTTATGATGCAGTCATGTTTGTATTGCACTCAAATTACGTTATTTTTTAGGAATATGTTGTTTCCTGATCAGGTCGTAATGAAAACCGGTGACGTATTCGGTCAGAGTGAGCACTCTCACTCAAGACGAAGCTTTTCTCTGAAGGCTCGGCCAATCACAGGCTGTTTTGGCAGCTAATTCAGGGATCAATAGTAATAAATCAGTGAGTTGGTTTTAGTTCTACCCTCTAAATTGCAGCAAATCAAAGCAGAAGATCTGAGTCCAATCGCTGATGGAGGTCAGCTGAATATGTGCTATTAAAGGGCCGGAACCTGAACTGCAGATAATTAATGCTTTCCTGTGATGAGCTGTGATTGGATGTGAAAACCAGAGAGGTCAGATTCAATCTTTCTCTTTTTAGTTGTTTTTCTTTTTTTCTTTTTAGTTATTTTAAATGTATTTTTAGTTTTGTTTTAGTTTAGTCTGTGTTTTTTTAGGTTCTTTAGGTATTTGTTTAGTTATTTTGTTGTTACTTTTGTTTTTAAGGTTGTTTATTTTTTTCTGTAGGTTTATTAGGTTGAGACTCCAACATGCTGGAAACTTTAATGACATTTAAAAACACTTTAGGTGTCTCAGACTTCCAAGTTCAACTCAAAGGTTTCACAGAGATGAACTGATGTGTGTCACAGCTCTGATGAAGAAGCAGTGTTGCCGTGGTAACCACATGGTAACTCGGTGAACTCTTCTCCACCCTCTGTGAACTCTGACCTTCAGGGTCGCTGAGTGACAGACACGACGTTCAAACATCGTCAGGCTCTGTGAACCCAGTGTGTTTACTTTAACCATGACAGAAATATTCCCACCCTGATACTCCGGGTGTTTTTATATGTGAAGTTTGTGGATGTAAACACAGCTGGGTGTTTATCTCAGGTTACTGAAGGTGGTCAGGGATGAGGAGCGCCCTCTGCTGGCTGCTGCTGGAACAGCGGCTTTAAAAACCAGCAGAAACTGAGACAAACTGAAGGCAGCGCTTCGTTCCAGCTGATTTCTGCTGAGTTCTGGTTTTACTCGGAGATGATAGACTCAGAACAAACCTGTCGTCTTCGCTGCACGCCTTCATCCTGACTGCTGCGTGTGCATAACCTCCTCCTCTTCCTCATCTTCCTCCTGCTGTGATGACAGGAGCAGAGATGACAAACTCCTCCTTCCTACCTCCACTTTGACCGGCTGCTGGCAGTCTCCTCACATCTTCTCTTTAATCCATGTTTTTTTCTCTATAATTCAATCCTTTTATTGATTTGGAGGTTTCATTTGCGTTTTATGCCTCTCAACCTTTGCTCCACTGTAATAATCTCATTTCTAGATGCAAAACAAAGAGCAGTTTGAGTCGTGCAGAAACCAAACATCAGATCCTGTTTTAAATCCAAACTGTTTGTGTAAAAGAAGCTGCAGCATGATTAACTTTTATGATAATCCAGAATATTTTACAGCTTTTTTTAAGGATTCTCCTTTGAAAAATATTGATTTTAAATATTTTCAGGTCTCAATAAGTAATATTTGCTTTGCATAAATTGTGCTCTTATTTTCAAATTTTAGCCATTCTGTAATTTTTACTTGTATTTATAAATTTTTATTTTTTCTCCTATTCTTCTTGTTTGTGTATTTTAGGACTGCAATTGATGTTTATTTTAGAAACTGATTATTCTGACGATTATTTCTAATCTAATAACTTCAGCCTGTTTTATACAATATTAGAGACGCAGTTAATGTGCAAATAAACAAATCAGCTCCTTTATAAATAAGAAAATAAACATTTTCTTGCATTCAGTTAGTAAACAGTTGATCATTTGTAGCAAAAATAGACGGATTTAAAGACAAAGAAGTTTTTTTTCTTTAAAGTGCAAAATTTATGCATCTTATTTTTCCAGTTTTGGCTCAGTTCCTTCTGATTGCCTTTTTTAGAGTCTTTAGTTAACAATTAATCTGATTAATTGTTTCAGGCCTGATGTGCTTCAAACTTTTAACTGTAAATGTGAGGCAAACGGCTCAGGATGTTTATTTTCATCTCATTTTGTCTCCGTCAAGTTTAAATCGTTTATATTTGAAGCCGCAGCCAATCAGAGCTCGACTTTAGTTTCTGTTTGTTTCACAGAAATTTCTGATCCAGGATGAGAGGAAGAGGAGGAGGAAGAGGAGCCCTGAAGGTGTTAGGTTTGGAGAAAACAGGCAGCAATTACAGAAATAAAAGGCCTGAAACTGCAAGAATCCTCGGCTCTGCAGTTACCATGGCAACCGACCTCGGCCGCCTCCTCCTCCTCCCTCTTCATCCTCGCCGAGCCGCTTTGCAGCACAATACGACGAAACGAAAGGATTTCACAGAAGAAGAAAAGAGAAGAGGGGAAACTTTCACCTCCTTTACTGGAGAAGATGGAGCGCTTAAACTGGTTTAAACTGGTTTACGGGCTGGGTTTAGACTGGTTATGAACTGGTTTATAGACTGGGTTTAAACTGCTTTAAATTCTGTTTTAAAAAATCGATTTAAACAGGTTTACATTCTTGTTTAGATTTTGTTTTAAACTGGTTTGTATTCTGGTTTAAATTCTAGTTTTGGCCTGTGTTAATTGATTTCTGACTGGTCTGTGGTGACCTTGGACTGGATTCAAACTGGTTTGGTTCTGAACTGGTTTTATGGTCTGGTTCCAGCTCCGAGTTGGACTGGTGTAGACATTTCGGTTAAACTGGTTTTGGACTCAGTCTGAACACAGTGTCGTGTTGTGATGGTAAAGGTCCGTTATGTTTTGTGTGAGGAACCATTAGAGTAAAGTTGATATAAATCAAATATTTTTGTTTCCAATAAACATTTTGGGAGGATTTTAATCTCCTTTGGAAAGATCTTTGATTATTAAAATCAGCCTGCAGGTTCTGTTGGTGAAGAAACAGCGCCCCTGGTGGTTAATGTTTGCAGCTACAGTTATTTGTTCCACCCAGAACATCTTGAAGTTTTTCACTGAACTTATTGTTGTTTTCACTGCTTTATTGTTTTTGTTTTAAAACCCTTAATGTCCAGGAAGTTTCACATAATTTCTGGACCAAAACAAAAACCCAGAACTTGTAGAACCTTCCTGTGAAGGTCGTCCTCCTAACTGGTTCTGCCTGTTGCTTTCAGATGCTGGGAACTCTCACTGCTCTGCCCATCAAGGTGCCTCAAGTCAGCTCTCTGCACCGGCTGGCAGGACAAGCAGCCACTGTGCTACCTCAGGTAAACCGGGTCACTTTGACCTTTAACTGGGTCAAACTGGTTTCAGATAAACTGCTATTGAAAATATTAATCCTGCCACAATGAGCAGTAAATCTATTGAAAAGCCGCCATTTTGGATAATCTTCAAAGCACTTGCCATAACAGTACAAAGTTTCTTTTATCTTTACAAAAGTTGTAATTTTAAGTTTTGCCTTTTTTTCTGGTCTGAGCTGAATAATGAACATGTTTCGAAGCAATAGATCAATTAAGTTCAATAATTTCCACTTGCTTTATTTTAATTTTTTTATCTTTTTTTATCTTTGTAACAAAAATTAGATGATAAACGTCTCCAGTCTGGTCTTTTGGTCTATAATAGCTGCTTCTCCTGAAGATAATTTAGTTTCCACAGAGTTGATTTTATTTGTTGTTTTGTATATTCAAAATATTTTCCAGTTCCAGTGTTAAACTGTTAAACTGCAACTTACAGTTTATTGATCTTTGAGAATATGTTCTTGCATTGTTATTCCATTAGCATTATATTACTAGAAAATGGTGCACAATAACTTTTGGAACAATTTATTGTCCAGTAAGATTTATTATTGTGACAGTCTGGTAAATACGAAGAAACAAAGCGATTTATTTGGGGAAAATCTGTCTGACCAGAAATTAAATTGCAGGTTCTGTCCAGCAGGTGGCAGCAGAACATGTTGACCTTCAGTTTAATTTGGATATTTAGCAAGTTTCACCTTTTATTTCCATGTATAACTTCTATTTTTCTCACTTTTCACTCAGAATCCAACATAAAACGACTGAATTATCCTTACAAGATAATAAACCTGTTGTGTTTTTTCCCCTGCAGGTCAGGCCAAAGACCCAGATCCCCGACAGCCTCCCCCACAGTCCCTGCCAGGAGCTGCAGCCGCTCAGCCTGCAGAGAGTCACGGCTGTGGTCAGCCCCAAGAGCCTGGCCCCCACCCTGCCCACTGCCAACTGCACCTTCAGCTCCGACCACCAGCAGGTCAGCCAGAGCAACGCCTCTCCGTCAGCAGGCCCCGACCTGGGCACGGCCGCCCAGCACGCCTCTGCAGGGCCCGGCGTGGCGTACGCCATCATCGCTGCCTCGCCCGCCACCGGGAACGGCGTGTCGGCTGTCAGCGAGGCCGTAAAGGTACGAACACATTTCACAAAAACATCTGGAGCCTTAAAGTCAGATGACTGATGAGGCAGAGAGTGTTTTTATTTTTTAAACTGACAACTTTAAAGGTTTTAGTAGCTCAGATAGTTAAAAGATCAAACTGATGTGACAACTAGACTAAGTATAGGTGGCCTGAAAGTCAAAACTCAGGGTAAAATGTTGCCTTCCTTGAGATTAAAGCTGAGTAATATTGTTAGGCTTTCAAACTCTTTAGATCCTCAGATTGTTTCTCATATGCAGGATGTCCACATATCCTTAAATACATTAATCTTAAATTGAGCTTGTCAGGATTATTTAATCTCATAAATTCTGTTTTGTCTCGTTAGATTTTTCTGTCAGTCTCACGTCTTCATTGCGTTTTGTGTCTCTGCTAATATTCCCCAGCTAGCTAGCTGGCTGTTTTGCATCAGTCATGAATTTAGTGCAGATTCATCGCCACTTGTTTGTAAATTTCCTTGGAGATATAAATCTTAACTTTGAACTGTTGAAACCCAGAGACACCCTGGCGTCAGACTGGTGTGCCGCAGGGCTCTGTGCTCAGTCCTGCTGCGTGTTCCTGAAATAATTCCTCTTCCTGCTCATTGTTCAGTTTTATCATTACAGTTGTGTAATTTCCAGTGATGGGAAAAGAGCTTTGAACTGTGGAGATTATCTAATCTAAAAGCAGATTTTACAAATTTTATCTTTTCCTTTACTACTAAAAACGTTTAGTCTGCTTTGCCTTTTAAATTTATTCATACCGACGGATTTTGCCCAGGGTGGCATTAGAAAGGGGCCCCCATGAACTATAAAATAAAATCTGTGTCCTGAGGAGCAAGTTTCAAAGCTTTCATTTTGTTTTTTGTTTCCAGGTGATAATAATCCAGCCGCAGGCCCCCAGCAGCACCGATGGGTCCCCAGCTGACCTCCCTTCACCAGAGGCTCCCACCGTAAAAACCCCTCCCAAGAAGAAGAAGGAGGAGGACCCAGAGGTGAATCAACTTTATTATTCAGGCTCAACAGCTGGAGGACTGAAGGAACCAGGAAGTGACTCTTCTTCTTCTGTTGCAGAAAATCGCCTTCATGGTGGCCCTTGGCCTCGTCACCACAGAGCAGCTGGAAGGTGAGTTCACTCCTTCTCCCTAACTGGACCAAACGGAGCCGAGTCTTTAGAGGTCCGTTCTGTTTTCAGAGATCCAGACGAAGAGGCAGGAGAGGAAGAGGAGAAGCACAGCCAACCCGGCCTACAGCGGCCTCTTCGAGCCCGAGGTGAGAAAATCTCCAGAAACTTTTCCAGACCTCCATCTTTCTGGGAGGCTTCAGCTGTAACTACTTCCTGTTTGTGTGCAGAGGAAACGGCTGCCGTCACATTACCTGAACAGCTCCCTCTACCTGTCGGCACGAGGTAACACAACTCCCAACCTGCCAAAAAAAAAAAAAAAAAAACTCAAGTTTTCTATGAGAATCAATGGGAAAAAACTTGTAACTTTTAATTTGCCTGGATAAACTATAGACTCCAATCATAATATTCACTAAAATAACCAGATTTGATGTGTATTTAGTTATCTAACATGCACTGATTGTCAGAAACTTGGACTATGTAAAGTGAAGTTTATAAAAATTTGACCATAAATATATTTAACTTGCAAATGACTCAATTGAACTGAATTATTTCCCATAATTCACATGGAAAATTCCAGTTTTTCAGCACCAGAATAATCTGGACTTCATGCTCACTAACACCAACTCATCAGTTTTACAGTACTGAGAAAGTAGAAAGTATTGCTGCTTTTCACTGCAAAAACTCAAAATTTTGGTTTAGTTTCCAGTGTAAATATCTTAAAGTGCATTAACTAACTTACAAGTTACTTTTTTTAGAAAGTTCTAGTTTCACTGGCAGTTTATTTCACTTAAAATATGAGGAAAATACTTGCACTTTGTCAGACTTTGTGTTTTTGCAGTGTTCGGTTTCATGCTGTATATGCAGAATGAAAGAATAAAAACTTCATGTCTAAATAAATCACATAAATTTAAAATGAGCTTCAGAATCACAAAGTCCAGACCCTTCAGTAAACCATTTCAGGGGTTTTTATTGTATATTTTGTGTAGTTTTAGTTGTTTTTTTTTTTTTTTCAGTAAATGGCCTCGTTTTGACTTTGTGTTCAGTTTAAACAGTGGAGATCATCATTTAGTAAACAGATCAATAAATTATCTATATTCTAGTTTAGATGTTCTAGTTTAGTAAAGATGCAGGCTAAATTAAAACGGCATAAAGAAGCTGCATTTATGTTTTAGTTTTAAATGTAATTAAAAACTCGTTGGCTTACCACCGTCCATCTTCTGTTGGTAAAGTCGTGTTGTTGATCATGTGACTGCAAAGGTTTTTCCAAATTGTTGCGTTTCCATTAAACTGCGTCATTATCGGTTAATTTAAACGCTCGGTTCTTTCTCACCACTAAGTCCTCTAACACGCGCTAACCTCTGCTCTGCTCCATCTACACGCTAACAGAGGATTTCTGCTGGAAGGTAGGTCAGGTCACACGACTCGGTGCCGCGGCTCGGAGACCTCTGCTGACCTCTGCTGACCTCTGCCATGTTTGCAGGAGGAGCTGGAGCATGACGACCGCTGCGCCGTCTGTAAGGAGGACGGAGAGCTGCAGCTCTGCCACAACTGCCCCCGAGCCTTCCACCCCAGCTGCCTCCACCCGCCCATCAAAAGCCCCCCCAGAGGCGCCTGGTACTGCCCCAAGTGCCAGAAGAAGGCGAGTTCAAACGCGATGGGATTGCTGCGGCAACGGCGGCAAAACCGTGACGCTGTAACTTCTGCTTTCAGGTCCTGAACAAGGAGAACCTGTCGTGGCCTCAGAACTTTGTCCAGTCCTACGTGACGCACAAGACGGGTGAGGCGCCGACGCTCGGTTCTACAGCGGGGAGTTGGGTTCTGGTTCTGAGTGTGTGTGTGTGTGTGTGTAGTGAGGCAGGAGGAGAAGCGGCGGCTCCTGAGAAGAAACAATGAATTGAAGAAGGAGTGCGCTCACCTGGAGGAGCAGGACAAGAGCCTCAACAAGACGCTCAAAGTAAAAACAACAGAACACAAAACCCAACGGTTCTGGTTTAGTTCCTACTGCAAATATTAGCAGTTAAAATAAAATTAACCTACAAGTAACGTTTCATCAAGGTATGATCTGGTTTTAAGGCAATAATAGAACTCCGTACTCCGTTTCTCTGCAGGTCTGCATGGACCAGAGGGATCGACTCCTCGGTTTGCAGCGCGACACTCAGGCGTCGCTCGACCGCATCAAAACACTCATCAGGCTCATCCAGCGAGACCAGCTGGTCCAGGTCACCATGACGACCATCGCCACGCTCCCCCAGCTGTGGATGAAACCCATCAGCACCGCCCCTATAGTGGCGGCGCCGTCGACCGCGCCGCTGCCGCCGGGTCAGGACGACGTCGCCAACTAGACCCAACGTCTCTGAAGTGTTTTCAAACCCAACACCTACAGTGCTTAACGAGATTTTTTTAAGTTATTTTCTATTTATTCTTCGCCTTAATGTATTTATTACGAACCGGTAGAATCCAGCTTCCGAGCGGCTGTACAGCGATTTATCCGAGTAGACGTTCGTTTCCATCCTGTGAACAAAGTTCCTGCCATACGACTTCAGGAAGACGTTTCCACATGCAGACGAGCCTTCAAACAAAACAGAGAACTACAATTTTCTCAGTATTTATAGAGTTAAAGTCAAAGAAAAAAATATTTAAGATTAAACTACAGAAATTAGCTTTTTAGTGCAGATTTTAGTATTTTCATGCCGATGCCTGTTGATAAATGTCTGGAGTATTGAGGGGAATCACTGTACATACGTGCTTTCATCATCATCATCATCATCATCTAAAAAGATGAGTCTCTGATTGGACAGGTTCAACTTTTCTTTAAGACGCAGAAAGAAATCTTTACCACTGAATGGATATTAAAGGTGTAAAACATCTCAAACACTAAACAATTAACTGATTATTAGTGTTTTTTGTTGGTAAATTCAACTTTACTTTCCACTTTCCTCAGTTAAGGTCAGAGGTCAAGACACTAAACTGCACGTTTTCTAAAAGTGTGCAACGTCTGAACAGCTCAAAAGCAAAAATAAATGAAGGTTCTGGAGTGGCCTAATCAAAGTCTGGACTTGCATCTAATAAAGACTTTGTGGTTTGACGTTAAAGTCTCCACACTGAAGCAATTCTGCAAAAAGAGGGTCATAATTTATCGCCTGTTTTCAGAGCTACAGAGAATTTGTTTCATTTTTACTCTGGAACAAAAACTCAGTGGGCGGGATCAAGGGAGAACCTGGCATCTGATTGGCTGTTTTAGACAGCAAGGATTCTGTCAAGTTTACTGGAAGTGTAGAAATAAACTTAAGTTGTACTTTGACTACAAACTCCAGGTGACCAACTCCAGCATTTATATCTCTAATAAACTCACTGGTTCTGTCAGACAAGATTAGCATTAGCTAACAGCGGCTAACGCTCCTGAACTTGAGATTTCAGACCAAACTGGACAAACGCTGCATTTTCTTACAGTAAACAAACTACAATGTAATTATGCTACTAAAGTTACTCCTGCACTTTCTGAAGACATTGATCTCAGAGTCGCACCAAACTTTGAGGAAGTTCTCTTCACTTAATGTTTGAAGCAGCCAATCAGACGTCAGGGATTCCTCTAGCCCCGCCCACTGGGTTCCATGGTGAAGTTGATGGTTTAAATTCATAAAGTGCTTCAGCAAAAAAAACATGAAATAATTTAGTTTTTGTTTCTGCGTCTTAAGAGCAAATAGAAACTCACCCCAGCGAACGTGATGCATCCACTCCGCCCCTCCCTCTTTAACCAGTATGGAAAATATGCCAAAAACGTTTTTTTGTGTGTGCATTTTATATTTTCTGTGTATTCTGAGCGAAAGATGAACACTGCCTCACATTGTTTCAGGGTTTCAGTCTTTGTTGTCGTATCAGTTTTTTATATTGACGATAAAATAGAGAAAAGAAAAGCAGCAGAATCAGGACGTCTCCGTCGAGCTGCAACAACAGTCGCCCGTCTTCCTGCCGTCCGGAGACGTCCTGCTTCAACGCTTCCATCAATTTCTGTTTTTATTATTCAGTTGTGGTACTGTACTCACCGATCAGTGGAGGTGCAGCTCTCTGATGCACAAACATGAACAAAAAGGAGAGGAAAATAAGTTGTTTTTATCAGAAAAGACGATTAGAATCATATCCAGCTCACCGGTTTGGTCTCTGAAGGATCGAAGCTGCAGGAACTTGAAGGTCTGTTCACCTTTTCTGCTTTAAGCTGCAGAGAAACACAAAAAGTCAGTTTAAAGCAACATTTACAACTTCAGCTGAAAACAAAATCAGCTTCAATTTTATTTTGAAAGTTAGAAAAAATACTTTATATGGACAAAATGAAAATTCACTGTTGGATGCTACAATAAAGATGCAAAACACATTTTGTTCATTTTTTACATCAAATGATGAAAATGCATAACATTACTAGGTTCTACAAAAAATGAATGTTTTTAGACACATTTATATCAAATATCTTTGAACCATATCGAGGACAAGTCAACATCTAGAAATAAAAATATATAAATTTGTTTTTCTTTATTTAAAAAATTTAAAATATAAGCAGCAAATTCTACTTTGAATAAAAATCAGTAAATGCAATCAGATGAGTTAAAATTGTTTCATTTTTCTGTTTTTTTCTGGCTTTTTTAAACATGTTTTCCAGTATACGAAGATGTAAAAAAGATAAAATAAAAAAGAGGAATGGAAAATATAAAGTGATGTTCAAAAATCAACTTTCCTAGTTTTTTTATTATTATTTATTTCATAATTGCTGAAATGCGCCAACGTAGAAAATATTTTTGAACCAATCTGGAAGTTTTGATAATTTTCAGTTTAAAAGGTGAACAGACAACTTTCAGAGCAACTAAAGTAAATATTTAAACAGATTTATTTTTCATTTCCTGTAAAACGAGGTTCGGAGAAACTTGAGGAAGTAAATATTTACTCACATTACCTTTTGTTTCCTGCTGGTGGCGCTCTTTCAGACTCCAACCTGCCTTCATGAGAGAATAAATCATCATCAGTTAGTTCATAATATAAAGAGGGCTTTTATTTTGAAATGTGCCATGTGATGCATATCAAGTCCTCACCTGAGAGGTGAAAGTTCAAACCGAGATGGAAACCATATCAGTTTAAAAAATGAATAATAAAGAGAATCCCACTTTCCTCCTCCTCCATCCGTTTCTAGGAATCTTCTCCGGGAGAAACTGTGCAGCGCTTAAACAAATCTATTTTACTACACAACACAACATTTGAACAAAACAAAAAGAAGAAAAAAAAACATTTTTATATTCTTTTATCAAGGAGCCAAGAGAAACCAGAGGAGTTTGTGTAGATGGAGGTGAAGTAGAAGTTTCTGTTGGTCAGTGAAGCGGGGAAATGTCCGGTGGATAGTGTGTATAGGAGTGTTTGTCTTAAATATGCCAACGTAGTTTTTCGTTCTTTCTGATGCATTCAAACGCTGATGGACGGAGGATCGATGGTTACAGAGTAGTCTCACCTTTTGTACCAAGTTCTTACAAAAACATGGAATCATTAATAAACAAAGTCAAGAACAAAACGGCCAGAGCTCTGTGTGTTTTATAAAACCGATTCTGGAACATTTCAGCTAAAATTCACTAAAATATTAAACAGAATAGTTCTGGAGGAAAAATAAGATCTACAGAATTAGATGGGAAAATACAGAAAAATATTCATTTTGGTAGCAAATGCTACATGATATAAAAGTGAATGTAATGATTTCTTGATACATACATATATCCTTATATATATAATTTTTTTGAGTTAATTAGAAATTCATGAAGAGCATTTTTTTTAATTTAAAATTAGATCGGAAAAATATTCCACAGTAATTATAAAAAGATCAAATAAAAAAATTATATTTTAATCAAACTTTAAAGTAAATGATTATCTAAATTCAATAATTACACATAATAATTGTAAAGTTAATGTACAAAACAAATATTTTGTAATTTTTCAAACTATTTTAAACTTTTTTATGTCTTAAAAATCATATATATTTTGAATATTTCACTTAAAAAAATAAACTATTGTTCCACTTTTATATTTGACAAATTAAAATGAAATTAATCCAGCCTGTTTGACACTTGGGTTTCAAAGAGTTAAATGTAATTAACATAAATTCAAACAATGATTTTTACTCATTTTCTTTTCTTCATTAAGTCACAATTTATTAAAATATAAATTCCACTTACAAAACATTTAAATTCTTGTTTTTTACAGTGAAGCTACAGAAACGGTTTTAATCAGGCATTATTTGACAACTTTGGGTTTTATTCACACGCTAAATATATTCTGTCCAAAAGAGAAAGCAAAAATCATCATATTGCATTATTATTATTATCATTTCTAGTTTTTGTAGTGTGCTGGTGGTGTAACAGGCTTCAGCTTGACCTTTCAGGCTCCCTCAGCGTTGGGGTCACGGGGTTACCTGAGCAGGCGGGCAGCGGGAGCCGAACACGGCAGCGAAGTGTTCGACGAGGATCTCGGTGAAAATGTTGATGGGCGTCAGCGCGCTGAGCGAGATGGAGCCGTGGCGCGGCCAGACCAGGTTCACGCCGAAGACGCATGCCAGGTTGGAGGCGCTCATCTTGTTGCTGAGGCTCTGCTGGGACACCTGGAGGAAAACCAAACAACATCCATGTGCAATTATACAGCTCTGAAAAGCAGAAGTGGAGCCTCCTGCACAACCAACAAGAGTAAGTTGTTTCTGGATTGCAAGTCAAGAAGAAAACACTTGTCTCTTCCAGCAGGCATTGTACAACAATACAGCCTTAAAACCAGCTGACCAAATGATCGAGCTCAGCTTGGGTTGCTAGGAAACGGTTGGACTCCACTAGGGTTGCTAAGCAACAGCACAGTCCTCATCAAATGAGGATGAGGAAGGTCAAATAAAATATAATTAAAAATAATAAATTTAACTAAACTGTCCATTTTTATGACTTAGATAAAAAAATTTAAAATTTCTTTTACACCCAAACTTGAACTTTGGTTTTCTCTTTTTAATAATTATTTCTGTTCCAAAATTATTTTTTTTCAGTGTTTGAAGATGAAACTCCTTTTGGAAATCAGGTGGAATAAATGAAGCCGACTGTTGTTGGGTTTAAACCAGGGAACCAGAACCAGAACCGGGACGATTCAGACTCACCATGTTCAGGAAGCAGAGCAGGAACTTCAACACGATGAAGTTGTGCTCAGGAAGACTTTCTACGATCTGCTTGCACCTGGTGGCGCGAAGGCTGCTCTCCACATCTGGAAGGTCCAGAAAGAGACGGTGAAACCGGGGCATCCAGAACCGGACTCCAGAACCGGGTCGTCCAGAACTCACCCAGGAGCTCCAGAACCTGGCCGTAGACCCGGAAGGTGAGCAGTGGCTCGGGAAGCTCTCTGAGGAACGTCTTCAGGATCACCGCGGCAATATGGACGTCCTGGTAAAGGTCAAAGTTCACTGGCTTACCTGAAGAAAAACAAGTAAAAAAGAAAAATGTTAGCAGGTTGTTTGAAGGATAAACATTTAAATATTGTTTGAAAAGGTAAAAGTTGCAGAAAGTCCCATTAAAACTTCGTTTCCCTGCAGGTTCACCCTGAGCCGGGCCCCTGCAGGTTGGGGGAGGAGACCCCGCTCACCCTGGTTGTAGAGTTTCTTGACTTCCTTGATGATCTGAACCCGAACCGAACGCCTGAAGATCCCCTCAGTCCTCAGACCTGGAACAGGGCAGCATGTTACTGCAGAAAGTCCTCAACTTTGATACATATTTACATTTTTTATGCTAGTTTCACAATGATGACTTTTCCAAACTGGCAGCTGTTTTTGACCTTTTTAAATCACTTACCATAAAATGTTAAGTTTCATAACTTAATTCACATCACAAGTTTGTCTTATTCAAACAACTTTAAAGTCATAATATGTGGAAAATGAGAAACTGAGGACTTTTCCAAAACAGCTAGGTTGTTGTGAAAGATTTTTTTGATATATTTCATTATCTGCTGCACTAAACATTTCTCCAGGTGGAAGTCATGTGACCAGGTGAGCCTCACCTTTCTCCTTCAGGTAGGCCACAGTCTGAGCCATGACAGGAGGGACGATCGCCTCGCGGTTCTTCTCCCTGATGCTGCAGAAGCAGAGTTGCTGATCGGTTCAGCTTTAACGAGCCGTTAGGCTAACTAGCTGATTGGTTAACGAGCTCAACTTTAAGAGCCACTCACTACTGCAGGCTGACCCCAAACTGCTGCGTGGGCAGCGGCGGCCGAGGAGGCGGCGTCTTCACAGGCGGAGGCGGTCCGCCCTTCTGAGCCGCCCGCAGCTTCTCGTCATGCCTGAGAGGAAACGGAAACACGATGAGGAAGATGGAAACAGAGAGGAAACGCAGGTTGGAGGAGGAAACTTGCCTCAGGACGTCTGCAGGGATGAAGAGCTGGTCGTAGTTCAGGTGTTCCCGCAGCTCCGCCAGGTAGTTCACATACTTCAGCTTCTTCCCAAACTTGTGACTGAGAGAGAAACAGAAGATCTGATGATGCAAATGGAGGATTTTTATTTCTAGGGATGATTCACACCAGCTCTGTTTAGTGCGCTTTAATCAAACCGCAGTTTGTTTGTCTGTAAAGTCAAATTTGTTTGCAAATTTGTCCAAAAACATAAAATCTACAAACTCAGTCTTGTTTTGGTTGAAGTGAACTGATAAAATCTGACGCCACTGCATTTTTGTTTACATTTTGTGAAGAAGAAAGCTGCGCTCAGCGTCTTCGTCAGAGGTTTTTGTGTGGTTTCCTTCAGTAATTCTTTGTGCAGCGCCCCCACAGGCGAGGAGGGGAAAAGGTTTTTCAAAGTTAGATTTTTTTTTGACAGGAAAAAGAAACACAGCGATTGAAAATATAACAAATGCTGCAACTTTGGTTCCCAATCAAAGAGTCTACTGGACTACGAGGTGGAAAACACGTTTCTCTTCTCTGGCGCCTGAACAGAAACTGCAGGTTTTACCTGATCAGAGGTTTGAAGATGTTCCAGACGATCCGGATGAAGTTAGTTGGATGGACGACGTAGAGCGTCTTTAGGTTCTTCTTGTATCTGCAGATGAAAGCAGGAAATTCTACTATTTTGTTTCTTCTGCATCTATTGACTTCCAGATGACTTCCTCCACACTGATGCTTTAAAGGTGACCTATCATGTTTGCTTGAACAGGTTAGAATAAGTCTGTGGTCTATGCAAATCATGTTCAGTACATTTTTTGCAAAAGGTAACTCCTAAAAAATTAGATTTTAGCTGCTTTAGGGCCTCTGTCACTTTAAATACAAATAAGCTGCTGCTGGCCACGCCCCCAAACTCATTGTTTACAGAGGTGCCATTACACAACCGTATATCTTTGAAAAGCAAACGTGGAGCCTCCTGCATAACCAACAAGAATGCAGCAAATGTTTTCTGGATGGTACGTCAACGACAAAACATTTATGCTTTCCAGCAGCCATTGTACATCACATACAGCGGTAAACCCGGCTGACCAAGTGTACTGGAACTCTGCCTTGGTTGCTAAGTTACAAGCAGAATTCCACTGCGGTTGCTAGATAACTGTGCAATGAACTGGAACGTAACGTTACATTCTGGATGCTCATTTTCTTTACAACGAAAATTAACTTCTTGCCAAAAGACGAGAAGTTTTCGTTTTTTTTCTTAAGCGCTTGGTTTGTTTTCAGAAATATTTAAGATCCAAATGGAAGCATATATGGACATATATTAAAATATGTCCTGTCCATTTTGAAGCCCGAGGCAGACTGGCTCACTAAGGTCTTTATGGATCATTGATTTGTTTTTATCTACTTTCTGGACATTGTAGGAGCCGAAGTCGTCATTACGAGGAGGAGGACCTACTTCCGGTCAAACTCGCCGTAGGCTTCGCGCAGCCACTTGAGCGACGGCTTGTTGCTGCTCCTGATGCCGTAGTGGAAGTAAACCAGTATGTAGTCCATCTCCACGTACTGGTCCAGCGTGAACTTCAGGTACCTGCAGCAGCAGAACAGGGTGAGAAGCAGAAACGCCTCGCCGAGTCGCTGCAGGGGGATTCCTGACGTACTCCAGGAGGCGGCGGTGGTTGAGCTGGTGAGACGGCGGCAGGCAGCAGCTGCTGAAGACGATCAGCTTCCTGCCATAGTTATCGTCTCCTGCAGAACCAAGTCACAGAGTCAGAACCAGAACCACATGCTGGTTTTATGGCCAGACCTCTAAATCCTCCCAGTTCACCATCATAAGACCAGTTCACCCCTTGGATGTTCACTTTTCTTTTTGGCCAAAGAAAAAATGTTTCCTACAATGATAGTAAAAGAAAATGTCTAAAGTGGATTTTACAAAATAAAAGTTAATAAATAAAATGTTGAATATTTGCATTTAATTAATAGTTTGATAAAATCAGTTTTAACTTAAATGTTTTTTTGTCCAAAATTCACATTTGTTGAATCGAAGCAGATCTTAGAGATTTAAAATGTGGAGCTAGTTTTGTTTGGAAATATTCAAAAAAAATGTGACTCATTTGTTTTTTCAGAATTATTTTTTTCTTAAAAAAAAATAAATAAAACCAAACAGATTAGCTTCAAAAACCACAAATTGACTGTTTTCCTGGAAAACACAGAAATATTTGACTTTTTTCTCTGTCAAAAAACTTTTAATACAGTTTTTTAACCACATTTTTATCCTTCCACTGAACTTTCTATGAACATACTTTAAAACATTTTTGGAATAAAATCATCAAAAACAACAATAAACTTTCTAATTACAATAATTTGCGAGTGATGAATGTTTGGTTTTACTGCTGCAGTAAATCAACGTTCAGTTTCAGGTTCTGGACGTTTAATAGATAAAAATCGAACCTGACACCTGGATGATTCCGTGTCGCGCCACATCATAGTACGGATGGGACAGATCGGTTCTGCTGGGTCCGTCAGGAACCGCCCTCTGCTCTTCCTCACCCTCCTCTTCCTCTTTCTGCAGCTCTGCCAGGAGGTGAAACAGTTTCTACTGTAGATGATGGCAGCATGTTGCAGCAGATCGGTTGGTTCTCATGTTTGATCGGGTTTTCCCCGAGGCGCTGCCTGTTCGGACTGACTCTCCCTCCGAGCAGCTGGAAGGATTTATGCTTGTTTTTTGATAATTATGATGCGTTAAACAACCAGAAACACATAAAGAGCTGATTAGTATCTCAAAAGCTCAAATACCTGAACTTATAAGAATATCGTCTCTGTAAGAGCAAAACTACTTTAACCAACTTTTATTCAAGTGAAAGTAAAAACTCACCATCCAAGAAATTACTCAAGTAAAGAGTATAAAGGTATTTGGTAAAAAGTTGATTAAAGCACTGAGTAACTGATCAGATTATCAATCACTTAATATTTAAAAATCAGATGGAACAAAATATGAATCAAGTGGAAATTTTGTTATTTTAAGAACCAAAATGACAATAATTTATAAAACACTAAATTATTTCCTAATCTGTACTTCATAATAATATTACTCAAGTAAAAGTAAAAATACTCCTTAAAGTACATTTTATAAAAAAGTAACTCGAGTAAATATAATTGAGTAAATGTAACTACAGCGCCAGTCTTCAGTCAGAGGCCTCTCCAGAGCAACTGGAAGACTGACTGCTACTGGAATTCATTTAATTTCCACTGAGTGTTTTAGAATTGGTTTTAACAGCTGAGATGTGAAGAAATCCAAATCTCACGATTTGGATTTCTGTATCAAATCGTGAGATGCAGCAGATTAAACTGGGAGGAAACCAGCAGCTGCTCCGTAAACGACTCGCTTATCGTTTCCCAGAAACCACTGGGAGGATCAGGAAGAGAGGAAACTCTGTGTAGTTTCAGCCGTTTGTCTGCAGCTCAGAGGGAAGTTTTCTGTAAACATTCGGATCTGATAACAGAGAGGAAATGATTTGCACTCAGTTCGCTGGAAAAAACAAAGCTGGAGCCGTTAAAATGTCTGCAGAAAACCCAGAAACCTGAACTTTGATCTGTGATGAATTCAGAACGATTTATATCCACCAATAACTTTTATACTCAGGAGCTCTGATGTTTTAAAGCTTCAATACAGAACAGAAAGACACAAAGCCTTTATATTTGCTCACAGTTTAAAGCTAAATCTGATTTTATCTCTTTTAAAATTGCAACAATAAAGTTTTAATGTTAGCAGAATAAAATGTAACAGAAGAAAGCAGCTCTGGTTCTTTATCTATAAACTCATCCATCCATTTTAACTTGTTGCATAACTTTATTTGTGTAATATTAAGACTTTTTTTCTCAGTTTAACATTTTAATATTTTTCTTGGCCTCAGCCTGATATTCTGTCATTTAAATCAGATCAAAACAAAAAAACTGAGGAACTTTTTATTCGGTGTTTATCTCCATCAGTCCAAGTTTGAGAGATTTGAACATTTTCTGATATTTATCTATTCTTTAAAAATAAAATCAAAGTGTGGGAATGGGTCGCCGCTGTTTCCTGGAGGAACAGAAAGTTTCTCTTCATGAAGCAGCGCGACTCAGACTCTGTTCTCCTGAAACAATTGTACGTTTAATATTCGTAGGTTTATCTCAACATTTCCTTAAGAGTTACTAGGTTTTCTACTTTTTCACAATCAGTAAAATTTTTCATCATTTCATTGAAACAAAACGCGTCCAAAGTCCATCTAATCCCCAGAGCATAACGCAGCCACTACTGTGCTTCCCATGTCTAAAACTGACCTGACAGCTCAACTCCTGTTTGGTTACATTGTTGCTTTTTAAGGCTTCAGGGACGATAATAACTAAATATTTTACACTCAGAACCAACAGATGTAAACAGCTAAAGATGAAGTTTAATCTGTAAGTTTTCCAGCTTTTCCTCCAGATGAAACTAGAAAACAGACATTTTAATGTGTTTTAAAAATAAATAAAATGCAGAACATTGATTCACTTTAAACTTGCCACATTATTCAGCCTCCACTATGCTTTAGATTCAACCTTACAGCTGCACCAATCCAACCATGAAGGATTGTTTTCATTTATGTTTTAAGAACTTATAACCTTTTAAATGTCCATTTAATATTAATGAACTTATGTTTACATTATATGGAGAAACCTGAGCTGTTCGGATCATCAGCAAATAATTCTGGGATATTTTCCATTTTTCAGTTTGTAAACTCACCTATTTCTGCCAGCTGCTCCAGGTCTGCAGTGTTGCTCATTCCTGACGGGCCGGAAGAGAAAGAAAACACAAACTGGGTTCAAGTTTAACTGCTGCTGTAAATGTCGGATAAAGACGCGAGGATGAAACAAATCCACTAAAAGTCAAAATGTCCGCTGAGAAAACCCAGAAAGCAGCTCGCTGCTGTCCAGCAGGTGAAGCGGCGAGCAACACCTGGCCGCCTCATTAACGCGTTTTACCGCACAGAGAAAAGTTCAAGTTCCGGTAAAAACAACAGCGAGACGTGAAGCGAAGCCTCCACTGCACCTGCGAGGAAGTTTCAATCCAACTTCAATCCGGAGACGAAACCGAGGCGGAGAAACTTCAGCAGGACCGGCGGATCCAAAACTTCCTGCACACTAACCGGGACGGTCTGCGCATGCTCAGACCGGCTCCCCCTGGAAAGCAAAAATCATTAAATTAATTAAATAGGAGGAAAATAATAAGAATACAACCAATTCTTTCTACCATAAATGGGAAGTAATTTTATTGAATATATATATATATATATATATATATATATACATATATATATATATATATATATATATATATATTTAAAAACTAGAAACACAAATATATAAATACAAATTCGCAACAAAACGATAAAAATTAAGTAACATAATTATTTTAAAAGGTATATAACAGGCCGCAAAAGATTGTAAAGTGTTTTTTTAAAAAACAGCATCATAAAATAAAATTACAATAGGCAATAAAATGAACCAGATGTATAAATGTACAGCGAAAGTACTGGACAAAATAGCACAATGAAACAAAATGTTTAATAACTTTCTTAAGCAAACAAAACAGAAAAAACGGTTAGAAAAAAGATGAGCAAGTGGCAATGTTTATATGGAATAAAAATAAAATAAACATAAAATCATTACAATCTACAAATATTAAATAAATAAGTATTAGGAAAAATAAAAATGATTTTAAAAAAAATGAAAACAATACATAATAAAAAGACAATTACGTATTTGAGTTTTGTTTGACTCACCATATAACGTGATATTAATATAAGGTCAGATGTGAGCAGGAAATGATTCCATCTAAATATTTATTTATTGATTTGTATCAGGAAATATCAGGTTATTGTAAAATGGTAAAAGCCTGACATCTGCTGGACACAGTTTGGTACTGCAACAGCGAAACATTTACCTTTTGAAGCAGGAAAAAAATCCAACAAAAGTGACTTTAATGGCTTATTTCCAACATAAAAAAAAAAAAAACAATTACACATCCCACATCTTTAGTTAGAACATTTTCAAATCAGCTAATTATTTTGTTACTGATTATTCTTTGTCAGATAAAGATAACAATGAAAATGTTGTTTTAATTTTCTTTTGTTAATTTGAGTATTTTCATCATAAGAACCTGAATGAGGAGGAAAGAAACTGAAAAACAAACCCCTGAAGTACAGGATTTACTCACCAACACATTTAACATGCAAATCCGTCTGAGGCTGCGGGGGAAATTCAGATAAGGAGGTTTTCATGTTTTGACCTGAATCCCACAGCGTTACAGCGACAACAACACAGAAACAGACATGAAGCCGGGGAAATACAACCAACACTCAGACTGAGCAGTTCTTTCTGTAATCATGCCATTTATTTACTTTTCTTTTTCATTTTAGTAAAAATGAAAATTTTTTTTTTTTTTTGGAAAAAGTCCAAATGTAAAGTTGGAGCTACATTTTCACTGGAGTTTTCTCAGATTTTAAATTATGGACCAGAAAGTTTCTATTTCCTGAAATAGAAACTTTTTGTGGCTCAGGTCATTATTGGTCTGCAAAAATGACCCATAATGGGTTCTGTAGATTATATTTGGCTGCAAATAAACAAATATTTGGGAAATTATATTTTGGAAGCTGAATTTCTGTTTATATTTTCGTCAGATTCATTATAACTAATGTCAGTAAAATCGTAAAGGTTTATTATTTTCTGCATCAACAGATTGATTTGATTCATAAAAGATAAATGTCACAATAAAGTTCTGCAGAAATGATTCACTTTTAATAAAAATGCAATTTTTCTAAATACTCTACTGTCTGGTTTATTAAAAGTGAAGCTTGAGCTTTAAAATGCTTTATAAAAACAAAATATCTGTTGTTTAGCAAATTTTCACTAAAATACAACCAAAACAATGTTTTACAGAGCAAAATCCAGACGAATTCATGAGGCTTCAGCTCATAAAAACAGCTTTTCTTTACTGAATGCCCCATGATGGAGCCAAAAAATAAATAAAAGCCTTCTGATACAGTATTCTCTGATTATGCAAATGAAGCCGCCACAGAGGGACGACATGACCCAAATATGGAGGAGAATAATGACGAGCGCAGCTGCAGGCAGAAGATCCTCGACACCTCCACTCAACGTTAGACTGCAAATAACCTCATGCTAAAAATACCAGCTGAAAAACTGATTTACATGCTAAACTATTAAAGGAGAAGGACTTAAGTGTTACTTTTAAATTTGATTTGATTTTTGGGGGCCATGTTTATTAAATGTGGTTATTTCAAACATGAAGCTTTCGCTTTACAATGAAAGGAAACACAAGTGGGACTCAGAAAGCTGATTACATCCTGGAGGAGAGGAAACCACGCGGCTACATGTAGCAGAATCGGTGAGGACTGGGAATCCTGTTCATTAAGACGAGTTTCCAGCAGCTTCCACAGATAGAAACAAAGAAGAGGGGAATTTTGGGAGGATGTGGGAGAAACGATGAGACGCTGCAGGAAACATTTATTTTATCTTTTACTAAAAGTGACTTTGAACAGGTCAGGATGCGTCTCTGCATAGAAAAGATTTATTGCCTTTTCTTTTTACACTCACACATGAAAATGGCTGCAAACTGATTTACAATTACACAACCGTACATCTTTGAAAAGGAGAAGTGGAGCCTCCTGCACAACCAACAAGTTTCTGGTTGGTAAGCCAAAAATCAAAACCCTTGTCTTTTCCAGGAGCCGTTGAACAGTGTTAAACACAACTGACCAAATGTGCTTGGGAGCCACTGGGGTTGCTAGGCAACGGAGCATTACCTGGTCAAATGTGATTTTATAATCAGATGATTTTTGATATGACTCGTTTTCCAGACACCAATAAGAAACATAAGCTTCTTCCCAAAACAATGTGATTTTATTATTTTCAAAACACTCGAGAGACGACATGATGAGCCCAAAGTTAAAACCCCAACATGGTAGGAAGAGACAACAAGTTTGGTAAAAATCAATGCAAAAGCACCAAAACAGGAAGTAAACACATTAATTACTGAATTAAATCATAATCAGTTTATACAATAACAATGCTTACATAAAATGTGACACATTTTAATTATCTGAGAAACTGATGAGATTCACAATAAAAACTTGATTAATGAAACCATTAATCGGATTAGTCGTGATTAATCTATTATTTCAGTAATTCATTAATTAAGACTAAAAAATTTTTAACCTTAATTAATTGGTTATTCTATTGAATATTAATATTTTATTAATAATGATTAATCGATTCCTACTTCAGGAATTCATGACTCTTTAACTGGAGTTTACAGACTCCCAACAAAATCCATTTGGTGACAAAATCATCATATTCAGAGCAGAAATTCAGCCAAAACTGTACAAAAATATCAATATTTTGCTTTTAGGACAAAAACATCTCTGTAAATATTTTTTAGCTGAAACTCTTAACCAACTGTTAAATAAAATGTTGCATTTTAGGCAATAAAAAGTTTATTTTCTTATTTAAAAAACACAATTAAATTGTTTATTTGCACATTTTAATGTATTTCCAGTATTTTATTAAAAAGTTTAAAGTAAAAGTTTTTAACTGATTAATCGTTAGAATAGTCAACAGATTAATCACTAATTAGTTGCTGTCCAAACCCAGTCGGTAGAAATATTCATTTAAAAACAATAATAATATCCTCTCACATGTTTAGGTTTTATCAGTTTGAACCTGCCGTCCACCTCCTGTGTTTCGGTGCAGCAGCCAGCAGATGTCTCTGCTGGAGCCGATAAGAAAGAAAATCCGCCGAGGCTCATAAATCTGATAGTCAGCAGTGCTGAAAGGAACCGGATCCGAAAGCTGAAACACAGCAGCCTGGAGGAGGCGAGCTGCAGGGCCAGAGAGCCGCGCTCCAGGAAATTCAAAAATTCACATTTTTTATTGGTTTTATTCTTCCATTTGGGTTTCGACCGCCTCCCAAAAACAACAACAAAAAACAACAACAAAAAAAACAACAACAACAGAGCCGTTTTTTGGGCAGTTCATGTTTTTTAGTGTCTGGAAAATGAGCCGTTTCAAAAACCTCCAGAATGTGAGATTACAAATCAGCAGTGACCGTTACCTAGCAACCATCCATCCATCCATCCATCCATCCATCCATCCATCCATCCATCCATCCATCCATCCATCCATCCATCCATCCATCCATCCATCCATCCATCCATCCATCTTTCTATGAATTCAATCGTTCCATTCTGAACCAATAATCTGATCAATAATGACTCCATTAAACATCAATAACCAAACAGTCGTTCTTCCAGCTGCCACTTCCTGTTTCGTCCAGATGTGTGGACAGTCTGACCCCAGCTCGGCGGCCATCTTGGCCCCAAACATCCAGCTGCTCTGCATCGCTGACTGATGTTCTGTTGTGATTTCAAGGCTCTGATGGTTTGAATAAATTCATCATAGAAAAACCTGAAATAACCGACTGCAAATAACACAAAGTCACATAAAAAGCTGAAAATAATCATCTCCTAATGAGAGAATATAAAAACCATGGAGAAAAAGTTCCAATTACATCAATTTCACTTCCACGGTGAGGAATGAAGGGGTTCCTCCAGATGGAATATTTTTCTAAATTTAAAAATCCATCAGCTCTGCAGGCGGTTAATGTCGCCTGGTCTGAGCATGCTCAGATCCATCAGCGACCCCCAGGCTGGAAACACTCGCCTCCTCCTGTGTTTATCAGGGTAATGGCTCCCCATTCACAGGCGTCTGTGTGATTTATTCCCCCTGCAGGCCTCTGAACTCCCACCGGCCTGTCCAAACAGAAAACATCCCAACAGAAGACAAATTATTCTCAGTTTTTCTGCTCATATCACAGCAGCACATTCAGAGAAACTGGTTCATCTCCACATTTGTGATTTATTACGGAAGAAAGCTGTGGGAGCAAATCTCTAAGCTCAGAATCAGAAGATCAAAATTAACCTTCAGACATGGAGACCAAAGATACATAAACCATCAGGACAGCAGAGGATTTCTGAATGTCCTATTCAAAGGCTGTTCATTTATCGAGCAACACAACTTTCCTTTTTATTCCTTTCTGTCCATATTTACTTTCCTCTTTCTATTTTAAGTTTACAGAAACATTTAGATAAAAGTTGAGGTTATGTTGCTGAAAATGTTGAGGTACTTTTCAAGGAACTTTCTTGGAACATTTCCCAGAATGCACTCGGTACTTTCTTAGCGCTAACAGGTTACTTTCCAAAACTTTCTAAGTACTTTAAAAACACCAAGTACTTTCCTAGAACTTAGATGTTGGTTTCCAGAACTTAGCAGGAACCAGAAAATCAAGGTAAGTACCTGGAGATTACGGATTACTTTCTTAACTTCTTAGTTACTTTCCAGCTTCACACGGGTCAATAATCAGCTTTACACAAAGAATAAACCGGATGCAGTAGGTTTGTTAACTACCAAAATAAAATGTGTCTTAATGGTAGAAATAAAACACATTTGTAGAAATTTGAATATTTACAAATGCTAACGTGTCTGAATGAACTCAGTGTGGAATAAATGGATAAAATGCTCAAATTAAAAGTTATGTTTGTTTAAAAGGTAAAAAATAAAAAACTCTTCTCTATTTATTCCTAGAGTATGTAAATACTGCAGTAAAATCTATCTGTTTTCAGCAGTTGAACATTTTATGAATGGTTCATAACAGTTCTCTAATAAATGTCTCATTATTTAAACTTTAAACAGAACAGAAAGTCAAACATGTTGAAGGTGAATCAGGACAGATTCTGACTCAAACGCTCGTCTTTTTTTAGCGCTCTGGGTTTGCTGCTCCTTGAAGAAAAGCTCTCTGGTTTTTTGTTTCGTCAGTATCGACTCCAGCGAAGGTCAGTGAATCCAAACCCACACAGAGACCTTCCTGCCCGACTCTCTGGTTTCATCTGCAAAGTTTCCATCCAGAAACTTCTGGCACTTCGGCCACAACGACGCTGAACGGCCTGCTTCTGCTGCAACAACCTATTTTATTTCACAGTAACGTTGCAGGAAATTATTTAGATTTTTATATTTTGTGTGTCTTCGCATATTATGTAAATAATCACAGCCAAAAATACCATTTTTGGCCCCATTTCAGCCGCAGTCGGAGTTAAATCTTTAGTTTTTGAATTAAACATTTAGACTGCTAATTATTTCATTTATAGCTAAATATTAATTTGGAGCCAAATATCCAGTTGCTAAGCTAAATATTTAACTAATTACCTAAATATATAATTTGGAAATAAAAATTTAGTTTCTAAGCTAAATATTTAGTTTGCTAACTAAATATATAGTTTGAAACTAAATATGTAAATTGAAGCTCAATATTTTGTTGGTAAATAAATATTTAGCTTGGAGTTAAACATTTAGTTGCTATGGTAAACGTTTAGCTTTCTCACTAAATATATAGTTTGAAGCTAAATATTTAGTTGGTAAGTTATTCTGCCTGCTTTAGTTTGAAACTGTTGAGATTTATAAATAAATAACATTGTTAAAATATGACTTTTAAAACTGTGAAATAACCCAAATAATTGCAGTTTATTTTTGAATATGTAATTTTCTAAACAGTAGATAATTATGTGGAAATTGTAACAGAAACACATTTAGTCTGTTTTGCTGTTTTCTGTCTTGTTTCCTGCCAGAAACAAAACAACCGCAACATGAATCCTCAACGCTCAGCTGGTAAAAAATAATTTAAAATGAAAATAGCTAAAACAATTGTAGAAATCTGTTGTGGGATAAAAGCACATGTACATATGAGTGAAGTACAGGAGGTTGTGCACAGATACTAAATATAATCTGCATGTAGGCAGCGCTGCCTTTTTGTTGGGTTTCATGTTTGGTTTGCTGCCCAGGTTGGGGAGACGAGTCCAACTGTTCCTCGTCCAAAACACAAGCAGCTCAAAGATGAGTCTGGGGAAAACGGAAAAGACAAGCGAATCGCTCCGTAAACCGCATTTCCAGGGATGCGCCTGACAGAAAGCAGCCGCTGTGCCCCGGTTTCCTCTCCGGCGCTTTGATTAGAGCGGTCCGAGTTAAAAAGGACATCAAAGCTGAGCTGCAGCTTCGCTGCCGCTAATCGGCCTCTTCACTGAGACCAGGGAAACCTCCAGCTGTCACAGAACGACTCAACGTTTATAACCGGAGGATCAACCAGATCCACGCGCAACAACAAGTACAGAACGTCCAGCCGTTATTCACTCCTGCATTAACTTGTGTGCAAACTTACATTTCCCACAATAAACCAATTAATCACATGACGCATTAAAGCACCACTTGTTTCTCTTTTCTCTCCACCTAAAACTGACCTACAGTCGCTTCTTTGGTCGCAAATAGATTTCATGTTTGTTAATTTATTTTGGTTATACAAAATGTCCTCTAGTTCCAGTGTTAAATTAAAGTTTATTAATATTTAATTATGTGTTTTTGCATTATTATGCCATTACCATTACTTAATTGGAAATGGTTCCAAAAGAACAATTTCATAATTTATCTCAACAACTTCTGGGACAATTTATCATCCAGCAAATGTTTTTGTCATCACAGTCCAATAAACAGTTTTTATATATTTGTTAACTCTGTCAATATGTCTGAAGAAATGCATCACTCAAACAACCAATCAGAGCCAGCAGGCGGGTCTTAGCGCTGCCAATCAACCTCATGTACCCACTGTAAAACATACTAATGGTGGAGAAGCGAGTTCCTGCAAAACCGTCTATCATCATCAGTGGCTATGCTAACTAGCACTAGCATTCATGAAAGGTTTTGTTCGCTGTAGCGTTAAATTAAAACCCTTTTCTGGTTTCAACTGACAATAACTTTTCCTAATTTAGGCTTTCAATCGAGCGTTGGATAAAGAACTGCACAGCAAATTGCAGATAATTTATCAAAGTCATAGATAAATTAGTCGAAACCAGATTTTATTTCTGTTTTAACACTTTGAAAGCTGCATCAGGTTTTATGAGCACACAGGGAGATGAACTTAACATAACAGAGACGCGTAATAATAAAAACATTAGTAAAGAAGCACAAATCTTCCCCAGAAAACCAGAAGGAAGATGAGAGAAAATGCATAAAAACAAACGGAGGCCGGTTATGAGAGGAGGAGCATTGATGCTCTCACTGCAGCCAGGAAACTGACCAGAACTTTTACTGGACGTTAACCAGCTCTGCACCAAAGCAGCCATTTTGGTTCTGGACTGTATTTGTGGAGGACGTATTTAAAGCAGGTGTTTGTATTCAGGAGTGTTTTCTCCTCGCTGCCTCCTCCAGGAGCGTTAACCTAAAAACAGATCGCCTCCGGCGCCGCGTCCGATCAGATAAGTCGGTTCGGCATTTCGCTGCACGTTGTCGTGGAAACAGGCCATCTGCCATCTAGCATGGCAGGAGGTGAGGACGGGCAGCATGTCGGGTCGGGTCACATCCTCCAGGTCCAACTCAGCCCGCTTGATTTCCATCCAGAGCGAAACCTGGACCGACTGCTGCACGCGCCTCATTTCCTCCTAAAGCAAAGATTTTCTGCTTCTGCAAAAATCACAGAACCAAGTAGCTTTGGTCCAGTTTCTAGTAAAAATATCTTAGTGCGCTGGAAATAAGACACAACGAAGAGGGAATTTCTACCAAGAAATTCTGACATTTTGAGAATAACCTCAGAAATATTTTAGAAAAAATAAGGATATTCTGAGTTTCAAAAGGTAAACATTTGCTGCTAATTTTTTTTTAATTTAGAAAATTCTAGAAAAAACATGTAATTTTCTGAGTTTCAAAAGTTTCTGATTTGTCAAACTGACGTAGTTTTTAAATTTACTTACCCTAATGTGTAATATTTCAGCTTGTTTTAAGCCAATAATTGCTTAATATTGATGAAAAAGTATTAGTTAATCTCCCAATTGAACAATAAAGTTTTTCCATGTTATAAGTTAAAATCTCTTGTTCCCCTTTTCCAGATTATTCCACTTCAGGTATTACAGATTTAAAATAAGCCCATTTTTCTTGCTGAGAATTTACTTTTGAGTCAGTTTTGTCTTATTTCAAGGCGACTTAATACTTTTTACAAGAAACTGGACAAAAATATGTGGTAAAAATTAGTAGTTCAGACTGAATTTTTAGTTATTTTTACCATAATTCTTCTATTTGAGAACATAAATTTTCTACATTTATTTATGTCTCTGCACTTTAACTACTTTACATTTTGTCAGGTTACAAAATTCAATGATTGCAAACAGATATTAATAAAATGGCGTGAATAATTATTACAGTTACTGTGAGGAGAGTAAATATTAAAAGCACTGAAAAACAAAAACCTGAAGGTTTGTATCTGTTGGACCTGATTCATGATTTTTTTTTTAGTGCTTCATAAATAAACTGTGCTGAAATCGATTCTTAAATCTGGAAGACATTAAGCGTGGAAATCAAAGGAAACATCAGAGAAGAACAAGGTGTTCTTCAAAGCAACCAGGTATTTGCATGTTCGCCCACAGGACTCTTTATGAACAGCTGGAGCCATCAGACGGAGCCGTGCATCACGGAGCTGGAGGCTCTTTCATTGATTCAACGCTGCTGTTTGTAAAACTCCTTGAAGCGAGTTTAAAGAGGGCCGTCAGGAACCTCCAACGGGTTCTATCAAAGTGATTTGTTTGGTTTAATTTGTTGCACTGTTATTGCAATCCTCCCCCAAAGGAGTTCGCATCTGAAGGAGAGGAGTTGCTGAATTACCACCAATAGGTGTGAAGATAAATGTGTGAGTTATACACAAAGTATCCAGCATCAAACAGATCCATCCACTGGTTTCCAATACAAATGTCTGCAAAAATGTCTTGATTTTCTGCTAAAACTGCTTTCTATTAAATATGAAACAATAAAAATCACAAGTGGAAATATTTCCTGTTGTCTTCTTCGTTGGTTTGCACCAGTGGTAACATCTGGTTGTTGATCATGTGACTTGTGTGAAACAAACAAAAATTAGCAAAATTAACCAACTGCAAGATGGCCAAAAAATCCTCATGTTAACAGCAAAACTTTCAAGTTTTATCAAAATTGGTGTTCCCATTAAGCAAGCTTACTTTCAAAATATCAAATTGAGCAATTAAGCAGCTGCTGCCTTGTATTTATCCTGGACAGGGTCAGAAACCGAGCTCCAGAACGCAGAAGAAATGGTTTTTATATTTTGTAAAAAAACATCTCTCAGGTTTACAGAAAGCAGAAAAAATTTATGGTTATTCCAACTGACATAAAACAAAAGCAAATTGGTCTGATTTAACTTCAGAACGTGAGAAAAAAACAAGTCTGTGTCTTACGAGGTGTATGAAAATATCTGGTTTCATCAGGAAACTCGACTTTAAATCTGTGCAATTTGAATATCAAGCACTTAAAAACCTTGAAAACCACAAAATGAAATTCAAGCGGTTTCTGTTAGTCCACAATTTCACGTTTTTATCTCTATTTTTGTTGCACAGATGAAAACGGAGCATCATTTGTCTTTGGTTTTGACTTTGTGGGGAGCAGGATGGATATGTTTTCATGCATAGTGAAAGTGGATACATGCACTGAAAGTGAAGGTGCTGCTAAATGATTCAGCACAACGATCCATCTAAAAATATCTACTGATTATTAAAGGGAATCTACGATGCAAAATTCAATTCACATATTTCCCTTTAGGTCTGAACTGCTTCTAAAAACACTCGACTGTTTTTTTGGTAATAACTTAAAGTTTTTTTCTGTCTGAGAAAGTAGTCATTTCAAAACCCTGCAGAATGTAACGCCACAAATCAGCAGGTTACCTAGCAACCTAATGTAGATGCCCATTACCTAGCAACCACAGCAGAGTTCATCCTGTTACCTAGCAACCCAAGTTGAACTACAATGGCTGCTGGAAAAAACAAGTGTTTTGTTGCTGATTTACCATCCAGATACCACTTGGTGCATTTTCGTTGGATGTGCAGAAGGCTCCACTTTTGGTTTTCAAAGATGTCCATTTGTATAATTGCTCATCTGTTGCAGCCATTTTCATGTGCAAATGTTGAGTTTGGGGAGATGGCCAGCAACAACTTATTTGTACTTAAAGTGACAAGAAGCCGAGTTCAGCTAATTCTGAACCGACTGAAATCGGGTTGTATAAGAATGATTTTGTGCTGAAAATGTAATGAACATATTTTGTATAAGTCATAGACTCATCCTAACCTGTTCAAGGAAGCATAACTATAACAAGTAACAGAAGGTGTTCATTTCTGCAGATTTACTCTCTCTGTGTTGTAATAAATAAAGTAGTTTGATGAGTCCTGAGTTCTGGTGCGCCTCCTCCCAGGACAGTGCTGCGTTGTTTTCCTCTCCGGCAGAAACAGGGCCGTACTGTCCGGTCGGAGCTGACAGGTGCTCCGTGTACGTTGGACCGCAGCCTGCAAGGAGCTGCCAACAGCAACCGCGGTGAACATTTGGCAGGAAGATGGCAGCTCTCTGGCCGCTCTCGGCCGGCCATCATGGAAAAACATAATGAGAGCGCGCTCAGTGTGCAAGTGCGGCTCTGCTGTTATTTTCTTAGAAAAGTGGCTGCTATCTGGAGCGTCCTTTTCCTGAGTAAACAACATTATTCCCGACACGCCCAGCAATTTATTCCCTTCAGCAATTACTCTGTGCTGGGAATTAACATTTCAATGATTTATTTTCAGAAGTAAAGGCTCCTCTGAGGATGCTGAGGTCATGAGTTCACCTTAAGGTTGGGCTAAATATTTTTACTGCGGTAGTCTAGCTTTTACTATTGTTGCTTTAGTTTGATTTTCTGCCATTAGTTGTTCTATCAAGGCAGAGAAATCAACAGTAAGTCAATAACAGCAGCCATTTTACAGCACATATAGCAGTAAAACCAGCTGACTGAAGGTGTTGGAACTCTGCTGGGGTTGCTATGTAACGGGCGGAACTCTGCTGGGGTTGCTAGGTAACGGGCGGAACTCTGCTGGGGTTGCTAAGTGATGCGCAGTGCCTGCTAATTTGCAACGTTAGATTCCGAAGGTTTTTGAAACAGCTCATTTTCCAGACACCAAAAAACATGAGCTTATTGTCAGAAAACGTCTGGTTGGCTTTTTTTTTTAAGCGCCTCGAGTGTTTATAGAAGCAGTTGAAGCCAAAATGGAAGTACAAAAATGTACAAAAAGTGAATTTTGCATCTAATCTTCTACATAATTGGGAAGGTTGTTACTAGAACAAGCAGAAGGGGCATGTTAGTACAAAATAAACGTCTTGTTTTTATTGAACTGTTTAATATCTTTCAGTATGACATTTGTGTGATGGAAAATAAAAACATTTTTAGGGATAATTTTGTCCGATATAATTTTTTTTTTATTGTTTTTGTTGACCTGAGATATTTCAGTGTGATTAAAAAAAACTGAAACAAAAGGAACTTGTGGGGAGGGGAGTAAATACTTTGAAATATTTCTTATTAAACTGTCTTCAGTCAGAGGCTTCTTCAGATTCGCTGTAATACACACTGGTACAAGATTTCTTTCCTACCAACAGCCATCATTATCTATAATTAGTCTCTGAAGAATCTGAATTAATACGAGTTACAACAACATTAAATTTTTCTTTGGGATCAACAAAGTATTTTTAATTTGAACTTGATGTATAGACAACGTATTGACTGGCAAACCAGATTAACTTATTTTACGCTGATAAAAGTTTCTTAAAAACATTTCTGAAAAAAGTAACAAGGAAGGTGGGTTTTCTTAGGAAAAAAAGCTACAGTCTTTTTGCATATTTTTTGCAGAAGCAGGCCAGCATTAATGGCTCAGATTTGACTTAATTGGCTTTTTCTACTACAACGTGAAACTGGACCAAAGCCAAAATCCTTGTCTGTAATTCTTCGGAAAAATCCCCTTCGCTTAGAAAACACAGCTAAAAATATCCACACTGATCTCCCACTAGGAACCACTCTTCATGCCAAAGCAGCATCATTTCTCCCTGCAGTTCGCAGTTGGAGTGATAAAAGCTGCTTCACATGTTGGAGAAGCTGACAGGAAGTTTTCAGTCTGGATTTACAGCCTGATAAAAACCCAGGAACATACCAAACTCTTAAAATGACGCAACACTAATTATGCCGAACCTCCCTGCAGGACCAGAGCTGCAGCCCACCATGTGTTCATGAATGACCCGACCCTCATCTTTTAATGAATCAGTTAATTAAAAGGCGCTTTTAGAGGCTTCTTAATAGAAATTTGACCCCCCAGACATTGAAGAAGTTGATTTGATTTGATTCTGTTTAAACTAACAGAACAAACTGCTTTTAAAATGAAAAGAGAAATGTTTCAGCAACAGATGGGTTTAGGTCAATATGTGTTAACAATTGACTTATTATTCAGCAAAAGTAAATGAGCAATAGATGTGTTTGTCTTGTAATTTGCCTGATGTGATATAAATAAACTATAATAAAGAGTTATATAATGATCTTTGTTTGATTTCTATTTCTAAAATAAAACATAAACAATGATCAATTTTATATATATACTAAATTATTTTTCATTTATTGATACATTATTTTTATTTATTTGTTTACTTACTAATCATTTACTTTAACTTCAATTTATTTACCTGCTTTTAAATGTATTTACTTTTCACAATAAAACAATTTAATCTGATGTTTTCAAATGTTTTCTGAAAGTACATTTGCAATTAAAAATTTTAACAATCAGTTAATAAGTATAAGTATTTTATTAATTTATGTATTTTTCTGATTTATCATTTTAAAATATTTTAATTTTTTTTGCAATTTAGGAATAATTTATTTGTATTATTTACCAGAAAGCAGATTTTTAAAATGTTTTTAAAATGTAAAAATGTATCTGAAACAACTTTGTATTCATATTATACATGTTACCAAACCAGTCAGATTTATGTAAAATTATATTATGAATAAATAAGATTAAATTGTTGCAGACATAAATCCATATGATGTTAATTTTAATAGAAATTCTGAGGTGTTGTTGGAGTCATTTGTTTAAAATTACATATATTTTGCATCTATAGCTGATTAATAAAATATATCAGGTTTTATGATATAAAAAAAGAGCAACGGATGATGTAAAAATTTAAGACAATTAGAAACGTGAGTCACAAATAGTGATCGAAATAACTAAGAGTAGATTTTCACCAAGTTGTAAATGTTCAAAAACAACAACTTCAGTACATTTGGATTCTTAAGTGCTACATTTTATTGGGCTTAAAGGTTAAATGTGGTGCATTTCCTGTTTCTATGTGTCTGAAAATGTCTGTTTTCATCAGGAATGACTCAACAAAGTGACTAAAGGCGTCTATCATTAACAGACTGTTAGAAAACTCACCGATCCTGAATGCTTTTTGCAAAAACTGTGAAAGCGTCTCTGTTTTCTGTCTGCCTTTGGCTAAACTATATTTATCCCAACGCTCCACCTGGTAATTATAAAGAGCACAACCTCTGTGAGGGCTCATTTAGTCATTACATAATGTCCTGCAGCAGCTCCAAACACACCTTTACTTTCACCCCAAATACTCCACTTTTTCACCTCTTTTTGCTTCTGACTTTAGTTTGAAAGTAAATGTTCAGACTAAACTTCCAAAGAAAGTTTAAAAAATACAAGAGTCACACAATGTGACGATGTTCTGTTACATCATGTGAAAAAATGTTGGTCCACACTCTAGTTTTCAGACATTTGTTTCATCGCCTGGGGGGTGAAAACTTTGACTAGGCCATTGTAACACATTGATTCGTTCTTGTTCTGCTGACCCAGATTGGTGGGACAGATAAAATAACACAAACGTGTAAAAACTTTCTCCCTGACTTGTCAGGTGTGTCTTTAGCAGCTGTTTCTACTTTTTTCACAAGGTTTGAGTGGCTTTGAATACTTTCCCAAAGCTCCATTATTTTAATCACAGATGTAAATCTGAGTGTCTTCTTCAGCGAAGTCACACTGGGATCAGCTCTGAACTTTTCAGGCCATATTTTTCCTTCGCGGTTGGGGCCTGCTGGGCTCAGGGATAAAAACAAATCATGCTGACCAATAAAATCAATGCTTTTGCCAAGAGCCGCCGCCACCCATCGGCTGAAGTCACCTGCTCAATCTGGGACACCAGAAACTCCCTCTGTGTTTGGTTTACAGTCAAATTCACTCTGAATACGTCTACATCTGCCTCTGGACCCAATCTGGATCCAGGAACTGTTGCACAGATTATGGCTGAATACTGTAGAATTATCAATCTGTGTATTTGGTCAAACATATCTGGGTTTTCCCAATAATCTGAGTGTCATAAAGACCCAACAGACGTTTTGAGTAAAAGAGCAATAATCCAAAGATTGTTCAGGAACTTCAATGTTCAAAACAAAGACTCTAATCTTTAAAAACTTTGTCCACACAAGATTAATTGAAACCAAAAAGTGAAAATGCTATGAAGTGAATTCTAAATGAGTGAACATGTTTATGTTTGATACTTTTGACCAGGCGGTTCTGCTCTATCCATTCACTGGTCCAGCCTCAGTGAGTTTCTCAGCCTAGTTAGGTGATTGTTCCTCTGTCCTCTGCTGTGCCACAGGGCTCCTTCCGATTCTGTTTTCATCAGTTATTACTGCTGGGGTTGATTTATAGGAAACATAACATGGTGTTCATTGCTATGCAGATGATACCTTTACGTTAAATCCTGAATGACGACGAAGCTTTAGCATCTTGATGATAAACTTGGACACTGACAGTCCCTGCCTGCTGGCTATAAACCATTGGGGGGCGCTGTGGTAGAGGTAGAAGCTCAAAGGCGGAGCGAAGCCCACTCTGACGTTTTCCACAACTAAATGGTTGCCATGGAGATGAAAGGATTTATCAAACATGCATGAAAGAATCAAGGCGACACTCCTGGAATGTTTTTGATGAGGGAAAAACTTTGTAACATGATGTAGAGCTAAAAAGGAGTGAAGATTGTTAAGATAGAAAACCTGAAACCTACCAGAATTCCCTTAAAACAATTAACTGAAACAACTTCTGAGGTTTAATGTGTCACAGCCTAAAATACAGAAACAGATGAATATCTAGTCCAAATTAAGCTGGAAAATGGAATATCCTGGTTTGTGATTAAATCAATGCTAAAGGAAATGTGAGAATGATGGTCCAAAACAATCCTCATATGTTTCATCTCCAGGGTTTATATTGACTGTCCAGGATGAAAACATGCAGGAAAGGAGCCGTCTGGCCTTGTCACTCTGTGAACCTCCTGGGTTGGTGCTCAGCACGTTGCTGTTTGTGTAAAGTGGCTTTACTGGGATTTACAGAGCAATTATGAGGTTTGGTCTTTTTTTAGATGCACAACCGTCTGGATGTTGGGGTTGGAAATATCAGCCTAGCCCTTTGATCCGGTGTCAAATATGTTGTTAACTAGCAGATGGAAATGAAATGGGAGATTCAGGTTCCCAGATGGATGAGTCTGAGGACGACGACAATGAAATGTAAATTTTTTGCTGATAGTTTAGAGCATTCAGTGTATCCTTAAGACTAATAACAATGCTGAGTGCACTTTCTATTGCTCCAGTGATTATTTCTTAAAACTATCCAATACTTGAGATAACGATAATTTCAACTCCAGGATTTCCAACAACAAACCAGGAAATTCTACCAATTTAATTCATAATTATTCCTAAATCTCCAACCTTTGGAGCTGAATCATCCTCCACCTCATGATGAACTATGGACATTCAGAGAAGCAGGAATGTTTTTACGGTTAATTTTGCAAACACACCTGTCCTCCTTTTATTTTATGGCCCAGATAAAACATTGATCTTTACTTAAACCATCAGATAACGTTTTGAAGTTCAACCACAGAAGTTCTGCTGGTAATAAAATTAACAACATCCTTGTCCTAGTTTTACATCCTGACTAATGTTTTTCTTTTCAACCGACTTTATGACCACCTGATAAAAGAATAAAAACATTTAATCAAAAGGAAAGCGCATAAGGTGCCTGCTGTAAGCAAGTTGAAACTTCAGCAACTCCACTAAATCGAGAACTTTTATCCAACCAATAAATTATTATTCTACACAATTTAATCCTTTTGAGGTCTGGAGGAATTAACAAAAAAACAAACCAAAATATGGAATAAAATAAAAATAGAAGAACAAAAATATGCAAAATGTGAATTTTGCATAATAGGTCCTCCTTAAGAGTATCTTCTTCCTTACAGCAATCAGTTATGAACTTAAACTGTAATAAATTATTTATAAATTATTACAGCACACTATCTCATATCTGCATAAAAAGCACAACTCAGAACAGAAATTAAATTTGCCAATTATGGCATTTAACATTCACTGATTATTTCTGATAATTGTATCAAACTATGTTGGTTTTGTTTAGATAATTTTAGGGTTTATTATGTTAGTGAGGTTTTGCCACGTTCAAGTTATTCCCCTTTGGTCATTATTGTCATTTAAAAGGTATTTTGATTGTAGTTCTTTCATTGAGTTTCTTTCTACGTTTTGTTTTATTCTCCTCTTTGCATTTCCTTTTTTTCTAGTTCAGCTCCTTCTGTGTTAAACATTGAAGTAATAATATTCCAATTCTGAGATCAATAAAATATCTTAATTCATCTCCTTCCTCCACAGTTTTTCAGTATTGTCACTCAGTCAGCCTTTCTTCTGTATTTAAGATTTTTATTTTTATTGTTTCAACCTGGTTCTTTGCTTTTCAATCTGTTCCCTCATTCCTTTGTATTTTCTGTTATTAAATCTCTGCCTGCTGCTCCTGGACTCCTGACTTCAAGCTTCACAAAACCTGAAAATCAACTTCCATGTTATGAAAACAAAGAACATAATTTCACATAAAAGTTATTTATACGGTTGCAGTGAAACATTTCAGTATCAATGTGGTTCTAAGACAACAAATGTAGCTCAAGTAAAGAAAGTAAAAATAAGAGTCAGTTTGAAAATAGAGACAAAAATGAAACTTTTAAGCTACATTTCATCACTATTACATAATCCTAACTTATTAATTATGATTTTTAGATTGTGCTGTTCTTCCAGACTATTTATGGTTATCTGCCCAGTTGCCATTTTTTCCATGTGAGTCAGTTATTTTATTTCACTTGAATTATTTTATAATTCAGGAAGTTTACTGGAATTATTTGCACATTAAAACCAACATCAGGAAGTTAGAAAACGAACCTTTGTATTCATGCTTTATTGCACTAACACCCATTATATTTACGATCAATGAGAGTTTAAGTTTAACCAACTTATCAGATGAAGTTTCCATACGAGGCCTGCAGAGGTTCAATAAAGTAAGATCACCATGTTCCTGCTTAATGTTTGAAATTTGTTTAAATCCTCCCATAAAATGTGAGAATTACTCATCGTGTTACCAAACAATGGCTCTGCTTATTCAGAGGCCCTAAAATCTCCTGTTGTATTAAGTCAAATCAATAATGGTCCTAAAACAAGATAACATGCCTGGGGAGGGATTATTTAGGAAAATGTGTGTTTGTGTGTGTGCGTGTGTGTGTGTGTGTGTGCGTGTGTGCGTGTGTGTGTGTGTGTGTGTGCGTGTGTGCGTGTGTGTGTGTGTGTGTGTGCGTGTGTGGGAATGTGTGAGTATGCTTCAGGATTTTTTAAGGAGGCGATAAAAACTGTAAGCATCTTCAAACTCCAGTGGTTTAAATCTTGAATGTTTAGAAATCCAAATATTTACTTTTATTTTAGTAGAAGTACTTCAACATATTTTTACACGAAAGTAAAAAGTAACTGATGGTATCTAGTAAAAATGTTACTCAAGTACTGAACAAAAATTATATCAGACAGAGAAAAATGTAAAGTTATATCCAAATTATTATATTCTAAACATTTAAATAAAAAACAATAGAAATAAATAACATTGATTATAAAATAACAGATTTACGCAGCAGTCTTTAAAGACTATAACTAATACTTATTCAAATATACTGTATGTTAATATTTTCTGTGCCAAAATAACATTAGAAAAACAAAAAGTCTTAAAGGTTTAAGTTGTAGTTGTGTCTGTATTTCATGTATTTTTTGTTTTTATATTCCCTGAAGTTACTAAAGTAACTATAAAAAGTACATTTTCTCCAGAAATTTACTCCAGTAAATGTAACTGAGTAAATGCAACTAAGTACAACCACTGCTGATCTTTAGAAAAGAGGAAAATGTAAAGAAATAAGCGAGTAAATTTTCCAAATGACCGAAATATGACATAAAATACTTTATCAGAAATCTGTTGAACTTCAGATGATTAGTGATCATCTGAAGTTACATTTAAAGATAAATTATAAGATTTTATAAAACAGATCCAAATCCACCAAGGAATGAATCTGATCAACAATCAATAAGCGATAGAGAAACTTCAGCACCACAACACGTTCAGGTCCTGACCTTCAGTTGACCTCACATAATTGACCGTATACATAACCGAGGATGAGTCCACTGAGGAGCCCGGAGGCAGGAATTACATCAGGACGGTTCTGACCCACACAGTCTGTCACTTTCATAATATCCTCGCCTCGTCACATATGAGCCAAGCTGACGCCGCAACAACTGTCACAACTGATACAGGAAAAAACAATAACCATGCATTATTTTGGTCCTTTGTTCGTTTTTTATAGTATAAATAAACATACATTTTCAGTTGATTGATTATTGATATTTAATTGGAGAAAATATGTGCCAATATATTTATTTTGGGAGTGAAATCTGGGAACTGAGTCTGGCTGCAGACATTTGACCTCGTCCCTCTGGAACCAGGAGGTCAAACTCTTAACATCAGAGGACAAACCGGCTGCAGAAACTCCGCCTGAAAAATCACACTAATGGATTCTGTGTGGCAAAAACTATAAAATCAGTTATTGGCCAACAGTGGTGGCCACTGCTAAAAAGCTACGTACCCCGTTGATCTAAATGCTAACGTGCTACAGCGCTAAATTCAACAATGTTGATGTCCACCAACTTGAAGAATCCTTAACTGTCGCAAACCAACTTCAACACAAAAGTTTAACTTTATTCGACAAACAGCCAAATAAATGAGAGCTTTAGAATTTACCTGAAAATATTAATTTAGGGGAATGTTAACTTAGCAAACATGCTAAGGTGCTAAACAAAAAACATTGATGAAAAATTCCCACAACTGATGGGCAACGAAAACATCAGAAATCCAGATTTCATATCGGAGCCTCCATCGTTGAAACAGCTGCTCGCTTTAGGCCATTGCTTTCCATTTTAACATAATGGTTTATAAAAACATATTTAAAAAAATATTCTTTCACATTAATGAGCAAAATGCAAATGTAAATGAAGAACATAAACATCATGACGTGGCTGAAAGCTTTGGCTGACCTTTGCTCTTGCTGTTGATCGTCCCCTCAGGGCCAATCAGAGCTTTAAGTCGCCGTTTAATGAACTCAGCAGGTCGGCTGTGAGGGAGCATCATGGACCGTTCTCCTGGCTAAAAAGGTGAGACCTTCAGCAGCATCCCTGCTGACCGACAGCCAGCCTGGCGGCTCCATCAGGCTGTGAATCAATGCGTGTCACGTTTCACCGCCGTCCTGAGGAGGCGACTGAGCATCAGGACAAAGTCAGAATCAACTCAAACCAGCAGAGACTCTAAACTGACAAACAAGAGGTAAATTTATCACAACATAAGTGTTTCATGTACATTGATAGCAATAATTATTGATTAGTTTATTTGTTTTAAATATGAGTCACAACAACATTTAGTTTGGGATCAGTGACGTGTTTCTGAAATATGAAATTTGAGACGCAATGCCAAAACCTGAAACTCCTGGTTACTTTACAGGATGTTGCTAGGTAACCAGAGAAAGAGAGAGAGAGGTTGAGTGAGACGTTGCTAGGTGACCAGAGAGTGAGTGAGTTAGTTGACGCTACAGTCTTATCTCTGCCTTCACTTCCCAGAATACTGTGCGGTTCTTGATTGTAGTTCAGTGAAATTACTGAATATTCTATCAGACGCATTATTTATTGATATTGATCACATATCAATATCAAAGATATATTGCGATATATCTTCTTTCTTTCCTGATTTCAATCAGTCATTCCAGGATGTTGCAATATTCTTAGTGATTGTTCCAACTTAAAATGACTGATTTTGTCGATCCGTTTTGAAAAACTTGCAAATTTTTTTACGTTTTAGTTTTGCTCTGGTATTGCTGCACATAACCTTCCTCCAAAAAACAAAGGATTTTAATATTTAAAGTGTTAATAACATTTTCCAGCACCTGCCAGGCAGCACGTTGGAGCAGCTCTGAACTTTCACTGAGATGTTTTTCTCTTTTTCAAACTCTCATTTCTGCCTTTTTGTTTTGGACACTGTGTGATTGGATAGACTTTTGGCAAAACTTTTCACATGTTTTATATATTTACTTTTCATTTGGGATCAAATAAATGTTTTTTAATTTGAGTTCTTAAAGTAACAACCTTACTACAAATAAAATTATGTTCTGAGAAAGGTCAAGAATTCAATAAAGGGCATTGAAGTTAAGCTGAACTTTATAATAACTAAATTTAAATAAATAGTGATTGCAACTTCCTGGAGGAACTTATAAATTACCACCGTTTACTGACAGCAAGATAAAGATGGTGCACTAAAAAACCAGGATTAAAAGTTAAATTGTTTGGTTCTTGTCAAAAACAAAAAAGTTAAAGAAGAAATGCAGAAATAGAGTTTGAACATAAACATGATGAAAGCTGCTTGAAGGAAGCAGTTTTGGGGTTTAAGGTTCCAGCGGAGTCAGGAATCTTGCATGTCTGAAAGGCGATGGAGGATAAATCCTGATCCCTGCTTGGTATGCAAACACCCACACACACACACGCACACACACACACACACACACACACACACACACACACACACACACACACACACTCTGCTCTGCCTGTTTCAGTCAGACAGACTCCTAAAGAGATGTGACAAGCACCTCAGACGGTCGTGACTCATAGAGCTCTTTAGATAAAATCACGTCCAAAAGCAGAAGACAACGCAGGTTTGGCCTCAACGTCTGATCGCAGCGACTCCATCACTTCCTGGTTCATGAGGAACAGACAGCTATAGATACGTTTATTATCACTTAGGTTTTATTTTTATGGTCTCTATAGCACTGAGATTAAATGGTGTTTAATACTGCAGTACTTTGCTGATGTGAAACAAGTTTGGTTTATTTAGGTTTGTCTGTATGGATGTAGAAAGACAGAAAGTAGTTAAATAGAAAATTATTCTCACTTAAAAATTAATTTGTAAAGTTTAATAAGTGTTAAAGGTTTTTAAATTTTTCCTGATGAACGGATGGATGGATAGGCCTGTTACGATAGCAGATTTTGCTGGGCGATAAATTGTCTCAAAAAATTATTGCGATAAACGATAATATTGTTTGAAAACCTTTTTACATTGATTTAATGAAAATTACGTAATAATACATGTGATTTCCTGCCAAAGATAGATACACTTTACTTTCAAAAGACACTTAACACTGGGACTGATACACAAAATAAATAAAACAACCAAAACCAAAAATAAAATAGATTCTTAGTCTCCATTAACAACAAATGTACTTGAATAAAAACTAAACAACATAAAACCAAAGTGGAAATAAATACTGCATTCAACCAAAAGAGGGCAGATTATGAAGTCTGTATAGTATATTGCCCTTCAGTAATAATTAGATTTAAATAGAGAAGACATCCGACTGCCTGATGCAATAGTTCAAACTACAGGATTTTTTACCCCGAACGACAATCTTAGAACGTTCTTCGTTCCGAGATCGTCACTAGTGTTGTGTGTTACGGTAGATCGTTGTGCCGCTCCGATCTAAATCAAGGATTTATCCAAACTGGGAGAGTGACGCAGCCTGTTGAATGTGACCGGTAGCCAATCAGAAAGCGCGGATTCTCCTCCTGCTTTCTGAGGGGAAACACGGAGGGAATCCCGAACAGCTGACACGGTGCAACCCGAAGTCCAGCAGACATCGGAAACAACATGAATGTTTATTCAACATTTCGTGCAAAGAAAATATAAATAAGTAGGGGAGGAGTTGGAGCGAAATTTCTACCAGAAAACCCGGTAACTTTTCAGCTGTTCTTCGTTAACGTGACATAAATAGTTATAATGATTTTAATTCAGTCAGACTGACACTAGCTACATGCATTGCAGGTAGATTGTAGTAAGGAATTGATTAATGCCTGGTTTCAAAGTTAGTGAACTGGACTCATTATTTTGTGTCCATTGTTGGACACAACACGGTTTCGATCAAACCG
The DNA here is from genome assembly GCA_922788865.1 of Poeciliopsis turneri. Taxonomy (NCBI): domain Eukaryota; kingdom Metazoa; phylum Chordata; class Actinopteri; order Cyprinodontiformes; family Poeciliidae; genus Poeciliopsis; species Poeciliopsis turneri. The sequence continues at coordinate 749,277 of CAKLNU010000303.1, read as the reverse complement.
TTATAGCTAGGATTGTGTCGGCTAATGTGTCTCTCAGGTTTTGATAATTGGCCGCCAATCCGCGACATAAGATGGTGCAGCGCGCTGGGCATTACACTAAGGAAATAAGGAAGGGAGGGTCAGTGGAGAATTGAGCCTTTTTTTCATTTAGTGTCATCAACAGTAAGAGAAAAAGGCAGGAAGAAACGATATAGCCGATCATTAAAATGAGGTCGATAGTTTTAATTTATCGTTCGATTAATTGACTTATCGTTTATCGCAACAGGCCTATGGATGGATGGATGGATGGATGGATGGACAGACGGATGGATGGATAGATGGAGTGTTATTATTTTTGTTAAATAGTGACACTGTTTCATTTTAAAATGATTCACATCTTTACTAAATTAAATGTAGAATTTAAAAATATCTGGAGTTTTTATCATTGGAATAACATTCATCAGTCCACATCCAACTTCAACCTGCTGGTGGCGCTGTAACGCTCTGTTGAGTCAGTCAGACAGATTTATCTTCAGGAATATTTCTACACATTTGATCCATTTCTTGTTTTACTCCAGTTTTCTCTGACGGTAAATGTTTACATGCTTACATAAAAGTGGCGAAGAAAGCGAGGACTTCTTTTGTTTTGCAACAACCGGCAGGCCGGAGTGTCATACGGTGGAGGGAGAGGCTTTCCAAGATCTGTCATCCGAGCCGGCACATTGTTTTCCCCGCAGCGACGGGAATGCTGCACTGGTGCTGCTGGGAGTTGTGGGAGTCTAAACTTAGAGGACTGAGCGCATGCTGCACCTGTCCTCCACCCGTCAGCCTGCTGGTCACACCTACGAAGAGCTGAGCAAGCTGCCGAGGCGTTCGGGGGCCGTAGGACGTTACAGCAAGAGTCACCAACCCAAACAGATTCTTCTGGCTTCATTGAACTAACTCAGAAACTTTTAACTTACAATCAAACCACAAATTGTCTTGATGTTCAAACTACGGCTGAAAAACTTATCACGATATCAGTGTTTCGTATCAGTCAATATCAATAATTATTTATTATTGTTTTAAAGATTTGAAATACTGCCAGACCTTTCTGTTTCATCCAGGTTGTTTTTCTCATTTATTTTTAAGCTCTAATGAGGCACAGTGGTGAATCGAGGCCTGTCACAATAATTAATAAATCAATTAATCACACGATAGATTAAAACAGGCCCAATAATTTCCATCTGTATCATTCATCAATTTTCTCTCTTCCTACCAAAAACTGGCTGATAAAAAAGCTAGTTTTAAAAATTCTGGTGCTTTAAAGTAAACTTTTGAAGGAATATTTTGTTTGCAGATTCTTCAAAATGCATTTTATTTGTTGTTTCTGTTGTTTTTTTTATTTATTTGGGATGTTTAAAATGTTTCCATTCCCAGGGTTTGATTCCATTTCCAGACTTTGAAAGAAATCAAAGTTTATTGACCTGTGATAAAAGTTATTATGTCATTACTACCATTATATTACATGAAGATGATTTAAAAATAGCAATATTATCTTTTCTTGTGATAAAATCTGGAAGAATTTATCATCCGGCAAAATTTATTGTGACAGGCCAAAGTGAAACCTTAAACTGCTGCTGCGCATCTTACTCAGCATATTGTTGCTAGGCAACCAAAGAGTGAGAGAGTTAATTGATGCCACTAACCCAACTTAGCTACTGAACAATTAATTACATAAAAAATTAAAATAAATGGTGATGAATAATAATATTTTTAAGGGCACTTTTGTTTACAAAGCAAAGACGTCATAATACATTTTATTTATGGTTTCTGTCGTGTGCGTTTTTGTTGTTGATATTTTTGGCTGTTGTGTTTTATTTTGGATGTGTAAAACATCTTCTAGTGCTAACTTTACAAAATTAAAGCTTATTGGTTTTTAAGTGAGCAGATTTTCAGTGCCTCAAACCAACAATATTATTGATTATCACAATAATTCTGGGACAATTTATTGTCCAGAAAAACTTGTCATTGTACTAAAACTGAACAGAAACACTTTAATAACGTTTATTTGTTAAAGATGCTCTTTAATATCACCAGTTACGTTTTTAATCATGTATTTTTATAATTATTCTTAAATTTGGTATCTCGAAAGGGATGCAGATGAGAAAAATCAGTTTGTTTAAATGTGTTTGATTACACTTCAGAACAGATTAAATTAACATGAAAAAAAATCACATTAGATTTTAATCATAAATATTAGCAACAGCTCTATTAGACGACGAGTTATTAATGTATTTCTGACAACTGTGTGTGAGTTTCGCGGAAATGAAGTCGCTCATATTAAGATGATATAAATAGTTTGAATTTGCTCCACATTTTGGGCCAAACATTACAAATGTTGACAATAAGTTTGGTGACAGAACCAATTAGGCGGCTCAGTGCTGAGTCACAATCGCCTCAGTAGTAACAACAGGCAGCCAGAGGCGCAGAGATAAAATTAGATGATAATTGTTGTGCTAAAGGCTTCCCATTAGTGGCGTCATACATCTGCTGTTATTTAACCTCCCTCTGCTCATATGCATGACAGCATGTCGCTGTGAATTACTGCGCCGCTTGAAGGCAGCAGACACCTGGCTGCACCTGAGCTGCAGCCTCAGGGAAACAGGGACAAACAGCCACAGGCGGGTTTTTGCATCAACATGGGAATGCTTGTCTCAATTCAGCCACATTGGAGGGTTTTCCAGCATGAATGCCACAGAATCGCAACAAAATTCAAATCCAGACTTTGACTAGGCCACTCTAAAACCTCATTTTCAGACTGCAGAACATTTTTCCTGAGGAATATCAAGGTGTGTTTTTCGGTAAATCTAAGTCGGGTCTCTGTGATCTTTTGGGTCATGAGTGGCATAGATTAAAAATATATTAGTTTTTTTTTTTTTTATATCAGATCCAATTTCTACTATGGAGAATTAGAGCCACGATAATAAAACAAAAATATCTAAAATTATGAGAGTAAAGCTTAAATAACACAAGAATAAACAGTATATTACAATTCTCATAATTATATTTTTCTAATATTTTGCCTTTATTCTCATAATTTATTGCCCTAACATTGCTTCGTAGATTACCAATTTTAATGAAAAATTTTCTTGCTTTCTTTCCTAAAAACGGAATTACAAATGAAGGAAAATATTTTGAAGACGTGGCTTTTATTTCAATTATGGTAATTTCACCAGAAAATTTATTTAAAAAATTGTTTTAATGAGAAAAAAGCTTCTGATCACTTCATTCAATGCAGTTCTTTCTTCCAAACAGTTGTTTGCATGATTGTTTCAAAGTGCAGCTATTGTTAATTATTTGATGCTGATGTCTTCAAAGATCACTTTATTAAATATTATCTGCAAAGGTTTTACCAAAGTAAAACTTCACAAGTTGCTCAACGTTCCTTGTTTTATTTTTTTGTTATTTTTTTGTGCAGGAGTTCTGGGAGAATTACTGCCTTATTCTCCTAATTAAAAAGAAATTAATAATCATAGCCTGGCTCTTGTATTACATCACAGAGTTGTCATGAATTCAAAGTTTAAACAAACAGAAACTATTAAAAAAACGCTTGTCAAACAAGATGGCCGCCCATGAAATGTGTTTTATTTTGAGTAAAATGTAAAAGTAAGTGAGACAAAAATCAAAAACTAAATCTGTCAGAGTTTTATGAGAGCATTTAAAGGGGAACCATTAGTGTTTAATTAAAGCCGATGTGAGAATCCATAGATCAGATCAGAAAAATGTGTGTTTTTATTTTCTATACCAGAGACAAAGGCTGGCTTTAAAAGGCAAAATGCTGAGTTGTCCCCCAGGATCAGTGCAGGAAATAAAATGAGGTCTCAGTGTTATCCCCCCTCCCTCCACTTCAGCTCCACGTAATTAGGTCCTTGACAAGGACGCGGAGTCCCCCATCTGAAGACTCTCCGTACTCTCCAGTGTAAAAACGATTTGACTGCGTGACAATAAAAGCCTCCACACATCATCCTCCTCCTCCCGACTCGGCATCATAAACCTTCATGTTCTGTTTGGCCACAAACTCCTCCATTTATTACCAACCCTTCATCACTCTGCTGCTCTGCCGGGCCAGCTGTCCATCAGCAGCAGCTAAGACAGAAAGACAAATGCTGCTCATCACCAGACGCAGCTACGGCTCATCAGTCAGACATTCTGCTCGCCTACATTACCCACAATGCCAAGCACAAATGCCACCATGAATTACAGCTTCTAACTTTTTCTTTTTCCCACAAATAAATCAACTCTGTGACTGAAGTAAATCTTCAGTTGGCTAATATGTTGGCTTATTTTATCATTCTTGGCCAATTAGAGCTCAGCTCTGATTGGACAAGCGCTAGCAGAAAAAATATCTCATGGTCTTCTACCAAAAACAGAAGAGAAATCCTGTAATCACTAAAATCTGACGCCATTCCATTCTTATTTACATTTGGGGAAGAAGGAAGTTGCGATCAGTGTTTTGTTCAGAGGCTTCATGTTGTTTCCTTCAGTAATTCTTGGTGCAGCACCCCTACAGGCGAGGAGGGGAACAGGTTTCTCAGTGTGTTTGGTTGCACCATGATAAAGAACCACAGCAGCTGAAAATTTAACAAATTTAGCAATTTTGTTCCTCAATCAAACCAAATCTACTGGACTATTAGGTGTAAAAATTCAAATTCAAAAATACTTAATTTAATTTCCCTCTGGGATCAATAAGTGTTGCAGGACGGTGGAGTAGAGTTGGATATATCTGGTCTGGTGTTTCTGGAAGTCACCAAGAATACCGGGTCGTCAATTTCATCCATTATAAGCGGCTTTGGGCTTGTTTTTTTCTTCCTAAAGTCACTTGCAAATTTAATGAGTCGCGGGTTGTGCTTTTTGGGCTTGGAAATAAGCAAACATAAACCCCAGCATTTGTCTGACATCCAGTTAGTTTGGATGATCCGTCCCGCTGGACAGATCATCCTGGTTAATGTCACAACCAGCTCAATAATGTTTGGTTCAGACAAAAAATCTGTTGGATAATCGTGCACAAATTCACTGTGAATTAGAGTCAGCTGTTAAAGGCTTTCTGTGTTCAATGACAGGCAGCAAAATGCAATATATGTACTCAGCGAGGAGCAAAAGAACTTCAAGGTCATTTTACTGAGCGAGAAAAGGAAAACATTTCAGGGATAAAAATTCCTTACATGGTGACGCAAAAGCTGCTCAAGAGAGAACAGATAGTGCAAGTTTCAGCTGCAGGAGACCACAGGAAGTCCTGAACGTCAAAGCTAGCACAAAGGGCGAAGAACTGTGACCTGAGGGGACCATTCAATACTTTTCTCTATGATCCGCTCGATAAACTGTCATTGGGATACGTGGGATATTTGCGGAGCAGTCAGCAGTCGTTCTGCTCCAAGTGATTCCTCCCTTAAAGACCTTGAACTACATGTTTGATGCACTCCTCCTCTTCATGCTGCATCGCTGCAGAGGACTTAGGTCACCTCTGATTGGTCCTCTGTGTACAAACTGACCATCTATAAACAGGAACACAAAGAGACTAGATCCTGACCTTAAGGTACAAGATGTGACGTTGTTATCAGAAGTACAGGAAAAACAAACCAGCCAGGTTTTGGACCAGTTCAAGGACAACAATTTCTACAAAACATCTGTTAAAATGTGAGTCTTACTTCTGAGAAAGCCTCGGGTAAGTTCATAAAATTTACCTCTAAATTCCAGGAAAGAACCTGAAAGTTTTGAAAAACAACCTCTTACTTTGAAAAGCAGAAAGCAATTCAGAAAATCTGTCACTAAACATCCAATCAGCCCTGAATGGCTCTCAAAGTTAGTGCGCCGCCTTGGATTTAACCCACAGAGTTTCCATCTGCATCTCCAACCAACATCAGCTTCACATCCTGTTGCATTCACTGAACCTTGGAAACTTTGAATGTTTTCTGCTTTGGATTTATTGGCAGTAAATAAATTAATTGTTTTAAGAAGCTAAAACTTCCAAGCAGATCATTTGATGTTTTTCTTTCGAACAAATGAGTCCTAATTAACCGGGTCCATTTGGGTCGTAGCTCATCCAGCTCCGCCTGTCAGTGTGACCTTCTACCCAGCTTCACTATGGAGACACTTATGAGGTAATTAGTGCAGCTTGCAGCTCGGCCTCTGAGCTGGAGCTAATCCACCTGAGTAGGTCTGAACCGCAGAGATTACTTTCATTCAGAAAAAAGTTATTTAATGGGAATTCTGGTTCCCATATTCACTGGTTAATCCCATCTGTCTTCTTGTTGGAATATTAGCTTAATGTTTCTCTCTCAGCCATGTTTTAAATCTTCAGTTCTTGAGCGTTTACAAGTGATTTCTGGTGCAATTTTTCTCCATCCTGCAGCATCGATTGTCAATATTTTCACCAGAGAGAGTCGAGTCTCCGGATACTGGATTCTGATTCTCCAAAATACACAGAGCTGTGCAAAGGTGTTCACATTTTGTCACATTTCAACCACAAACTTACAAGCATTTTTGGCAAATCAACGCAAAAAAGTGCAAATACATAAAGTGGAATAAACCTGGGTGATTGTTTTCAAAAGATTTAGTGAATATAAATCAAGTTGCTTCGTTAAACTTTGAATCTCAGGTGACTGGAATAAATTTTAAAATATTGGCATTTGAATCAGGATTGGAAGTTGGGGGTCAAAACTTGTGAAAAACTTTAGTTGCATTAAACAGCTGCCTCCGCCTTAACTGATGTCAGATCTATACAGAAAGTAATAAAAAGTCACATTTATCATCATAAATAAGAGCAAATATTGCAAATATTTCCAAATGAGAACCACAAACATTTTGATTTTTATTGCAAAAAATCTACATGTATCACGAAAACCTGGAGGGACTGAAAAGATAAAATATGAATTAATTATAAGAATTCATTGATATTTTAATAGTTTGTGAACAAATTTTATCGTTTGACACTCCTGGAGTAAATGTAACCCAACTGCCAACATCTGACTGGTAAAATCGGTTTTCATATGTATTATTCACTTCATCTGACTGAGTTTGAATTACTTTGCAAAGAACAAAGAACTGAATTTCAGTTTCTTGATGTGTAAAGTTGTTAAAAACCCAAAAGATTTGCAGCTGCAGAGCTGATTACAGAAAATACCGACTCTGGAGAACGGAAAGAAACAAAAGCCACACGGAGGGATGGATGAGCTGAGAGTTTTCCTTGTGAAAAAGAAGATCACAACTGTTTTTCCAACTATTTAAAAGGAACGCAACAAACAGGGTAAAAATCAGCAGTTTTTCCCTGAGCATGAATGCAGCAGGAGACGGAAAAATCTGGTCAAATAAAACAGTTAATGAGGAAAACTGTTCAGAAGTGACATTAAAGGACCTGCGCTCTGCGTCTCAGAGGAAATACTCAGTGCCGTTGTGATCGGAGGTTTATGTGTCTGCTACCTCGTTATAATTGCCTCTGACTGGGGTTATCTCACTGCGGGTAATTGTAATAATTGTCTTCTTTCCTGTCATTCTACACCAACTTCCAGGAGAAACAAAGAAAAATATTCATATCTTCTTGTATTTAATATCTGGGAGTTTCGAGTAAAAAAAAAAAAAAAAAAAGCACTGCATATAATCAAAATTAATTAAATGATTTATTTAATTAATCAAAAACGAAGACAACAGAACAAAGTTCGGATGGTGAAAGGTTCAGTGCAGCAGAGGAAACTGTTATTTTTCATCCCTGAAACATTTCAGAGCACGAATAAAAACTCTGCATCGCGTCGTGCTGTTACCTCTGGCGGCATTTCACGTTACCACGGTAACAAATTCATCAAAAATGAGAAGCCAAGAACGGTCAGACAGCAGAATAAAGACACAAACAATGTGGCCGATCCGCAAGGCCCAATCTATTCAGTCTGATTCTACGCTTTGTGCTTAGTATCTATTTTAAATTATATTTTTTAGAATTTATAATTTCACTTTCTGAACCATTTCAAAGGTTTGTTGGAGTTTATTTTTACATGTTTGATAAATCTATTGTTCTTGTCAACTTCAGTTTAATTATTTTACATTGCTTAGTTTAGTTTATTGACAATAATTATTCATAAAATAAGAGTTATTAAAATGTTGCTAATATTTCCTGTTGGAAAACGTTAATTAAAAACAGAATGTATGATCCTTAATCTCATAAAATGAGAATTATTGGCCATTTAATTTTTAAAAATGTGGTAATATTTGACTCATTCATGATTCTTTTAGTAATTAAATCCTTTTGTTCACCATAACCACAGACCAGTAAAATATGGTTAATACATCAAACAAGTCTAAATGTAAAACTCCTCATTTCCTTAAATTATTTTACAAAACATTTGTTAGGATATTCCAATCAGTTATTATAAATAGTGATGGCTGTTGGCAGGAAAGATCTCATGTAGCAATCTGTGTTACAGTGGTTTCAAGAAGCCTCTGACTGAAGACAGTCTGCTTTCCCAAGACAGTTAGCAAATAAATTTGTAATTCAGCACATTTATGTCCTGAGTTTAAAAAACGAAATGTTTTAAGTCAGTTCAGATGTAACCTCAGGTATCGATGCATCACAGTTTAACAGGAAACTGAATTTAACAGAAATCACAAAATTAAAGTCAAAGTTTTTAAATGCCAGGGTGTTTTTATGCTTTGTTTGTTTCTGAGCTGAAAGCAGAAACATCCTGGCTGTGATGGGATGTGACAGGTCAATCTCTGCCACTCAGCATCCATCCCAGGGAGGTCCGCCCCAGGTTGCCACGGATACCGGCAGTCTAGCATGGTAGGAAGACACCTCCTCCTCTTCCTCGCCCCATGAAGGAGCGAGGCTGAGAATTAATTCTCCTTTGGACCTTATTTCTTCTTCCTGCTCGGCGGCAGAAGACGGCAGCGATAAGCCGGACTCAGATAGCCGCTGCGGCCGTGATGCAGCGCTGGAATTACCTTTAACTGCTCCGCTAATGTGAAAAGCGGGATGATGTATGTGAAGGTAATGACTGGGGCAGCGGCGGCGTCAGGCAGCTTTTACCTCCATGCAGGGTGAATAATAACCACTCAGGTCAGCTGCAGCGCTTTATTTCAGCTCACCTTGCAGCGTCCTGCTGCGGCTGCCTGAAGCCCGCAGATAAAACCAGAACCGAGTCAAACAAGGACACGCCGTGATAAGAAAACCCATCCTGCAGCTCACCGCACGCTGCTACAAATTATTCAATCTGTCAATTATCGACTTCTCTTCTTCTTTATGGTCTTTATGGTCTTTATGGTCTGTTGACCAAAACCACTCAGAGCTGGTTTTGGTCAACTTGAGCTGCCAAAACACAAAATCTTACCATCTATTTTATTTTTGTTTCTATTTCAAAACCACTCAAACTAGACAAAACTAACTCATAAGTAACTTTTTAGCAAAATATAGGAGCTGTTTTAAGTCAAAAAATCCAAAACATTGTTGAAAAAGTACAAGTTGAAATACCAGATTATTTACACGATCATAAGAGATTTTTCCCATAGTCTATAACAGGGTGCCAAACTCATTTTCATTTTGGGCCAAATCAAGATCGCGAATGCTCTTAAAGGGCCGGTTGTGCCAGAATGTATTAATAAAACCTGCTAAAAACAGTTTCTTAAATTCATTTCTTAAAATTAAATAATATTACTGAACATCTTTTCAGTTCCTCCAGAATTTCACGATTGTTTTTGTGATTTTTTTGCAATAAAAATCAAAGTTTTTGTGCTGCTAATTTGGAAATATTTGCAATATTTGCACTTATTTATGACAGTAAATGTGACTTTTTATGACTTGCCCAGCCCTAATTTCACACCAGGGGCCTCCAAGTTGGTCTCGTCTTTCTGATCCCAGCGTTCCCAGAGCGTTCGGACGCTGCCACCCCAGTGATTGATGGAGCTATTCTTGCTGTGGTGACCCGTTACGTAAAACCCCGTCAGACCCTAAAAATAAGAGCTGGCTTTCCAGGACGTTCATTGTTTGTTTTACTGCAGCAGCAGCAGGAATCCGAAGCCCCCTGACCGCCCGGCCCGCGATCCGCCGCGCGACCCCTCCCACATTAGTCACATTAGAGCCGGCCACGTGCGGCGGTGCATGAAGGTTATTGACGTTTGGCTCAATGTGACGACGGAGGGAGGGAACCTGGAAGTGCCCGGTTTCCAAACAACCAATAGGAACCAAGCAGAGAGCCAATCAGCAGACAGAGATCCAAAGTAAATATAAAACAACAACAGAGTTCATAAATCTGAAAGTTTGTGGAACTTAAATGAAGAAACACATCTTAAATCTATATTTTTCACTTTATAATCTTCTGTTTTATCTCAGATTTTAGACTTTTTAAGACCACTATGAATGACTTTTAAAACCTACATCATGTCAGAAATTTTCAAAAACTATTGCATAGTTCATAAGTAGTGCCTTTTTGACAGATGCAAAAAGACAGAACCCTCTGGTAAGCTAGCTAGCAAGGGTTAATTAGCAGCTAATTAGCAGTAGCAACTAGCCTCCAGTCACAGAATATAATGAAGATATATTTGTCAGATTTAAATTTTTGCCTGATAGCAAAATCCAACAGCAAAAATAATGGCATAGAAAATATGAGATTACGTAATTCCGCCAGAAATCTGCAAAACTGCTGAAACACTGAAAACTTCAGAGCTGCTCTTATGTGTCACTGAGCAAAAATTGTCAACCAACAGCCTGTAATATACTGTCTTCAATAATCTTTTTTAGTGGCAAAATATTGTCAAGGATAAAGGAGAAGCAGGTCGATACTTTTAAAGGGGCGGTAAAATGTAAAATCTATTTTTTTTGCTTTACATCATATTATTAAAGTTGTTCCCTCATCAAAATCAAACTTGGAGTGCTGCTTTGGTTCTTTCACGCATGTTTGAGAAATCCTTTATCTCCACTGCAACCATTCAGCTGTGCAAAATGTCTGGGTGGACTTAGCTCCGCCTTCAAGACGTAGCTCCTCCCCCACTCAGCTCCTTCAGACTAGCCAGGAGTAATTAGCAAACCCCTGGCAGAACTGAGCATTTGATGAGCTCATTATAGGAGCTACTTCCCAGTGCAATGCTGGTATAAATGTGGCTAAAGGGTTAATGTAGCCGCCAGGTTCTGATGACTTCCTGAAGGTGAAGTTTCAGAACGAGTCGGAGCTTTTTAAAGAGACAGAGACCCAATCCCAAAGCGTTAACTTACAATTTCAAATTTCTTTTAAGTCATATTTGACATATGCAGCATTTTTATAACAAATGAAGGCAACACAGTTACTTTATTATGCTATAAAATGTGCCTTGAAATTACATATTACTGCCCCTTTAATGTTTTCATCAATTAATATTTAAATATGTCGGGTTTTTTTACGGCCCACTCAGAACCACTTTAGATTAGGTTTTTAAAGTGAAACAAGAAAAACAACCCAAAGCAAAATTTATGTTCGTCCTTTCGGGAACAGGAACAAACATGATCCAAATGTCTGTCTGTGTGGAAAACCTTCAGTTCCTGAGGTCGACCGCGTCTTATTTTGTCTCTGGCAAACCCGTCTTCAAACCTGCAGCTCCACACATGAATAATCGCCTCCATTAAGGCAGGAAACTAAGGCGCAGTCATTGTTTGTGCTGCTTCCCTTTGAAAACATCGTAAAGACACCCTGACAGTGAATCATGAGCGCATCGAGCGTGTGATTACAATCTTCACCACGCATTCTAACGAGCCCGCCGTTACGTCACAGCGCTGTTTCCATCGGTTGTGATTTTATACGACGGTGCGCGCGCTTGTCTGACGGCTTCACCGGCCGAGCTAACGGAGTCTGGAGAGAGGTCATGGCTGCACGTGTGAGGAGGCTTTTTATAACAGCAGCACACACTGATTTATTTCAGGGGTTTGCAGAAACAGCAGGGCTGAAGGTGAGGACGACCAGACAGGAAACATGATCCTTTTCTTTGATAAAGACTGGATGGACTGATCGGAACAGCTTTGACCGATTGGTAAAACGATGCAGACCTGAACCCAGAAAAATCTACACAACTGAACCTCAAATGTTACTTGATGCAGCGGGAAAATATGTCATCTCTCTGCATGCCGACAGTCTGTGGGTGACCTGGGTAATTTCCTAATGCGTCCCTGTGGAAAGGAGCGATTCCTTGGTGAGCGCTGAGGTCACCTTCACCTGCAGGTGTGTCCAGAAAAAAAACAAGGAAAACCAGTTTACTGCTGTGCCACAGCTGCACAGATGCTGAGAGGAAAAAATACTTGAAACTCAGATTCACCCACAAGTTAAAGTAAAGCAGAGGAAAAGCAATTCTTAGTTTTTGGAAGTGTTCAGGCTTCTGTGTTTGATGGTGGACCCAAATGCAGATGTGGTAGATGAGGAATGTTTTAATAAAAAATGATCAGAACTTACAAAAAACAAAGAAGAACGTAGGGAGCCAGAGAAGAACAAAAACATAAATTCAAGGGAAAACATCAGCAGGGTAAACCGGGGAAGAGACGGCTGATACTGAACAGAGAAACTTTAAACTTCACAGGACAGCAGAAAGAAAAATATAATTTTTCAACAACACTTATATCCATCTTTGGTTTCTATGGTGAAATTATTTTTTCATTACTATTATTATTTTACAGATTACAAGCAGATAACGTTAATGGAGAACGTTGTGATTTCCTACTGTTATTGTTTCTAACAAAGTTCAGTTTATAAATAAAAGATAAACTTTTTTTTTTGTTATAATTATTAATGCTGGAGTTCCACAGGGTCGTGTATTCAGCCTCTCCAGCTTTTTAACTATCATAAAGCCAATTGGTAACATAAATGTCTGCTTTATTTAGAAAAACATATCCATAGTTATCTCATGAATAATAGTAAATCATCTTAGTCCAGTAAGATCACTGCATTTTACCAATCAAGGAGGAAAATGAACAAAGATAAAATATTTTGAATGGGATAAAAACAAGAGAACTAAGCAGAATGATGGGGAGTTTAATGTAGAACTACAACATCCTATAAAATGTAATGTAAATGGAAAAAGACTTATTTGTGTGCTGATTTCATGATGTATTTGTTTGACGCAAACCCTAAAAAAACAACAAAAACGTCTGACCTTACAATAAGTTTTGTTTTCCTGGGGAAGATTCACTCAAACCACAAAGCCTAAAAGTCTGTAGGACATCTTCAAATTAAGTAAAAGTAATTATTTCAGGTTAACAGATTTTAAAGCTGCTATTCAAAGTAAATCTTCTTCTCTAATTTTACCTGATTTGATTATGAAGTAGCTGATCCCAGATCAGTGAGTTTAAATGAAATCAAATCGTGGGAAACGGCTCAGCTGCGGCGGCTCATTTACATTGGAGTGTGGGATTTCACCAGTGGGGAGGTGTCCCACTTTACTTCCAGTGTTCAAGTCATTCATGTCCTAATTCTATTTCACGCTAATTCAGTCTCATGTATGAAGCGTCTTCACAGCAAGAATGGGACCAGTAAGCATCTGCTCCTCACACTCCTGAATTATTGCTAAACATCTCTGTTGACGACGTTTTCTAAAGTAAATCTGGAATTAAAGCAGCTTTTTATGAAATACCAAGAAAGCAGCATTTATCTTACCCTGATAAATCATAAACGAACCTTCAAATTCTGATAAAATGTCGCTGTGCCACATTTTCATCATACATAAGCTGGAGTTCTGCAGAATAAACACAACAAGCTTCTGACTATTTTTCAAACCCAACTCCTCTAAGTGACCCAGAACAGCACAGTTCAAACCTCCGGCTCTCTGACATCCATTATGGTGACAAGGATAATTTTTTCAGGCTGGGAAAGTTCTGTTTGCTCTGTTTGGATATGAAAAGGGGCAGATTTAATATTTTAATCCCAGAGGTGGGTGAAACAGTCCATGAACAACCTGAAGACGAGGTGACTGTGTTGGAGTGTCCCATAAACTTTAAAGAGGCCAAAATTATGATAAATAACAAAAATCAAATGAATTCAGGTCTTATCTTTGGACAGAACCAGGAATAATCAGGTGTCGTGGCTCAGTTTCAGTTATTACTGCTAGAACCTAGAAATCAGGCCCAAAATCTGGGTTTGAACCTTCGCAGACGCATAAAGACAGTTACAAAATCAGCCTTCTGCCACCGGAAACACTGTTATTACTCTATAAATCACTTAACAGCTCAGCACCAAACGACATTATCAACCTTCCAGACCTCCGAGGTCTGGAAGGAGCCGCATGGAGAAGCAACATTCAGCTTCTATGCACCACAATCTGGAACAAACTCCCAGAAACAGCTGAAACACTGAGCACCCGCTTGTTTTTAAACCATAATAAATGGAACATTGATCAACATATTTGATGTGTATTGATGATTTTGATCAAGGTTTCTCAGATTGGTGACTGCATGTTTTTATGACTCTTTATTTTTATGCTTTTATCATGCATTGCACTTTGAACTGCAAAAATGTGCGACACAAATAAACTTGACTTGGTGTTAAGATTTGCCCCTTTAAGGGTTAATCCAGATGTTTGACGTTTCCCAGCAACCTGAAACATTGTCTGAGCTGCAGGTCCATCAGGAATGATGGACCGGAGTGATGTTTCACCAACATGTGGAGAGAAATGTTTCAAACGCGCAGCTGGTGTGTGTGTGTGTGTGAGAGTGTGTGTGTGTGTGTGTTGATGTTGCCGGCGATGAGCTCACAGGATGCTGGGAATGAGGTGGTGTGTTGCTGCAGAGGCTGCAGCCAGCTGGAGTTGGGATTTCGCCATGAGTCAAACGATTTGGGTCGGAGTAATGAGACAGACACACGGAGAGAGGATGAGTAAGAAAGATTTTAAAGTGGATTTGGAAACAGGAAGACAGGTTGCTGCACCAATTCCCTTGAAGTTTCCAAACGGTATAAAGGAGCTAATAAACAGCCGGCGCAACCAGCTATAACTCTTGGTTTTCCGTCTGGCTTTAACAGACTCCTCACTGGTTTTGGTTTCAGTGAAGTTTCTGCAGATTTCACCAACTCAAATTTAAGACTTTTTAAGAGTTTAAGGATCATTATGAATGGAATGAAAGACTTATATCGCCATAAAAATATGAAAATACTTTTTAACTTACACATGATAGAAGCTGAGTTAGTTAGCTAGTTCGCTAATTAGCAAGGGTATGCTAGCAGTGAGTTAGCGGTAGCTTCAATTGTCTCAAGTCACAAAGCGCAACAAAGATATCTCAGTGCAACTCAAACTTTTTCCAGACAGAAAAGTCCCACGAGAAAAAAATACATAAAATATACAAGATTCAATAAACCTGTCAATACAAAATGTTAGCATTTAAGGTGAACTTACTTCTTTATGTAAAGAATTTAAGACAGTTAAGGAATATCTACAATTCCTTCCTAATTGTAGACAGAAAGGAAGGAAGGAAGGAAGGAAGGAAGGAAGGAAGGAAGGAAGGAAGGAAGGAAGGAAGGAAGGAAGGAAGGAAGGAAGGAAGGAAGGAAGGAAGAAAGAAAGAAAGAAAGAAAGAAAGAAAGAAAGAAAGAAAGAAAGAAAGAAAGAAAGAAAAGAAAGAATCATTACAGATTTATATTTATGTATCCGGTAACATAAACTATACTAACTTCGCCACACAGTTCAGATTAACTCTAACATGATGCATTCAAGTCTGTCAACATGTGTATAAGTTTAAGGGTGTAAAAACTTTTGCAGTCTCAGTATCTGTATAAAAATGAACTTGATGCAGTTTGTGTCTCTGTTCCTGCTTCTGTTCCTTGTTCATTTATTTTCTGAATGACTCCCCCCTCCTCCCCTCCTCGGGGTCAATCCATGGGAAAAGAAAGTTTTCCTGCAGCCCTGAGAGAAATCCAGTTATTTTCGGACAACACGTCACCGGTTTTAGTTGCAGCCCAGAAACTTCTTTCCATCATCCAGCTCGCTTTCTTCTCTCTCTCTCTCTCTCTCTCTATGAACTTGTTGCACAGCTGTGTTGTTCCCTGTTCTCACGCACGGCGCCGCACGCCCGCAGCGGCGCACACATGAGCGGGCAGCTTGAGGAAACGTCAGCAGGTTTCGGCTCGCTGCGTGACATTGCGGTGCCCGTTTTCCTTTCAGCGAACGACTCAAGGATGGACGCGTGACGCACCGAGCCACAGGTATTCATTTAGCGGGGATCGTTGAACATTTCTGCGGGATTTTTGCATGAAATCTCTTCCATTTTTGGAGGTTTATTCCTCAAGATGCATGGTTATATTTTGGAGCGTAAACAGCGACCCATGTGATAACCTTGAACCAACAGGTTCATTACGCACGACACTTTCTGTCGGAAAATAAAATTTTTTCTCAATTGTGACTCATTTATGGTCATGAAATCAGATTAATCTCGAGCATATGTGCTTGCATGTGTGTTTTTATTTCCTCCTCAGTGAGGGAGCGTGCACACACGTCAGCTCGGGGAGGGCAAAGCCTGCTTAAAATGCAGCGAATGTGACAGCCGAGCCCACAGTCCAGACTACAGCAGCGCCTGGACGGAAAGGTGAAGTGGGGCGGGGGCGGGGGGCACCAGCAGCATGACCGTGGTGCCCGGGGAGAACCTGGATGAGACGGTGGCACTGGCCGCGCTGTCCGCCCAGGATGTGTACGACCCGGAGCGAGCCGACAACCAGGAGTGCTGCGAGCGGGTGGTCATCAACATCTCCGGGCTGCGCTTCGAGACGCAGCTGAAGACCCTGGCCCAGTTCCCCGCCACTCTGCTGGGGGACCCGCGTAAAAGGATGCGCTTCTTCGACCCGCTCAGGAACGAGTACTTCTTTGACCGGAACCGACCCAGCTTCGATGCCATCCTGTACTACTACCAGTCTGGCGGACGGCTCCGGAGACCCGTCAATGTGCCGGTGGACATCTTCATGGAGGAGATCAAGTTCTACGAGCTGGGGGAGGAGGTGATCGAGAACTTTAAGGAGGATGAAGGGTTCATCAAGGAAGAGGAGCGGCCGCTGCCAGAGAACGAGTTCCAGCGGCAGGTCTGGCTCCTGTTCGAGTACCCGGAGAGCTCCGGACCCGCTCGGGGCATCGCCATCGTCTCCGTGCTAGTAATCCTCATCTCCATCGTCATCTTCTGCTTGGAGACCTTACCCGAGTTCAGGGAGGAGGCCCGGATCTTCGAGGGGATGATCCCGACAAACGGCACCGCGGGCCCAGAGCCGCCGAACCCGTTCACGGACCCGTTCTTCATCGTGGAGACGCTCTGCATCATCTGGTTCTCCTTCGAGCTGCTGGTCCGGTTCCTCGCCTGCCCCAGCAAGCCCGCCTTCTTCAAGAACATCATGAACACCATCGACATCGTGGCCATCATGCCCTACTTCATCACGCTGGGTCTGGAGCTGGCGGAGCACCAGGGCAACGGCCAGCAGGCCATGTCGCTGGCCATCCTGAGGGTCATCCGCCTGGTCCGGGTCTTCCGGATCTTCAAGCTCTCGCGGCACTCCAAGGGGCTGCAGATCCTGGGGAAGACGCTGCAGGCCAGCATGCGGGAGCTGGGCCTCCTCATTTTCTTCCTGTTCATCGGCGTCATCCTCTTCTCCAGCGCCGTGTACTTTGCGGAGACCGACGACCCGGAGTCGGGCTTCAGCAGCATCCCGGACGCCTTCTGGTGGGCCGTGGTTTCCATGACGACGGTGGGCTACGGTGACATGTGTCCGGTGACCATCGGTGGGAAGATCGTGGGCTCCCTGTGCGCCATCGCCGGAGTCCTCACCATCGCGCTTCCGGTTCCGGTCATCGTCTCCAACTTCAACTACTTCTACCACCGGGAGACCGAGCACGAGGAGCAGTTCCAGTACACGCACGTGACCTGCGGGCAGCAGCAGGCGCCGTTCGGCGAGTTCAAGCGGAGCGACAGCCGGCCGTCGCTGTCCAAGTCCGACTACCCGGACAGCGAGGACGCGGACTCCGTCAAGTACACGAACTGCAGCCCGCACAAAGCGTACGGCGGGAAGCTGACGGACGTCTGAGGCTTGTTTCCTCCATCAGAGGGAATGTTTTCAGTTGGATCCCCTCTCCACTCCCGACACGGTCTTCCATCCAGCAGGACAACTGATCAGCCTCTGTAGCACTTTACTGTCATTAGTGAACAGCTTTAAGGTTTACATTCTTCTGACACGGGACCAAATTAAAACTCAGTCTAAAACTTAAACAACAACAAC
The DNA here is from genome assembly GCA_922788865.1 of Poeciliopsis turneri. NCBI lineage: Eukaryota > Metazoa > Chordata > Actinopteri > Cyprinodontiformes > Poeciliidae > Poeciliopsis > Poeciliopsis turneri. Next base: position 731,080 of record CAKLNU010000303.1, on the reverse strand, counting down.
AAAAACAAAACGAGAAAACCCTCATTGAATTAAACACAAACAATCTGGCGTGAAGCTTTTTCCAATATGGCAACGCCATCGTGTGGTCAAAGCGGATCACTGCGCCGCCGTGACAGATGCAGTTTCCATGGCAACCTTCCAGACTTTTCTGTTGTTGTCTGGTGCAGGAGCAAAAAGTGAGGAGGCTCCAAACCACCATGTTGTGGAAGCATCCATGTTGTTTAAAAAAAAAGCACCACAAAAACTGAGACGCTCTGCAGCTAATTACTGACCACAAGTTCAAAAATAATTAAATACAATAAAATATTAAGATTATAGCTTTCAGCAGCAATTTAATACATTAACAATTCATTTGTAGATGTTTTAGAGCTCAACTTTGTCTATGGTGGATATAAATATGTTACAAAATATAATTTAAAGAAAAATATATAGAGTAAGAAATGAAAATGAAAAATCAAGTATTAACAGAAAATACTAAATTATATCCACTCTTTATAGTTGTACAGTAGCACAAAAAGGTTAAAATAGAAACATGAATTGTAATACATAAATTAAAATGAAATTTCATTTTTTAGGGGATTTTAAGATAAAATGCAAATCAAGAACTAGTTTAAACTATAAAATTGTATTATTTAAATGAGTTCAAATCTGAAAAGCCATCAAACTTTTCAACAAATCATTACAAGTGAAATATTTTTGGTTTTAAAATAAATAATGAATAATAATTCAGTTTTAATGCACAAAAAACAAGAATGTATAAAGAAATTAGGAAAGAAAACATCAAAGGGTTTTCCTTTAACTGAGTTTAGAAATAGTAATGATAAAAAAAATCCCAAACTCAAATAGTTTTTTTAAAATAAATTTAAAGTATTTAAAATAAAAAGAACAGTCCCTTGCTTTCACAGAGATCCCCAGTGGTTCTGATCCATACCTGATCCGAGCTGAAGGCCCTTAAGTGTCGGAGCTTCCTGGTCCAGCAGCACCTGGACTCACCTGGACAGCAGGCGGCGCTGCTGGAGACAAAAACAGAGGATTTTCAACATGCCTTTAAAAACCTTCACTGGAGTTTATCAGACTGATGGATGTTTGAAGGAAAAGTCCGACGGCTCTTCAGCTCAGACCAACATTCAGTTCTGGTCCCACCAGGTGAGCCATTGAACGTTGTGTTGTCACTTCCTGTCTGACCAACATCTTGCACACAACATTTTAATCAATAAGCAAATTTAGAGAAAGATTTGGTTTAGAAATCCAGAATCAGTTCCTTCATTTGGCCAGATGGGGGCAGTACAATTAATTTTGATCAGTTTTTCCTGTTGTACTAAGACAAAATGTACTTTTTCATTATGATTGTTTCTTTAAACAATCATTTTTTAAGTTAAAAAGCAGAGAAAATAGAAATTCAACCTGATATTAAGAAAGTTTCAAAGAGCAGTTTTAGGGGGAGAAACAAAAGCACAACTCAGTGTAAAACATTAAGATCTATCACAGAAGAACTTCAAAATAAAGCGAAGCCACCAGAGCTGTTAGAGGTTCGGACTTCCTGTTACACGCAGTTGTTCTGCATCATAACAAAAACAAATACAGATTATTGTCATTTCATGGAAAAAAAATAGCAAGAAAAGAAAAAGAAGTTGTGCAACTCAAATTCATTAAATTAAAAATGCAAAAGGATTTTTTTAGTTTCAAAAGTTTCATGAAATCTATATATTCCTTAAGATCCAAAACATAAAAAAAGAAAGAAAAAGCTTTGGATTGTTGCCTTAGTAAAAGAAAAATCACAACCTCAAATCAGTTTATTTCTGGTTGGTCAAATTTTTAGTTTGGTCTCGTTGTCAGGTGGCCGAACAAAGTCATTAGAAGGGCCTCAGATGGCCCACAAGCCACACTTTGGACACCCCCGACCAAAGGGATTTTCCTACAGGTTTAGTAGTGATCAGGACAAAACACACAAAATGACTTAACTACCAGGAACGGTAGATACAAAAAGACCCAAAAACAGCAGAAGAAGCATAAATGATGTTCGACAGTCCAGTAAATCTATTAAAACTTGAGAAAACAAGCTACTAAAGAACCAAATACAGAGCAGGATGATATTAGCTGCTTTTATGATGTTTCATTCACAGCTGAAAAAAGATTCATAGAACTGCATTAGATTTCAAATCTGGACAAACAGAAACATTCAGCAGCTCCTGCTGGTTGTTGTTGTACTACTGTCGGCCTGCAGGTGGCAGCAGAGACTCTCAGAGTTTTTTATTCTGTTTTAATGCAAACACTTTTTAAAGCCTTTTTATGCCTCTATTTAACTTAGAATAATTTTCCAGCAACATCAGCAGACCTTAAAAATCCAATATGATAACATTATTCACACTAAACAGTGAAGTTGTTGAAGGAAATCACCAGAGTTGTGATTTCTACAGCGCCAAGATGTGACGTCTGTCCTGGTTTCTGACCTCACGGCTCATTAAAAGTCATGCAGAAGTTTCAGAAGTTGGATCTGAATCTGCAGGATGATGGGAGGAAACAAGAGCCGATCAGGTGGAAGATCTCAGGCTCAAGTTAGACAGAGAGAAAATGAGGAAAAGGAGTAAAACTGACAAATTGCAGAAAGACAGAAAGAAGAGGAGGACATCAGTCGGTCATGTTACGTAACGCAGCGTCTCCATCCTGACAGCTGCAGACATGACAGCTCCAAGAAATATTAAACTAACTGCTTCCACCTGGAGGGATTTACTGCAAACTTCCTCCTCATGTGAACCGGAGCAGGCAGTTCTGCTCTGACAGGTGTCGTTAGTGTCTGTGTCCGCGCTGTCCCAAAGCCTCAAGGTCTCACCTGGAAAACCTCTGGAGTCCAGAGGAGACGATGCAGGGACAGACAAACACACGTTTCCACAGCCAGCTGATAAGATTCACCATCAGAAGCTTCTAGACCTGATTTCTACTCGCAAAATAAATACATTTGTAAATATGTTCAGAAAAATCACAACAACAGAACGTTATTAAGCAAGTGTCTCATTAAAAAGCACAAATTAAACGGAAGAAAACAACTTACAAATTCCTTTATTTTTTATTTAATTTTATACTGAAACAGGTATCTAAAATATAGGGCAAAAAAAGGAAAAACATTATAATAGTAAAATAAAACAAAACAAAAAATTATCTAATGGAATAATCTTTTTAGAAATAAAACATCTAAAAACATTTTCTTTAGAGAAAAGAGAAAAAAATATTTGTAAAAAAGCTGCATTTTTCTCAAGTACAGAAAAAAACTTCTGAAAATTATTTAATGAAGTTAAAATTTATTATCATTAAAATGTTTTTTTAAGTGTTAAAACAGAGATAAAAAGTACTGTAAAAAATATTCAAAATTATTTAATGAAATATAATAAAATAACACATTTAAAACAAAACGTTTGTTTTATGAAAACAAAAATCAACCATTTTCCCCAAGAGCCTAAAAACTTTCTTTGTAGCTGTTTTATTGCAGATATCAACATTAACTTTTGACTAATGATGGTGCAAAGAAAACAGAGAAAATCAGTATTTTAATCACTTTTAAAAAAGGTTTTGAAAGACAAATCATAATAGTGCAATAAAATTAAATTGACCAAAAATCATTTTTCTTGATTTGTCAGAAAGTTCAAACTTGTTCCAGTTTTTATTATAAACATTAAATAACTTTATTTTAAGAAATGTAACAAAAAATATACTAAGCTAAACTGGACAAATGTATGCATATAAAACATCACTGCAATTTAAATGTTAATTATTATTTATTTAACATTTCAACTAAGTAAATTGCTTAGTTTTCCTTTAATCTATTTAAGGAAAAAAACAAAAGAAATGCAAAACGGCGCTCAACTTTATCTGCATCACCAAAGTGTTTCAGTTTTCAGTCAAATTAAACTTTTTCCCGTTGAGCCTCGTGGATTTATGTCAGAATAATTCAGAGTAAAATCAGAGAGTGCAGAGCGTTCAGGCTGTGTTTCATTCAGCCGCTGTTATTTAAAGGAGGCTTGATGAATTACAAACACGCAGGCTTAAACTGTCTGAGCAGCTGCTTAGCAACAGGATCACAATAACATGTTGTTTACATACGCAGCTCCTGTAGGTACAGACCGACTGTAGCGCCTCCTGCTGGCTGAAAAGTTTAGCTTTTTCTTTTTTATACCATGGAAAAAATTCAAATCTAATGGAAATCAGAGGCAGGAGTCCATTTCCTGGTTTAGAAAAATGATGGCCTTCTATTCACACTCTATCTCCATGGCAACAGTGGACACTCCAACCTGATTGGGCGGCTTTCAATGCTACTTCCACCATGTTGTTTTGCTGTAGCAACGAGAAAATACACTTTGAAAAGATCAATTAATGGTTTTATGAATTGAGCAAAGAAAAATCGATCGAAATCAATTAGGATACATTTTTAAAGATGGCCGACGGGAACTGGGTGAATCTGAGCAACATGTTGCAGGACAGCAGAGAGGCAACAAAACCCAACGAATGGAGGGATGAAGATTTAAACAAGACAGAAGAAGATAGAATGAAGGAAAAGTGAAATAAAAGTCTAAACTTAACAATTAAAGAAGAAATTAGAAAAAATAACCAAAAATTCAACCAAAAATAACCACAACACAAATAAGGAGGGGACAGAGGTAGGAAGGAGGAAGGAGAAATGGAGGAAGGGAAGGAAGGACACAATGAAGGAAGAAAGAAAGGGAATAAAAGAAAGGAAGAAAACAATGACAGTGGTGGAGAAAAGGAAGGAAAGAAAGAAAGAAAGGTCATAAGGAAGGAAATTAAGGACATAAAGAGGCATCAAGAAAGGGAGGAAGAAAAAGAGACAAAGAAAGAACAAGAATGAGGAAAAACTGACAGAAATGTCTTTCCATGGTTGTAAAACACAGAAATATTTGCATATTAATCAAATAAAAATTTGATCGAGTTCAGAAAGAATGACAACTATAAAACTTTCATCTTTATAACCAGCAGCAGATAAAGGTTAAATTAAAATATTAAATACATTAAACAAAGCCGACGTCTTTCTAATCTTTACTGAAAATATTCAAAAACGTCTCCATCGATCGTATTTCAGGCTCTGCATGTTCGTCTCTTGGCGTCTATTTTTAGCTTTACTACAGAGAACCAGTGCAGCCCTGCTTCAAGATGCCAGCTGATAAAACCTGCCTGCAGTGGAGCGTAGACAGCACACAGAACCAGCACCAGCCTGCAGCACACAACCTGCATTTTCAGCATGCAACCTGCAGCACACAACCTGCAGCTTCAGCATGCAGCCTGCAGCACACAACCTGCAGCTCCAGCATGCAGCCTGCAGCACACAGCATGCAGCAGGTTTCCGGCTTGGACTGCTAGCCGCCAGCGCGTCCCGCTAAATAAACACACATAAAAGCCAAAAAATGTTCATCATCTTAAAGACTTAAACAAAATTAGAATTAATCTTAGGTGTAAACGACAGAAAGTAGAGAAATAAATACATCTGTCATGATAACAATAAACTGACTCAGAAATGACCACAATTAATTAATAATAATAATTTTGTTCGATAATTTATGTAATAATTTATTTAAACAAATTTAATTATTTCTTTAAAAAATAATACTATTTTTTTAAACAGAAAACATCATTTAATCTTCCATCTTTAAATCTAAACCATTGAGGATGATGTCGATGATGATGTCACTGAGAACAGCCAATAGCAGCACAACTGTTTATTTCACTACATAAGACTAATCAATCAAATTGATCTGGAGATCAGAGGAGTGTGAATATCAAAAATATCCACAGTGACCAGATTATGAGGAGAAAATATCCAAATGGTGACACATCTGTGAGGCTCGTTGGCGCCGCAGCGTCAGTGAGAATCAGTATCAATATGTGATTTGATCTAATGAGGAGAATCAATTTATCAGCTTCAGCTCAGATTCTTAGAGGTAAAGCTCCGTATGTCAGATCATGAGTCATTTCCGAGGGTAAATTTTTAATCAGTGAGTGAATTCAATAATTAAGCCGACAGTTTAACGGTCAAGCCAATCAGATTTTCCTGAATGTGAGAACAGGAAGTGAATTTTTCACTATTTCTCAGATTATGACTGGATGTGGTCATAATAAACTCAAAATATCAACAGATATAATCGTTTGACCTCTTTGCACTATAATGTTATTACAGATCTTTGCTTTGTGGATTAAATGCAGAAAGATTAAAACTGGCACTGACATAAAAATGACATCCAATATTAAATCTGCTTTCTGAGCTGCAAATAACGACTATTTTAGTTATCAGTTAATCAATTATTCTGGCGATTAATCAATTAATCAGATAAAAACAATTTACATTCCACAGATTTTCATTAACTGTTTAGGCCTTTTGTATACAATATTAGAAATACATTAAAATACAAGAATAAAAAACAATTAAATTTCTATTTTTAAATAGAAAAATAAGCATTTTACTACATAAGTATTTTTAATTATTATTTTCTCCTGGTAAAACCGTTTTTAGTCAATTCCCACCAAGAACTTTTTTGAAAGTGTTGGATTTAGTAAAAGTTTAAAGTCCAAGTTGCTGCAGCAAAAACATAACTAAGAAAGTTGCTATGGAGACGTAGCGACCTTCAAATCTGCCTCTGTTTGCTGCAGCTCTAATCAGATAAAACATTTACCATCTTTCATTAAATGATTCTTTTTCTTCCTCTTTTTCAGGGAAAGATTGACGAACTCACTAACCCACTCCAGCTGCCACCATCCTCCTCATCCTCTCCTGCTTCCCTCCTCTGATGAAGAAAAAAAAACAAAGCTTGGATTAAAGACAAAAACAAAACTTCACGGGAAACTCGGCTTACGCTCAGATTTTTACAGAGCACAGACTCTGAGGTACGACTCAAACGTTACTACTTGAATCATCAGCTACGTCCTGCATATACTTAGATGTTGTTTGGGAGGTTTATCCTGTTGCTGTAGAGAACAAGAACTTGTTGTTGCTGTCTGTATGTCGCATATCATATCCAAACCAAATCACTGCATGCTTGGAAAGTAGAGCATGAAAACAGAAGAAATGTGGGAACAACATCGACAGCTTGCAGACACGGAGAAGTTATCCTGTCAGACAGATGACTAGTTTTTTAAAGTATCATACTGTATATGTTTTATACCGGGAGGCTGACATGGTGAATTATTTTGTAGATTTTTAACATGTTTTTATTTTTTTTGCCTTGGTGAAAACAAAGCAGCTCTAGCAGGCAGCTCTGATGAACATGTCTGCACCAGTGGGAGGAAAAATGGGGGTAAAAGTGTGAAAATGCATTAAATCCAGACAACCAATTATATCTGAATGTTCCTGTTTGGATCTCTGATCAGAATGCTGTATACCTGATTTATCACTACCTCAGTGTCAACTCACTGAAAAAATAAGCTTTAACACCTGAAGGACTGATTATTATCACCAACAACGCTGTAGTTATCTGAAATGTTCTCAATTTAACCTCTAAAATATACAAAGAACTAAACTGTAAAGATGTTTTCACCTTGACATCAGGTAGAAAAGCACATTTAGAGAAAATAAATGAGCCTCAGATGTCCAGCCTGAGTGAGAAAAGCAGCTTTTTTGCACATTGTTTTGTTTTTGCATTTTCTGTTAGCTTAAAAGGCAATAAGGTCCTGCAGAGTGGCTCTGCCTGTCTTAAACATTTAACAAGAATCAGTCCAGCACAAATTTAAATTTGAAATAGATCTGAAATTTGGGAAGACAAATAAACTGGGGAACGGTATTATTGCTCAAATTTCTCTCAAATTATCTAAAAGACACACATTTGTTTGGAGCACAATGAGCTGCAGGTGGAAACAAACCCCAAAGATGGCCATGTTTTTCTTTGTGGTTCATTTTAGCTTCTTAATTTTTATTTACAAATATTTGAGGTTTAAAAATATAAAAACAAAATGACTGACAGATTTACGTGTCAGTCAGTCATAAATGCTAACTACTTTCAGTTTCCCTCTGGAACGAACCTGAAAATAATATATAAAAACTCATTTGAGAAATATTGGATCTAAAACGCTAGGAGAATTTTAAGCTTTTGTAAAATAAATCACTGTTTTTCAGTATAATACAGAAAATCAGATGGTTACCAGGGATTGGACGTCGTTGCTAACCCGTCACAGTGATGTCAACATTTTGTTTTGGGTAAAAATCCCATTCAGAAACTGCTGACAATCAAGAATAACAGAGTTACTACATTTTGACGTTGCTGATATATATCAGTGTATCATCAGCATAGAAGATGATTTGGTTTTACGAAATCAAATTAAGGGTTCTTTTTTTAAAGAGCTTGGGATATCACATCACATGAGGAGTTGCTATGGTAACTTTAACACAGAATGACGTCCATACTTTGACATCAAAGATAGGCTACACCATGGGGGGTCCTTGCAGGTTGTTGGAAATCTAGTTGGATTTATTAAGAAACACTTTCACAATTTAAATTTTATTATCATATTGGTAATCTATTTCTGAAGTTGGGCATCTGAAACGGGGCGGGCCATGACGGCCTCATGCCTCGGCTGTGACCCAGTCATGGCTCAGCATGGCACGTTCTGGCAAGTCGCTGCATTTTGTCACAGTTTAGGACAGTTATGTTAGCTTGTGGTGCCAACATGAGCATATGTGGTAAAATCAATGTCGAACAATGCTGCTGATGGTTAGCCGAAGATCTTGGTAGAACATGAGTGGTTCTGATCATCGTCTTGGAGAGGTCACATTTTTGGGGTTGCAGTGTGAAGCATTACCTTCGTTGGGGTGTTTAAGCATCTACAAACTTTTCCTGCAAGGCTGTGATTGGTTATTGTCGTGATGTCAGTGTATCCTTGAAGTCCCAGCATGGCTTGGCTATTGTCACATGAAACAGAACTGACCACAATAGCTTCATGCTAGACTACAACCAAAATTACGACGATGTAACGGTGGTGGAGAAGTGCGAATGGGAATCTGAGAAAGTTGTGCAAAGTCAGAGCCCAGAATGTGTATCAATCATCAGGTTTCCCCCAGAAAACCTGGTAAGCCCGGTAGTTGTGACGCTCGGCAGTCATTGTCACGTCAGGCCAGGTTATGGCTGACAAAGTTGTTGGGATGACCAAAAGGTTTCCCAGATTTTCTCAATTTGAGTTGGAGGAACGATAATTATACAACCATAAAAGTTGCCCAAAGTCAGCAGCTTCCCTCCAGAAAATCAAACATCGTACAGAAAAACTGTAAACTTTATTGTATCTTTTTCTGTCAAAAATCTGAGCAATTGTCACGCAGTGTTTTAAAACCGTGTAGAAATGTTATCACAAAGTTTTAGTGGTAAATGTTGATCTATGTTTGCATGTTGTATTTAGTTCTAGATGTAGGAATAGCGCCACCTGCAGCTCATCTACTCAACTTTTCAAACTGATAAAACCAATCAAATTCAGGAGTTTCTTATATATACAGCTGTGGAAAAAAATAAGAAATCACTTAAAATAATCAGTTTGTCTGATGTTACTCTTCATAGATATATATCTGAGTAAAAAGAACATTTTATTCTGTGAACTACTGACAGCATGTCTCCAAAATTTAAAGCTAAAATTTTATTTTTACTTGCACAAAATGAGAAATAGTCAAAATAATGAAAAGGATGGATAGTAAACAAGTTCATATTCGTTTAGAAACAAGAATATTAATGTTTTAACTCAGGAAGAGTTCAGAAATCAGTATTTGGCTGAATAGCCAGCAGGTTTTCAGTTCAGTGCAGTGGCCTCTTCATTTTTCCAGAGCTGCATATTTGCTGAACGTTTTGGATTCATTTGGACTGAAAGGCAGGTGCTGTGGGTTGAGACGGCAGACTGAATCCAAGCTCTCGCTCTCTTGTTGAAGGTTTGGTGTATCGACAAACCTGCGTCACTGCAGCCCACATGAACACAGAAGTTCATCCACTCTGCAGAGTTTGTCCGGCCGTCACTGCTTTTCTGATGCATAAAAACAGCCGAGGGAGATTTCAGTTGGACTGAAGCTCTGATGAGCTCTGACTGATGACTAATGTGTTCTGCGTACTGTAAGTGCAATAAAAATGCGGCGTTCCCCCTGTCGGCAGCGAACCGATTAAGACAGACAGCCGTGGCTGTGGTCAGACTGTTCATCCTGTAAAACAGCTGCTGTTTCATTTTTCAGATGAAAACTTCAGGTTCATCACCGAGTCATTCTCATCCTCCAACAGGAAGAAGCAATAGATTCCTGCAATGTGGGAACTTTGAAGTGGAAGGAGTGTTTGCAAAACGCGTTACTATGATTTCTTCAATTTTTCTTTATTCCACTTGTTGATGTTTATTTTTGTGATCTATTTTTGATAAAAATAAATCCTTAATTCTGATAAATGTCCATGTGTTTCACATTTCAACACATAAATTTTCTGTTTTTTGTGTGCATTTTCATTTGGCGCTGATGTTTTAATGAGTACGGTTGGATTTTAAATGGTTTGAATCTCACATTCATTCGTTCTGCAGTTAGAAGAGTTTCACATGTGGCTGAAAACAAGGCAGAGTAATAGAAAGTTATTTATTCCCTTTAACAGGAAACTTCTTTTCACCAAAAACTTTAAAATATTATAATTACAAAAGAAAAATTTAACTGAACCAACACAAAAGATTACATTAAGTCATATTCATGCAATAAATCAGCTCTTCTTCTTTAATTACATGAAGTTTTTATACGGACTAATTGAAGAAAATGGTCACATTATATGCACTTTAGTTTTTAAATTGCCTAAAAATCTTTATCTGAAGCAGAACTGAAATTGGAAAAGTGTTTAAAGTGCTTTGATGAGCTGAAATTGAAACTTAAAAACATTCCTAAATAAGATAAATGAATGAAATAGATACAAATTTAATCATAAGAAGAAATATTTTATGGGTTAAGCATCTCAAATTTAACATTTCATTTAATAGTAAATAATTTCAGCACTGGTCGTGATTTTCAGACAGTTTGGGGCTGAAATGGATGAAAACGTTTTCAATTCTTTTAAGTTTCTCTCCTTATGTGAGCTACATCTACTCTGATTATCTGACGAGCCTAGCCTAGCCTGGCTAGCATAGCATATCGTAGCCTAGCCTGTTACATATAGGAATATCTGCACCATTCCCAGGCAGACCTCCACCATCTCTGACTGGTTTTGACCATAAAATGGATCTGCTTGTGTTTGTTGTTCATTTTCAGTCAAATTCATATTAATAAATCAAACTGATCTCAACTCAGGCAGGTTTATTTTGGATAATTTGTTGATGCTATCTTGGAGTAATTTTGGGAATTTCTCACATTAATGGATGTCAAATATTTTTCTCATCTTTTTGTACATTACCTCAGATTATTGTGTCGCTTTTGAAATTGATTAATCTTCTTCATGTTGTCATGATTGATCCTACTGTTTCCTACTGTTTCACCAGGAAACAGTAGGAAAAGAAACTGAACCAAAATGTAATAAACACATTTTCTGACTTAAAGGAAGGTAGTTACTTTTTTCACATCACCATGTTGGTCTGGATAGTATTTTCTTTTAAAAAGGTAATTTTCCAATAATAGCCTTTATTTACTCTGACCATTTTATCAAACTTGGCATTTTATTTAAAATGAAGTTTTACCTCTGGATATAGAGACCCTCTGATTTATTCAATGTAATAAAAATAGTTAAAACAACCATAAAATTCAGGCATGAATGTTGAAACCAACATATCAGACGTAATTTAATTCATATTTACAGCATCAGATATTGCTTAATATCTAATGCCTCCAAAGCAAAATGGACGACTTTAAACTTCTAATTTAAACTGAGCTGCTCATTAAGTGGCTATTAATTCATAAGGTAAGTTAGGTTTGTGAGTTTATTGTGAGGTTATGTAAAAGACGCCCCTGATAAGAAACCAGCAGTGCTCCATCTATATGCAATAACACATAATGAAAATATCATCAGTAAATTTGTCTGGTTGTTTTTAACTGTGCATAAAACCTTTATAGTGCCTTAATCAGAATCTGTTGCAGTTATTTTTAATTTATCTCAAGTATTATAAATAAAAAAAGTGATCATGTTAGCACTACAGTGATGCAACCGACTGGTTGAACATAGAAATAATGTATCGTCGATAAATGTTTGAATGTACAATATTCAGTCTTCCTGTGTGACAAAGTAAAGAAAAATTAACTGCAAATACTTCAGAACTTCACAAAGAAAATGACAGTTTAGGATAATTTTCAGGACATCTGATTATTCTAATTAAACGTAACTTTGTGTTCAATTGATCTGAACAAAAAAGAATTAAAAACTTCCCATTTGTTGGTTTTTAACAACACTGTTCTATTGTTTCAAGAAAAACAACGTTAGACCCATGCAGGCATGAGTGTAACAACGTCGTTGTATTTTCATGTATTTAATGATGTTAGAAAAAAAAACGTACATATTATTATACATATACATAACATATAATCTGTCTGCGAAATCTCAAATTGCGTCCTCTGTGTTTTGCTCTAATTATAAATGATATTTTTGTTAACCTGAGTGTCTGTGTATGTTTCTGTATGACAGCTATAATATGAAAAGAAAAACGGAGCGTTTCAAAAATGTAATAAATGTAAACGGCTTCAAACAAACTGTATTATGCACAACAGAGTCATTCTGAATCCTAGTTGTGACTATGTTCAATGTGGCCTTTACTTTCTCTTTCATGTAATGCAATGTTGTAAAGAGTTTGTTTAATATGATGTTTATCAAAGTTACCAAGGCTTTATGTTTTTAAAAAATATGTTTAATAAATAAAACAACTGTGATAAACTGTAAAGTATCTAAGAGTTTCTTTTCGCTAAAGATGCCAAAGTGCCTTCAGGTTTTTTTATATGTAACATTACAAGTTAATTGTGTAAAATGCAAAATTTAGTTTTAAAAGTGCAAAGTATCATGTAGAAATGCAATTACACGTCATATGTAGCAATTTCACATCTGTTATTATCCATTAGCCTATAAGCTAGTGGTCCTACTTAACACCTTTTATTATGTGCTACCTTACAAACTATTAGTCCCACCTGTTAACTTGTTAGTACCCATTTGCTTTATCTCTCTTTTAATCATGTGCTACTTTGCTAATGATTAGTGTTAACTCATTACCAATTAGTGACATGTAGCACCTGTTGCCTGCACTAGTTTACAAGCTAATTACAGCACTTAACACTTGTTAAGACCGTTAACTGATTAGCTTTTTACAGCCGTTTTCTCCATGTTAACGCTCATTAGCATGATAACTATTGATGCTAAGCAGCACTTTTTATCATGTTCTACTTGGATAATTATTAGTGCTACTTAGTACATATTAACATCTATTAGCTTGTTAGTCAATAGTAACATAGCACCTGCTACCATTCATTAGCTTATTAATTATTGGTAAGTAACATTTTGGATAATGTGCTACTTTGCTAATTTTTAGTGACACCTAGCACTTGTTAGCATCTGTTAGCTTGTTCGGTAATACTGACATTTAGCACCTGCTAGCACCATTAGTTTATTATCTCCTGGTTCTATGCAGCACTGTTTTATCATGTGGAGCCTTGCTAGTTATTAGATCTACTTAGCATCTGTTAGCTTGTTAACAATTAGTGACACGTAGCACCTATTTTGCCCCTCTAGATTATTAGCAGCTTATACAACTTAACACCTGTTAGCTTGTGAACTATAAATCTACTGACTCCACTGCTTTTATTCTAATGTCATAAAATAAAATAAAATACATTTGATTATTAAAAGAATAAATAATCTAATCCAACCAAAATATGAGTGGGATATTGAGGGAAGACTCCAAAAGAGGTGGACAATGTTACGGTAAATAAGTGGAATTATATTTCCACATTTTTAACATCCTACCAGATGAAATGTTTTATCTGTAAACCTACCTAAATGTATCTGTTTATTAGCTGTGTTTGTGGGCAGCTCTGCAGTCCTGTGGGCCATGAGAGCAATGAAGTCATTTTGTATTCTAACTGCTTGACTCGTGTTTTCAGAGTCAAGTAGATCAAGCTGATAACCTGCTTCCCTGCAACCGCTGTCGTCCCTGTCCTCATTCAAAAATAATGACTCCGCTGCAGGGAAACCGGTCCATTACGTAACAAACGGGCGCCGAGGGACTCTGAAGATGGCAAATGAAAGGAAAAAACTCTGCACAGCTGAGGCTGAAAAAGACCCGGGACTACTGACCAAACATGGAATGATGTCTTAAAAGTACTGAGCAGTTTGTTTTTACAAAAAAGACTCAATATTCACCAATCACCAGATCCAAATCCACTCTGGATGTTGTTCAACGGGGTGACAATCTAAAGCAACTTGTGAAAATATGATTCTAATATGGACCAAAATTTCCAAGGATGTTTTCAACAATTTGTTTACTATATTCTGCAAAGGTGGATTTGAAGAAAAATGGCGTCCAGTGAGTGAAAAGAACATGGAAATGGCTACAAGGGAGAATAATTGAGAACAATTAATTCAAAATAATGATCATGTTAATTAAGAAACAACTGGATATCGGTATCCAGGAGGAATTAGTTTCCGGTTCTCCTCCTGTTTAATTCATTACTTTTCTTTCCTTCAGGTGTTTCTGTGATCGGACCCGGCTGTTCTCAGAGAAACAGAGGCTGGCTGTGTTAAACAGGGAAAAGCTTCATCCTCCTGCTGCATGACTTCATGTACCTCACATGTTTTATTCATGCAACAAACTCACAATCTGCACAGCACACTCACTCCTGCTGCTCCTCTGCCTCAACTCAGGCAAAGAAAAATCTGAATATTGATCTCTAAAACAAACATAATTAGTCTTTCTACAGATGCTTATAACTGTAAGACGTAAATAGTAGCAGAAGAAGAAGAAACCAGGCGTCTGACAATAAATCAGATTAAAGGAAACCAAACTAGAGGTCAGTTATCCATCCATCCATCCATTTTCCGTCACCCTTCTCCCTAACGTGGTCGGGAGTTGCTGGTGCCTATCTCCAGCTGCGTTCCGGGCGAGAGGCAGGGTACACCCTGGACAGGTCGCCAGTCTGTCACAGGGCAACACAGAGAGACAAACAGGACAAACAACCATACACACACACACTCACACCTAGGGAGAATCTGGAAAGCCCAATCAGCCTGACAGTCATGTTTTTGGACTGTGGGAGGAAGCCGGAGAACCCGGAGAGAACCCACGCATGCACAGGGAGAACATGCAAACTCCGTGCAGAAAGACCCCGGGCCGGGAATCGAACCCGGGACCTTCTTGCTGCAAGGCAACAGCGCTACCCACTGCACCACTGTGCAGCCCTAGAGGTCAGTTAGGATTGCTGAAATGATTCTGGATTTAATAAATGCCAGAACATAAACAAAAATATGTTTCATTATTACTTTTTAAAAATTATTATATTAAATACATCAAGATAACTAACATTATTGTATAGAAATGTGTGAAGATGCTGAATTAAACTGAAGAGTCTTTAATCACAGGAAAACAAGACCTGTAACACTAAACATGCATAAACATAAACTAAGTCACTGGAGGAGTTATAGGTTGACATATTAACAGAGAAAGAAGGTATTCTTGTTATTAAAAAATTGAAAAAGCCAAAAAAATCCCAGCTTTGGCTCAATTACTACTATGACTGTATTGTACTGCATTTTCTATACTGCAGTTAATGATTAATCAATGTTTAAACTAGTTGAGAATTATTTCAATAATTGATTAATCAGGATTAATCGCAATTAAACTGATTAATCTTGAGAGAATTGAATTTAAATTAGCAGCTGCAGCATGTGTTATCCGGTTGCTGCTGGGTGATGCATGGTCTGACTATCATCAGCTGTTCTGGATGTACCATTTCTCTGCCCGTCTTCCCCATGGTTGGCGTTGTTTTTTTTTTTGTTTTTTTAAGTGCTGATCAGCTGTCAAACCTGCCAGGACGCCTCTCCTTCATCTTCATCCTGCTCGGCTCCTGCAGAGCCTCCTGCGGCGGCGTTATGTCACCCTGACATCTAAAGTGTCTGGATCGATCCGCCCGCTGACACCCAGCCCCATTCAGGTCAGCGTTACGGTGATCAAAGTGTCGTTTCACCATCGATGTGCCCATTTTATGGTTTCTTTATTTACTCCGAGCTGTGAGGGTGTTAATTTACGCCCTGCTGACGGGCTGTAAATTATTTTTAACCCAACAAGCCGTGCGGCTCTCTGGGGGACACATTGTTTGGCACATAATGGCAAGATAAGTCTGGGGGTTCTGATCGTTTGGGATTTTTTATTTCATTTTGACATTTTGACTAATTTAATCAGTTTTAATTTCGGGTTAGAGTGGGTTACCTAGCGATTATTAGTTAAATATTCTTAAACTAGTTCAGGTTTTTATACTTGGTTAATTTTTAGTTGCAAAATTCAAAGAGATCAACGTTTTGTTATTTATACATTGATTGGGTGTTGAATATTAACAGAAGACCAAATTTTATTTAAAACAATGTATTTAATCATTGTTGAACCAACTGTTTTACTGTTTTACTGTTTCCTTTTCAGGGATCAGCGGAAGAACGACAGACACTGATGTAAACTGTGATTAGTTTTATTTCATTTTGGTATTTTCTTCGTCTAATTTAGTCAGTTTTAATTAGTTTTTAGAGTTGATTTGCTAGTTTTATTACGTAATGTTAACTTAATATTCTTCAGACTTCTTTAGTTATTGTAGAAGTTTTAGATTTTTATACTTTGGTTAATTTTTAGGTGCAAAATCAAAAAATATCAAAGTTTGTGATTATTTATACATAATAATTGGTCCTGAATATGGCAAAATGTAATGTCTAAATTTTTCACGACTATATGGTTTTGTATTTTTATGTTTTTATTATTTAAAGCACTTTGAACTGCATTGTTGATGAAATGTGTGACATAAACTTGATTGATTTAGTTCCAGTTTCAGTTTTTACCCATTAATTATCATTTTTATTTATTTCTGTAATTGAAGATGTCTTCTCAATTTCAGTTTTCATTCTTTCTTTATTTTTAGAGCCTGTCGGTTCCAGAATGTTAAGGCGTCTTTTAAATGCTGCGTTTATGATGAAACATAGTGGCTCCTGCAGAAACAGCTGAAGTAAAACACAAACCTCCATCATTAGCAGCTCAGTTCGGTTAATGTCCCCCACCCCATCTGTCACTTCGCCTGCCTCTCCCTCTTCATTGGCTCTTCCGTGACGTGACTCTAATTATAGCTCCCTGAAGTCGGGCCCCGGCGGTCCCTCCAAGGGCCATGTGTTGGTCTTGAAGGGCGTTGCGTGAATTGGTCTCGCTCTTTTCCCGCTGCATGCTATGGGGCCTATAAATAGTGCAGAGAGGGAGACTCTGCATAGGTGTTATATAAGCATCCTGCGTGTTTATGAATGAGGACAGGGCTTGCTTGGTATATTCATAAGTCTTGCTGCAGCTGCTGCTTTGTTCACTCACCCATGTGTGAAGGGAATAAAACTTTGCATGAATAAGAGTTTGGCCAATAGTCAGACTTTATTTAAAGGGCATGCATCACCTACGGAAGCCCTGAAAGGCAATTTAAAATGTTTTTTAAAGGCACATTTTCTGTTATCTAGTACAAAAAAAATCTAGAATACTTTTAATATTCTTGTTTATTTTTTCCTCACTGATTTTTCTTTTCTGAAAAGCAAATCAAAGTTGTTGTTTTTTATTTAATGACATGCAACATAAAGATGCAAAAAATTTATTGTATAGAGAATAACTCTAGTCCTGAATCAATAAAAAATTCTCAAAGTTTGATTTTAAGCCCAATATAAGGTTCCCACAAGTATGAACTGGAAGTGATGGGCGCCATCTTGGTAGGCAACTGGAGCACAAAGCATAAAGGAACTATCATGGCTTCCAGACCAACAAAAAGAAAACATATTGACTCTCTTGACCAAAGTGCAAGAGCAATATATGTAGACACAGTGGCTGCCGTCAGGATCGACCCGTATGAGACAGATAATGGAAGCATGCTAGACGAAGCTGCTTCTGATCTCCTACTATCCTAGTTGTGTTTGTGTGCCCACCATGCAGGAGCTTCGCAGTCTGAAATCCATGGACGCATACAATGAATGTTTAAACGGCTTAGTCAAGGACGTACAAACTCTTCGTGAGAATAACAAGGTTCTGGTAACTGGCAAAGAAAGTAGATGTAGAAACAAACACGCCGGCTACGTGGCTGTCTTAGCTAGCAGATAAAAGCTACATGTTGCTAGTTCTGCTGGAAGTACTACAGTAAATATCACAGATATTTATCTTAGCATTACATAGAGGTGGGTGGAGATCATATAGATTGTAATCGAGTGATATATTGTTTATAAGTTAGATAGGAACGAGGTGAGAGCCAGTTCTAAGCTTGTAACTTGTTTATTGTTGACATAGCAACTCCATAGCAACTGCCATGACAGTTACAGTACCTACTAAAATGGCAGTGAGCTATAATCCTCCCGGAAATGTGACGTCACATGAGAGCTACATATTCACATGGTATTAGTTCTACCTGGGAATCACATGCTACGCTCCGTTTGCCTACCAAGATGGTGGCTCGGTGGTGCAAATCACTTCCTGTTCAGACTTGTGGGAACTCTATATTTGTAATAATTTGTAATAATCACGGAGAATCTTTGCATTGGTAATTCCATCCAAACTGGAAACGTCAGTAAATGACCCACCAACTTTATTTCATTAAAAACCTACTAAGTAAACTTACTTAATAAAAAATTTTTTGCAGCTTTGAAACACACTGATGTTGTTTCTCTTCGCTGGTCCGGTGGTCATGTTTGGTCTCACTGGAGTGGATTTTTAACTCCACCTCCCTGAGCTGCTTTCTGTCTTCTGATTCAACATCTGCTCTTTGTACTCCTGCAGCATCTTCTTCAGATTAATATTTAACAACCACCATCTGATTTTTCTCCCATCACCTTCTGCACGCCTCCCCGCTCGGCCTCCAGGGGTTTTTCTGGGCAGAGCCGCGAGCGAGGAGATGACGGAGTAAGGAGGACGAGATGATGGCAGCGGAGAGGAAGAGGAGGGTGATGAAGAGGGGAAAAAGGGCTTAATGAGTGTGTCGCCCCTGATTCAGTGATCCAGGCACGAGGCAGGAGATGACAGGGCTGCGTGTTGCCATGGGGGATGCCTCGCCGGTTTGCATGAAGCAGAAGCAGCCCCTCTTCCTCCTCCTCTTCCTCCCCTCTGCTGCTCATCTGAAGGAGAACAGCCCAAACCATTAAAACATGACACTGGAAACACTGGAATCTAATCCAGGAACAATTATGTAATTATGCGTTCAAGATTAATGCAGCAGGAGAATAAGAAGCCAGAAAGCAACACGAAGGCCTGTCACCATAACAAATCTCACTGGACACTAAACTGTCCCAGAAGTTACTGTGATGAACAATAATATGGTTAATTTGACACCATTTTTAAGTGACATAACGCTAATGGCATAACAATGCAATAAACTTTAAATTTTAAGGAACATTTAACTCTATCTTCAAGGTTTTATGTGACGATGTTTTACAACCTTAGAGTTTCCGTTTGTTTTCAGGGATTTCAGGCGTCCATCTTTAGTTTCAGCAGCTGTAACCCGAAACTCGGCCGTTTAAAGCAAAGTAAGCCTCTCTTTTGTAGAGCAGCGACCCGACCGGATCATCTGACTGGAGATGAGGTCATGGTGAGTGTCTGTGCGGCGCGTGAATATGTGTGTTCAGCACATTGTCGGTCTGGGGCGCTCAGATGTTCTCTTCCACCACCTTGTCAAGTTTTCACATGTCGTCATGCTTCCCTTCACAGCTGAGTGTGAGCAGGTGCTGTCCAGCTGCTCTGATCCCCGGTGTTTAGAAACTACCGTCATCAGCTGTGACTCCCCTCCAACCGAACGCTTCAGAACCAGGAGAGCTCAGCAAAAACACTAATTATGATAAATACAGACGCGGGGAGCAAGACAAAAAATGCAAAATAGCAAAAAAAAATAATGATGCAAAGAAACAACTAAACATGTCCCTCGATTATAGTAGGCAGGGCAGGATATAGATGGATGTGGAGCCATTTTTGGTCCCATATCCACCATAAATATATTTCACACATGCAAATTACATGTGCGAATTTGCACCTACACCTATTAATGTGTAGGTGCATCAACACATTAATAAACAATGCAGTGTTGGCTTAAAACCAACACTGCATTTCAGAATCACAATATATTGACAGTCAAATACAGTTCTTGCTTTAATTGATAGATCCATGAATTCTCCCTCCAGCTGACAGCTTAATGTGACATTAAGGTCACAACTTACGTTTGTGACATTAAGATCAAGCTCACTGAGGTAATGTTTCAGGAAATGATTCCAAAATATGGAGGCTTCCTAGTCAAAGTCAGGACAAAATTCAGATTTAAATTTTTAAATAGATCATTTGACACTGAAAACCCTCCAAAGTGGTTGAATTCAACAATTCTGCAAATGAATAGTGGACAAAAGATTTATTTCTCCAAACTATAAATTTGAAAATTAGTCGTAGATACTTCTACTTTTGTCCCACCGGAACGCTGTGAATTCAGTTTTGAGGAATGTTGTGGGTGCAGCCGCGTGGCAGAAGCTCTGCCAGCTGTTGGACACTCGAAGTGACGAGTGCTGGACCAAATATAGAGCGGTCACCTTTCATCTCCGGACAAGGACGCGCTGAACATTCCCCTTGATCAGTCAGCCAGTTGATTCGCAGATATTTTGTTACGCTCAGTGTAAACGCGTTTTAATTTTCACTTCCACAGAAATCTGACAAACACTTTGTTCAAGGAAACATCCGTGCGTTGCTCAAATAAAACAAAAATCGTATGAGAAACCGTGTTCACAACCAAACTGTATACACGATGTATACGCTATCAGCAAAGGACCAGTAAAACACGGTGGTGGTAGCATTATCCTGGATAGTGTGGATGGAAGAAGAGTTTTAATTTTTTTAGCACTACAGTGACTCTGAGCATCACATCAATAAAAAATATGCATAAAGTCTCAGCTGTGCGGGGCTTTCCGTGCCACTACATCTTTTCTCATGCTAATTTTAAACTGTTAAATGCAAGAGGTTTAATTTATTGAGATTGGGCTAAATTATTAATCCATGCTAAAACTCCAACATGCAGAGAAGGACTTGAAGTTCATCTCTTGCTTTGCAGAAACGAGATAAAGCTGCAGCTTCCCAGAATAAGCCTCAACTTCAGCTCAGAGTATTTCCAGACTGCAGGTTTATCATCCAAAGCTTATATCAGAATATCAAGCAGTTCCTGGATATCTGAAAGTGTACCAAGGCAGGCAGAACTTCATTTAAAAATTATTTCTACATGTTTAAAAATTATATACCCTGAAAGGATGTTTTAAAATCTTATCGTTTTACAAAAAACTTTCTAAAATTAAATTACTATATGTAAATATTTTTCAAATTTACATACATATTTATATTAAATATATATTATAATAATATTTAATTTAATTTAATATTTAAGGTATTTTCACTCTTTAAAAGTGTAAAAAACTAAAAAATTTATTTCAGTTATTATTAAACCCAGAAATGGGCCAATGAATGACCGGAATTAGCTTTGATGCAACATCCGGCATCCTCATGTAAAGTATTGTCATTTTTGCTTATTAAATTTACAGTTTAAATAAACATGCAATATATTGATATTAACAAAAGTTTTGAATTAAAAAAAGTAGTTGGAAGAAAAAAAAAATCTCAAAAATCTATTTGCTATAGCATAAGCAATTAAGCATCACCTGCCTGTCAATATAGATACATACGCAACGTATTTAAAAAATACATAAGACAATGTATGTAAAAAAAAAAGTCACATATAAAATCTCAAAATCACTGCATTTATTTGAATTATCGTTTTAGTTTTCATGCTGTTTTTCTAAATTTTTTTAAAATTTTTTATTCTATATATTTTAATATATAAATGATTGAGAAATGGGCTGGGCCTCCTGCATCACAGCCTCCTATCAGTGTCTCTTTTTGGAGCCACAGCAGCAGATTTTATACCTGACTCAATTATTTAATTCTAAAAACACAGAACCAGGATTTCATTAATATTTTTCGATATAAATGTTGTTCTTGTGCTGGTTCTGAAAGACTCATGGATCAGTTCTGATTGGGCTGATTTTCCATGTCAGATCTGGACTGTTTGACACCTGCAGGAGAATAAGGTTGAGCACAAAGCGTCCCTCAGTGTTTTCCTCACCGGGAAGTCTATTCCTTCGGCTCCCGGCAGGAGAACTTTCCCCGGCGGGAGTCGTGCGGCTGTTTCTGCTGACACGCAGCCGCTACTGTAGCTCTCTCTCTGTGCTGTACAGTGTGTCTGCATTGCGTCGAATCCTCCCCTCCTCCCCTCCCTGTTTTCTCTCGCTCCCTCCTTTCCTGCTTCACTCACTTCTCTTTCCTCTCCTCATGAAATCCTGCAATATGCTTCCAAATTAACGGACACATATCGGGTCTCCGCAGCAGGATCCTCTGCTTCATTTTCCCTCCTCTTCCTCACCAGGATTTTTTTTAAGTGGGTTTCTCTTGATGCAGCAAAGTCCGATCCTTCCCGTCAGAATGTGAGCTTCGTCCAGCTCATTATTCCTCCTCTCCCTCCTCCTCCTCCTTGTTTTCCAGTATGATTTTAAGAAATAATCAGTCGGGATTTTTGCTGCTGCGTTCAGAGCCGTCAAAAGCCTCCTCCTCTTCCTCCTCCTCCTCCTGCGGGCTGCACCGACTGGCGCTGAAAACCAACACCAAGAGGATACGGATGTTGACCAAGACAACATAGTCTATTAATATTTCAGCGACACTGTAAAGAGATATCTGCTGGTATTAAAGCCAGAGTTGAGGTGGTGGCTGGAGAGGACGATCAGTTCCATCTGCTGCGCTCCAAACTCAGGTACGTCTCATCTCTGATGTCCATCACTCAGAGGAGATTTTATTGCTCTGTTTGTTGTGTGGATGCGTAAATGCTTGTTTGAGTGGGAAGCTGTTGGATGAGTGAGAACTGTGGGTGCAGAGAGAGGCAGTGCAGCAGGGCTGCAAACTTGAATACTGATGTATGCGGTAAAATCCAGCAGATGCAGCACACGCTTTTGGAGGTGCTGCGTCCTTTCTGGACAGACGCTCGCGTTGAGAAATGTCTCCAGGCGAGTTTTAATGTCTTTTCTGAGGACAGTGGGTGTTATTTTCCACTCTGTTCCAGGTGTGAGACGAGGGACCACTGAGGGAACGTTCAGTTCAGAGACGATGGCGATGATGAGGATGATGATGGTGATAGGGAGGGAGGCTCTGCGCATCTCCTGGCATCTGTAGGAGCCTCTCCACTTCAACCTGCCCCCACCACCTACACGCCGCTTCCCCTTCCTGCCCATCATCCCCCAGGAAGGATGACTGTGGTGTCCACGGAAAACATGGACGACACCTCCACCCTGCCGGGCCACCCGCAGGACCCCTACCCGCTTGACGATGACCACAATGATCACGACTGCTGTGAGCGGGTAGTCATCAACATCTCTGGGTTGCGGTTTGAGACCCAACTTAAGACTCTCGCCCAGTTTCCTGACACGCTGCTCGGGAACCCCAAGAAGAGGATGCGCTACTTCGACCCCTTAAGAAATGAGTATTTCTTCGATCGGAATCGTCCGAGCTTCGACGCCATCTTGTATTATTACCAGTCTGGAGGTCGGTTGAGGAGGCCAGTTAATGTTCCTCTGGACATGTTCTCAGAGGAGATAAAGTTTTATGAACTTGGTGCAGAAGCTATGGAGAAATTTAGGGAGGACGAGGGATTTATCCGGGAAGAGGAACGACCTTTGCCAGAGAAGGAGTTCCAGAGGCAGATTTGGCTCCTCTTTGAGCATCCGGAGAGTTCGGGGCCCGCCCGGGGGATCGCCATTGTCTCAGTGATGGTAATTCTTATTTCAATCGTCATATTTTGTTTGGAGACTTTACCGGAGCTAAAGGAGGATCCCAATGACCGCATTCACCAAGTGGGCAACACCACCATGTATTACAAGGCAAGCGTCCTGACAGATCCTTTCTTTGTGGTGGAGACACTCTGCATCATCTGGTTTTCATTTGAACTGATCGTTCGCTTCTTTGCTTGCCCCAGCAAAGCAGCATTCTTCAAAAACATGATGAACACTATTGATATTGTGGCTATAATCCCATACTTCATCACTCTTGGCACAGAGCTAGCTGACGACCAAGGCAACAGGGAGGGAAGGGGAGGAGGGGAACAGGCCACATCTTTAGCCATTCTCAGGGTGATCCGTCTGGTGAGGGTATTCCGGATATTTAAACTGTCCCGACACTCCAAAGGGCTCCAGATTCTGGGGCAAACTCTCAAGGCAAGCATGAGGGAGCTGGGATTGCTCATTTTCTTCCTCTTCATTGGTGTGATTTTATTTTCCAGTGCAGTTTACTTTGCTGAAGCTGAGGAAAAGGAGTCATTTTTCACCAGCATCCCGGATGCCTTCTGGTGGGCTGTGGTGTCCATGACGACCGTTGGCTATGGGGACATGTACCCCGTGACCATCGGAGGTAAAATTGTTGGCTCTCTTTGCGCCATCGCCGGCGTGTTGACCATCGCACTGCCAGTACCGGTCATCGTGTCCAATTTCAACTACTTCTACCACCGGGAGACGGAGGGTGAGGAGCAAGCACAGCTGCTCAACATCAGCAACCAGAACTTGGCATCAGAAACCAACTCAAGCCGCCGCACTTCTTCTGTGGTCAGCAAGTCAGAGTATATGGAGATAGATGAGGACTTGAACAACAGCATTGATAACTTTAGGGAAGCAAACCTTAGGACTGCCAACTGCACCGCCCCCAGCCAGAACTGCGTGAATAGGGGGAAGCTGCTCACCGATGTGTAAGGCAGCGCCTGCACACTGCTGTAAATATTGTAGAAATATCTGGATGCTTTAAACTCTATAGGTGCATTTTATTCTCTTTTTTAAACATGATTCTTTCAAACGTATGAACAAACTAAAACACACATAGTGAGGCAATCTTGAGCAGATCTTAGCAAAAAGTTAAGTTAAATATTCGTATCCATTCCAAAATATTTAACAGGTTTCACTGCCAGTTTTACATATCAAATTCAATTCTTTTGGACCAGAGACAGGATGCAGGTGTGTCTTTTATCCCGGACAAGCCCCCAATAATCTGACTACTAGAATAAAAAAATAAAATAAAATAAAACCCTGAATTTTCTACATTTTATAATCTATAGGGGTTGCTCCATCAATTTAAGATGCTTAATCTGTTCGGTTCAAGAGCAAACTTTAGGTACAAGAGATTTTGTTAGGTATACCGGACAATATTCAATTAATTATATTACTTGAGATAAAAACCAATATGTTTTCTAGTTGAACTTTAAAGTGTGTGGTGTAACATAAAATAAAATAGGTTACCTTGCTCATGTTAGCTCAATTATTTTGGACCAGAGGTATATTTCAGGTCAATTTTTGTCCCCTACAAACAAACATGAACAATGCCATGACCTGATTTCTGAAGACCTCTAGCTTCAGGATATTTTTCAGGTACTCAAAGTCTTATTTTCAAACTCCAACTCAAACCCATGATCATTTTTAAAACCTGACCACCAGGTTTAATAATGAATTGTCAGGGTTCTTTTGTTATGGGGTTATTCCACTACTTTTATACATACTGAACCGATTTAAGTAAGAGTAAAAAATGTTGTCCCCAGATTAGTACTCTGATCATTGTACTATTATTAATTTAAGGGTGTTTCATTGCCAACTTCAGACATTAAATGTTTTTCTTTTTGCCTCAGGACATAATAGGTCACCTAGAGGTTCTAAATTTGTATCCCGGACAAGCCCCCAATTATTTTAAAACTAGGCCATGCAGGAAAACAATGAATTTATCATAATTCATATAATAATTTTTTTTCATCAAATTAAAGGTGTTAGTCCAACATCTTAACAACCTCAGTCCATTTTGTCCAGAGACAAGAAATATGTTTAAATGGGTTCTGAATTTGAATCCTGGACAAGAGGTTACACTGCCAATTATTGATAGCTAGCTTTAATTCTTTTGTCTGCAGGAATGTTTGGGGTGCTAGAAAACCTATTTTGTATCCCAGACAAGCTTAGAAACAGGATTTTCATAACCCAGCTCCAGGAGATTGACATTTGGTGAATTTTCTAAATGGATCCCATTTATGGACAGAGACCTACAGAATTAAATTATAGGGGTCATAGTTGTGGATGATATGGGTCCTGGTTTTATTAACTAAAAACCATGTTACCTGTCAATTAATATTTGATCTTTAATATGTCAAATGTATTCACACTGCCAGTCTCAGACATTCAGCTGCTAAGTTTTGGTGAAGAAGCATGTTCAAGGTACAAAAACTCCTGGTTTTGTATTATGGAAACGACCCCAATAATATTAAAATCCCATCTGAAAAGCTTAGAAACTGTTTTAGAAAAACATGAAAGTATTTCTCAAGTTTAAGAAATGCAGAATAAAAAAAATTACGAAGAAAAAAAACAATGATCCTGCCACCACTTTATATGCATTACTTATGATTCACACTCTGACAGCTTTTCTGCCATGGTTTAAAACATGTATCTTATGGTAAAAATGTAGTATTACAAATAGATGCATGTTTTAAAGACCAAGTTGATCTCTGGGAAATGTAGTACTCTTATATGCCCATTTACTAGAAAAGGGGTATTTCAGTCTGCGTCGACTTAGTGTTCACTAATCAATTGCTTTTTTATTCCTAAATGTGCAATACTAAATTGATGGAGTGCCTCATTAATAACATGCAAAGATCTGCTATAATTGGAGAATAACTTTAAACCTATTTACTAAAACATTTCACTGACATCTCCTTTTGTTTTAGTATGTATTAATTTATAACATTTTAGATGCTCCAGCTCTTAACAGCTGAGTAACACAAATCCAACATTTGTGAAAAGAATTCTGGTTTATTCAAATTATTAAAGCACTTTATATTGACTTAAACACATTAAAACATTTAGCAAATTCATATAAAATATTAATAATAAGTGTTTTAAACTGAATACATAAAACAAGAAAGATGAGGACTTAATTGGAGGACAAACAATAAAACTGGACGAAACATTTTTGGTGAAAAGGGACAGCTGCCTGGTTTGGTGCAACAAACTCAACTTTGTGGATGAAAGCCCATCTGAGATTCACAAGAACAACTTTCTCCACGACGGTTGGATTACAGTTACGGACGTTTGTGCTTTCTGCAGCACATCCAGGAAAAATTGAGAAAGAAACATTACATGGCGAATTTTTCAGGCACTTTAAGAGAAGCAAACAGGAAGTTTGTGGAGCCTTTGTGGAGGGACGATCTGCACCGATGCTGCTGCAGGTCAGCTGAAGGGTCCCTGTTTGATGCCATGCAAAGCTCCTTTATATAAACGCATGTGGAGACTCTTCTCTTTTATATCAGCATGCACACAACGTTACCTCATTTTATTTTTGTTGTTGTCTTCTTCAGCCCTCATCCTCTTCTCCTGGATTATGTTTTGTTTTCACCAGAAGTGCTCTGGCTGTTTATCGTCAAAGTTGTTTCAGAGCATTTCCGTCTTGAATGTTTAAGGAGAACAGCAACATTTCTTTCTTCAGAGATCACGGCATGTCAAAATACTTCAGCATTATGGCCTAAACAGCTATGATATAGCTACGTATACTCAATGCATGACGTCAGTATTAAATTGCTTGCAGTTTTCGGATGGAGCGCGGGAAAACGGAGGGGAGACGATGATTCCCGTTAAGTTATTCCGTGGAAAAATGCATGACGGAGGAAACAGTTAGAAGGAAATAATGTGCTTAAAACAGAAGAAATCTTAAAAAACAATTACTTTTAAGTTTTTTCCTCCTTTTTGTATTTCCTTAAAGCTTTGACAACTGAGTGCATGGGAACGTTTATTTTAATTTGTGAGCCCATTTTTCTTAGTTTGAAGAAGAAAGTATAATATTGAACAAAGCTCGTAGAGTATATATCTAAAAATCAGTTTCCAGTGCCTTGAAGCCCGTCTCGTTATAGAATTGACTAAAGTGCCTCCTGTTATAAGAGCTTACAACGTGCAGCTTAACCTCTCCTGCTATAAAGATGCACTGATCCCACATATCTGCCACTGAAGGGACAGTTTACTCCATATTATCGGGCCAAATAAAACCCCTTTCCTATTCTAGTCGATGACACAAAGCTGCAGCATTTAGCCGGTAATGCTAGCAACAAAAAAACAACCTCATTTGGCCAAATCCAGGTCAAACACGTTTATGTGAACTGTATAAACAGAAACATTTAGACTAAACTACTTGTTTCAGATCAAGGATTATCAACATTAAAGCATTAAGAATTTTTCATAGGTTTATTTTATTAAATTCAGATGTTTACATACACTAAGATGTCTTAAAGTATTTGGAAAAGCCCAGATGATGATTTCAGAACTTTGTAAGCTTTTGAAAGGTTTAAATGAAGCATGTGGACATTTTTAAAGTCACTTCTCAAATATGTTGGTTTCTTGCGTGTCATCATAGAAAGATGACAACCAACCAGCCAAAAAGTCCACAAGTAAATCATGAATCTGAAAGTTCTTCATTGGTCTGTTCAAACAACTGCCAGTATAAACACCATGAGAACATTCAGGTGTCGTGTTGTTCTGGAAGGAGACGGGTTCTGCGTCATTATTTACTAGCATTAGCTGATAAGTCACTTAGTGAGGAAGAAGCCACTGCAGTTTGCAAATGCACTTTTTAGAGACGCTCCTGGATCCGATGGAACTAAAACAATGAAGTTCATCGTCCAAAGTGGAGGAAGAAGGAAGGAAAAAGCCTACAAGCCCAAAAACACAACTCCTAACTATGGTAGTGGATCCATTGTGTTATGCAGGTATTTTGCTTCAAGGACTGGTGCACTTTGCAAGATAGATGGCATTACTTATCTGGTCTTCCAAAAAGGACAATGATACACCAGCCCTGTTTAGTTGGTTATGATCGAACTCTAGTTCATTTGTCTAGAAAGTCCAGTTTGCTGAACTCTGATGCGGACCAAAACAGCGACCTCTGGAGTGTTGTGAATGTTCCAAAAGACGGACGCAAACTATAGCCCAGGACTTTCTGGATAAATACAACCAAAGCAATTGTGTGCGTCTAGGAGAAATTACTTGTGGTTTTTTACCAAAACCAAAACAAAAATCAAGCAATCACTAAATTCTGATGCCACTCCATTTTTGTTTACATCTCATGAAGGAGGAAGCTGAGGTTTTTTCCTTCAGTATTTTTTTTTTTTTTTTTTTAAGGGTTTGGTCTGTTTGGCACCAGGCAGAGAGAACGTGAACCGTAGCAACTGAAAATGCAATAAATGTTGCAATTTTGGTCCCAAATCGAACCAAAACTACCAGACTGTCAGGTGTGAAAATACATTACTACAACATGGCTTCCAGTCAATAAAGTTAATGTTTTGGAGCTTCCGATACAAATCCATGATCTCAGCTGAGTAGAAAATATGTGGGCAGATATGGAAAGATGAGTCCAATCTAGTTATACCAGCACTGTTAGGAGGAATGCGCCAGAACTTTAGCAAACTATTGTGGGAAGACTGTGGAACATTTGGAACAAATGTGGAACAAAATCAGCTTAAAAGATGATTTTACCAAATACTGAGAAATGTCTGATGTAAATGTCTGAATTAAAAAAAAATAACTTGGTAATTCTAATTGAGCTAAAGCAAGACTAGTTTAGTTTGTCTTAATCTCAGAGAGCAATAAAATGCCAACGCATGTTGTTATACAGTGTATAGAAACATCTGGGTGTAACTTTATATGCAGGCGATTGGTCTGGGAATCTCTTATTTCCACGCTGTTATTCCAGGACAGCTGGTAAAAGTTTCCACACGATCAGAAAGAGTCCAGATTACTGAACACCAACAGGCATCGCTTGAATCCGCTGCTCGGGGGGTTTAGGGTGGGCTATGTAACAACAGATTTAATTAGCCAACTCATTAAGCGCCTGTTCCGACGTCTTTGTGTCGTTGTTGAGCCTGAATCAAAGTAATGCACAAATTTCCCCTCTGGATGAACTGTTGTAGACAATTTATCTGCTGATTTATTGGTTACTGAGGCAAGTGACCCATTTAGAGATAAGTCAGGAGAATTGGATCCAATTGGGAAGAAAATACCAGAATTATACTTCAGAACAAGTCGGTTATCAAAATAAGGGGTGAACTTTAAGCCTGGTTTTATTAGGAATCTACTCAATTATTTTCATATAAATATAAAGTGGTGAGGTTTAGTGTTTGCTTCTAAACTGAGCCAAATAATGAGAGCGCAAACATGGCCACTTTTCAGCAGGACCAAAAATAGATTCTTTCCAGACTAAAACCAGAGAGAAATGAAAGTGAGCCTGTTTTATTTTGGCTATCGTCCCTCATCAGGCCCCTTCGCTTTCTCGCTCTGATGTTTTCAGTGAAGAGGATGGAGCAGGGAGACGATTCTGCTTCGTGTGCCTTGGAGCTGTGGGACGTTTCAGTTCAGGGAGGGCTGATGGATCTGCAGAGGCACTCAGTGTTTCCTCTGCAGAGCAGCATTAGTCATTCTGCATGCCAGTAAAATGGCGCTGCTGCTGTTGTTTCAGGACAGGGGAACATAACCGGGGAGCAACGGGTTTTTCTCCAGGACAGAAACATCAACTGATGCAACAGCGCCAAATGAGACGTTATGTTCTGAAGGCTCAGTTTTTAGGCCCAATCTTACACGGCAGAACCAGGAGATTTGCTGAAGCGCTACCTCTTGTTTAGATGAGCAAATGCTTCAGTAAATGTCATGAAACATGCATGAACTTTTGCACATTTTTCAATGTATTTTAATGGGATTTTACATGTTTTCTTATTGGTTTTACAAATAAAAATCAGCACTTTTTAGAAACACGTTCCACTAAACTTGCAGGTGTCTGAACAGCTACTGACTGAAATTTTATACAACTTTTTGTAAAATAGCTCACGCTTAGTATTAGTGAACATTGATTTTGAAGTTTTCCCACAGATTTTAAACTGGAATCATATCTGGACTTTGTCTAGGCCATTCTAACTCTTCAATCTTTGCCCTGACAGAAGATGACTTGTGAGGAATTAACCATGTTTTCACATGGGGCTGCTGTGCGGTGCACAGCGTTTGGTGTGTTGGCCACAAGGCTTAGTTTCTGTCTCGTCTGACCACAGCACCTTGACCTTCTTGGTTGCTTGTTTGATTAATGCTCTCCTTTAGATGGATGTCCATGTCTTGGTAGGTCTGCAGTCGGTCCAGAGCTTTGGAAAATGTCCAAAGTTTGGGATGTTGGATTTCTCTGTAATTCTCCCATTTAAGAACGACCCACAAGTTCTCAGTTGTGTCCATCTCATAATGCTTCCATCTTTGATGCCTTTATTGGCTAGTTTGGAGTTAGAAAACATGCCTAAAAATGGTAATATGATAAAAAAAAATCCCTTGGCTCATAATAGTGCGCATACTTTCTTGTCTTTATTATATATGATGATTTATATCACATTAAATCCCAACAAAATACATTGAAGATTATGGTAATAACATGAATCTATTTGCACTGGAGTATTGCTGTAAGCGTGAAAGAAACTGAAAACTTTATCTATTTTAAAAATGTTTCCGAGTTGCATGACCGTCTGCAGTGTCATCAGACGAACACTTGATTCGGCATGATTTGGGTCGTATTGTGGCTTTGCATCAAGTCGGGTCAGATCATTTTCTTCTCAAAATGCAACCAGATGATATGGAGTGTCGCGGCGGCCATATATGCCTCAGAGGCATCTGAACACCTATTGGCCTGTTAATGGATCCAACATCTCCATTTACTGCCCTCTTGTGACCGTTTTAGACATTTCAACGGTTCACCAAAATGAAATTTATTTTTCTAAAAGAATTCAAACCAAACAAATTTTTGACACAGGCATTTTTTTGTTTGTTTGTTTGATTATGGTTTATAGATTACAGAAAACCATAATGAGGTAATTCATTAGATTATTGCAAAAAAAAAAGATCAAAAAAGTGACTTTTATGACAGAAATGAAATGTTATGGCTTCAGTTGTTCACCCCATAGTCACAAAAAGTCTCCACAGGGTGGGTCAGTGATGCTACAATGTCCAGGAATATTAATTTAAGGTTTAGTGGAAGGAAAAAATGTGGTGCACAAAAGCTCAAATCCGACCAAAGGTTGAGGGAGTTCTGACATAAAAATTCAAATATTTTAATAAAAAGAAAACCCTTCAAATGTATTTGATAAGGTTATCCGCTGCTGCAGCTGTGTGTCATCGTCAAGTTTCTGAACCGGCGCTTTGAAATCCCTTTAATTAGTCTGGAAAAAATACATAAAAGTTACGAAGGTGCTAAGCGGTAAACATGCCGAAGGATTGAGAGAAACATTTTAATATTTTACTGGTTTTTTAAGGTTGAATCATACCAATATTAGTTTATTTAAGATTGATTGAAAGCATAATTAAGAGTACTCAGTGTTTTCTTAATTGGTTTGTGTTTATATTTGGAGGCCAAAGTTGGAGTTTTCTGCAGCAGACGCCACTAAAGGGACCAAATGGTGTTTTGTAGGAGTTTCATATACACATTTTTAATGTTTTTACCGTCTGATCTGCAGTAAACAGGACAGAACTGTGTCATTTCCAAAATAAAATCAAATTTTTATCTCTCGAGTAAACACGATTTAATTACAAGCTTCCAACTGCCAGAACCGGATTGATTTCCAGTAGATAACGAGCCGTTAAATTAGTTTTTGACGGAAACTTTCTGCAACTGCCGATGTTTTCCAACCTGGATTTATCGATAAGCGTAATTTGATTTGTTGCTGCTTTGAGGCATCAGAACGACCTGAAAAGTTGCTTGATTTTAGCAATGAACTTAAATCAGCTCTGAAGTGTGTCTCATCATTACATATTCCATGTAATGTCCAATAAATCAGTCATTCAATGAGAAAAAAGAAAAAGAAAAAAAATCAAGATTTGCTGCAAATTTAAGTTGCTTTATGTCATTAAACTGCTGAAACTTCTTAAGCAAAAATACAGAAGATTTTCTGATAATATTTCTATTTCAAGCTTTAAAAGCAAAATTGAAAACAAAATAATTGATGAAAATGCAATTATAAAATAAATTTCAGGTCAAACAAGCAGAAGAGAATCTCAGATGTTTTTTGTTTAAGGGTTTAGGCAGTTTGAGGGTTCAGGGATTTCTACTGAATCCTTCCAAAATGACGCATTGTTATCATTTCAGTTTAAATGTTTTGCCTCAGACGGATTTTTTTTTTTCCAACTCTGTGAAAAATTGTGTTTTGCTATTTTTTATGTCTATTTATTTTGAATGTATTTGACGTTTATTTATTTTATTCCGGTTTTTTACAGCTTGACAACGCTGAGCTACTGATAAATAAGGCTTACGGTTCAGGTGATGATGGTGAGACGTTTGCAGTGTTTCAGGTGGATGTAGAGATGATTTAAATAACCCAACATGCATGGATGGCTGCAGCTGGTCAGACTTTCTGTTTCCTGTCAGAAGCCAAAGTGTCGTTCAGAACGAAAGTCTCGGTTTTTGGTTTTTTGGTTTTTTGTTTAAAAAAAAAACACACAACAGTGAAGAACTGTATTCATTTTCTCCAAACTTGTTGGATGTTTCTGTTTGTTTTCTTTCTGATTGGCTGCTGCTTCCGTCTGCAGAGCTTTTCATTGGCCGCTGAGGCAGAGTCTGTAACCTATGCAAGGTTAGTCAGCAGTTTCTGTCCATTCATCATATAACAGCATCTTCAATAAACCCTGGAAAATAAACAGTAAATTCAACGTTTGCCAGGTTTTTGGGTGTGATTCCACTTTAATTTGTTCAAATGTTTCATACAACTTTTTTTTTTAAGGATCGGAAAATATTTTTAATTTAATTATTTTCCAACGCTCTAAAGTTTCTGTTTAAATTATGCAACTGAAAAGAGGACAAGACAGTGGAAATAAATAGACCATTTATTTAAAACAATTTTATACGGTTCAATTCTGTGTCAAATCTGAAGACAAAAATAGGTTTATGCATAAAATTATGCTAGCATTGGGTTAGCTTATATATCTGGCTTTTTCAAAATCTAAAAGAATTATTCAAAATATAATTTTACCAAAAAATTAAGCGGATTAAAGTCTTAACTGAGCATTTTGAATCGATTCCAAGGGCTAGGAATTGCTATTCTCTAAAGAACCAATTTATTTCTTTACCTCTAATTTTAAAGTCACACAAAGAAAATCGGAGGTAATACAATAAATGCCAGATATGTTGAGTGATTAATTGTGAGTAATTAATCTAAAATCTCTCCAAAAAGCAACAAATCATGACCCAAAATACAAAGACAGTTTAGTTTTTTGCCACTTGTGGCATTTATTTTGAAAGAAATCCAACAGGAAGGGGATGGTGGGAGGGGAGGACATGCAACCAAGGAGCCACGTAACAAAGTCGTAACCCGAGACCAAGTCAAGACCACGACCAGCGCCCCGCGCTACATGACACAATAAAGTTCAGTGCACCTATCAAAATTGCTTCTCAAATTGATCTGAAAGATCCACATTCCCATAAAAACACCAAGATATTAAATACTTAGTCCTGAAATAACTTTAACCAGTATCATTATCGATTCAAACTCTTCTTCATTCTGCTTTGCTTCCATCTCTGTGCCACAGGCCCGTGCAGAGGGGGCGGCTTTGGGGGCTTGAGCACCTGCCCCTTTTGCTCCATGGCCCCAAGTGCCCTTTTGGTTTTATTTATTTATTTATTTTATTTTTTATTTTTTTATTTATTGTCTTACACATGTACTACAATTATTACTATCGTTACTATTATTATTATTATTATTACTTTGCGAGAAAAACAACACAATAAGCCCTCCGGTCACATTGTTACCTTTGACCTTTAGCCCGTGACGCACGACGCACTTGCCTCTTGCACGGTGAGTTACGGCGGCTAACTGCGGACCTCGAACGTTCCAGATTACAATTTTGGTGAAAAAACTGGAGTCGGCTTGCTACTGTCAGATAACGTAAAACTTTAAATGTTGTATCGTTTCTCCTTCAGCACGGAGTCGCGGTTTAAGCAGAAATGAAATATAACAAGACAGGCGGAGGAAAATATAGTCCGCCTGTCTGATGCAATAGGGGCACATCGCCCGTCCAAAACCAGAATCATCTCCATAATGGATATATGTCCGATTTTCTCATTTTCTTTGTTGAATGATATACATTGTATTTATTCTAGCGTTAGGTAAATGTATCTCGAAGGAGAATAGTATTTAAATAAAAGTCCAACAAGGACATTCATTTAGAATTAAAAATAACTCATCCTGAACTACCATGATAGATATAATATATGTAATAATCAAACTGCTTCTGTCATTAATGAAGGGGCAAACATAAACTTTTATTTGCACACATCAGAAATCTTTAGTTTTGATTTTAGGCTCTGCCAAAATCAGAATCGCAAGCAAAACTTTGAATAACAAGCAAAGATTTCTGACATGCGCAAATAAGTTTGTTTTGCAAATAATTTTTTTAAGTCATGAGATAAAAATTTGTGATTTCAGTTTAAAAAAGAAAATTAAGCTAAACATTTTTTTGTTGAAAACAATGTTACAATTCAAAATGTCTTGATCACAATTTTATATTATTTAATTGAGGTTAGTATTTTAATTAAATAATTGTGAAACAAATTGAACTCCATAGGAGAGGTCTCATTTTCTCTGAAATTAATATTGTTATGCTGTGCTGTGGACTGAAAAACATATTGGTTTAAATAATACTGGTAGTGTGTTTAATTATAGTGTTCTGATCATAATTCATTATGTTTTGCTTCAAAGATGCCACGTAAAGATAGACGTCAGAAACAAAAAAGAAAGGATCTGCTAGAAGCAGCCAAAGGTGCTGAATTGTTGTCCAACTGGGTCAGAACCAGTACCGCAGGTAAGAACAATAAAAGTAAAGGTTCTGACCATCATCAACCTGCAGTTTTTGGTAGTGAGCACATATTTAATATTACAAGGCAGCTATTATGCTTTTATTATGTTAAGAGTAGTCTTTTCTCATAGTGACATGCATTAATTAAATTTTTGTTTTTGTTTTTTTTTCTGCAGTGCCACGTTAAAGTTTGATGCAGCTTTGTTTTTCTGAATGGACCGTCTTCATCTCCACGGCAAGTACAGCAACCCAGGCAGATGTTCTTTGATTGTATGTCTCACAATTTTGTAATTTATCATTGTTAATTAAACTCTTAAAGCTGTGTGACTTTGTTAATATTATGTCCTAAAATGCGATTAGATGTGCCCTTTTTTATTTTTTTTGAGCACCTGCCCCTTTAGTGGTCTCTGCACGGCCCTGCTGTGCCACAATCCACAGATGTCTCCTGCCATCCCTGAAACATAACGCCCTGGGTGGTTGCCCAAATCGCCCACGTCAGAAACCACAACTGTCTGCACCATTAAACACAGTAATTAAGACAATGCATTATTGGTAAACAACACTCAACCATGAACCCTGTCCAAGGCGCAACAAGCAAGAAGTAACCAAGCAGAAGGACCGTGATGTTCTCACGCTGTCTGCCTCCATGACAGGTGACGAAAACAATCAAAGAGCAACGAGCACGCTCTGCGTCCTTATGTTCTTGTTTTTATTTATTCGCCAATTATATAAATATATATTTCAGTAAATAAAATAATAGCTACTGCAGTGAACGCAGAACATCACAAGAACAAAGAATGGCTCTCAGTGAGGCTTCAGTCCTGTAGGACTTAGTAAAGATCCGTCCAGAAGAATCGGATGGTTCTTATATCACTATATAGCAGACTTTGGTCACAAAGTCTATGGATATGCGACACCTCAGTCAACACCTCCACACAATAATTCAGCTCAAACGTGACAACTTTTTTCATTGCAGATGCAACATAAGTGTCTCTGTATACTTAGCTTTGCTAACATCACGTCCACAGAGCTCATCTTTGTTGCAATAAGCAATAAATCCATAATCGCATAATAAATTAAAACAAGCTCAAGGATTTCCATTTGGAGTATTTATTGTTTTTCTCTTTTGTCTCTTTTCACCAAAACCCAGATGACAAAAGTCTTCAGTCTGGTGCTTTGGTCTCAACTTGATTACAGAGATTCATAATTCATTTTGTTTGCCGTTTCTGTTGGGGTTTTTTTGTTTGTTTGTTTGTTTTTTTTGTTGTTGTTTATTTTGGAAATTTAATGTCTTCCAGTGTTAAATATTCATTAGTATTTAAAGTTTATTGAACTTTGAGAATATGTTATTATACAATTACCATTATATCACTTGAAAATTGTCTTGAAACAACATTATCACTTATAGTAATAACTAAATTATATTTGTTATCACTTGTGTTGATTAAGTTATCAATTCTGTCCTCTACCAAAGAAATCTGCATATTTGTTCACCACAACATAGTGAGAAAACATTCAGAAAAAGAAGAATTTAAAAGTCACCAATATGCCAAGAAGAAAACCAAGATCTCTCAGTCTCCAGAGCAAAACGTGTAGCTTGGTCCAAACAGAACAATTATCCCAAAAACAGCAACAAAATTACGACACAATGGCTGAAACAGACAAAAATCAGTGGCCTATTCAAAGTCCTGACCTCAGTCAAGAAAGCTGCCCAGAAACTAATTTGTGCAAACTGAGTAAAAAGTGAACCAAAAAAACAACTACTGGGAGCTTTTTCAGCTGAAGGTTTTGGTACTAAAAGCTGACAAACCACTTGGTGAAGTTAATTTTATCCAAAACATCTTAAAGGGTTAAAAAAATAAAGACGCTAAACGTTTCCTATGTGACACCCAACAACGAGCTCCTGATTTTTATGATGTGATTAGATGGGATCAATGTGGGCAAAGTCAAAGTGCAGAACAAACGGTGAGCAACAACAACAGCTACAGCAGCACATGTTGATGTGACGAGGCTAAAATAATCCGGCATGTGAAGCAGCTCAGAGAGTCCGAACATGTTGATCCTGCCGGACATTAATGTCACTTGGAAAAGCAGGGTTAAAAGGTCAGAGAAAACTGCGAACAGGAGTTATTATGTAAAATTTAGGGTTTTATGTCGGAAAGAAATTAAATGGCATGAACAATAAGCAGAAAATATTTAATTAAAGATGGCAGAAGGAGGACTAGCGGTTGCTACAAAAACAGCCAGAAAAAGATGAGAGACGAGAATTAAAAAAGAAAATCAAGGTTAAAATATAAGGAAGTCATGAACATGACCTTCAAAAACAAAAGAATAAGAAAGAGAGATGAATAAAGAAACCCTAAAACTAATTGCAAAACAAAAAATGGCAAAAACAAGATGGACAAAGGATAAGAAAGAAAAGTAGAAGAAAATGGAATTTTCCATTAAGACAAATTGTAATATTCTTTATTTCAGCAGTAAAAGTGATAGGAAAAAACGAGTTAAAGAGTCTCTTTGGTGAAACGGTTGGCAATGTTGCATGGTTAATATGTGAACACAGAGGGAGCCTGAAATCTGGTGTTTTCTTTTTTTTATTATTGTTCACAGGAAATCCATAATCACTTCCTGTCTCTACCGGTCTCCATGCTAGCAACTTCAGCTAATAAAGTTACGAGTCACGGGTAAATGACGAGATTTTGGACTTTTTGCTTAGGATGGAACAGATGAAGTAATGAAAATAATTGATATTTTGAATGTATTTTATTTTATTTTTTGCATTTTTAAGACTTTATAGTTGGTGTTTATGTATTTTTAATAATGTTTTTCAGTAAAAGACATTATTAAAAATGTCTTTCAACTTAAAAACATGGAAGGTTGCTGGTTGTCTGCCTTAGCGCCTCTACCATCAGGCTTAGCAGGTTTTCTCGGGGAAACGATGGAAAGGCCAGAAGGATTTCTGAAAATTAGTGTGTGCTTTCTTTATAAGAGACATTTAGACTCCAGCATCATCTTGTTTTAATGTTATTATACTATTTATTCCTGTCATTCAAAGGGGATATTTTCCTGTCTGCCTTTTAGTGTTTTGTTAATCCATCACATTATGGGTTTGCACTACATGCATCATCTAAACCTAAAAACACAGAAGTCCACAACTCTAAAAACATCACCTTCAACCAGGCGGTTGTCATATCTGCAGAAAAAAAGAAAGAAAGGGTGGACAGTGCATATTCCTTTACCCTAATACCTCTGCTCTTTTTAAATATGTAGATTCTCCCTGTTTTGCTCTGTGTGAATCACATCGAGGCCGGACAGTAAAGGAGTGTGTTGTAAACGAGAAGAGCTGCTCTGTGTTTGTGGAGAGGAGCGGCAGCCTGGAGCAGAGTGCATGTTGGGTTAGTGTGGGTGGATGCACAGGGAGATCCACAGGAGGACAGAGGAGGAGGTAGACAACCAAACATATGGAGGCTTTCTATTTGAGGAAAGAGGAAAAGTACAGAATCAGAGGAGAACAGACTTGTTTACTGAGGATTTACTTTACAAGGTGGTGGTGAAAGCCAAACTATTATCTTAAGAGTTTCAAATTTTCTTAGTTTGCTAATCTGCAGCAAGAAGTGTTTAGTTTATTGGGAAACTGTTTTTTTAATTATTTTTATTTTCCAAATTCCAATTTAATTTTTCCAAAAGTCCACATTTTAACTCAAAAAGTGGTAAATTATGGGGTGTCATTTCAATTATCATAAAGTTTCACCAGTATCACAAAGTGAAAGATCTTATCAAGATCCAAAGTAATGTTAAAACAAAACGTTCTAAAAAATGTTATAGAGTTTAAATCAACACCATAAGCACCCGTACAAAGCCTGTACAAAAAGACTAACATCAACCATGAGATTCATAACAATCCGAATGCAGAGCCTCATATCGGCTCTCAGGTATTGTGGTAGGGGGCCGGTTGGGTTTGTTTTGCACCTGGAGAACTTAAGCAACCATGAATCATGTATATATCAAAATATTCCAGTCAGACTTTATGCCAAATAATCCCAAGAACAAAATAAAAACCTGCGACAGAAAGGCTGAAAAAGGAAAATCGTCTGCTTGATCTACATCCTATCAGAATCATCTGAATTTCCATCACAAGCATCAAGAAGGGTCATGCATCAAACTATATATGTATTATATACGAAACACGTTTCCTAAAAGGGCCACAAAAACCCACTCAACTCTGACTGGACGTTGACACCAAGCTGTTGTCCTTTCTGCTTGTCTTCCTGCCACCTTCGGCTCCTGACATCATCTCATGCAGCGTCTCGGGTGTCTAAATCAGCTGTCTGGTTTTGCACTTTGCACCTTGTAACCCAAGAGTTCGTGCCGATCCTTCTGTCTGTGTTGGCTGCAGTTCACAATCATCCATCATTTAAAGGGCTGCTTTAGAGAGCTTTGTTTGGTATCAAAAATTTAGCCCTGCTGTCCTTGCGCCAGCAGACTGACCGGGTGCTTCTCTGCAGGACTGGAGGATCTTTAAACAACGTTAAACTACGCAGTTCAGAGTAGAACAGGAAGTGAGAGTCCCCACTCTTAATTAGACAGTTAACACTAATTAATCTGGATTATTTTATCTGTGCTGTGATAAAATTGACTGAACGAAATCTCTGACCAGTCGGGGCTGCTTGGCAGCAAAAAGGGGACAGTTCAGACATTGGGTTAGAATGGTAAACATATTGGTGTTTATGTTTATACAGTGAAGACCAAATTAAACGGGCACCTTCACCCTAATCTTTAGCTTTCTCCATAGATTCTCCAAAGAAAGAGGGAGGGACGGTGGGACGGTTGGTTGTTTTGTTGGTTGGTTGGGTGACCAGTAGAGGTCAGGATGAACGCATTAATCAGATCAATAAATAGGTGAATTATTGTTTGGAAATTGGAAAATTCTGCTGTGATAATTCCCTCCTTTATTTCATCTGAATCCCTTCTTTCTCTTCCTCCATCCCTCTGTCCTGCGTCTCTCTCTCTGTCCATCTCCTTTAACAGCCACTTTCATTCTCCCCTCTCGAGGTTTCAAGCAGATTTTTCAAAGTGAGCCGGCTCCACTCTCTCCTTTCTCTCTGCTGCTTCTGGATAAATACGCTGATTTTCTGGCCTTAAAATAGAAATCCGCATGACATATTTTTACATTACTGCTGGTGATGAGCATGATGGGCTGTCGATGGGTCGCCTTAACGAAATGTAGCCTCCCAAATCCCCTCTCTGCTGCACTTAATCTACTGTGAGAAGAGGGAGTGGGGCTGTGAACCAAAAGACTGACAGAGGAGGTGACTCCACTTACGTAACGTCACGGAGGAGGATGGACCGCCGTTCAGGACAAACACATTTTAGCTTTTAATGTCCGTCTATAACCACGTTTGCTGAAAAATATGGACCAAAAACAACAATACCATCTCACGACTTCATCTGAAGCAGCTGAAAGACAAGTGTGGAAATCACCAAAATTTGCAAATCCATTGCCTACAACTGGACAATAAATCAATGTTGTTAATTTGGTTTTTGAAGATTTGAATTTTTGGAAAGTCTGGAGGTTTTTCAACAACGCATTCCTTCACTTACTACTAATCTTTAAAAGCCTGTAATGCCCATCCTAATTTTTTGGCCAATACCATTGTTTTGTGTCTGAAACGGGCGCTGTACCGGTCCGTCGTGGTGAAGAGAGCTGAGTCAAAAAGCGAAGCTCTCAATTTACCGGTCGATCTACGTTCCTACCCTCATCTATGGTCGTGAGCTTTGGGTAATGACCGAAAGAACAGATCGCGGATACAAGCGGCCCGAAATGAGTTTTCTCCGTAGGGTGGCTGGGCTCTCCCTTAGAGATAGGGTGAGAAGCTCGGTCATCCGGGAGGGACTCAGAGTAGAGCCGCTGCTCCTCCACATCGAGAGGAGCCAGTTGAGGTGGCTCGGGCATCTGGTCAGGATGCCTCCTGGGCGCCCCTCCTGGTGAGGTGTTTTGGCACGTCCCACCGGGAGGAGGCCCCGGGGAAGACCCAGGACACGCTGGAGGGACTACGTCTCTCGGCTGGCTTGGGAACGCCTCGGGATTCCCCCGGAG
Organism: Poeciliopsis turneri; assembly: GCA_922788865.1. NCBI lineage: Eukaryota > Metazoa > Chordata > Actinopteri > Cyprinodontiformes > Poeciliidae > Poeciliopsis > Poeciliopsis turneri. Next base: position 688,888 of record CAKLNU010000303.1, on the reverse strand, counting down.
GAGTTAGAGGAAGTGGCTGGGGAGAGGGAAGTCTGGGCCTCCCTTCTTAAGCTGCTACCCCCGCGACCCGACCCCGGATAAGCGGCAGAAGATGGATGGATGGATGGAAGATTTGTAATTTGTTCTGTATAAGATTTTCACTAATAGACCTTTTACTCAAAGATACAAAATAAAATAGTCAGAGATCTACAAAGGAGAGACAAAAGCAAATGAGGTGAATAAGCAGTGCTTGCTAAGAGACAGAAACTTTTAAACTACTTTGAATAAGTAACTAAACTTGTAGGATAAGTTAAAATGTATGTAGACTGCCATACTTCAGTCAGAAGCATTTTCAGATTGTTGCAACACTGACTGCAACTGAATACTCAGGTAAATGTCTTGTAAATGCACACAATAATAATCAGTATTTGTCTGTTTTTGTCCCAGTCTATAAATAAAGGATGAGAAGTTTATAACCGAGAAAGCCTGACGAGTTCAGGACGAAGACGTTTCGAGGGAGAGGACGGTCCTAACATGACCAACGGTGGACAGGTGGCGTGTTGAGATGTAGCCAGAGCAGCAGACATGTGAAAATCACATGCAGGGACAAGTGATAAGCTGCTGCTGGCAGACATGCTAATTATAGACAGATTAAAGCACCAACAAACAGCTCTCCATTACATTTTAATTAGGCCGGTTTTGTTCTCCATACTTCAGTTTTACTCTCACATTAACTGCAAGAGTCATCGCTCTCATGTACTGATCCCTGCTTTATTTTTACTTTATGAGCTGAAGATTCATTTGGTGATTTATACAAAAAGGAGACCTAGTAAACTAGCATTCTACAAGGATGTCTAAAAGCACTCCCTCGGTTTTGTTGGGATAAATTTGCTGGATGATAAATTGCCCCAATTGAGACCATTTTCAAGTGAAATAATGCAAGAGCACATTCTTCAACTTTAAATTCTAATGAACATTTAACACATTATATAAATATCCAAAAACAAATAAACAGAACACCAGAAACAACAAATAAAATGAATTATGAAATTTTTGTAAACAAAACTGTCCATAAAATAATGAGACCAGAACACCAGACTTAAGACTTTTATCATCCAGTTATTGGTAAAAAAAAAAAAAAATAGAGAAAGAAAAATAATAAATCCTGCAGATGGAAATTATTGAGTTGGTTTTAATTTATCATGTGATTGATTATTGTGACAGACTTAGTGTTTCCCATCTTGCAACTGCTTGTAACAAAGACGGTAATTTGAGAAAAATCCGGGCAGAATTCAAATAGACGCTGTTGTTTTTTCCCCAGAATATTCTGCTGTGTCTGAAAAGGCCATGCAGGGATTACTTAAGTCTCACATTATAGTTTCACTGAACAACAGCAATGTAAAATCAAAATCCTGAGGACCGTTTGTAAGTCCACATAAACTAAACAAGTTTAGATATGTGATTTTTAGCCCAAAAAAGCTGCAGTCGTTTGGCTCAGATACTAAGAAAAAACAGCTACAGCTAATTGTAGCATGAAAACAGAGAAAACTAATTGAGATCAACCAACTATTGATTGACATGAGTAGTTGTTTTCTACTGACAGAGAACAGAATAAAAGATTTTCTTACCAGATTAACTTTATGCTCACAAACAACAGGTGCTGTCGCTTTGGCTGCTAACTTCCTGTTCGAGTTGTGTCGTGTTCTCCTTTCCCCACTTTGGTTTCCTTAAATCCAAAAACAGATCAGATTATTTTATAATTCAAAGGCCAAAAGTTGTTTTCTACAACATACAACAGAATTTCCTGCAGAGACGTAGAAGAAGCGATAATTTCATTATTTTTCTGTCCCCTATTAGCATAAACAAATCAATTCTAATTGTAAAAAGTTTTTTTTTTATTAAGAATATGTTGGAGCAGAATAGCTTAACATGGACGCCTTTGGGTGGAGCTCAGTAATAAAGACATTTGTTTTCGAATTGAACCATTTTGATAATTATCGCAAAAGGGGTTCAAAGCAAAAGTTTAGTGTCAAAGAAATCATCGGTTTCAGTACAGAATTGAAGAACCAATGAAATAAGCAGTTACACATAAATGTATTTTAAGATGTATTCCTAATCTACACTAAATCCTAAAAAACAGTTATGGGATTTTATGGATTAATAATGACACTTTCTCATTTGTTGTGTCATGCAGTCAAAGCCATAGTTACCTAAAAAAAGAATAAATAGTTCTTATCGTCACTTTTATTGTTATCACAATAATACCACAAAATATTTTGATTAAATTTTAAGAATATGTCGTCCACCCCTAAAGTACGTGAAGATATAAAAATCAGATCTGGTTTAAATTGAATAACTCTTTGTTGGACCACATCATGACGTTTTAATGGTCAGAGAAATGACTCCGCCCTGCTGGAACAATTTCCCCTCCCCATTTCCGCTCTGCTTTGGTCTCCATTGGCTACCTGAGGCTCTTTAGCAGCTGATATTTTGATAACAGCGCTCCGTCTCCCTTTACAGACTCTTATAGAGCCGACTGTCTGCTCAGGAATGTGAGGATGTTAAAAATGCATAAGATCATGCGATACATAAGAGGAACAAAGCAGAGTCTGGGAGGAGCTCCTGACTTCAAATTAAATACTTAAGAGTTTCTTTTGTGTCCAAATGTCGTCATTTTTAAAACGGATAATGAGTTTATGTTTGGTTAATAAGAAGCTAATAAAGAGGAGGCAGCACAAAGAGGAGAAATAAAGCTTCTTGCTTCTCTGGGAGCCACCCGGGCTTCCTGCTGGGAGTCCATATGGCTGCAGACTCAGGAAGACCTGAAACCTAATCGGGTTGACCGCTTGTTGCTTTGTTGTCTGGTGTTTTGTGTTGGAGGAACCCGTCTGGCTCGGTTCATCCTCTCTTCGCCTGAATGCGTCGACGTAAGCGTTGGAACGCTCCAGTGGAAAATGAAACTCAAGGAGGCAGGTTTCTGGATGAAGCGGCACGGATTTCTGCACCTTGGAGGTCAGGAATTTCACACTAATTTAAAAAAATCTGAAACTAAACTTTCATTTTGAGTTTAAATATACCTAAAATTTCCCAAATGTTAACCCATACTGAAAAAAAAACTGAACTTGGGATAACAAAAATTAAAAAAGATAATTGTATAAAACTTTAAAAATAAAGCTAATTAATTAAAAACATCAGTCCTGCTTTTATTATTATGGCCAGCAGGGGGCAGTTTATACAAACTGAACACAAGAAAATATTCTTTCGTTTATTATATTGTGCAATGGGAGAATAAGAAAAATAGCCAACTTAGTTAAGTTTACCACGTTTAATAAAGTTCAGTATAATTTCAGTTCAGTCCAATTATGTGTAGCAAAACAAAAATGTAGCAGTCACTTAATTAAATCAAGTTTATCTTCTAAGTCCCAGTTTTCACTTCATTTAGGGACCACTGGAATGTTTTTTTGTGTCCTGAACTATAATTACGGAATGATACAAGCCCCAGGCAGAAGAGAGAGGTTGTGTTATTCTTATTTTCAATTAATAATAAATAAAGTTACACAATAAATGTAGTAATTTTTGTTGAATCTGCTGTTTATTGAAAATGTAATCTCGGTTAGCATTAGCATGGCGTAGCACACAGGATATCTCGCATTATCTGGGCTAATCTCTTCATAAACCGTTTCATTTGGCGCATTGTTCAACCAATCACCGAATAACAGTTATATATTTCAAAATATATCAACGTTTAAGTTTTTGAAGAGTTTTTACTGACCAGAATAGGTGAAAACACGTAGCGCTTCCGTTAGAATTTCAGAATGAGGAGAACTGTACTCCGCCTTCTAGTGACAGCATGTGGAATTACGCCAAAGGAATGCACAAGTAAAACCGCTAAAATGACCAAAATGAAGCATAAACATACATTTTGAATATAGAAAATATATATATTCCTGTGCCTGCTCCACAGTTTTACATGCTATTGTTTTCTTATACATTGATAATTTTATTTCTCAAGTCTGATCAAAATACATTGGAGGTCAAATAGAGCAGCATTTCTTGCTTCTAGAAAAAATAGTTTAACAATAGAAAACTAAATATGCAATTATATATTTATTTACTTATTTAGTTCAGTCATCCCCCATATTTAGATGTTTTCTTTTCTTTGGTTCCTTTAGTTTTGGCTGTTATTTCCACACTAATTAGAGTTCAGACATCTTTACCTCCCTGCCAGCCTCACTTGGCTGCATGTCAATCCTCCCTCCATCCCAACAATTGCAATATCCGATGATCAATACCTGCAAACAATACATAAAAATAAAGGATGTTTTTACAATTATGAAATAGATAAACAGAATAAATGAATAAAGTGAAAAAATGATTTCCGGTTTTAGCTAAAAATAAAACAAACTGGACCAAAACCTATTTCTGTCAAATCTGAAGCCATAAAGACCCCCTGATCACAAGATGAGATGCAGGAGCGTCACCCTTGATGATGCTCACTGTGATTCAACACTCTGCTAATACAAGTTATTTCTGTCAAACTGGCATGAAGAAAAGGTGAAGTCACTATGAGAGGAATTCAGGAGCAGACTGGTGCTGTTGATGCCTGGAGCTGCAGCGGTGACTCTCTGGTAAAGACCACGTTATGAAGTCGTGTATTTAAAGTGTGCTCAGATGGATGAACGTGCATCTCGTCCTCTGGGCCTGTGCATCATTTACATAAGCCTGCCCTTTGTTATTTTTGTTTTTTTTTTCCCCCTTGTGTTTGTTTTTTTGGTGCTTTCGTCACACTGAGGCTCACTGCCCCGCGGCGAGGCCGACCACAGGACGGGACGGCGTGTCTTTAATCCACACTGACAGTGGATACTGGTTCTCTGCTTGTGTGAGTGCACATACTGTAAGGACTCGGCTGCCTTTTAAGGCCAGAGACCCAACCCTAAAAATAGGAGCTGTGAATAATATGTCAAAACAATCGTCTTCAGGACAAAGGACATTTTCTAGACGTGTCTTTGGAGGACAAAAGAGCTGATTGGGCTTATGTCAGATTAGAGACGGTCAAAGAGAACGTAGATGCTCAGAGGTCATCATGAAGAGAAACAAAACTACACTTAGAAACATAAAACATCTTCCCATGGATCAATTTGAAAAATTTTGTTTAGCATTAGTTTGAGGACTGACGTTTAACCCCGAAGAATTAAAAATACCCGACAGACGGTTGAAATAATCAATGCAACGAAACAGAAACTTTCTCAAGATCTTTTGGGGATTTTTTTTTTATTCTTTTATCCAAGACATGTTCTTCAGGTGACAGAAGGCTGATTTTGCAACCGCCTTTATGTGTTTCTGAAGATTCATATCTGAGTCCATCACAACATCCTGGTTTCAACCTGTAATAACAGAATCTAGGTCGTTTCTCTTTGGGTTAAAAATAATTACTTTAGTTTTGTCTCTGTTCAGGTGAAAACAGTGATGGTCATCTGGTGACATTGCAATGCAGACAGCATTTAGATCAACTAAAAACAAAATTTGAAAGTTAAATTAAAAAATATTTCAATATTTTGCTAGCAAATTAAATATGTAGTTTGGAGATATGACATTTATAAACGTATAAACAACATGGTGAATACATGACTTTAAAAAATGAACGCATTTGTTTCTTCTAAAGACTAAATAAACCAAATTTTGCTGTAAATGTTTTACTGTGTAACTTTACAAACTGCAGTCCATGGGTTCTGCCATAATTCATGTTGATGTGAATTTTACACACACACATATATGTGTGTGTGTGTGTGTGTGTGTGTGCGCGTGTGTAGATATGTGTGTGTGTAGAAAGCTAGCTAAATGAAAGATGGTGGCTAGATCTCGCTAGCTAGCTAAGCTAGCATATACACATCGCTAGATTGATAGATAGAATCTGAAAAATATTGATGAATCCTGGTCTCAAAGGTTTTTTTAGGGACAAACCATCGCACGTGGTGAAAATCCAAAGAAAACAAGAATTAGTTTGACAGTTAAGATTAGTATATAGGTAGAACCGCATAGGGGGAAAGCTTTAAATTTGACCTGTTATGCTAATTTGATCAGGTTAGGATAGGTTTACCGTTTATACAAAACATGTTTATCACTTTTTACAAAATGACACGTCAGTCTGGTCAATACTGATGTGCAGTTGTAAAACTGTACATATTTGAAAAGCAGAAGTGGAGCCTCCTGTACAACCAACAAGAAAGCAGCAACCAGCTGCTGGAAAGGTATTGGTTGCTAGGTATTGGTTAGTAGGTAATGGCACAGTGCCTGTTGATTGTGACTCATTATGTTAAGTAAACATTAAGTAATGTTTACTTAAAAAACAATGTTTTTTAAGTAAACATTAAGTTAATGTTTACTTAAAAAACTTTCACTTATTGCCAAAAAACAGATAGGTGTTTTATCTGTTTTTTGGCAATAAGTTCAGAAGAAAACATTCTTCTAATGTTTTAAAAGTAAATGGAAGAACAAGAATGTGTGAAACATCACTTTTGCATAACGAGCTCCCTATAAATGGAACTTAACCGCCAATTTCTTGTGATCAGTTTTGCCAAATCAAACAAATCTGGTCTGAAGTGTGTTATGTATAATTTAGATCTGAATTATCTTCTCTTTATTCATCTTATGTTTAATTCAAATAGATCTCATACATCTCATCTGTCTGAGGCTCAGAGATCAGTTCTTCGTTTGTGGCCTTCATGGTTGCATCCACCAGTACAGCTTTCCCCTGAGTGAGCCTCTGAAGGGTTCTTCACAGATGCTCTCAGTGAGGACTTCCTGCTCCTGTCCTCTGGATGCTTTTTCTCAGATTTTCTTAGGAACAAATTACACATCTGTACCCAAACGCCCTTCGTCGTCGTCTCTTCTTCTTGATTCGTTCTCATCTCTCCTGTTTTTCTTTCAAACGAACCTTCTGCTTCACACTTCGGCTTTCCAAAGGAAGAAAAGAAGCCTTTTTTGTTGCTTTTGTTTTTCGTCTGGACTGAGCTTTTATCTACAGGCCTTGGCATTTTTCTCTCCAGCTCAGTTTCTTTCCTCTTCTCCAGATCAATCATCACGTTCTGCAATGCTTCCATGATTTCCTGGAGGACAGTAGCGCTTTCTTTCCACTCCTCTTGATATTTTCTTTCGAAATCCACAAACCCTAGCTCTTGCTCTCGCTTTCTAATCCATGCCTTCGATTCTTTTTCGTCTTTCTCCAGTTGAGTCTCTTGTTCCATTTCCCACTGATCCTGTTGCTTAAAAATACCGTCAAGATTTTGGGTTACAGTCTTCTGCAGACGTTTTTCCTCCATCTTTAGGATACTTTTGGATGTTCTGAGTTTTTCCTTCTTCCTCCCGTGCTTCTCCTTCTCCCGCAGATTTCTCCACTCATCGACTGACGATCTACACTCCTGTTGGAAACTTTCTATTTCTCTCGCCAGCTTCTCCTTTTCTTCTTTGATTTTTTTCTGCATTTGCTGCATTATCTCTTGCCGCTCATCCAGTTTCAGTGTAATTCTATGCAGGTTTTGGGATACGTTATAGAAAGTTGCTATCTCTTGTTGTATTTTTTGTTTCTCCATCTCCACTTCCATCTTTGACTTTGTTAGTTTGATTTCTTCGGTCAACAGTTTTATGTCCGACTTCTGCAAGCGCTCCCACTCCGTTGCAAGTGCTTTCACTTGCAAAAGAATAATTTCTGTGTCGTTGACTAAAGTTGGTATGAGTTCCTCTATGTCGCGCTCCATTTTGTTGATATTTTGCTCTTTCTCATTTTGTTTTTCCTTTATCTTCTTAAGGAAGTCGTACTTCTTCTTAAGTCTTTTCCTCTCATTGTCCAGTTCTTCCATTGCTCCAACAAATTCAAATTGTTCTTGAACTTCCTGGCATTCTTTTGCAATTGTCTTGCCTTTTTCCATTTCCTCTTTCTCGCGATCCAAATTTTTCCTCATCGTTTCCAAAGCTTTCTGATCTGATTGTTCCTCTTGAAGAGCCGCCATTTTCACCTGAATCTCTGGATTTAGCTCAGTGTCAAACTTTTCTTCCTTCTCTTCAAAATCTCTTTCCAGATCTGTCATGTCTCTTGCAGTGTCTAAAATATCTTTATCAACTTGACGTCTTGATACTGAATGGGTTTCCCCTGAATCTTCCAGTCCTTTTAGACAGCGCTCTGTTCACTCTAGTGATGATTGTTCATCAAAGGTTCCATCAAAACTCTGATCACAGGTAACTGATGGCTTTGTGACATCACTGGAGACACTTATGACATCATAACGAAGGATTCAGCAGCTGCAAACAGTGTCCGCCTACCAGGAATTTTCAGACTCAATTTATATTTACGTAAAACAAAAATCACTTGTGAAACGTCTTAAAGAGATGACGGTATTTTCTTCTACGGTACTTTATTTTACATTATTTATACGGTGGGCCCACAGAAAGTCAGATTTTTTTAGTTTAGTCTATTTAAAATATTTTAAAGTAAAAGTAAAAAATCTTCTTCTCACGCTACTGACTGGCGTTTGCAAAACCGCCAATGCTGGAGCACCATTTATTTTCCTTGACGCCGATTGGCTGAACCTCCAAAAGCGGAGACAAGACCCCGGATGTTCGTTTCTGCAGTGGAGCTAAGATGGTTTCCATTGTGTGTGTTAATTCGTATTAAGACATACTTGGTGTTTATTCTATTAAAATAGATGGTTTTTACCAGGAACACACAATACATTACTTTTTTAAAAACGTTTCTATCATAAAAAATATCAATTTTCTTTTGTCCTTCATTTTAGAAAGTAAAAATTATTATCAAATTGATGAACTTCACATAAAGTCAAGTACTAATAATGTTTATTTATTGCAATTTGGATTATTATATCTTACAGATAATGGAAACTGAGATTTCACCTTAACCCAGTCAATTTATTCATAAAAATAATAATGATAGATTTAATTTATAATGATCTTTAGATCTCAAAGAGAAAAATGCAGAGGTGGAAGAAAGACGTTCAAATCACCTCTTTCATCAGTCTAAGGCTCGTATCCTCTACTCCAACATCTCTACTACAGGCTGGTCACCTTCATGCTACGCAGCATCGTTTTAGCATATTTTTATAAAATTGACTAAAATTGGAATTTTTTTTTTTTTTATTTAACTTTATTCATGAAATGGTTGAAATATATAAATTTGTATTAAATCTGTACAATATAGAGTTTGTTTTTAAATTTATTTTTTAATTATGTAACATAACTAAAAATAATTGTGTTATATATTTTAATAAGATAAGGCTAATAAGTTTATGCTTAAATAACCTGAATACAACATTTTTTCTCTGTTTATGTCAGTGCAGCTACCTGAGTAAAAGCTTTGTTTCAGCTCTTCTGCACTCAGTAGCAGATTGCTGTCTTCATCCCGCAGAAGGACTCCGTCTCCACCTGGTGGCACATGAGCAACACTGCAGGTCAGTTTTTCAAAGTGAAAAAACAACAAAAGGCAACACAAATCCCCGCTTCCAGTACACAATCCATCACATCGCAGTGGGAGGGAGGCTGTGCTCGCGTGGAGACTCGCCTTGGCAACTGGTGAGTACTACCCTGGAGTCGCCATGGCAACCTGTGAAGAGAGGAGGAGATGTCAAAAACTGAGGGTGGAAAATGGAGGGAGAGGAGAGACAAAGTAACAAATGGCTGATATGACATGATGCAAGAATGAAAATCCCCCCTCAGGTTGTGGTTCCTGCTAAACATAAATAAATCTTCAAACCCAACAAAAGCCTCCAGCAAGGATTCAGTTTTTCCCTAAATTACATTTTCCTTCATGTCTTCTTGTTTTATTGCTCCGTCGGAGTCGCGTCCCTGATGTGTGACCTGTTTTAATCGGAGATAAAGTAGGACAGCCTCTTCCTGCTGGGCACTTCTCAAACAAATGCAGCTCCCTCCCACAACGCAGCGAAAACACGACTGAATGGCGGAGCAGCAGAGGCGCTGCTGGCCTCGTGTCAGCAGCAGAAACCAACAGCAGACCGAGCTGCATCTCTTCCAACACAGAGCCAGACGCTGCACTGAGGGCATGGTTAGCTTCATAACTGAAGAAGTTACTCTTCTTACATGCATTGGGAAATAAAATGTTTAGTTGTTCCTTCTCAATCAGTGAGCAGATTATAACTCCTCAGCTATATGTCTCTGGCTGGATGAGGTCAAGTGTCTTGGTGTCCTTGAGTGACGGATAGACAGATCAGAGCTTAATGTGCAGTAATGAGGCTGTTGCTTCAGACTGAATGAAAGATGAAGCCCTGGTTGTTTTTTGCGTGGCGATTCATACTAAGAATACATGGTTCCCTGAAGTTTGAACTAGGGATGGCGATATGGCGTAAAATTAGTATCACAATATATGCGGATAGATGATGGTAATGATATATATCACAATATGATTTGTATAAAACTTACAATAGAATCTAAATAAAACACATACTAATTGAGTGAAATGCATCTGTATGTCTTACAACTCATTTAACAGCTTTTTATGGTGGTGAAACAACATGCTTGCATTTCTTAACTTCCACAGACCGTGATATCTGCCGCGCTCATCCTGAGCATCGCGCCAAGACTGCAGAGGTTAAACCCAAACCAAGTCGAAATGATTGATGTTTTTTGTCGACAGCAGCACGTTTTGATTTCACTTAAATCACTAAATATCTCTGAATTCTTTTCCAGAATCTGTCAAAATCACCATTTTCTGAGTTAAATTAAAAACATAAACAGATCCCACTTTGATAAATTGATGCTAAATGTGAGTTCTGCGTCTGCATTCGTTCAGTGGGAGAAGACTCATAAATCCTCACTCTTTCTAATGCCTTTCACTCTTAATACCCTCAGCAGGAGGCGGGGGGCCACGGTGACCTTACAGCGAGTGATGGGGGAGGATTGAAAGTGTTGTCTATTAAAATCTTTGCTTAACAGCACTACTGACACAACACCAGAGACCTCCTATCCGCCATGCATCTGACATGCATCTATGTGTGCGCACGTGTCTGCAGAGAGCAAGCTGAGGCTGCTGTTATTATTTCTCCCAGGCTGTAATCCCTCCCCACCTCCTCCTCTTCCTCCCCCACTCCTGCAGCTCTTGTTGAGTTATTGTTGCTGTCATGCACGTGCATGTATGCATGCGTGCGTGTGCACCAGTGTTGTTAATATCCTGCGTAGGCTGCTGTGAACAAGCAGAGATTTTCTTTGTGTATCTGGTGATCTGGGATCCTGAGGGCTTTCGAACACATGCAGACGCTCCGAGGTTGGAGAAGGAGGGAGGGAGGTCAGGCTGGGAGGGTGGCTGACGAAGGAAGGGACGGCTGGATGTAGAAGCTGGAGGTGAGTTTCATGTCCATCATGGACTGATGACTGGCCAGCGGTTCTTCCTGTTACTTTCCAGTTCAGTGAACACAATCTTATTTCTGTTCTTCTGAGGGAATTCTCTTCTTCTAATCCTTTTATTTATTTTTCCCCAATGAAAACTGATTTCAAGCGAGAAACGTCAGATTAATTTACCCACGTAGTTGGTCAGAGTTGAGGGATGTATCTTAGCATCATAAAGCAGACAGTGATAATATACAGATGAAAATTAAAAAGCAATGTACCCTATCTATATTATACCATAAAAATATTTTATGAAAGTCACATTAGACTCTATTTCTTTGGTACTGACCGTTTGTAACTACATCAGTTTCTGGAGGCGCCATGATGGATGTTGGAAGTCAGGGGCGAGCGAATCAAACTGAGCAACTGAAGTTGTTTTCCAAGTTGTTTTTGTCAGTTTATTCATGGCCTTTACTTATTCGAGTCAAGCTAATGTATCTGTGAATGTAACACACCAGATTGGGGGTCACAGACGGCGGTATTTACAAAAGTTTTAAATACCTAGCTTAGAAACCGGCCTGTATTTCTGCACATAATCTGTGTTTTTAAGCTGCAGAGAAAAACTGTTACTTTAAGTGACTGGCACGCATGACGTGCTGTCCTTGATTTTCCTGGCAGACTTTGCATACTGACACCATCTCCCACTGCAAATACAGAGAAGAGCCGAGCCAAACAAGATGGCTGTTAATGCTAATTCAATATTTGGAAACGTGATCAAAGCGGACTGAACGACTTTGTTGACTTCCTACTGTGAACTATAATTCTAAAACAGTACAGAAAATTGAGATTATTCACAACTTCTTCTGTTTTCTGATTGAAATTGTACTGGAGACAATCCACTTCAATCCCAGATGGAGCACTGAAGAAAGATTAGAATGAAGTGGAACTTTGTATGGCGGATGCGGCCAGGCTATAATATCGAGCTACTCTGTCTCACATATGAAACAAAACTGTGGTAAACTTTGAGGTAGTGGTTCAGGCCATATTTTGAAATAATAAAGTACCATTATTTCCTGTTGTGGGCAACGGGGCCCGGCAAATACCCGTGTTTGAACGGACGGCGGAGTCCGGCGGTAACAGGCGCTTAAATTCCGTGTTAAAAGGTTTTACACCTTTTCCTGTTGTGGGCAACAGGAAAAGGTGGTAATTTATTCTATGTTGCATGACTTTGTGTTTTGTGTTTATGATGTAAAGCACTTTGAAATGCCTTGTAAGTGAAATGTGCTATACAAATAAAATTTGATTGATTGATTGATTGATTGATTGATTGATTGATTGATTGATTGATTGATTGATTGATTGATTGATTGATTCAGTTTGATCAAAATAAATTTATAAACTCAGGACAAATTAGTAGTTCACTTTAATATTTTTTTTTTCAGTAAATCTGTATATTTCTGCATTATATTCATATATTTATATGCTATGGGTACATATTTTTGCTCCACAGACAAAACAAGCAAAGCTTCTGCATGGAGCTTGTTTGCGCTCGAGAACCTCAGAGAATCAGAGCTGAGACAACAATGAGGAAGTGTAAACAGCATCATTCAGCGCCTGCAGCTTCACTGAGGTAAATACCAACACTGAGCGCGCAGCAAAGCAAGCCACGGCCTTATTTCCCAGAGTCAACACATGTTAAGAGGTGCAGAAATGCAGCTGCAAAATAATCCCCACTTCCAAGTCCTGAGCAGGTTAGAAGCTCATGCACAGGGCGAGCTCTCTCTGCAGCTCTAACTATGATAACCACCTTTATTTTTTGGATTCTGACTCAGAAATCTGAATTTTAACGAGCCTCTGCAACGTGCTCAGAGCTGAACTTGGCCTCCTCCTACACATCAGCATTTGCTCTTCCAGAACTCTACCTAGCAACTCCGCCTCGGCCTCATCCAGGCGCGCGAAGAGCGTTTAAATCCCTCCTCAGTTTTATAAATCCATTTAACAGCATCTGCAGCCTTTTCTGCACATAATCTGTGTTTTAAGCTGCGAGAGAAAACTGTTACTTTAAGTGACTGGCACGCATGACGTGCTGTCCTTGATTTTCCTGCTTGCACATGTCTGCTCTGTGTGTTATTATGCAGACATCTGCTGTCAAGACTTCTTAAACTCATCGCAGCGTTTCCTCATGCAGCCGCCCTGAGCCCAGAAACACACACACACACACCGGGCGGGGAGAGCACAGGGTCGGATGGCAGTGTGAGGCACACGCAGATTCAGTGATGGAGGATGCTCCCGCAGGTGTTGCACAGTCTGACTCAGACTGTGCAATGTTTTCACCGCCACAGTCCTGTGTAACGTCTGGAACATATCAACATTTTATTTACCTACTGGGATTTTAACCCACTTTGACCTTTAAGATCTGCTGTTCTGGGTTTAGCTAAACAGGTTCTGTTGGGATCCTCCCTCTGGTTCCTAAAGCAGAGGAGAACTGACATACTTGGGCTTTCCTCTGCAGTAATCAGTCTGTTTGAGCAGCTGGCAGTTGTCCAGGGCGGCATTAGAAAGAGGCGGCAGAAAAGCGACTTATAAGTCTGAATTATTTTGATTTCCTGGATTCTGAGTGATTTTGCACCATGTTATTCATTCATTTATGTCAGTTTCAAATAAAATATTTAACTAGTAAGCTAAAAAAATGACTGTACAAAATAAAATTTTGGAGCTAAATATTTAGTTTGAGCCTCAATACATGGTCATCTTTAAACTAAGTATTTAGTTTACCAACAAAATATTTACCTTCAAACTAAATATTTAGCTCCGGGTTAAATAAGTAGCGGAGCTAAATATTTAGCTTGTTCATTAAATATTTAGTTTAGAGCCAGACAGTTAGTTAGCAAACTAAATATTTTGCTTCAAAATAAATATTTAGCCTTAAAACAAATATTGAGTTTGAAGATAAATGTTTGGCTACTGTTGTCTTAAACCATCCTGTCTTTCTCATTTTGAACAGCAGCTAAAGAATATCTCTCTCTTTCTTTTATTCAAATCAGGGATTGTTGAATAAAAGTTTAGACATTCTGATCATCCTATAATAATAATAATAATAATAATAATAATAATAATAATAATAATAATAATAATAATAATAATAATAAAACAGTTACATTTATTTAAATTGCAAGTTTCCTTGAACGAAATCACATTAGCATTCAAGTGCCTGATCTGGATGTGCTGCTGTTGTTTGTTCCAGGATGGAAAACACTTGAGGAGGGCCGGCTGTTATCAGCTGCAGCAGCAGCTCTGAGCTGCATCTCTGTAATTAGAGTTAATTTGTGAGCTGCAGTCGTGGTGGATGCTGGTCGTTAATGGTTACCTGTTGTTATGGTTACCGTCTCCCTCTGAAACCACCAACAGGACCTGAAGCACCACAGATGATGGGATTCCTCTCAGTCTCCCACACATACACAAATTCCCTGCTGACGTTTGGGATGTTGGACTTTCACCTCCTGCAGGTTTTGATGACATTTTCCATGATTAGTTTCACATTTTAAACTGAATAAACATTTTATTTCATTGCATAAAACTCTCTGAAAAACAAAGTTTAGGTTCATGTTCTTTTTTTCCCCCAAAGAGTGGAGTTTATGTTGTTAGTTTTCTATTAGAAGCTGCAAATTTTACATCTTTTATTCCAAAAAATAACAACAAAAAAGCTTAAAGTGTTGACTATATGTCAAACAATGGGTACATTTTAAACGTTGAATTTGCAATATTAACATTTTAAATTGTTTCAGCAATTTAATTAATAATAACTTGTACACAAAATACTGTTAGTTTCCTGGAGATCCACCAAAATCTGGACAAACTTCTAGAAAACTGTAAAACAGCTGAAATACTGAGTTCCTTCAAATCAAAGCTAAATACCCTCATGTTTAGATTTGCTTTTGAATTGGAACATCAATCAAAATATTGGATGCGTATTGATGATTTTGTTGATGTCAATCGACTGATTTCTCAGTTGGTGACTGCTAAGCTGCTCTTGACAGTTGGTGGTTACCGTAGTAACCAGTAACTGCGTGCTCCTCCCCTTTTCTGTTGCCATCGGTAACAGTAGTTTACCAGGATCAGCTCTGTGTTCCCTTTCCAAGTGTAATATTTTGACATACTTAGACAAATGTAATCATATACAGTTTCATTAGTAATTTTGCTTTGTTTTGTATGTTTTTGACTGTTATTTTTATTAATGTTGTCCATTTTAGCTATGTTTCATTTTACAAGTGTCAACTGCTGCTAACTGCTATTAAATGTCCGTTGTTTAGGGTTATTTATTGCATTTTATTTAATGTACAGGGCAGAAGCTGCTGGCTGATGTTAACCACCAACTTGACTCCCAGTTTTGTTAGAAATACAGTGAATGTGAATGTGTCTGTCAACCTACTGGAGACGAACATACAAGGGTTACAAATGCAAGATTAAAATACCATATCTGAAAATGGAAACATGACTTTCTGTGTCGGACAATTGGGTTTTTCTCCTCCACCAACGTCTCCTTTCATCTTTTTGCGCCAAAAACCATGAAGCTCCAGTTTCACATGCTCCGCTCTGTCGTTATCCGCATGACAAACTTCATGAAGTTTATTGTAAAAGCGCCCTAATGGCCGTATCCAGTGCGTGAAATCGCTGCGTTGCCAGTGGCCAGTCACACAGTGAGATGGATGGGTGATGACGACTCATTATTCATGGCTGCGGCAGTCTGAGGAGAGTGCATTTAATCCAGGGGCGGGAAGATGCACATATTTCTTATCATGATTAGGCTGCAGCATCAGATAAGGAACAGGATAAATTTAGTGCTCGCGCTTTGTTTTCTAATCCAGCCAGGGGGCGAAGAAAGTAACCTTTTAAATAGGTCACCTTCTCTGCTTTTAGAGACAACTGAACGAGCTGCCAGCGTGTGTCTGCGTGTTTGTGTCCTTTACAAGGGTTAGAATACATTTCAGACATCCAGCGGTACATTTAGAGCGGGCCTCAGCTAAAGGGTAACCCGAGTTCTGTTTTTATTTTAAAAAATATGAAGCAAATGAGGAAAAACTACACCTTTGCTAGTTTGTAGTCAGAAAGTCCTGAGCGAAGCAGCAAATGAAGAATAATTTGTAGGTTAATGAACCAATTTCTGAACTATTAGCTGTGTTTCCGTCAACATTTCTTTTGCTTTTATCATTCAGATCAGTAGTTTCTGATTTTTTTACAGAATGCATTGCTTGAACTTTAGCAAAACATCTAAATGCCTCAATGCATTGAGTTGCTGCAGCAGGATGTCCTGATTAACTGAGCTCCAGAGTGCTGAGCACTGGAGAATGAAAGCAGTTTGTAATTGTAAAGAAAAGAGGAGGGTCTTCAAAGCAAGAAGGACAAGAAACATTGGGACTGAGAGCAGAGTGTGGCCCCGGGCCCCGAACTGTCCGCCAGAGAAGAGAAGAGGAAAACAAAGGCAACAAGGAGGCTGGAATGAAAGATGCTACAGAAGCCGTCACATGGGATGAGGTTATCTGAGCTCAGACTGGAGAAACATGTTTCTAGAAACAGGAAAGGGTTTGGATTAGTTGAAATATTATGAGAAATACCAGTAAAGACATGATAATCTTAGAATAAAGTCATATGACAAAAGGTCTTGGTATTATGAGAATAAAAAAATTAAAAAGTCAGACAATAAAGTCATAGAACAAAATCACAAAACATTACAATAAAGTTTCAACATTATGAGAATAAAGTGGTAAAATGGCAGCAAAAAGTCGTAATAACACCATAAGTCATGATATCAGCAGAATAGTCAAAAAATGAGAAGAAAGTCAAAATTCTGAGGGGAAAAATGAGAATATTCTGAGATTAAAGTTAAAATGTTGTCAAAATTCTGAGATTAAAATAATAATTGTATTATTATTGTTATTGTTATTGGTGGCCCTAATCCTCTTCTGTACATACTTTCAAATAAATCATTGACATGTGGTTGTAAAGCCCCTAAATGTTAACAAATTCAAAGAACAATGAAAATCATCCGATGTGCTGTTCAGTGAATGTTCTGTATTAATCTGGTCATCAGTCAGTTTCACTTCAAAACTGGTTAATTTCCAAGAAATAAGAAGATGCGCGATGAATCCTACAAGAAGGGAGGAAGATACTCTTGGATCATGAAAACTGTCAGTGCGCGCAATAGAGAGAGAGAGAGAGAGAGAGAGAGAGAGAGAGAGAGAGAGAGAGAGAGAAAAACAGAGAAACAGAGAGAAAGAGAGATTTTCAGCGGCGGCTGAGCGCTTAAACCGCCCAGGAACATTTATCCAGCCAACTGTCTCATCCGGGTCTTCTTCCTACTCTGGGTTTTCTGTTGACTTTCTTCTGTACTTCTTGGAGCGGCAGCAGCAACACATGCCTGCCTCCGTCGCGGAGCCGCGGCTGTGATTCAGAGCGCAGCTCCGTCTCCATCACCGGCTCACCGGGAGGATGTCCGCCCCGCCGCTCAACAAGTCCCCGCTGTTTTTCCCCCGTTAACCGTTGATGGCGGCGGAATGGAGATAGCCTTGGTGAGTTTTGAGAACGGCGGCGCTAAAGGGAGCGGCGGCGGCGGAGGCAATGCCGAAGAGAGCTGCCGGAACGCACTGGAGGTCCCTCAGCCGGGGTTTGTTCAAAGTGGACTGGGAGAGGAGTTCGGTAAGGAGCTGAACACCCGGGGGAGTCCCCATCAGCAGCAGCAGCAGCAGCAGCAGCAGCAGCAGCAGCAGCAGCAGCCCCTGGAAGATCAACGACATGAACAACACTCTGAGCTGCAGCGAGAACGCCATGGATGCGCTTTTACGCGCGGACCACAGTCCCCACCTGTTCGACGAGGACATGCTGGACATGGACATGGACACCGAGAGCAACGAGAGGGTCCTCATCAACATCGCGGGGCTTCGGTATGAAACCCAGCTGGGCACCCTCAACCAGTTCCCGGACACTTTGCTGGGAGACCCGGCCAAGAGGATCAAGTACTTCGACCCGCTCCGGAACGAGTACTTCTTCGACCGCAACAGACCCAGCTTCGACGGGATCCTCTACTTCTACCAGTCCGGGGGGAAGATCCGCAGACCCGTGAACGTCTCCATCGATGTGTTCGCGGATGAGATCCGGTTCTACCAGCTGGGAGAAGAGGCCATGGAGCGGTTTCGAGAGGATGAAGGGTTCATCAAGGAGGAGGAGAAGCCGCTGCCGCAGAACGAGTTCCAGAAGCAGGTCTGGCTCATCTTCGAGTACCCGGAGAGCTCCAGCCCGGCGCGGGGCATCGCCATCGTGTCTGTGATCGTTATCACCATCTCCATCATCACCTTCTGCCTGGAGACGCTGCCGGAGTTCCGGGATGAGCGGGAGCTGGCGGTCAGCAGCCGGCTGGACAACAGCACTGCGCCCCGGCCGTCCCTCACCTTCACCGACCCCTTCTTCATCATCGAGACCACCTGCGTCATCTGGTTCACCTTCGAGCTGATCGTGCGCTTCTTCGCCTGCCCGAGCAAGTCCGAGTTCTCCAAGACCATCATGAACATCATCGACATCATGTCCATCATGCCTTACTTCATCACGGTGGGCACGGAGCTGGCGGAGCAGCAGGGCCAGGAGCACCAGAACGGCCAGCAGGCCATGTCGCTGGCCATCCTGAGGGTCATCCGCCTGGTCCGGGTCTTCCGGATCTTCAAGCTCTCGCGGCACTCCAAGGGGCTGCAGATTCTGGGTCAAACCCTGAAGGCCAGCATGCGGGAGCTGGGTCTGCTCATCTTCTTCCTCTTCATCGGGGTCATCCTCTTCTCCAGCGCCGTGTACTTTGCGGAGGCCGACGAACCGGAGTCACATTTCTCCAGCATCCCGGACGCCTTCTGGTGGGCCGTGGTCACCATGACGACGGTGGGCTACGGCGACATGCGGCCGGGGGGGGGGGGGCCCGCGCCATCGCCGGGGCCTGACAATCGCGCTGCCGGTTCCGGTCATTGTCTCCAACTTCAACTACTTCTACCACCGAGAGACGGACCAGGACCAGTCCAGCCTGAAGGACGAGCCCAGCGGGGGGCCGGAGAGCCCAGAGGTGAAGCGCAAAGGCAGCAGGACGTCGGTGAAGTCTCAGGATGTGGAGAAGAACGAGTCCGACGGCGCTTCGGTGGAGAAGGCGAACATTAAAGCCAACAGCAGCATGGACTTCAAGAAATCCCTTTACGCGTTTTGTCTGGACACGCGGGAGACGGACCTGTAGCCCCGCCGGGTCCGGGCTCCTTCTGACTCATGAACTCGGTTCTGACTAAAACTTTCCTCCCACATCCATCAGTGCATGCATGCAGCAGAGCGGCCCTTTAAACCTGCAGGAAAACATGAACTCTGCGGGCTGCAGGATGAATTAGTGGGAAATGGGACATCAGGCCTCAGCAGAGGATAATCAGGGACAATCAGGACTCGGGATAATTACTGGACATGGCGGAGGATTAACCACACTCTGTGTACATAATGTAGGAAGAGAGAGGGGGAAATACTTTATCACTTCCTACACTTAGTCATGATGTTTACATCAAGCAGATGTGTATATATTCCCCACATCAAGCTGGAGCTTTTTGGATTTGGTGTTAATTTCTTCTCTTTTTTTGGAAGGATAAAGTCTATTTTTGAGATGCAGACACTCAGGTTTTATGGAAGAGCCGAAATATTTTTTTTCTAACGGAGAGTGGACCTCAGCCTTGTTGTTTTTGTCCGATTCGTTTAAATTAAAGAACTTTTTACTTGCGAGGGAGGGAAAACGGACAGAAAACAAAGAACAGGAGCCAAGAAGAGTCGACAGAGCAGAAAGGATGTGGAGA
This sequence comes from Poeciliopsis turneri, assembly GCA_922788865.1. NCBI lineage: Eukaryota > Metazoa > Chordata > Actinopteri > Cyprinodontiformes > Poeciliidae > Poeciliopsis > Poeciliopsis turneri. Next base: position 668,708 of record CAKLNU010000303.1, on the reverse strand, counting down.
AATCAACTCTGAAACCAGGTTAGTGCTAAACAGAAATCTTCTTATTCACGCTCAAAATGAGCATTGTTGGCCCTCCAAACAAAACCCATGAGGACGTTTGCTCTGTATTTATGAGAAAAACAATTTTCTTTTGATTTACTGAAACTAAATACATAACAAATCAATAAGAAACATTTAATTCTTACACTTCAAATTAAAATAACCAGTTTTTCTTAAACACTGGTTCCATTTACTCAAACACCTCAAATTAAAATTAAACAACTTCAATCGAAGTCATTAAAAGTTTTTCAACTTTTATAAACACAATGGATTATTAACAGAGATGTTTTAGTTGTTTACTTAATATAAATTTAGCAGACAGTAAATGTGAAGAAGAAACTCTAATTAGACGCTCTGTGCTTACTGTGGTGCAGCATGGTGTTGGCAGCATCATGATGTGGGGATGATCAGTGACAGGACAGGCTGGTTAGAGTTAATTAGTGGATAAGTGCAGGAAGAAAACTGGAGTAAACAGTTGATCTCTGTTAGCTCAGTGGTTCCCAAAGTGGGGGTCGAGACCTCGCTTTGGGACGTTAAATAACAAATGTGGGGTCATGAGATCCTCAAAAGGAATGAAAATAAATATAAATTATAGTGTTAAGGGAAACTCATGATTTGTTAAATGAGATTTAAAAAACAGTATTTTAAATAGATAAAGCTTTATATATTGGCTGTTGAAGCATTTTGTTTTGCGATTTTGTCCACACAGCAGGAAAAGTGATTTATTTATTTTGTTTTGCCTGTCTAACCAACTTTTTTTATGGCAGTCTTAACAATTCAATTAAAACCTTTTCATTTAAAAACAAATCTGACTTGTCCCACTTCCACATATGGGACTAAACTAGTTTTCAAAAGCGTCTGCTGTCTGGACCGTCAAGTCGCATTTTATCCGACATGCGTCATCATTCTGCACCAGAAGAAGACAGTCGAGATAAACCCAAACATTTCCTTCGTCTCATGATCTGATACTGTCGGCTCCCATTGCTGAATCACTTTAAAATGGTGGCGGCCGTGATTCACAGACAGTGTGTTGATGATCAGTGCTCCTACACTGCGACTCACTTTACCGCTATAAACTGTTTACAGAGACGTCTGACTGAAACCACATCTCATTAGAAGTATGAACAAATAAAAACAAAAGATTTCAGCAAATCTTTAATAGTTTAATTTATACTTAGAAATGTTTTAACCCAAGGGACAAATCCCATGAAATGGTTTAACAATTTCAGATCAAACAAACAAAAACTCCTGATTCTCCATCTAAATATGAAAAAGACTTCCTTTTATTTACTTCAGACACTCCTGTATCTGAACTGGACACCTTAAATAGGCTGTAGTTTAATTTATAAAACTTACAAATTGAGCATAGGTAAAATCTATATGTTAATATTTGTTCCACACCGACAGCTTTGCTAGTTTAAATCCATTTCTTTGCTTCTTTGGAAGAACACTGTGTGAATTTAGCATGTTTTAAATTCTGTATGGAATTAATTTCATGCATTTATGGTTTTAAACTGTTTTTTTAAACATTTATCCTTTTTCTTCCTCTACTTAACATGATGTGGAAAAAAATGACACCATATATTAATTTCATATAAATTTAATTTCATAAAGGAAAAATATATCCAACACAGTTTTTAATTAAATTTCAGCTGACAAAAAATCTAAAGAAAGTCAATTTATAAACAGAAAGATGGTGAAATATTGCTAATTTTTAAGCTAACATCTCTGGTCTTGAGTTTACAGCCAATCAGCTCCAAGGAAAAAAAATGGCAATCCTGGATTGGCTGGTTTGGCAAAGCCAACGAATACTATGTCAAATATCACTGCACCTACTAATTTCAGCTTTTTTGCAAATAATTTGGAGTTACAGTCCACAGAAAAATCTGCAAACAGCAAACAGGCAGAGACCAAAGTACCAGCAGACAAACATGGTGGTGGCAGTATGATGGTCTGGGGCAGCTTTGCTGCTTCAGGACCTCAACAACTTGCAATAAATCCCCAAATAATCTATTCCGCTCTCTAGCAGAAAATCCACCTCTGAAAAAGTATAATAAAATGTATTTGTTGGAGTGGTGTAGTCAAAGCCCAAACACAGAAAGCAGGTGGGTCCAAATTTTTCAGATAATCTCATGCTGAGTTTCTTCTGCTACTCTTCTTAAGTGTAAGTTGTGTTACTTCACTCACTATGAATACCTGAGCAAGCTGGCGGCCACAACGTCAAATAGACAGACTGGATGAAAATTTTAATAAATCTCACCAAAGCACCAGAAAAGTATCGCTGCTACATCTTGGAATCAAAACCAAATCTATAAGTTGTCTGTTGGAACAAGACAAACTTCAGCTGGTGGGAAGTGGATTTGTTTTTCCGTTTCTTTGGTCAGAAGCTGCAGAGGACAGATGGAGTCTGCAGGCGCGTCAAACCGTCAGCTGTCGCAGCGTTTTCCCTGCAGCAGATGGGAGCTTCCTGCACTTTTGTCCTCAGAGACCCCGAAGTGCTCCGGGCTGAGACAGAAGCGTCTTAAAACCTGAAAACACTTTGGATATTTATAGAGCATTTAGCGAAGCAAGCTGCTGTCAGAAATGAAGTTCTCTCCTTTAGAGACGTTTTAGTCGTTCACGCAGGAGATTTTCTTCAAATTGTTCTTGAAGGAAAAAGTGGAGATAGACTCAGATCTTCAATTGTTTAAATGAAATTCGATATATGCGGGATCTTTTACTGTTCACCGCTACAATCGCCAGGCCAAAGCGTCAGAATCGACCGTGCTGTACAGATAAGTGAAACGCCTGCAGCAACATTCAGCTTTCATTGATCATGATCCAAAACATGAGTCGGTTTCTTTCCCAGAACTTACAGGTTGCCTTGAGGAACGGACAAGTTCCTTTCCAAGAATTTACAAATTTCTTTCCCAGAACTTTCAAGTTCTCCTGCAGAATGGAAGAACTGCTTTCTCATGACTTTCATGATGAGGAAGTGCTTTCCAGAACCTGTAGGTCACCTTCCCAGAATGCACCAAATATTTTGCTGAATCCTTCAGGAGAATTTATGAAACATACAGAGTACTTTAACAAAAGTAATAAATTACTTTCCCTGGATTTACAGGTTACAGTAAATCCAGGTTTACAGGTTACTAGCATGTTGCTTTCCTGGAACGTAAAAGGAAAACATGAAGGTTTTATAAAGGTTCGCAGAAGGTTTAATAAGCATCAGAACCAAATTATAGGCAACAATCAAGGCACTGAACTCAAGTTTGGTCATATTCAAATAATCAGAATATTCACAAAGTTAAACATCACAAACTGAAAATTTCTGCAAATTATTATGATTTTCTGCTGAAAACATTTAAATTCTGAAATGTGGACTCACAGATTATTTTCAAAAAGCATGTTGATTCCAACAAACCGGCCTCATTGGAACGTATATTCTGTTACATTGAATATGACTTTATATGATGAATATTCATTTGACGAAATGAGTAAAATCTCCCTGTCAGGCTGTTCATCTGTCTAAAAATGTCAACCTGCAGTTTGAGTTGTCTTTAATCGTCTCGGCAGCTTTTGTCTTTCTGTCATCATCCATCAGCTGCCTCCACCTCCATCTGAACCTTTCAGGGACACTTCTGTGAATTTCTGGGAGCGATCCAGGTCCCCTCACTGCCTGTATCCGGTTGGATTATATAACGTTCCCGTTTACTCATCAAGTCATCCACTTCCAGCTGTATGAGCTGCTTTTTGCATAAAGAAAACAGCCTTTGAGCTTCTTGGCTGAACGGGAAGCAGCAGGATGAAAACCTGTCCTGCAGATCCATTTAGCTTCGATATTACCCGCCATCTTCCAAGTGAAATCACAGAGTGAGCATCCAAGCCTTATAACTTATTGCTATACGTCCATTTCTAGCTGGTTGTAAGTAAATATTCACATTTTGTTTCTTTATCATCCCGAATGTAGGCTGCTTCACACACTCCAAGAACCATTAAATATTCCTTTCTCTCAGTTTAAGCCTAACAGTTGACAAAGGTTAGCCTGCAAACCTACAATGCCCATAAAAAGTAGACTGTTTTAGACATTTCATTGCTTTTACAAATCAATCATAACAGAAGAATCCCTTTAATGTCAAACTGAACTCTTAATTCCTCATTAAAATACAACCTAGAAAAGGTTCGGGAGCCTAAAATGGTTCCCTGTGGAGTTCCAGTTTCAATTTTGTCACAACAAAAAAAGTAGGTATTTTAATCAGAGATACAGATATTTTCAATGCATCAGCATAGATTGTAACTTATTCACTCAAACAAATCATTGTTATCAAAAATTCCAAAGTACATTGATCTGATTTTTTTTAAAAATGTTTTTTAATGTTGCAAATATATTTTTTCTAAAATCATCACCATAGTTTTAAAACGGATGTTTATTTGATTTATTTGAGTTTTCAGTCATAAATTTATCTGCTTTACTTGCAGCAGAATTTCTTCAAAACCTTCGTAATGTGGAACTTTTTCATTTATTTCAGGCTCTAACAGGTTTGAACGTAAGACAAAGTTCCCCATGTATAAAGCAATGAGCTCTAAAATGAAATGACTGTGTTCTGCTGGACCTATCAATTAGCCAGATCTAACTGGACTTTCCAGGAGGACCGGACAGCATCCAGTCAGCAGGAGTTCTGGCAGAGATCCGGCTGCCGTGTAATCCGGTGCTGATTCAAATTAGTAGCAGCCGTCTGTTGCTGGCAGCTGAATGAAAATCGACCCAGAGAGGCTCAGTGACAGAGAAAACACAGAAAATCTGATTCATATCTCAGATTTCTCATCATCTGAGGCAAAAATCCTCTGGATCATTTTTACTTAAACTGGTTTAGATTTCTATCTGAAACGTTGTCTCCCATTAGTTCATTTTTCTGAGTTTTCTGTAAATTTGCTCCAGCTTTATCTTGACGATTGAGCCAAAAGCTTGTGGCAGTGTTGAGATGCTGTGCATGTTGGAAATGGTTTTTAATTGCTGCTCAACAGACGACTCAATATGGGAAAGAAAAAACCTTTTACTATCTTATAAACCAAGTAGCAGTTACTTGCATAAAACCATCTTGGGGGAAAATCTGACCAAAATTCTGAATGTTGCAGCAAATTCAGCACTGCTATAATCTCTTTGATTTAATTTCTTAAATCAAATTGCACTAAATTTATGCAGGAAAACACTCTAAACAAGTTGCACCTATTTTTTATTCAGGTTACAGTTATGCAGCGACGAATAAAGCTGAAGCAGTGAAATAATCAAATAAAAAGGAACCAATTATTTACTTAATTGTTATTATAATAAACTTTATTCAAGGTTCTGTTCATTTTCAAATTGATATACAGCAAAACAAAAAGTTACTATATAAAACTATACAGTGATTTCACATTTTATGCTCATTAAACTGAAGATTTAGGGTAAAATATCCTCATTTTTCTCTGTATTTATGTAAGCAACTATCAGGACTAAATGTGTCTGATTTCAAATGTTTAATATATATTTTTTCTAACATATTTCATAGATATATATCTATGAAAAATTCTAATTTTCTGCAAATAATTTCGAGTTGTGTTCCACAAAAATAAAAGGATTACAGAAAAGGTGAATGTTAAACCACATTTCTGCAATCAAACTTTAAATTTGAAATTTTTAAAACAAAGTTTAAACAACCAGATAATGTTATGAACATTTCTGGTTAAAAACATCAGAATCTCCTGTTAAAATATTAGTTTCAACATCATTTAAGACAGATTTTTATGCATCAGGTGAAAATAATTGAAATGGGAGTTCCACAGGGAATTATTTTAGGCCCCATCTTTTTAAATTAAATTTTAAAAATTTCATACATAATATCTTAATATTAGGAAAAAGAAAAATTAAGAAATGTCAAAGTATTTGAGATAAATAAAAAGAAAGACTTTTCTGATCTTCCCACAAAGTTATTGATATCTTCCATTTTTCACTAACTGTTTCTTTGTACTAAATCCTGCATGCACAGTTGTGGCAGCAGATTGATTAAAAGTGGATCTCATTTTGAAAAGTTTATCCCTTATTTATACTTTTCCAAAGTTGTGTTTTCTGATTGACTTTTCTGACCCCGAAAGCCTCGTCTTGGTGCCACAGCGAGATCTGAGCCTGAACTTCAAGCCTCGTCCTCCAAAACTTGTAAAAGAGATTATAAAACTTTTGCTCACAGAAATCCACATCTGCGTCTGTCAGGATGAGCGACGTCTCATTTCACTGACGGTTTGAAAGCATCCATGACTAATGTGAGATGCGGTCCGAGCGGCTGCTGCATCGAACACGATGCCTGCAACTTTTACGCACAGTGGGCCATTATTTGGTTATTTTTATCCACATTACTGCATTTAATCCGACGGGTATCTTCTGCCCTGCGTGACAGAGGAAATAGCAGCGAGTAATTATATGCTTGTACACACACAGACTGATTCAAACTATTAAAACTGTCAGAAATAAAAACGTGACAGTGAGGATCAGCTGGAGACATGACGGAGGCTGGATATAAAGATGGAGGAGAGGCTTGAATTCACAGAGATGATTAAAGCGAGCTTCAGTCTGCAGCGACCTCTGGCTCCGCACAGGGCAGCAAAGTGCTGCGAGCGCATGAGACAAAGCAAAGAGGAAGTTACATAACACACACATTCATAGAAAAATATAAATATATATGAGCACACGGAGAGAGCGCCAGCCTCAGCTGCAGGCTTCAGTGCAGCCTGAAAAAAGAGGCAGAGCAGCCAGAGAGCAAAGATGGGACAGTATGAACCAGCCATGACTCCGGAGGAAATGCTGCTTTCAGCTTCCATCATGTTCGTCCAGAGGAATCAGTCAGGGCGGTTTATGGAGCCGCTAAAACGTCTTCAGATGCAAGTTTTCTTATCAGACATCATTAAAAATGTTTTAAAAATTAACTGATTTTCTGCAGGTTTTAAAATGAGGTACATTCCTGTAAAAACAAGTTTCCTCCTTAAAATGCATCCTATTTTTATGTCGTACAAATTCTGAATATTACAAAGGCGTACTATTACTAGTACAAGGCTAATAAAAAACATTATAAGTAAAAATTGAGAGCAAAAACCTCATATGAGAATAAAGTCACAATAATGTGAGGAAAAAAGTCATAACACCAGAATAGTCATGAAACAAGAAAGTAATATTGCAAAGTCAAACTCTGAGAATAAAGGGTAATAATACAAAAAAAAATTAACAATATATGAATATATAGTAAGAATTTTAATAGAATGAAATAGTAATTTTATTTTTGTATATTTGTTCTTTTTTTTAATGACGTTATTGAGGGGAAAAAAGAGCGAGAATGTGAGTAGAGGAAGTGGAACTGCTGCGTAAACAGTCTCCACCCCTTTCAAAATAAAAGCATGAATACAAACATCTAACTACTTGAACAATTTGATAACCTAAACTTCAACACTGATGTCAAATTTTATTCAACTGAAAGTTTACAAAACAGCCAAGTAAATTAACACTTTAAAATTTATCTGGAAACATTAGCTTATGGGAAGCTAAGTGCGCTAAACGGTTTTCAAAGTTAGCAAAAACTCTAAACGAGAAGCTATCTCCACTATTAGCGCATTCACAAAAGTGTGCCCATATCTGTTGGTAGATATAACAATTCAATGCATTTTGGGAAAACGTGAGACGAGATTTTGACTGTTGCTGGTTTTAGCCTCTGAACTTTTCCTCTTCGAGTCTTTGACCCATTTTTGGAGTAATTTTGGTTGGTTGGTTGCTCCCAGATCCTGGAAGGTTCTCATTAGTTTCTACATTTGTGGATAATGAGTCCAAAAGCCTTAAAAAAATGTTTTTAAGTTTTGTCCCTTTTTTTTTAGTTTAAGGCGTAATTTGTTTCTTTTTTGGATCTTTTATCGTCGCCTTCTTTGTGCCATCAGGTTATTTTAAAGGATTTTTTAAATTCTGCTGGTTATTATAAAAGTGACCATAAAAATTGTGGTTTATCGTGTAGGCTTTGATTTATCGCATTAATCAATAAATCAATGAATCAACTAATCGCACAATAAATGTGCGATCGTTTTGCTCTTTTTTCTGTTTTTACCAAACTTTTGTTGTAAAAGTCTTCAGTCTGGTGTTCCGGTCTTAACTAATTCCTTTTAAAGACAATTTTGTTTATACAGACTCCATAATTAATTTTATTTGTTGTTTTGTTTGTTTATTCTAGATATTTAAAATATCAGTGTTAAATATTGATTACTACTTACAGTTTATTGATATTTGAGAATGTGTTACTGCATAATTATGACAAATGGTCTCAAAACTACATCATCATTTATCGCAATAATTTATTGTCCAGCAAAATTTGTTATCGTGACAATAAATTAGATTTCTATATACAGTCTGGTTGGTTTGTTGGTTCTGGATGGACCAAAATCCTCTTGAATTCAAATTAAAACTTGAAAATATTTGGGTTCATCTGTATACTGTCTGCACTGATTTATTGAAATAAATTAACTTCTCAACAAGGCGTGAGGAGAGGACCTCACAGTGCTGGGTAAAGTCCTGGACAAGGAGGTGAATTCAGACAGTATATATGGACTAAATGGGCAATGAAGCATCAAGAGTGCAGCCTGTACACACAGTTTAACATCAACCAGCGCCTGATGATTTTTACTCTACATATTTACATTCAGCTTCATGTTTACTGAATGGTGGAACGTTCTGCGTTAAACTGCATGCCGTCCAGTCGTCCCCCTCTGCTGTAATCGGGGGTTTCATAAGAACCAATCTTCTGTATGGAGGAGCTCAGGTGTGAACTCACTTCACACTCTGAGTCACCATCATGCACAAACACGTGTGCTGTTTGGCTCGCAGGCATTTTTATGTTACATAAACCAGAATTTGGGTTTATAAATGTCCAGATGATACAGTTAAAACCAGCTGGAAACTGATGATTTCTTTTCTGAATAATTAAAATGAAAGGAATCATCTGCAAATCGAATAAACTTTTATCTGGATGAATTATCAGTTTTACCTTTGTCTCCCAAGGTCGCCAAAGGTCACCAGGACAAAGTAGAGTCAAAATTGTAACGGAAAAATTCTTGCTGGCCAAAGAAAAAAAATACTAAAATCAAGCAAATAAAGTCTTCCAATTTTTTATTTTTCGGGGAGGATTCAGAGCATCTTCAGTCAGGGGCTTCTTCAGATTTGCTGTAATACAGACTGTTACAGCTGTCACTATGTAACTCTTTGAAGACTTTGAATTAATGAGTTACAACAACATTTAATTCATCTTTGGGATCAATAAAATACTTTTGAATTTGAAGGAAAGTTTTTCATTGCTGTGGAGCCCCCTTCTGGCAACATGGGGGATTTTTTTTCCCTCTTACATCGCGTTGCTACATTATTGCCTTCCTAGGATTGTGGTCATAATCAATAAATCAATTAAGCACATAATAAACTAAAACAAGTTTTATCATTGCCACAAACTTATTTTCTTGCTTTTCTTCTGGTGTTTTAAAATCAAAATCCTACCACATAGCGCCCCCTGCTGTTCATCTCAGTGACCCTTTTAACAGAAGATTTTAACAATGGTAAAATTTCCACACATTTGACAAACTGTGATCATTTTTTTACTAACATAAAAGATTTAAAAAAATATACATATTTGAACTGCAGCATCTAATTAGTGACGAATAATAAGATTTTTTTTTATTTATTTTATGTAATAAGTGGTGGGTTTTATGCAAACCCCCGCCATGGAGTCATAATCCAGCTTATTAACTGGAGCCGTGACAGTAAAACAGGAAGCGATCTTCTCATCAGAGTTTGATGATTCCCAGTTTTCAGCTGCCGGCTCCGTGACGTGGAAACATAAGGACTCGGATGAGCTTATGTAACTGATTGTTTGGCCTCGGAGAAGAGCTGTTAACTTTAAAATGGAAATCATCGCAAGGGCTTGAATTAGTGAAATCTGTGTAAACTCCACTGAGAGGGCTAATTAATCCCTCTCACTGTTCCCAACTCGCTGTGCTTCAGTGGGATGATCGGAGCCGCCGCAGGGATCGACTTAAACATCACATGTTCATAAAACATCACCTCCATCTTAAAACTGCTCTTCCTGATTAATGATGATGGATGTTTGACGGCCACAAACGCCAATTCCAGATCAATCATTTTGTTGATTGTTGGTGTTAAAAGGGTAACTGAGATAAACAGCAGGAGGCGCTGCATGGTGCAGTTTTGATTTTAAAACTCCAGAAGAAAAGCATAAAAGAATGTTTGACCTCTTGAGCAAAATAAATGACAATAAAACAAGCTAAATTTAACAAACATGGAAAAAGGAGTAAAGAAAATAAATATTATTTATTATTAGATACAATATTAAGAATAAGCCACACACTACAAGAAATAAAAACAAAAATGTGATACACATAGAAAAAATAAAAATCTATATAAGTAATCTATATTCATTATTTATTAGTATAGATTATGAAAAATAAAATAAATTTAAATAAAAATGATTTTGTAGGTATAGGAAAAAAAATTCAATCAAAAATACAAAATGCACAAAATACATGAAGAAATAAATGAGCATTAAGAAAAACACCCATTAAATATAAACAAATAGAAGCAACAATAAAAATATAAAAACCTGATAATAACAACATAAAAGTATGACAATTTATACTAATATTAGAATAAAATGTTATCAATAATAATAATAAATTAAAAAAGGGAGAAGATAAAACTGTTTTAACGACATGGCTTTTGGAAACAGAGTAAGCTTCCTGTTATGTAGCTCTTTCTTTTTTCGTAACAAAGCCACTTCTTGCATTAAAAATCCACCCATGAGCATTTAGAATGTGTTGCATATATATTTCACATTTAAAACCAAAATATCCTGAAAATACCACCAACCAGCCATGTTTGTGGTGTAACAACATGATGCATTTACTCATTTAAGAGGATATTCTGACCTGTTTTTATTCTGGTGCGGCTTCATTTGAACTTCAGCTCCGTTTCTGCAGTTTGACTGTGTTCCTCCTGAAAACCAAGAGAAAGAGAGGAATCAAATAAGCAGAAAACAAGCAAACAAAGAGGCATGAGCGGAGCGTTATCTAAGCAGACAGACTGAACGCAGCGCTTCCACATGAGCGGCCGCCGCCATCGTTTCTGCATCAGCGGCTTCAAAGCGTGCAGTACAGCGCTGCCCACAGTGACCGTGATGGTGCTCGTATGCAAACAGGAGCCACATCAGGACCAAACTGTTGCTGTTCCAGCTGCCATTAATGCAGCTGGAACAAGCAATTGGTTGTACCATGCTACATTCTGGTCCTCGTTGGGTCTTTGATGTCATTAATTCTCTTTGAAAAATCATTTATATAATTTCACATTCTGGGTTTTCTTCACTCTGCAGTCATTTTGTGTAATTTGGTATAAGATTATGTCTCTCTGGTTAGATGTAGGTCACTTCACTCTGTTATTTCCAGCAGAGACATCACCTTTCAATATAAAGAGAAAAAAACTGGCTGAGTTTTTCTTGAATAACAGCTCAGATTCAATCAAATTGGATGTAAAAAAAAAAAAAAATTCAATTCAAAGCCTTTCTTGTCATCATATGACCACAGGAGAACAATGCTTGTAATACTAAACTTGGATTAAGGTCTATGCTTTGACTAGACTGTTGTAACACACAAAATATGATTTGACCTAAATCATTCCCCCACCTCTGGTTGTATGTTTAAGGTCATAGGTGAACTACAGTGAGCCACAGCCTCAAGTCTTCTGCAGCCAACATGACATTTATGGATTTCTGCCAAAATATTCTTTAAAATGTTTTTATTATTATCTGTATTGTGTAGAATCAATAATTCTACACAAAATCAATCATTTGTATGGTGCTTAATTGACTTAAAAGCTTCACATTCGCAGAGTGAATGAGTGAATGTTCAGTTAGCTAGCACATCCTAGCTAACCGAAGTTAGCTCGGAGGTGCTTGTCTTTTACGTGGTGCCTTATTTTATTCACAGAGCTGAATAATAAAAAAAGTAAATTACTTACATTTTAAAACAAGCTTTTAACACGATATTCTTAGCTTGCAGTTTCTTTGAATATTTATTAAGAACAAAAGTTTAACAAAGATATCCCCATTGTAGTGGCACAAAATGGCCACTACACCGGAAGTAGCTAATTAGACAAACTATTGTCCGAAATGACTTCATAAATATTGACGTAAAGTCAGCATGGAGATGTCTTTTGTTTTATGTTAATCGTGTAAGGCATTATTCGGGGGGTTTGATCTCGGTTTATTGACCTTTTAAAAGCAGATGAAAGCAAACCAACTCGGACAGGAAGCAAAATGTTAGCGTCCGATGGAACGGGCGACGCAGGAATCCTTCCTCCCCGGAACATAAAATGAACAACGAAAGTTCCGCCCCGAAATAAATGTTTTTGTAAATCTAAAATTATTACAATATTAATTATTATTGAAAATACATTATCCAAATGTTGTAGTATTTTTCTTAATCCACCTTATTTCACTTTTAAACCTTTCCACTTTGTTTTTGCTGATCTGGCAATTTTATCACCCCAGCTAGAATTTAAAGCTGATTTTTTTTTTTACATGTTCTGGTTTTGGACTTATTGCATGTGGTACAAATGCCTGCAGCACTTTAAAGAGCACATTACAAATTTGTACCCATCAGCAACATAAATGAAAAAATATTAAATGTATACATGCATAATGAACTGTATAAAGGTCACATGAAGATGGTTGAGGTGAAAAGGCGAGTTATAAAACTCAGAAATTTGACCTGATGTTAGTTTTTAGGCTACTAAAACACACAGATTAAAGGATTAACACAAGCATTATGTGATATTTTTCTCGTTGTAAACAAATCTCATGTTCAGAGCCTCTCAGCTCCATCTAAATCTATTCTACTATTTATGTAAATCTTTTTTTTCTTCTAATATATGTTACCTTTAGCAGAAATTGCTGAGTAATATTTTGAAAATTGCTTCAGAGACTATTTTCTGCAGTAAATCAGCTGATATTTTCTCATTTATTTTCTAATGCAGGGCAGATTTGTGGAATAATGCAGAACATTAAGCATCCTATGAGACATATTTTTCTGTGCTGATCGGGTTGTGTTGCTGTAGAAACGCATGAAGGGTGTTGCTGCATAAAATAAGTTTGTAAATAAGAGCGAAATTAATATTTTGGGTCAGAATCTGTGATAAGCGTGATAAAAAAAAAGGCTGTCGCTGTTTATCACCAACACCAGAGCCAAAAAATAAAAGAACAACACAAGGGACCATCGTTTAGGGACCATCTGTTCTCATAAAAAAGCTTTCATTCAGTATTAAAGTCACTGATAAACCCATGTTTCTAACAACGGTCTGCTGCAACAACGCTGCAGTTCATGGAGAGGTTACTGGAGCAGGTTGGAGGGATTGTAACACTGACTGGAAGACAGCAGATGAAAAATCAAAAGACAAAATAAACAAGAAAAGACACAATAGGTCTAAGCAAGGCAGACAAACACAAGAAAGAGACATGAAAGATCCCACTGTCAAAACAAATGTGCATATAAATGCTAAAATATAAAAACACTTTTAAGTTTTTTAACAAGATATTTCCACATATTGAGGCAATTCTAGATTTTTGTTGTTGCATTGTGACTTTTGACATGTAGCTTTTTGTTTCTGTGTTGTGACTTCTGTTGTTCTTTGTGGCTTTGCATTTATCGACCCTTCTGGGCTGCTGTACATATTGGATAGCACTGATGATAACCCCAAACATGTTGTAAGTTTGATGTGATTAAGATGTTGACACTCTGTGAAAGGTGGAATCTGTGAGCGAACCAAACCACATGCGGTGAGATATTTTAAAAACCAAACGCCATCAGATCTGCTTGCCCCAATAGTTCTGACGTATCAAAAGGAACTTAAATATCTTTGGGGGATTTTTTTTCTCCTCTTTTAATTTGTTTCTGGATGCTGTGGTACTTTTTCAGTTTTTAGTGCCTGGGATGATGCGTAACTATAGCAACGAGGACGTTGTTGACAAGCACCAGCGGCTGATCGACGTTTGTAAAGCTGAGTTATTATCCAGAATCTTTTGTCACACGTTATTGAATCATTTATTGAATGAGAACAATAAATCAGGAAAAATTACTGTTGATTTAACCTGACAGATAAATCTGGGATAAAACTCTGCAGCTTGTCAGTAATGGATTCTCTCACCTGAGTTTGTGAGCTATTTTAAGAGCTGAAAGAGGGAAAATCCTGATTTGTTATCCCCAGACGAGGTGGCACGGCTGCGTCACATAACCCTCTGTTTTTATTTACATTTATTTTTAGGTTTTTTTTCCCAGCTGATGGGTCACAGCAGCACGTTTGACTCCATGTGCCACAGGAGTCATGCATGAACACACAGATTTAATTACTCAGTATTAACGTTCAGCATGTCTCACCCCAGATATAAATAGATGCTGTGGGAGTGCGTGTGGATTGGAGCTGCTGATGCTGAGGTTCGTGTTTGCACGCCGCGGTCACACGCTCCCAGCAGCCAATCAGGGAGCTCCGCTGAGTTTCACAACCGCTGATTGTGATTAATTTTATTTTTTATTCAAACATGAAGAAATCTCTCAGTTCATCTCAGTTTGACTGGCTGGCGAAGATCTGAAAAAGTTGTTTTTAAAATTTTACTACAGATTTCGGACTTTGACTGGGCCATTTTGATACATTATTAGCATAATGCTGCCACCACAGTGTTTTTGGCGTGTTTTTTGAACAGAACAATTTCTCACTCACACATGTTTGTTTTATCCCCTTGACAGCTTGATGAAAAACTGCAAACAGGACTTACTTTTGTCTTTTCCTCTGCTGTTTTGTCACCACTATTAAAGAACAGATTTAGAGTGAATGACTGACAGCTGAACAGATTCTCCCACCTGAGCTGGGAATCTCTGTTGCTCCTCCAAAATTGCAATTCAGATCAAAAGTTCTTTATTTATTCCAGAAGGAAAATTAAATGCCATTCTTTAAAGAGTCATTGTGGATGACAATGCTGTGGGTAGCAATGATCTCCTATAGCAGTCAGTCTTCCAACTTATCTGAAGAGGCCTCTGACTGAAGATAGTTGCTGTAGGACAGTTTCTGAGATGCTAACAGCTGAATTTATGGACAATTTTAGGACTTGTCCTGGATGACACCATCAGTTGTTGTAGGAATGCATTATGGCTTAAAAATAAAATCTCCAATTTGTTTAATTTCAAATCCAATTTCAGTTTTGGTTTTTTTTTTTGCTTTCTTTTCTAAAAATAAAGAAAAACAAATTACAAATGAAAGAAAACATTTAAAAAAATGTATTTTATTACAGTCATGTCTTCTGTAGAGTATGAGTTATGAGAATATAGACATAATATCATCAGAACAAAGATTCAGTTTTACCAGAAAAAGTCTTAAAATTACAAGAAAACGTTATTTTAATGAGACAAAATGATTCATTTTATTTATTTATTTAAAATTTATGGTATGGTTCTCATAAAAATTACTGTTATAGTCCATGACTGATATGGCAATTAATAAAAAGTCATGTTTAATATCATACATCAGCACAAATATCATACAATCCCTTACAGATATTTCTAAATTAGCACCACAAAATCTGTGATTTTGATTACAACAAAAACCAATCACAAAATCCTGGATTAACTGATCAGTGTGAAAGGATGTTCAATATCATTTAATTTTAAGAAACACTTATTGAATGTGGAAACAAACAGATAATTATTGATATTTTAACAGTTGGTTTTATGGATACATTCTGGCACTGCCGGCCCTTTAAGAACACTCAGAGTTTTGATTTGGCCCAAAAGGAAATTTAGTTCAACACGCTTGTTTTACAGTGTAACAGCAATAATATTAAATCAACATATCGAGCAACACGAAGTAACATATCGTCAAATCTTCCCGTGAAGGAAATCAACATAAAGATGGAATGTGATCAATTTAATGTGATTTAAAGGTGAATCTGTGTAATCTGGTGGTTTTGCTGCTTGAATAAATCAGAGGCCTTGACTCTGCAGGCAGCAGACCGTCTTCCCGGCAGCTCATCACCATCACACTTCGCTCTCCGAGAGGACGCGGGTGTGAAGTCGTGGGCTGTGAGCAGCGCCGAATGTTCTCTCATTCATCTCCGACTGTTAAATAACCAGAATGAACTGGAGCAGAAAAGTTGTCACAACAGGAGAACATCTCTGCTCAGCCAACAGGAACATTTTACAAACCAAATGTGAGCTCGCGCTCACCTGCAACTGACTGTACATTACGCACGAGCGCGCCAACATGATGCAAGACGTTTTCCTTCCGCCATGAGGCGCAAAACAGGACAGCAGAACCAGCACAGTGGAAACGAACCAACACATTTCAGTGCAATGAAGAGCCACCATTTTATCTTTATTTAACCCCATCCTGTCTGGGACATTTCAGTAGTAAAAAAGTTTATGTCTTTTAAAAACCTGGTTTATTTCATATTACTGGTTATTAGTTCTATTCTTACTTGAATAGTTTTACTTTCAGTAGTTTATTATCCATCCATCCATCCATTTTCCGTCACCCTTCTCCCTAACGGGGTCAGGAGTTGCTGGTGCCTCTCCAGCTGCGTTCCGGGCGAGAGGCGGGGTTCACCCTGGACAGGTCGCCAGTCTGTCGCAGGGCATTATTATTATCTAAACTGAATTATTCTTTGTAGTTTTCTGAGTTTTTTGACTGAACCGTAAGGTTGAATTATTATTCTTGTTTATTGGGAAAACATTTTGTTTTTCCAAACTTTTCGTCACATGGAACAAAATCGACAACTCAGAATTACTTGGCAGAAAAATAAGAACGATAAAACAATTTAAAATGCAATTTTAACCATGCAGTTATTAAAATAACTGGTTGTGTAAATTAATGTATCCCCAAAAATTAAAAAAATGATTTTGCTTTGTTAAAAGAAAGACAATCAAATTGTGTGTTTTTGGGAAAAAAAAAATATATATATATGTATAAATATATATATATATATATTAAAAGGATTGTTATCACTTTTTGTAATAAACTTAGATGTCATTTTATTATAAATTTTTTGGTGGACCAAATTCGAAATTGGTCATTTTACTTTTTAAAAATAATTTTTTGACCCACCAATACTTTAAACTGAGTTTTTCCCTGAAATTGTTCAGTGGGTTTATCCTCTGCTTGTAAGATGTTCATTTTAACAGTTGCATCAAATCTCTTTATTTTCCTTGATAGTTTTACTCACTGGGGAAAAGTTTGTGGAAAATAAATTTTCTAGATTCCTTGCAAACAGATTTGAACACAACCAATAAGATAACTTAATGTCTATATTTTGTTTTAATGTTTAAACTAATACAACTAATAAAACTTATAGCAGAAAAATGGCTGCAAAATATTTCTCATATTTGCTGAATTTATTGTAAGTGTCAAAATTTTCATTTATTTATTAATTAGATGCTGGTAATAAATCCTGAAAATCCCAATAAGAACAGGTGGAATATTTGGTTTTGTTTTCATATTGGAAACTCTGAGCATCACTGATGGATCATGTTCCAAGCTGAGCATTATATTCTGAAAAGCAGATGTTATAAATCCCAGCAGGGCCACCAGGATTTAGCCTGATCCAATTGGCTTCAGGAATCATTACACAGATATGACCAAAGTAAAAGGATCTGAACAGATTTTAGAAAGCAAATGCCGACATTTTTAATCTGGATGCCTCAGAAAAGTATTCATGAATCCAATACTTTACAACCAGAAACGTACATTAATTATAATGAAATTTGATGGGATAGACCAAAATAAAAGTTGTGCAAATGAAAAACGGCAGCAACACTTAATTTAAAACCAATGAAAACAATTGCTCTCCATCCACTATGACTCAGGTTGAACTATTTAAGAGGAATGTGAAGCAATTTCAGTAAAACATGGTTTTACAAAGAATTGTAAATGTAAATGCACTCCACACTTTTCAGATTTTTTTGTAACTCAAAAAAACTTTGCAGTTACTTTGCGCATTGCGTTACAAATACCTTGAAATTGGTGTTTATAAAATGTCAAAAAGTGGAAAAGTTTGTTTGACTCATGTCCTCTAACTATGAAACTGAGGAAAAAGTGACAGAAACAAACAGAAACGAACATAAAAGGAAAGTAACAACAACCAAGAAATTAAAGACTAACACTAAGATAAAAACCTAAACAAATAAGCAAAGAGCCGAACAAAAGAAAGAGCTGAAAAAGCTAATCACTAAAGGAAAGAACGACGTATGGAAAACCACAATGGACAAAAAGGTAACAGTTAAATGTTGAAACTAATGACAGAAAGAGATGGATGAAGTATGAGGATGAGGCATGTTTGCATTTCAGCGGTGAAGATGTTTTTCATAGATTTTCTAAAGCTGATCCCATACGTATGATGTTATTTTTTCAAACAATTTGGCAAAAATATTAGTTTTTACAAAGACTACACGAAGTCTATATAAGGCTAAAAGACCTTAGTGGTACAAATCTGAGTTTTTATGTGGATAAAAGCCCAAAAAGCATAAAAATGTATTTGTTTTCCCAGATCTCTGGCCATATGTGGACTAGTCAAAGTCCAAACCTGAGGCTAATTGAATTATTTATTGAAACTGTCAGTATGTCGTGACAATAAAGTATGAGATGATCCATGAATAAAATCGAGCTCCTCTGCCTTCTGCCCGTACTCCCAGTGCTAACTAGACACAACCAATGAGAGCCAGGAGGCGGGTCTTAGTGCTGTCAATCAGGGTTGTGTGCTCGCTCTGCTGCAGTGCAGCTTCTCCCTGTCAGTTGAGCCTGTTCTGAATGCTAAGGCTAGTTAGCACTAATTTGGTTTTCTTGTAACAGCAAGTTGTTTTTCCGCCATTAGCACACTTAGCAGTGCCTTCGCATGATTGATTGACAGCGCTGAGACCCTCCTCCCGGTGCTGATTGGTTGTTTTCGGTGCGTTTCTTCAGATGACAATAGTAGCTCAAGAAGGACGTGGATGAGGCCGATTTTTTCACAAATTATGTAAAAAATCTCTAAGAAAGAAAAAACCATAATATATTTTGAATTAGCATTTTTCATGATGGGATGTTAATCCTCCCTGTAAGTGAACTGAATGCATCCAGTCACTGTTGGGACTCAGTGTATCGTCGCTGTCATGTTTTATTTTTTATTTTCAGCTCATTAGCCTCGCTGCACGACTTCACGACGCTGCTGCAGAGCCAAACTGACGGCTGCAAACAAGCCTCCAGCGAAACGCTTATCGTCCGAGTCGGAGGATGGGGGGGAGCGGGGTCAAGGTCGCGAAGGCCTGCGTGCAAACTCAGCTGTTTCAGGTGTTGGGAAGCCGTCGCCGTGGCAACAAGGGATGAGGTGGAAGCAGAATCAGAAAACGTGTCCTCTGTGAGCTGACAGCCAAAAACAACAAAACAAAACAAAGCAAGACGAGCCCTCCAGGTTAGCGCGATGTTTCACAGCCTCAGCAGTGAATCATCACATCCAACTGCTACGTTCTGATTTTAATCAGCATCAGTAACAGGAAGGACACGACTTCATCTCTGCAGCCTGCTTCCAACATGCAAACATGGAAAAACGCATGTCATCCTCAGAAAACACCACTCTGCTTCATCTTTACGTCAGTTTAACGAGACCACTGGAGCATAAACACCAAAATGTCACAGCTCCAACATCTGAAAAAGGTCAGAGAGTGTGTGAGAGAAGTGCTCAGTTTCAGCCCAAATATTTAAGGAAGCGGGTCGGTTCTGATCGGATGGTTTCTGACTCTTGGAGATCTGTTTATCAGGAACCACAGATCAACTGGAGTCAACAGGAGTGTAGAGATCCTGCAGCTCCGCCTAGTGGACACAAAGTTAGGTACAGAACAAGCTGCCAATTAAAACTCCACTGCAAAAAATACATAATCTTACTATTTTTATCTAGTTTCTATGCAAATGTCTGAGTTCACTTTAAAAAAAGACAAAACTAACTTTCAAATAGGTTTTCAACAAGATATAGGAACTTGTTTTAAGTCAATTTGATATGTGGAAAATATCTTATAAGTACAATAATCTGCCAGTGGAACCAGTTCTTTTTCACCAATATCAAGGAACCACAAAAACCTCTGAAAAATACATGAGTGCATCTTCCTACATCACAAATGTAATCAAAAATGGAGTAGCAACAGATTTTTGCAGTTGTTTCTCTTTTGTCTTTAGCAAAAGACCACAAGCCATTTCTCATGCTAGCGTTAGGCTAGCAGGTTTGTTTTGGTTGCATTTACCCAGACTGCCCTGCACTGTAGGTGACTTCCTGCTTTTGGAGTGGTCCATGGTGTTCACATATACATGTGAACCAAGCCAGAGTTCACTTCAACTGAACCAAGACCAAGGTTTGAAATTGGACCAGAATTTTCTTGTTTGGTTCGAATCAGAGTTTGATTACACATTCACACTTCCCCAAACAAACTGGAGTTGGATTAAAGAAGGAAGTGTGATGGCTGCCACTACTTTATACTATAAACTAGCATAATTAATGCTGAACCAAGCCCGGAAGACGCAGAATGGACGATTGATGCCTTGATACTGTGATAAGTGAGCATCAGAGGAAAAAAGACGAGCCAACCTAGCACCTCGTGACCTTCTAGGAATGTCTCTACAGAGGGAAATCAACGAAGGAAAGTCCTCCTCTCCAGTGGATTTGGCTGCTGCATATGCTGCGATGGATTACACTGATCCAACTTAATGCTCACAGCGGCGCAATCATTCATAACTACAGGAGCTGCTGAGGGCTGAGGATGCTCCCTGGACCATCTGCCGTGGACGACGGGATTAACTTCGAGGAAGATGGCGCTGCGGTGGGGGTGGCGCTGCATAAAGACCTGGCGAAACCTCACAGGTTACGTCAATAAAGGGCCCTTCCTCCTACCAGCGTCTCGGAATTTGTTTGTTTTTTGCTTCAAATCTGTGACAGAGACAAACTAGATAATGATTCTGAAGAAAAGGGAAACTGTTAAAATGTTTTACACATTCAAATCTTAAAGGTGTGGTGTGCATTTGCATTCAGCCATCTTGTGCAATGTAACTAAAATTGCCCTTTCTTCTTCCCCAAACTGCTCAAACTGAGTCAGGTTGGAAAGAAGGAGTCACCAATACTCAACTTGTGCAGCAAATTCTGATTTGGGTTCATGTATGAACTTTGACTAGGACCTTTTCTAAAATCAGCCAAAATTGTGAAATCAAAAGGACTTGATGGCCAAAAAATTTTCATTCACCTACTCATCACTAAACTAAACTAAGCATTCAGCACTTTAATTAAACAAATAACATAGTTGGGAATTGTTAAGTCACATTCTATGGGTGTTACCTAGCAACCCTAGCCGAGTCCAGCCTGTCAAGTAGCAACCCAAGCAGAGCTCCAGCATGTTTGGTGAGATGTACAATGGCTGCTGTTATTGTTGACTTACCATTCAGAAACCACTTTCTGCGTTCTGGTTGGTTGTGCAGGGGGCTCCACTTCTGCTTCTCAAAAATGTCTAAAACAGCTCATTCTGGAAGGAACACAAAACAGGCAGAAATGATCTAAGAATGATTTTGTGTAAATAAAATGTAATGAATATGTTTTGTACTACCTTAAGTGAGACCAAAAGGGAAACTAAATCCTTGTTTTCCTCCGTGTTTCTTGTCTCCGCAGAGAGTCGAAGCCCTGCCCTCCGACCATCAGGAGTCAATCGGACCGCAGGAACAGAACCATCTGCTGCGCTTCCAGTCAGCATCAACATTCCTGTTCTTGGAACTCTGTGCCTTCAACCAAAACTCATCCTGTGTTTTTGGGTTTTTACTCTTCCCCTGGAGCAGCTTCCAGATTATTTTATTTTTCTTCCTGACGGATGAAGGAGGGCCTGGGAGTCGAGCTGCTATCTGTCTGTGGAAACGAAGAAAAAAAAACAATCAAACACATCCAGGAGTTTCATCTTTGGATCGTTTTAATGTGTTTCTTTTTTCTACAAATCGTGTCAGTGATTTACTTCCTATTGAAGGAAATCCCTCGATGTGCAATATAAGTCCATATTTCTGTGAAGTTGTCATGTGGATGTAGAAGCTGGACAAACATTTTGGTTTATTTTTGTAATAATGTTTTTCTGATTTCTATTTTTCTAAAACAATGTGAGACAGATGAAGGGGAAAAAATAAGAACATTTTGAAGGAGAACGGATGTTTGGATGTTGTTTTTTCTCTGATATTTCCCCTTCCAAAGCCATCAGAGACGATGCATTCAGGGTCACACAGTCTGGGACGGACACATCAGCTCGTCTCAACTGGAGCTACTTTTTAGGTGATGTCTTCTGTAAGTTCAGGCGCGTAAATCTGAAGTGTTTAGTATTCTCTACCTTCGTGTGGCCTGTTCTTCTTGCTGTCCTTTTGTACCTACATATCAGGAAATGGGAAGTCAGAAAAAGGAACAAGTTTGTTCTCCAGAAAAGATGGGAAACACTGAGTTCTCAAACAGAGTCTAAAGTAAATGACAAAAAGCTTGAAGCTGAGTTTACACTGCATTTATTTTAATATTTCCTTTAGGTTTTTAACTAACTCACAAACTAACAAAGATATTTAAAAACACCTGTAGAAGCTTCTGCCTCCTCATGTTATCACTTTCCTGGAGTTTCCATGTTGCTTTTATAAATCCTGAAGGTCATTTTCTGGAAGAGGGTGCTTTACAAAAACTTAAAGGTTACTTTCTTCAAACCCTAGATCTACATTTCAATAATTAACATGTTACCTTATGATTCTTTAATAACTTAAGTGTTTTTAAATTAGAAGATACTTTTCTTCTCCTGTGCTCTCTAGTAACATTCAATTGCATTTCATCAAAAGCTACTATTCTAAAACTTAGGATAGTAGTTTTAGCTGCAAGTTACTTTTCAGTAATACGTCATTTTCTTAAAGGTAACATGTAAGCTACAGGAAAATATCATGTAAGCAGCAGGTAAAAAACAAATAAATAGCCTCATTAAGTACATTTTGAGTCACTGGAACATTTACTTAAAGTCCTAGAAAGTTAATATGTGTAAATATATTGTTCCCTTTAAGATACAGTAAAGTAATCAACATTCCCATGATAAATTACCTAAAAATCCCATTAAAGTAGCCTGAAAGTGTCACGCAGTAATAAGTAAATTCTTGAAATTTGGAGAAAGCACCATTTAAGATTCAAGGAAACAAGCAGTGGTGGACATTTAGCTAATTTACTGAACTTTCAGTTGAATAAACTGAATTGCTGTATGTCTTGATGTTTTGGTTATCGACTGTTAAGAATTCTTCAAGTAGTTAGACTTGCTTTTATTTTGAAGTGAGTGAAGACGGTTCCATTTCCTCTCCTCATGTTCTCCATCTGTGATGCTCTGCAGCAATAGAGGTTTATTCTGCACCCAGAATTCACCATAAACTGTTTAAATTCTGCTGATGTCCTGCATGTTTTCTGACCGAAGTCAAGTTATCAACACTCAACAACTATAAAATCTAAAACATAAGTGAAATATCCGCCCCAAAGAATCACTTCCAGAAGTGAAACTGAATAAGTAAGTGTGCAAAAACAAATTTGTCCCAACAGAGGGTTGTAGCATGTTATATCAACATATTAACATAGTTGAATTTAGTGCTAGCATTAGCTTCTGCTAAATACTATTAGTTGTGCTTCAACTTTAGCAGAACTAATGTTTATGATTAGTGCTTTAGGTCTAGTGTCATATGGTTGTATGAACAAAAGTTCTTGTACTGAAGTGTTTTTTGTTTTTTTCCATTTTCTGCTTCAGTAGTTATGGTCGTTTACATTTTGATCAGATGCAGATTAACATGCACAGACAGTGAAGGCGGGGCGTGTAAAACATCTGTGTGAAAAACCCACCACTATGTGGGTCATGATTCTGCTCATAATGGAACAATACTCTAACTTTATTCAGATAATCTGTAACACGTCTTCCATAAGATGGAAAAAAAGAAGCTTTTTAATCTGATACAACATGATGGAGAAAATTAGGTTTAATTGGCAGTTAAGATTATTTTAAAAATCCAATCGATTTTCAGTAAAAGGTCTCTGTTTGAGAATTTCCTCCTGTTCTGTTACTTGTCTGCTGTTTTACTTGTAAACTGTGCTCCATGTCTCCTTGATGCTGCTATCCAGGTCCTGTGTAGATCGATGTTCAGCCTACATCCTGGCACAATTTCCTCTGTTAGCACTTCTTCTACGTTTTTACTGGATCCATTGATTTGATCATGATAGCATATCAATCAATCCATGTTAATTCTGTTCAGTTTGTGCCTCCAGTGAAGCAAATTCAGAGATATATATTTATTTTCGGTTTGGAAGCAAAGATATCCCTTTGGCACCAAGTGTACATGGGCATTAAAATGTACAGTAATTTAGTAAACTGCTGTAGGACCTTAATAATTATATGGATTATAAGCATGAATATCCATAAACTCAGGGGTCAATGTAATATTCTTCTCAGTCAGGCATAAGTTAGAAACAAAGCCAAATATGTTCAAAACAATCAACATTTTATGTACTACAAACAAACTTTCATCAACATGCAACTTTGAGGGGTTTTATTACCTTGTTTTCTTAAGAATATGAAAAGATAGTTTAAAAGCCACCAATTGAGACGGATGTTTGGCAAAGGAACCTTGGCTTTTAAAGGTCAAAGCCCAGAAAAAGATGTTTCATTTTAAAGATGATTTCTCCATAAACCTGACACTCTAAAGAGGATCTAAAGGTTGGATCCTCTGAAGGGCCAGTCCATTGTTACGTGGCTTTATCTTTGAGCTGTTTTGCCTTGACATAGAGAACATAAGTTACTATATATTACTGCCTAAATCATGCTTAGACTTGTGTATTTTTGGAAAATGGGGGGTTTCCACAAACTGCTACAACTGCTTTCCATTTCCACCAAGTTTGGCTCTGATTTTATAACGCTGTTAAATAGATCATTAATAAACAGTGAAAGTCAGAGTGATGGGAACTTAACAGGATGTTTCTCAAAACCAAGGACATTGGCTTTGATATTGAGACATGATGATGAGCTGGACCTGATTTCAAGAGGTTAATTCTCAAAATGACAAATTCTTCAGAGGTCTTACCCAAAAGAGGATGCCTGCTAAAGCTGAGCCCTCCTAAAGACGAGTCCATCAAACATTGTGCCAAGCAAATAGCAGGCTATCCAGTTCCACAGTACTATGAAGAACATGTCCCCTGAAGACAGACACTCAAAAACATAGGCTTTTTGAAAGTTGATTCCTGAAAGGTTTGGTCCAGGTCTTTAACCTTCAAAGGACGAGCTCCTCAAAAGATGATTTGCAAAAGGACTCTTTCAGACCCGATCCTTCAGCTGACAGGATCTGTCTCAACCCAAATACATTTCCAAAAGCTTGGAGGTCTTCTGAAGGATGGGTCTTTCTTTTTTAAGATGTCCTGCCTTTGGCATGTCAGGGATCCCATATATAGAAAACAGTTGTCTAAATTTGCTCAACACATAGAATATCCTAAGATGGCATTTTAATTGCATGATTAACTTTAATCAGGTATTAAAGAAAATCCAGACTCCATCAAGCATCAAGGAAGGCCACCAATCACATTGACGTGATAGTAACCTGTGTAATCTAGTGATTTGGCTTTCAACCATCTGGATTATATTTGTGTCTGTCCGTGTATGTGTGAGTGCGGGTGGGTGAGTGTATGAGTACAAATAATTTGTGTTGAGATAGTGTATGTGAACGTGTCATCTGAACTCAGAAGGATCAGGCCAGGTAGGGCTCATTTCTGTCCCCTAAGAGGTCAAGAGGGAGGGATGTCCACCAGTGTCCTGAGTGGGCCCTGTGGACCATGGCTGGCCTGTCACATTCTCTGGAGCCATAGCCCCCCAGCAGGAGCCCACCACTATGGGTGTGACCCAAACAAGCAAGCCCTCCCAGCCTCAATGGTGCTGTCAGAGCTCTCAGGCCACCCTATATCCCCACCCAACACCAAATCAGCATGGGCATGTCACATGGGCAGGTGCAGAAAAGAATGTTAAAGGTGCAATAAAATTGGGGTTGTTGCTGAGGTGTGTGAGATTCTACAACTTGCTGACAAAGTCTCCCCAATCACAAAGCCCTATGTGAAGTATACTAAAATTGAGTTGCAGGATGGGGTCAAACACTGTAGAGAGGGAAGCACTCCACCAATGCTTGCAAGACCCATCGTCCCACACAGATTCTTCTGAAGTGTGGTATTGAGAGAAGGTGCTGGTACGAATCCCATTGGGAGATGTGTTCTTCAAATGACATATTCTCCTACTGACAACCCCTCCATGAAATGAGTTATTAGAAGGACAAAAAGTTATAACCCTATCCTGTGAATAACTGATCCAACAAACATTAAGCTCTGTGAGTGATGGTGTCTCTGAAGACCTTCAAGAGCCAATAGCCAGTTGTAAGTTAAACTGGTGATCTGCTTTTGGTGCAAAAACTCCTTAGTGGGCTATGCTTTGATTTTATTGTTGATTGTTTGATCAGTGAATCTGCAACACATGCAGCAGTTTTATAAAATTCAGACTCTAAAGATAAAGCCTTGATGTTTACATGTAAATGTCTTGTGTTGCATCACATTTAGACACAAAATTAAAACTTTCCAACAAAAACCTTTTAAATTGGGTGATGTCCATCAACATCACCCAAGTTTTGCACCAAAAGCAGCTGTTGGAGAAATCTGCTTCACTGCACACATTTTTCTGTCATCATACTAAAATAAACCTTAAGAGGCACAAACAGTGGAATCCACGAACTTGGCTGCTTCAAGATATATTTTCAGAGTTTGTAGACTCACCTGGTCAGTGTACATTTCCTTCTGCATGAATTTATGTGGCTCCGTCCTCAGCATTCAGGTTCACCTGAAGACGTTGTGTTCAGGCTTCAGACGTTTCTCATCTTCCTTGTGGAGTCGGCAAACTGCAGATCTCCAGGTACCTTCACTGACAACATCCCTCCTGAAAAAAAAGCTGCCAAACTTCTCTGAAGAAGCCAAACGTCTCTGTGTGTATCAGTGGTTTAAGTGTTTCACATCATCCTGTTAATGTTTCATCGTGTTTTTAACTGCAACAACCCTGTTTGTTACGTTGTTGGTCATATATGCAGAAGAGTTATCAAATAAACCGAAATAAACTCTTAAGACTCACTGAGAAAGAATGAGCTTCTTTATTCCGCCACCTGATGGCGCCAAAGATCACTTTTATTTAAAATCAGCCTCCAGAAGAAAATAACATCTAAAAGTGCCTTAAGACTTTAACACAGCATCTATAAGCAAAGAGAATCTGGTTGTTCTATTTGTGTCAGACTCATTCAATGAAGCAAATATATTTTTCTTTTGGAATAACTGATTAAATCCCCCAAATGACACACGTTTGTGTATTTTCTGTCATGGGTTTGTTGATTAGGTTTACCTTTAATGCATCTCATAAAGCTGGTTACAAGAACAAACATAAAGTAAATAATCATATTTAGTAGTTAAATATGGATGCTGCAGTTTATTTCTTGGGTATAATGATTATGAAACATACAACTTGAATTGCTTATTTTATTGTGTATAATGTAAAACCTTGACAGATGCAACAGTGTTTTAGTGTAATAAGATCAGGCAAACTATGTTCATTGTAAAGATTTCCAGAAAATATTGATGGGTTTAACCACAAAATGATTAAAGAGCAAAGAGAAAATCAACAGTGATTTCTTGATGTCTGTCTGCGTCTCGTCAGGTAGAAGTGGAAAGTTTGTGATGTCACTTCCCAGACACTTTATTGGCTAGCTCTCCAGAGATTAGATTTCCAACGGCCTTAAGTCTTTTACCGAACCACTTCTTTAACCAGTCTTTCTTTTCCCTGAAAGAAGAACACATCATTATTACTAAAAAAATATATGCTTGGTAACTTCAAAGAAACAGAAGCCAGTTCTTGATGTCAGATTATCTTCAAGTAAATCCAACGGTATTAGCTCTGGTTAACGGTGTTAGCTCTAGTTTACGGTATTAGCTCTGGCTAACGGTTTTAACTGTGGCGAATATATTAAACAGTAGCACACAAGCCAATCACAATTGTTTATTTAAAACATTTCATGCATAACGGCAAAATTTTGATGGAGTTTGCCTCTGATGTTTTGCAGATGTTAAGGTGATTATGATCACAGAAGAGTACAGGAGTTCATGCAGCACTGGTGAGCAGTAATGCTAGGAACTTATTAGCACAGGAAGAAGACAGTGATGAACAATGAGACAACCACTACTGACAAAAAGCAGGACAAGGATCTGACCAGGAGCAAGTGACACACGTTGGGTTAAATACACAAGGAGAAAGTAGGAGACAGTTGGGGACAATCAAGGAGAAAAAATGTGACAACACAGAGACTTAATTAGCTGAAAAGACACACAAAATTCAAATAATGTCTAAATAAATGAATACAGATGAAAAGAAGTAGTAAAATAGATTTACATTATTTAAACATATCAGTCCTGACTGTGAGTAGTGATGAGCGAGATTCTGTTATTTGATCATTTTAAATTTAAACTAATGAAGATCAACTGTTGAGTACCTCAAGGCACTGTTCTCGAATCACATCAAAATACAGACATAAATGAAACACAACTGTTTATCTTTTTGTCACCCATAACAAAAACTCAAAGGTTGAACTTAAAACTGAGTTTTCGCAGCAAATGTTTTGAATATAGTCATAAAAACCTCCAAAACGTTGACGTGGAAGCGGCGGGGAAGTTTGCGATTTTTGGAGAACTGTGAGGATTCCCAGGGAAGTTCCTGTCGTCCTCCAAGAGTTTGGAGTCACTGCAGACAGAAAACATCAACAAATAAAAGCCTCATCTCATCTGTCAGAGCAGCAGAACTCCAGAGATAAACTGAGGCTGATTGAGGTTTAAACTCACCTTGAATCCTCAGGTGGAGCAGGAGGTGGAGGAGGAGGAGGACCAGCGGATGTAAAAGTCGCCATCACCATCATCATCACCATCATCATGAGTAACAACTTCATGGTGGGAAGTAGAGCGGCACTCTGATGCAGCTCCGGCCAACTGAAGGGATTTATACTCCCTCTGGCTGATCTGAGGTCAATTTTCTGTTGTTCATATGTAACTGTTATAGCAGGGGCGGAGCTTCAGGGGGGCTAGGAGGGCAACATGCCCCTGACCCCGGCCTAGAGGGAAGAAAGATAGGACTTCAGGGATCCAAGCCACTGTTGGGATTGACAAGAGGAGCTCCTGATGAGCACTGTGTACATCGGTTAGGATTTGGGTTATCAGAGTTATAGTAGATTGTAATGACTGAAGGCACATATTGTACTGTTTCCTAGAATGAAAGATCTCTTGTAATATAGTAATTTTGAGGAAGCCTCTGACTGAAGATGCTCCACCTTCCCAAAACAGGCTAACAAAGAGGATGTTCAGGGTTGTCCATAATTTTCTTGATCCTTCTTTGCATAATCATCATCAGACGTTCCACCGTCGTCCCCAGAACAGAACCAGCTTTCTTTATCAGGGTGTTGCACCGTTTCCCTTCCCGGCTTTGATGCTCCTGCCCCATCAGGTGACAACAGAACTGATGATGCTCTCAACAACCGACTTATACAAGATCTGTAGCATCTTGCTGCTAACCTTGAAGGATCTTAGCTTCCTCAAGAAGTCCAGTCTGCTCTGTACCTTCTCATAGACGGCTTCATTGTTACATCTCCACTCCAGTCTGTTGTCGAGATGAACACTTAGGTATTTATATTCCTCAACCACCTCCACGTCTTCTCCCATGATGGAAGTTTGGTTTAATCTAATCCTGTTCCTCCTGAAATTGACAATTATCTCCTTTGTTTAGTTCACATTTAGGATTGTTCCCACACCATGACACAAAGCGGTCCACCAGCTCTTTGCACTCAGCCTCTTGTCCATCTCTAATTTACCAACCACTGTAGATCATCTGACTGTTTCTGGACAAGACAGAAGTTGGATTTGGGCTGTAAGTCTGAGAGAAAAGGAATGATGAGAATACAGTCCCCTGTGTTGTTCCTGTGTTCCTGAACACCTGGTTAGATACACACAGACCTTCTTCAGTATCACAGACTGTGGTCTGTTTGTGAGGCAGCCAGGTGATTGTTGAGGCCTCCACCTGTGTCTTCTGGAGTTTCTCACAGAGCAAATGAGGCTGAATTGTATTAAAAGCACTGGAGAAATCAAAGAAGATGATGCTAACAGTGCTGCCTCCTTTGTCCAAATGGCAGTGGGTTTGTTAGCAGGTGTATGAGGACGTCTTCAACTCCAACTTCACAGCAATAAGCAAACTGTCTTGATATGTCCTTGCCTGATAATTCAGGTGGGCCAACAGGAGTCTCTCCAGGACCTTCGTTATGTGGGTTATTAGGTCAAAGGGTCATTGACGACTGATGGGTGTGTTTCCTTTGGTACCGGAAGAAGCAGGATGTCTTCCATAACAGTGGAGCCGTCTCTCAGGTCGGGTTAATGTTGACGAGGTGATACAGAATCACACAGAGCTTCAGGCCTTCAGGACTCTGGGACTGACATCACCTGGACTTGTTACCTTGTAACTGTTCAATATCTTCAACTGCCTCTTCTCCCGTCTTTTAGATACAGAAAAGTGTCAGTACAAACTGTTCTGACTGAGGACAGTTTCTACTTTCTGATATTATGTATCTGAGGTTGTTTTTCAGTGTTTATACGTCATCAACATCCTGTTGAAACCAGTCAAAACCGGTTTGATTTATGACAAATGGCGGCACCGCACTCAAGATTTCGCCAAAATATTTATTTCTTGCATTTCTAACTTTCCTAGTAACAATTGTTGCTATGTGCAAATAATATGATCAATAACAGATCACACCTCAAAAATTTGCCACTTTCTGTCTCTAAAATTTGGATTTTATTGCATTGATTTCAAATCATTTATTTAAATTTCTTGATAATAATTTTGATTTATTGTTTCTTTTTTTTAAAACCAATCAAAACTGTAATTATTGTCGGGATCGTTTGGTTTACTGTTTGCTTTATTTTTTTCTCCAATGTTTGTTCGATATAAATGAGTGAGTGTTTTCATCTTTCATCTTCCTTGTGGAGTCGGCAAACTGCAGATCTCCAGTTACCTTCACTGACAACATCCCTCCTGAAAAAAAAGCTGCCAAACTTCTCTGAAGAAGCCAAACGTCTCTGTGTGTATCAGTGGTTTAAATGTTTCACATCATCCTGTTAATGTTTCATCGTGTTTTTAACTGCAACAACCCTGTTTGTTACGTTGTTGGTCATATATGCAGAAGAGTTATCAAATAAACCGAAATAAACTCTTAAGACTCACTGAGAAAGAATGAGCTTCTTTATTCCGCCACCTGATGGCGCCAAAGATCATTTTTATTTAAAATCAGCCTCCAGAAGAAAATAACATCTAAAAGTGCCTTAACACTTTAACACAGCATCTATAAGCAAAGAGAATCTGGTTGTTCTATTTGTGTCAGACTCATTCAATTAAGCAAATATATTTTTGTTTTGGAATAACTGATTAAATCCCCCAAATGACACATGTTTGTGTATTTTCTGTCATGGGTTTGTTGATTAGGTTTACCTTTAATGCATCTCATGAAGCAGGTAAGTAGAACAAACATAAAGTAAATAATCATATTTAGTAGTTAAATATGGATGCTGCAGTTTATTTCTTGGGTATAATGATTATGAAACATACAACTTGAATTGCTTATTTTATTGTGCATAATGTAAAACCTTGACAGATGCAACAGTGTTTTAGTGTAATAAGATCAGGCAAACTATGTTCATTGTAAAGATTTCCAGAAAACATTTATGAGCTTAAACACAAAATGATTAAAGAGCAAAGAGAAAATCAATGGTGATTTCTTGATGTCTGTCTGCGTCCAGTCAGGTAGAAGTGGCGAGTTGGTGATGTCACCCCTGAAAAACTTTAGGTATTTTGGCTATCGCTCCACGGACTTTATCTCCAACAGCCTTAATTTTTTCATTGACCCACTCTTTTATCTTGTTTTTGCCTTCCCTGAAAGAAGAACACATCCAGAATCAGTGTTATTTTCTGTATCAAAAAACATATGCTAGGTAAATAAAAAAAAACAGAAGCAGTTCCTGATGTCAGGTTATCTTCTAGTTGTGTGACTTCAGATAATCCTGATTAATCGAATCGATTCAATAAAAAATTGTGTATTTGTTTTTCTTTCGTAAAGATTTGTTGCCACCCACACAGTTAAACATTGGAGCACAACATACAGATTCATAATTTATCTTAAAAATAATAATTAAAAAAAATACAATTAAACTGAAAGAAAATAAGGACATTAAACCTTTTTGTATGTATTAGGGTGGTGTGTTACAGAAACAGTGTGTTACAGAGTGGATCTCAGCCGACTGTTTTATGTCCTTCCCCAAGTGGTGGGGTTCAAGTATCTTGGGATCTTGCTCATGAATGAGGGAAGAGGGGAGCTGGAGGTCGACAGGCGGATTGGCACAGCATCTGCCGTGAAGTGGGCGCTGTACCGGTCCGTCGTGGTGAAGAGAGAGCTGAGTCAAAAAGCGAAGCTCTCTCGATTTACCGGTTGATCTACGTTCCTACCCTCATCTATGGTCATGAGCTTTGGGTCATGACCGAAAGAACAAGATCTCGGATACAAGCGGCCGAAATGGGTTTCCTCCATAGGGTGGCTGGGCTCTCCCTTAGAGATAGGGTGAGAAGCTCAGTGATCTGGGAGGGACTCAGAGTAGAGCCGCTGCTCCTCCACATTGAGAAGAGCCAGTTGAGGCTCGGCCATCTGGACAGGATGCCTCCTGGACGCCTCCCGGGTGAGGTGTTCTGGGCACGTCCCACGGGGAGGAGAGGAAGACCCAGCACACGCTGGAGGGACTATGTCTCCCAGCTTGCCTGAGAATGCCTTGGGGTTCCCCTTGAGGAGCTGGAACAAGTGGATGGGGGGAGGGAAGTCTGGGCCTCCCTTCTGAAGCTGCTAACCCCGCGACCTGACCCCGGATAAGCAGCAGCCGATGGATGTTATAGAAACTTAAGCTGCTTCACTGGCCTTTTGAACAGCCACTAGCTACTGCTAACGGTGTTAGCTCTAGTTTACGGTATTAGCTCTGGCTAACGGTGTTAGCTCTAGTTTACTTATTAGTTCTGGCTAACGGTTTTAGCTGTGGCAAATATATTAAACAGTAGCACACAAGCCAATAATATTTATTTGTTTAAGACATTTCATGCATAACGGCAAAATTGTGACTGACTTTGCCTCTGATGTTTTGCAGACATTAAAGAGATGATTATGATCACAGAAGAGTACAGGAGTTCATGCAGCACCGGTGAGCAGTAATGCTAGGAACTTATTAGCACAGGAAGAAGACAGTGATGAACAATGAGACAACCACTACTGACAAAAAGCAGGACAAGGATCTGACCAGGAGCAAGTGACACACGTTGGGTTAAATACACAAGGAGAAAGTAGGAGACAGTTGGGGACAATCAAGGTGAAAAAATGTGACAACACAGAGACTTAATTAGCTGAAAAGACACACAAAATCCAAATAATGTCTAAATAAATGAATACAGATTAAAAGAAGTAGTAAAATAGATTTACATTATTTAAACATATCAGTCCTGACTGTGAGTAGTGATGAGCGAGATTCTGTTATTTGATCATTTTAAATTTAAACTAATGAAGATCAACTGTTGAGTACCTCAAGGCACTGTTCTCGAATCACATCAAAATACAGACATAAATGAAACACAACTGTTTATCTTTTTGTCACCCCATAACCAAAACTCAAAGATAGAAATACCTTTGAGTTCAGAAATGAACTTAAAACTGAGTTTTCGAAGCAAATGTTTTGAATATAGTCATAAAAACCTCCAAAACGTTGACGTGGAAGCGGCGGGGAAGTTTGCAATTTTTGGAGAACTGTGAGGATTCCCAGGGAAGTTCCTGTCGTCCTCCAAGAGTTTGGAGTCACTGCAGACAGAAAACAACAACATCTCATCTCATCTGTCAGAGCAGCAGAACTCCAGAGATAAACTGAGGCTGATTGAGGTTTAAACTCACCTTGAATCCTCAGGTGGAGCAGGAGGTGGAGGAGGAGGAGGACCAGCGGATGTAAAAGTCGCCATCACCATCATCATCACCATCATCATGAGTAACAGCTTCATGGTGGGAAGTAGAGCGGCACTCTGATGCAGCTCCGGCCAACTGAAGGGATTTATACTCCCTCTGGCTGATCTGAGGTCAATTTTCTGTTGTTCATATGTAACTGTTATAGCAGGGGCGGAGCTTCAGGGGGGCTAGGAGGGCAACATGCCCCTGACCCCGGCCTAGAGGGAAGAAAGATAGGACTTCAGGGATCCAAGCCACTGTTGTGATTGACAAGAGGAGCTCCTGATGAGCACTGTGTACATCGGTTAGGATTTGGGTTATCAGAGTTATAGTACATTGTAATGACTGAAGGCACATATTGTACTGTTTCCTAGAATGAAAGATCTCTTGTAGCAGTCTGTAATACAGTAAATCTGAGGAAGCCTCTGACTGAAGATGCTCCGCCTTCCCAAGACAGTCTCATGAAGAGGATGTTCAGGGTTGTCCATAATTTTCTTGATCCTATGAAGAATCCTTCATTGCATAATCATCATCAGACGTTCCACCGTCGTCCCCAGAATAGAACCAGCTTTCTTTATCAGGCTGTTGTGCCTTTTTTGTGCAGTACAAACTGTTCTGACTGAGGACAGCTTCTACTTTCTGATATTATGTATCTGAGGTTGTTTTTCAGTGTTTGTACGTCACCAACATCCTGTCGAAAGCAGTCAAAACCGGTTTGATTCATGACAAATGGCGGCACCGCACTCAAGATTTTGAATTTTGATTTATTGTTTCTCTCATTTTGTTTAAAACCAATCAAAAATTTAATTATTGTCGGGATCGTTTGGTTTACTGTTTGCTTTATTTTTTTCTCCAATGTTTGTTTGATATAAATGAGTGAGTGTTTTCATCTTTCATCTTCCTTGTGGAGTCGGCAAACTGCAGATCTCCAGGTACCTTCAGGGAGGCTACGAGGGCAACATGCCCCTGACATGTTGCCCCAACATGCCCCTGACATGTTGCCCCAACATGCCCCTGACATGTTGCCCCAACATGCCCCTTCAGGAGGGATGGAAACATCCCTCCTGAAAAAAAAGCTGCCAAAATTCTCTGAAGAAGCCAAACGTCTCTGTGTGTATCAGTGGTTTTAAGTGTTTCACATCATCCTGTTAATGTTTCATCGTGTTTTTAACTGCAACAACCCTGTTTGTTACGTTGTTGGTCATATATGCAGAAGAGTTATCAAATAAACTGAAATAAACTCTTAAGACTCACTGAGAAAGAATGAGCTTCTTTATTCCGCCACCAGGTGGCGCCAAAGATCATTTTTATTTAAAATCAGCCTCCAGAAGAAAATAACATCTAAAAGTGCCTTAAGACTTTAACACAGCATCTATAAGCAAAGAGAATCTGGTTGCTTTATTTGTGTCAGACTCATTCAATGAAGCAAATATATTTTTGTTTTGGAATAACTGATTAAATCCCCCAAATGACACATGTTTGTGTATTTTCTGTCATGGGTTTGTTGATTAGGTTTACCTTTAATGCATCTCATGAAGCTGGTTACTAGAACAAACATAAAGTAAATAATCATATTTAGTAGTTAAATATGGATTCTGCAGTTTATTTCTTGAAACATACAACTTGAATTGCTTATTTTATTGTGTATAATGTAAAACCTTGACAGATGCAACAGTTTTTCCGGGTAATAAGATCAGACAAACTATGTTCATTGTAAAGATTTCCAGAAAATATTTTTGGGTTTAAACACAAAATGATTAAAGAGCAAAGAGAAAATCAAAGGTGATTTCTTGATGTCTGTCTGCGTCTCGTCAGGTAGAAGTGGCGAGTTGGTGATGTCACTTCCCAGGTCCATAAGGATCATGGACAGACCCTCCAGCGGATTCGTCTCCACCATACTGAAGAGTTTCACCGAGCCTCGTCGTATGGCAAAGGCTGATGGTACATCCTATGTTCAAATGAGCACGCCTGAAAGAAGAACACATCAAGAATCAAGTTATTCTCTGTACTAACAAATATTTAAATTCAAAGAAGCTTAGTCATAAGCTTCTTCTAACTCCTGTCAGGTTATCTTTTAGTTGT
This sequence comes from Poeciliopsis turneri, assembly GCA_922788865.1. Taxonomy (NCBI): domain Eukaryota; kingdom Metazoa; phylum Chordata; class Actinopteri; order Cyprinodontiformes; family Poeciliidae; genus Poeciliopsis; species Poeciliopsis turneri. The sequence goes on along the minus strand of CAKLNU010000303.1, from coordinate 632,344 downwards.
ATGATTTAAGATAATCCTAATTAATCGATTCAATAATTCCTTTCCAATTTTCAGAATCTATTCAGATGTATATGAAAATGATATGAATCATGACAGAAAAACACAATCTGAATTGTGTGTAGTTCACACAATTCAGATTGTGTGAACTACACAATCTCAACGTGTAGTTCACATTGAGATTGTGTAGTTCACAATCTCAATGTAGTTCACCAATTACTTTTTAATTTGTTGATCTGAATATTGCAAAGAGCTCCAGTTTCTAACTCAAGCTGTTTACAGTTAGCATCGGGATCAAAACATTTTCTCAAATATATTACACAAACTTAAAGATGCTTCATTGGCCTTTTAAACACCCGGTACTTCTAACGGTGTTAGCTCTGTTTTACGGCCTGCCGGCTAATGGTGTTAGCTCTGGCTAATATAGTAAACAATAGATCACAAGCCGATCACTTTTTGTAAATGTGTGTGTATGTGTATATATATATATATATATATATATATATATATATATATATATATATATATAGATATAGATATATATATATATATATATATATATATATATATATATATATATTTATTTTTATTTTTTTATTTTTTAATCTACCAATCAAGTTGTTCAAGTGCCCGTGGATCCTAGTCATTCCCTTTTTTCTATTTGTTTTGAAATTTAGGTTTAAGTCTTTTGAAAATGTTATTACACATGAACCTGATTAAATGTTAAGGTCTGCAGGTCTGTAACTAGTTACATTTACTCAGTCACATCTACTTCAGGAACTTTTTTGAAAATATGTACTTTTATGAGGATTTTTACTTTTTGATTTTTACTTGAGTAAAATTTCTGAATTTGTGTCTTGTTCTGCAGACAAACTGACAGTTTTGTTTCATAAGGTTTTTATTGAAAGAAACAGATTTGGAAAATTTGTATTTGACCTGATGATGTTGCTTTTACTAATTATTGTCATTTTTGATCTTGAAATACCAAAAGTTCCAATTAACTTTATATTTTGGTCTGTCTGGTGGTGTAATTTATAAATATTAAATATTTGATAATTTGGTCAGATCGGTAGTTGAATTTAGACTTTTCACCAAATAGTTTTTTACTCTTACTTGAGTAATTTTGGAGAGCTTCTTTTTACTTTTTCTTGAATAGAAATATGTTGAAGTATCATTTACTTGAGTTCAAGTTTTGACCAACTCTGCTCTCATCTTACCTTCTTTGATTTATTTTGTGTTTAACTTGGTTTGTAATCTTCATCTTATATGCTTATGCCTCTTGGTATTGACTCCCTGAAACATAGTTACGGTGTTTTGAAAGTTAAACTTATGAGTTTTTCCTTCACTCAGTGACGATCCCTTTCAGCCAATCAGATTATCAGTAATACATACTCCTTGCCAGGTTCCCTGAAACACACATAGACAAACATCTGGTTTCACATCTGTCTGAGAACAACACAGCCGAGTGTCTGAGCAGATACTGAATGTTTAATATGAGGAACGATTCTTACAGTTGGTCCTGAGGGAGGACCAACCTGGAAGACAAACAAAGAGCAGTTTGAACGTTGATGGACGCAGAGCTGGAGCCGAGGATTTACTGCAGAGTATACTCACATGAAGGGATTTCTGTTCATGACAAGAACACAGATCGATTAGCAAACTGAATTTTCTCCTGTAGATCCCTTTTATAAAAGTTAGTTGACCGGGAACTTACCTGCTGTCCTCTGTCCCATTAATGTTCACAGGAGAGTCAAAACTGAAAGACAAAAGCAGAACCACAACAAGTTTGTGCAAAAAGACAGTGAAACAATGAGGAGACATCAAGCTAAAGTAACGTCTGTTGAACAAATCATAAGGGGAGCTGCACCTACTGCTAAAATGTTAGAAAACATGAAATGCAATGAAATTATTTTTAAAACTGAAACAAATACAAAATTATAAGGACAAAATTAAAGAACTAATAAAAATAAATTATATTTAAATAAATTATATGCTCCTCAAAGCTTCATTCTTGTGCCACTTTTATTCACAATCAAAGCACAGCTGGTAATTATTTTTTTTAAAATCTACCTTGACTGTGAGGCGTGGTGAGCCAGATTCTGTTACTTAGTAATCATAAATCTAAACTAATAAAGACCAAATATTGAGTACCACAATATTTGGTTCTCGAATCCTTCCAAAATATAGACTCAGATGAAACACAACTGTTGTTGTTTTAACTAAAACTTAACTTTAGTTAAGTGTTTTTATCGCAATCATGAAAACCTCCATAACGTCAACATGACTCACTTGGGGAAGCTTGTTTCGTTTTGGGATCGGTGAGGATTCCCAGTGGAGTTCCTGTCGTCCTCCACGAGTTTGGAGTCACTGCAGACAGAAAACAACAACAAATAAAAGCCTCATCTCATCTGTCAGAGCAGCAGAACTCCAGAGATAAACCTAGACTGATTGACCTTGAAACTGACCTTGAATCCTCAGGTGGAGCAGGAAGAGGACCAGCGGATGTAAAAGTAGCCATCACCATCATCATCACCATGAGTAACAGCTTCATGGTGGGAAGTAGAGCGGCACTCTGATGCAGCTCTGGCCAGCTGAAGGGATTTATACTCCCGCTGGCTGATCTGAGGTCAGTTTTCTGCTGTTCATGTGTATCTCCTCTGTGTTCGGCTCAGGTCCAGAAGGTTGACTTCACAAGGTTCCCTGTATTTATTCTAACAAAAGAGGAAATGAAATTGGTGGTTCTCCGCTGGACTGAAATGTTATACACTGAAGTTTTTTCTGTCCTCCATTGAGGGTCAGCTCATGTTTCTCTAAACTTCAGCTGAAGGACAGAAACTTAATGATGAAGTTCCTCTATGTTGATGTTCTCAGTACTTGTTTTTATCTCACCCTGACCTGATCCTGCTTCATTCATTACTATTTTGAAAGAATTAATGAAGGAAAAGTAATTTCCCCTGGAAATTCACCCCAGGGTAAGAGTATCTACAAACAGAACCATTAAACATTTTTTAACAAACCTTGTTAAGAGTAGTGGGGAAAAAAGTTTCCTCTGCCTAATCCTAGTGCCCAGGAGAAACAGCCAATCAGAGCCAGGAGGCGGGTCTTACTGCTGTCAATCATTGTGAGTGACTGCTGTGAATGATAAGGATAGTTAGCATAGCTACCAAACGTGGTGAATAAATGGTTTTTCTGTAACAGTGGCTTGTAAGATCCGCCTCCTGGCTCTGATTGGTTGTTGCTGGTTGACAACGGTTCATTACTTCAGACAGAAATATCCGTTCACAGATTATCTGTCCCATAACATATTGCCTTGACATGGTGACAGTTTTAACAAATACAGAAAAAAAAAAATTTTTGTAAAAATTAAATACTACAGCTTTAAAGGAGTTCATAAGAATATTACACATACTGATCAAGATAAATGAGTTTGTGTAGAAAAGTATGTTTAAACGTAGTTACCTTCTCTGACTAAATATAAACAATGAACTCCACAATCACAAATATATTTTATTAATCCAACATTTGTTACAATTTTATAAGTTAACACATTTGCACAAACACTGATGGGAGGAGAACAACTGCAGAAATACACACAAAAAAACAAAGACGACACTCAGTCGCATGAAAACTGAGCTTCCAGTTCCTGGAAATCTCAGACGACATGCCGTGTAAATAACCAGCGGATCAACACACGCAGCCCGTTTATCAGCTGTTTATCGGAAATCTTCTGCGGAAAACATGCCCTTGGCTCGGCGCAGGATGGAGTCCTTGGACGCATCGTATGGATGCTCTTTGGACGGGATCTCCAGCACCGCCGGGATCGACTGCATGTGGGCGTCGATGGCGTGCCGGATCATCTCGGCGATGAACTGGTTGATCAGAATGATGGCGATGTCATTTCGTGCCAGGAAGCTCCTGCAGGAGGAAACAAATGTCCCAACACTGAAAATAACAGGGGAATCTCAACAGGAACTAGTTCAGATCTATGAATCTGTTCAAATGTAGAAATCTGTTCAGAGCCGAGAATCAGATTTAAGTCAGGAATCAGTTCAAGACTAAGTTCAGAATTAGGAATCCATTCAAGAATCAGTAATTTGTTCAAAAATAAAAAAAAACCCAAGAACCTAAGAATCAGAATCAAATTTCACACCAGAGTCAGGAATCTGTTCAAGATTGTATGCAGAATTAGGAATTTGTTCATGAATCAGTTCAGAGTAGATAATCTGTTCAAGAATAACAGATTCACAATCAAAAATTGGACCAAAGTCAGGAATTTGTTCAGGAAGTTGGAATACATTCAAGATTTTTTTTAATCTATAGATTGAATTTTTTAAATAAATAATTGAAATAATAAAACACTTCCATTGCACTATTATTTTTGGCTCTGCGGGAATTCCATACCGATGCTGCACCAAAATCCTTAGAAAGTCATTTTACTTTGACAACCAAATGGAAACAATAAAATCAGAACTATGCAATATCAGCTGAACATTTACAATACTATCAATAAATATAATGAGATCATTCTGACTGAACATAAAGCTTTATATGCGATCAACAATCAATTAATCTGAAAAACTGTTTCATTTAGAAGGGAATCTGGTACAAATAAACATGTTAACATTTTGGTTAAATCTACAGTTTTCATTTATGTCGTGATTAATATAATTATAGACTCTCTCCCAAATTACACACAAAAAATCAGATTATAGAAACTAAAAGCGTTAAAACATGAAGTATATGACTTAGGGAGGAGCTTGTGGGCCCGAACCACAAGCCGCGCCAGATTCCATTCAGAATTTCACACATTTAACATTCTCATCAATAATGTTGTCCGATTATTGTTGATTACACCTGAGGTCTATTTTAATGTTGCATGAATTTAAAATGAGAGGTTTCTGTTGTGCAGATGTGAGTATAACAGTGTATCGGGCCTCACTTGAACGTCTCCTCGATCTCCGTGATGCTCGTGTCCTTCTCCACCACCAGGAAGTTCGGCTTCCGGTTCTTGTTCAGCTCCCCGATCCCACCGAGCAGGAAGCCCGTCACCGTGTCTTCGTCCCCGATCACGGCGATCAGTTTGCCTCGACCCGCCATCGCAGCTGCTTTGGTCCAGTAGCACCGCGGAGAGACGGTCCGGATCAGCAGGCTTGATCATGTGAGTCGCTGCGTCAGCGGTCACGTGAGGGTCACGCAGCGGCAGCAGGCGGAAGTGAAGCTGCAGTTTGAACAACAAGCAGCAGCAGAGAACGTTCAGTATGGTGAGGCTTAAACTTCTTATTCTCTCCGTTTTGTTGCTCTGGGAGCTGATGAGACGTTCACGGACGCCTGTTTTCTGTGTGTGTGTCTGTTTTCCAGACCACGGCGGCTCTGACTGCGGGTCTGGAGCGGATTCCGGACCAGCTGGGATACCTGGTCATCAGCGAGGACGGAGTTCTGGCTGTGAGTTTGGGAACAACACGAGTTTCTCCACCTTTAACCACGAATTCAAAGCACAGAACAGAGAATGAAAAGCAACAGTTTCTCTGTCGGCATCTGCAGCAAAGCTGATTGAAACATGTTGAAAATCAAGCCTCGTTTTGTGGCAATGTGATTCTGAAATTAACTTTTTATTGGGAAACACAATCAGGTAGACTTGGACTTAAAATTGATTTTGAATTTTAGGTGTTTGTTACAAAACGTTCACATTTTTACAGTGATGCATAATTTGGGAAATAACTAGAAAGTTTAAGTCACAACATTTATATTTAAACTGATGTGTTGAGGAAATGCAGGAGAGACCAGCTCAAACAATATTAAAATATTCTGCAAAAAGCTTTAAAATAAAAATAAATCTAGCTAATTACATACATAGTCACCCTGAGAAAATAAAAATTACCAGAATAAAGTAAAACTGTCTAGAATAAAATGATAATGCTATTAATTCTGGCATCATTTTGACTTCCTAATATTAATTTAATCAAAAACAGCTTCTCATGATTATACTTTTTCTTAAATCTTATCTATTTATTGGACATAGTTCAAGCCCTGATTTCTTTTAATTTTGATAATTATGCATTTTAAGTTTTGTGATTTTTGTACATAATTTTTTTATGGTGACTGTTTTATACAGGAATGGTTTGAAGTTACATATTTGTTTTTTTAAAAAGTGTGTGATAAATTTATTTACGTATTTAAAACAATTTACTATAGTGAAACTTTTCTTTTTGTCAGTATTGTACTCCCATACTTCGTTGACAGCATCGGCTGTTGGAAAGCAATGCTAATCCATCTCATTTGCTTTTGCCGTTCATCTCGGTTTGAAAGCAACCCGGACCGGTTCTGACAGAACTCCTCGCCTGTTCAGTCTGCAGGTGAGCTGGAGAACGATGAGCACACTGCAGGTGTGATGATGCAGATGGTCCGGACGGCCTGCCGCTTCCGGTTATCCGGGTCAACAGACGCGCCGTTCAAACGCATGTCAGGTAATTGGGACGCTGGTTTCAGCAGAGATCTGATTGGCTCAGCGCTAACCAGCCTGCGTGCTTCATGTCTGCAGTGATCCTGGAGGATTTTATGTACGTAGTGACGATTTCAGGTCAGAAAGTGTTTGTGGTCAAACGTCAGAACAACCAGCATGAACCAATCAACGTGTAGAACGTCACCCGGAGCCAACGGGATGGAGGCGATGTCGTCATTTTGTGATTTATTTTTGTTTACTTTGTCTGTATAATAAAGTTTGAAACTTGATCTTCTGCTTTTCCTGCCAGTTTTCTGTGGAATTTAAATGAGATCCTGAATCGAGTTACTGATGAAATTCATGTAGTTCCAGAATGACTCAGTGACTGATGGAAACGGTTCATTTTTATATGAACTCTGGTGAGCCAGACGGTTCCATCTGTAGGAAATCAGTTCTCTGCAGGTGTTTGGTCAGGATTTCAGTTTATCTTGGTTACTTTTCATAAAGTCCTTATAGCTTAGCATAAACTGAACAGATGCGTATCAAAGCAGAACCGATTCCTGCTTTTGAACAGATTCTTGCTTGAACCAGTTCCTGTTTTTGAAAATTTTTCCTTTTGAACTGATTCTTTTAAAACTGACTCTTCCTTTGAACTTATTCCTATTTTTTTAACATATTGTTCCCTCAATACTGATTCCCATTTTTAAAAATATTCTTTGAACTAATTCCTGGATTTGGACATTTTCCTTCGAGTCAGTTCCTCTTTCCGAAGATTCTTTTGAGCTGATTGCTTTTGAACAATCTAAACTTTAACAGCTGCTTCCTTTGAACCAATTCCTGTTTTTCTATTCCCAATTCTTCCTCCTGAACTCATTCCATATTCTGAACAAACATAACTCCAAGTGGATTAATGATATTGGTTATGAATTCTTAATACTGAAAGTTTGAACTGATTCATTAGGTCTCAGATCACATCATAATCTCATGATGAACCGATCCCACGTATGTTCAAACTCTCCTTAAATGAGCTGCTTTTAGTTAAATCCACATATGGGATCATTTGCAAATCAAAGTTGGTTCTGATTATTGATCAGCAGGTTAAATAGTGAAAAATCCTCTTTTTTCCTGTTCATTAAATGGATTAAACTCAACTAATTTTAGTCCACAGATGCTAAAACGACCAGTGTGTATTGTTTCATTCTTGCAAAAAAATAAAAAAATCAAAAGCAGGTCAAAGGTCAAGGTGAAATTTTAGTGAAAAAGTGTCACTTGAGATCTGAGAAGAAAAAAACAACCCTTTATTGCATCGCTGTTGCGTCTGTGTTTCTTCCTCTTCACACTGATAAGGAATGAAGAGGCTGTCAGGTCCGGCTCTGTGGAATGAGTCACATGACCAGGTAACTGTCACCTGTCGTAAGCCCCGCCCCCCTCTCCCTACAACATCCTGTCACATGATCTGGAGTTAAAACAGATTAAAAGAAAACAAACGGACCTAACAAACAATAGAAGAAGAGGATGATGGGAAACCAGGTGAGCTCAGAGTCCATGACATCACTTCCTCCTACAGATACATTTATAATTTAAAAAAAACAAAACAAAAACAACCCAGAAACAGTCCTGTGAAATGCTCCTCATCCTCCCTCCTCGGTTTGTACACGGTGACATCATCCTGCTGCTTCCTGTAGGCGCCTAGCGTTTCGACAGCTCATTGGACAGCCAGTCCAGACCCTCGTAGAGACCCGTCCCCTGAGTGGCGCAGGTGGCCTGGACGTGCCACTGGAACCAGAAACAAACCCGTCAGAACCACAATCCATTCAGCATTAAAGCTGCAGTTTGTGTCTTTTATTAAAATATGATTGTTACTTATTTGTTAACATGAGGAAGGAATGTAAGATTAATCTTGACTTCCTCCCTGAGCTACTATTAGCGAAGAAAATCAGAGCACAAAGCGTTAAGACCCGCCTCCTGGCCCTGATTGGTTTATTCTAGTTAGAACAAGGAGCACTGGGAGAAGGCTGAGGAACTCCATTTTTTCAGATTATCTGTCTGATAAATTGTTTCAACAAAAATTTAAAGTTACATACTGCAGCTTTAAGAAACACAGGATACTATAAATATTTAACAGGAAATACAAATATTTCCTGTTAAAATATTACACAACTGACATGTCACACATGTCAGTTGTGTAAAACATGTCAGTTGTGTACGTCATTCCAGATGTCTTTGTTCATCACCTTATTTGCCTCTCTGAAGGTTTATTCTGTTGGGCTTACTATGTACTGCTTAATGTGTAAATTATGTAATCTGAACTTTTGGCGCTTCAGTTGGCTACTGAAGCGCCAACAGAACTAGCAAAAATATTACAGCAGAACATATAAAAAGTGTTAGAAAAAGTGACTCTTCGTAACACTTCAGTAGGAAGTGTTACAAAATGTCCTGACGCAAGAGGAAGGGAAGACATGAAATGTTGATTGCATCATTTCTGCCAAAGGGAAGGAAAACAGTTTTATTGAAAAACAACCAAATTTCTAACACTTTGGATTAGGGAATAATAACTGTCAAAACTTCAAATAATCTTTAGGAGACATGAACCATAGAGATTTGTGTCCTTTTCAGATATTACCAGGTGTGTAATGCGCATTACAGCCACCAGGAGGCAGCAACGCGAGATGAAGAAATGGAATAATGTTTAAATTATTAAACAAATTATTCCAACTTTTACTGGACGATAAACTGTACAGAAATTCTTGTAATAAATTATATTATTACTTTCAGACCATTTTTAAGTAATATATTATTAATGACATAATAATTCAATCTTGCCCTCCAAATGAATAATAAACTTTAAGTTTCAACAGGACTGGAAGATATTTTAACTACATCAAAAGTCCAGACCTAATTCCAGCTCTGGGTTTGTGGCAATAAGATAAAAAGTGATTATTCATGACATTTTCTTTGAAATAATGTGAGAAAAGCGTTTCAGATGACAGGAAAAAATCTAATATGCTAAAGCTAAATACTTACTGAAACTAGGGAGTAATTTCAGGTAATAGATCCAATCTCAATTATACTGACAACATTTAATTTAAGCTTTTTCTATACAATATTAGAAATGCATTAAGAGATACAAATAATTCCAATCTAAATTTTGTTTCCCAAAATGCAGCAGAGCATTCCTTTAGTGAACGATCGATCATTTTTAGCAAATGATGCATCTTTATGCCAATATAGTGTAGGGATTATTTTATGGATTACCTGATTAATAACTGGATAGCAAAATGTGCTAATTTGAGTTTTTGTTTACAAAATACAAACAAAATGAAACTTTTAAGTAAAAATGTTTGTTTTTTTTACAGTTTTGGCTGCTCTGAATGTGTCGTTTCAGCAGATGGCCTTTTTTAGGTCTGATTAATTGTAAAATAGTTGACGATTATTTCAATAATCAATTATTCTCGATACTATCCTATGCTAAGCTCCTGTTCTGCAGGAGGTGATTGTAAATCTGTCCTTACGGTTTTGCTGCGCAGGCTGTGCAGGCCCAGTTTGTCGGTGAGTTCGCTGACCCCCATGGCGTTGGGAAGATCCTGTTTGTTTGCAAACACCAGAAGGACGGCATCCTTCAGCTCGTCTTCCTGGATCTGAGGGAGACGGAGTCATGTGACCCGTGATGTCACCGATCAGAGATCATGTCCGGACCTTCTGACTACTCACCATCTTGGAGAGTTCCTCCGCCGATTCGGCCACTCTCTCTCTGTCGTTGCTGTCTACCACAAAGATCAGACCCTGCAGGAGAAGAACGGGGTCAGAACGTTGGTAGCCGCAGTTTGAGCCTGCGCCTGCAGGGGGCGTACCTGCGTGTTCTGGAAGTAGTGCCTCCACAGAGGACGGATCTTGTCCTGGCCGCCGACATCCCACACCGTGAAGCAAATGTTCTTGTACTCCACTGTCTCCACATTAAAACCTGAAACACACAGCCGTTAGCGAGCATCAGGTCAGGTCAACGTTTCCATTGACTGCAGAACTAAATCGTGGAAACGCGCCAATTTCAATGAAAAGTCTTTGCAGTAGGATGAGGAGGTTTTTTCAGCTGACTTGAAATTGGTGCATCGTGCAAAATTGCAATGGAAAGAACTTTATTCACAACATAAAAGTCATGTGATCAACAATACAATGTTACTACTGACAGAGATGACAAAGACGACGAGAGGAAGTAGTTGGAGGACGATGTTTTTAATGAAAAAACTTATTCACATGATTTTGTTTATATTTATTTAATTGAAACAATTGCACTATTGTGTTTTTTCGACATTAGTGGAATCCTGACAAAGTTTTGCGCTCATTTGTAATAGAAACAGCTAGTCTCTGAGCGTATGCAGTGAAATGGTCTTTAAAACAACAGGTAGAGGAAAAGAATTTCTATTTGCACTCTATTTGTTCCTCTAGATATAAATACAGAAAAGAATCCACATTTTTCTAAAACATCACAATAAGTTGAAAACATTTTGTTTGGTTCGATAAACTTTCTACATCTGAGGCTTTTCTGCAAGGCCCTGCTCTTTGTTTGGACGACTAGCCCCTCTGGTTTGGGGAGTTATGATGCATAACCATGGCAACAAGGTATTGCTTTTACCATTGGGAGCAGCTGATTAGCATCTGAATAACTCAAACAATACCTGATCGACAACCCGAAACCAAGAGGAGCTGAAAATGAGGCGTCATGAACGCAGAGCAGTAAGAAGTCAGTCAGAATCAGATTTAAAAAGGAACAGCAAGAGCAAAAGCACACGAGGTGGATCCACTCATATCAATGAGTTTAGTGGAAGGTAAAAGTGAATATAAAGCAAACAAATAGAGTAAGTGAAGTCAGGAATTGGTTGGTTTCTGATACTCCTGATCCGATTCTGTCCTAATGCACAAAAATAAACCCTGAAGTTCATGAAGGTACAAAGCAGAAACAACAAATTCTTCCAATAATCAATATTTCCCTCCTCCTTTGACCTTTGAGCATTTAGTTGCTGGCATTATGATCTGAGCTCACCGATAGTTGGGATAGTGGTGACGATCTCTCCGAGTTTCAGTTTGTAGAGGATTGTTGTTTTTCCAGCTGCATCCAGACCCACTGAAACAAGCAAAAGGCAGAACATTTCTGATGACTGACACTGATCATTTGGTTCATATTCACCGCGTTAAATATGTTAAGTAATCACCCACAACCTTCTACAAAAACAGCAGTTTGTGAACAGACAGAGACACAAATCCAGAATAACAGAAAAGCATCCAGAAACAACAACAATTCACTCAGAACTAAACCTTGTTACTGTAAGGCAACAGCTTCAGGACTCTGCCTGCAAACTGGACTCAGTTTCCTGAAAACAGGAAATACACATAAAAAAACTAAACCAATCCACAACTTCATTCTGGTTAAACTACATATATTTAGAGATATTGTCCAGATCTTCGACTCACATAACTAGCTATAAAAAAAAATATATTAATTCGTAATGCAATTGGATTAAGAAAATACTCCAGACCAATAGTCAGGATCCACTGATATTATGTCCACTGGAGATCGAATCAGAACTGGATCCAGTCTCAAACAAATGGACACAAGCTACCCGAAGTGGATCCAGTCCAACACAACTGGATCAACAGACTAAGGAGAGGATCAATGACAAAACTGGATCAATAGCAACAATAGAAGAGAACTGATACGAAGTCATAAAATAAAGTCGATTCCTATTTGTGAAAACAAAAAAACTAAACTGAAACTAAGAGAACTGTCTCTAAAACTGACAGCAACGTGATTCTGACTGGATCAGAAGATTAATGGAAAAGACTAACTGAATCTGACAGTTTTAACAGATCTACCACTCCTTCCGTTTAGCTCTGACCGTTAGCATCAGCTAACTAACAGATTCGATTTGATCCGTTTTCTTTAAAAGTCGCAGTGAAACATAGATCAGCACGACCGTAAACCGGGTGGCAGCGTAAAGTGTGACCGTTGGAAAGCAGCAGTTCTGCTGCAGAGTTCGCTTTCAGCCACCCGCCGGTACTGGCCCGATCTGCTCGGAGCTAGTTAGCCTAGCCGCAGCGCTTACCCATCAGTATCCTCATCTGTTTCTTCCCGAACAGCCTGGAGAACAGAGACGAGATGGTCAGACCCATTTTTAATAAACCACGTCTTCCAGAGAGGCAGCCTGGGTAGATGACAAGCCGAGGGTGGGAGCTCTTAGGCGCTTAGCCCGCTGAGGCTGCTGTCAGAACCGAATAACAAGCGTAGAAGAACCGGATCAGATAGAATTGTGGGCGCTGCTCCTCCTTGGTGCCACGTCCAGGCCAACGCGGAATAAATGACGTCACGACTTTGAAACAACTTTATTAACAACTCCAAGAACAATGAGGCGTTTGGGTCACCAGGAAAAAAGGAAGACATGCAAATTCTATTCTCATAAATAAGATATTTTAGCTATTAAACAAAACGTCTCATCCAGCGGGGTAAAATAGACAACTTTGAGTTGACCGAAAATCAGGGTGAAATAGACAAAATAGATGAGCCACACACATTTTTCTTTTAAAATGTGAACCTTTTTAAATATTTTTTTAGCAATTGTTTGTGTTAAAAATGATTATTTCTCTATAAGAGCTGACAGATCAGACTCATTGACTCAAAGTCAGTGTGAAAGTGTTCTACAAGGCTGGTAGACCCATTTTTATCCCATTTAAAGTAGTTTTATTTTTCCGAAATAGGTTTTCAATAATATGTGACCCACTGTCGAGGAATAAAAATGAGCCTGCCTTGTCAAAATAGTCTGGTAAATCATTTTACATTGATTTTGAGTCAACGAGTCACATGACTTGGAAGCTATTGAGGAAAAATTATTAATTTTGACAATTTTAAAAGAAAATAATATAAAAGAATAGTTGAATAATTTCACATTGATTTTGAATCAATAGGTCAAAAACATATTTTTAAAAAATAAAATTAACTGAAAATATAAAAATGGTTCAAATGGTATAAAAATGTGAATATATTTTCTATTTAAGAAACTATATGTACCACAGACCTATGGTTATTACTTTTAATACTGAATCTACACTTCTCAAAAGTGGAGTAAAGTTGTCTGCAGCTTTAATAACAAAAAGAATAAGAAAGAGTAAAACTAACAAACTACTACTTAATAATATATTCTGTTTCATAATTGTTTTAACCATGATTGGAATCCAAAAAATATTTCAAAAGAAAAAAGAACTTACTGCAAATAATATAGGAAATAGCGCCCTCTTCAATTCCGGAAAGCAATGGCGCCACTTCCAAATAAGGTATGGGGCTTACATTTGTCCCGCCTCTTCCTGTTTGCTGCAGGGCGGTCCTTCTCGTTAGTTCCGCTGTGGCAGAACATGGCGGCTGTCAACAGCTGCTGCTGTGAGATAGGAGAGGGCGAACAGGATTTATTTGCACCGGTTTGTTGTGTTTCGATTTGATGTCGACAATTATGCATTTAGTTTAATTAGTTTGTGACTCTAACGCGCTAAAAGCCGCTTATTTCATCAGGAAGTCGATTATCAGGTAAGAACCGGATCCAACCGGCGGGATGGTGGATCGTGAAGTTTTCAGACTTTTTGATAGTTCGAATGTAAAACAACAATTTTTGCAGATTACAACGAAATTTGCTTAATTAAAACACATTTAAGACAATTGACTCAAAAATAAGATATATAGATAAACAGTTTATACATAAATTAGAGCTTTTCTGTCTCTGAATCTTGTGGATCCTGAAATTCTACATTTATTTCATTACTTCAGAGCTGCATTTTAACCGGAAGTCAAACTATTTCAATCAATTGCTGGACTGGATTGTGATACAAACGATTTGTATTTACAGACTGCGTTGCTGCACCAGGAAGTCATTGTTTAAGGATGCAAACTAACTGGACTGAATCCGAAACCGGATCCTGCTGGTATTAAATCCCGAATAGCAGAACCAGATTCCAGAACCAGATTCCAGAACCAGATTCCAGAAATCACCCAAAAATAATCAGGATTACGACTGGATCCAGAAGTAGTTTGAGTTGAATAATAAACTACATTTCAGGAAAAGTAGCTACTAGATAAAAGAAACAAGATAAACAAAATATGTAGAATTTCTACATATTTACCAAATATTTATAAATATGCATTTATCTAATTATAGGAGAACAACAGTGTCCATCTTGAACAATCGTGCACCAAGAAAAATAAGATTTAGAAAATTATGAATAAGTCAACACAAATATTGGCAATTGTAGTCCAAAAATAAATTTTCATTAGCATCCATCTTGAATATTTTTTTAAAACAAGATAAGCCCTGTGAATATCTGGGTTCATGCTGATTCATTTAAACTCAATCATTGGAAAAAGGAAATTAAATACTTGATATAAAAACAGAATTTGTATCCATAAACAGCTTGATGCTGATTTTAATTTATTAATTGAGCCTGCAGATGTTTAATGTAGCATTTCTCTCTTTTAGTTTAGTTAGGAGGACAGCCGTGTCCACGATGAGACCTGCATGAGTCCGATCTCTGTGTGGCGATGGAACCGGTCTGACCTGGACTGAGCCCGACATGGAGAAGTTTGGGATGAGTTTCGGCGGCGGCCCCAGCAGGAAGGAGCTGCTGGACACCATCGAGTCTCAAAAAAAGCAGCTGGTCCAATACCAGACCCGCTTTAAGGATGTAGTCCGTGCCTACAAGAGCCTCCTGAAGGAGAAGGAGGCTCTGGAAGCCAGTCTGAAGGTTCTGACCGTCACCCAGGACCTGGACCTCAAGCAGCAGGAGCCGGACGCAGGCAGACGGCTGGAGCTGCTGGACGACGGTTGCTCTCTGCACAGCGAGGACAGTGTGGACACAGCAGCATCTGTGGACGCTGCCATTGAGACCAGCAGAGGGGAGCAGAGTGAGGAGGACCAGGGAGAACCGGGCCAGAGGTCCGACTCTACGGTACGTCTGAGTCACTTCCTTTCTGTTACATCTAACATGATTGTTTCTGTCATCATTATATATTACTGGATTGGACAGCAGCTAATTGCTGCTATCGCTGGAGGAGAGGGATTCTCCTCCAGCGAGAGGAGATTCGCTGGAGGAGAATCTCTTCTTATTCATTTTCATAAGAAAATGAATGTTTTCTTAAGAAAACATTTCATAAGAAATGAATGTTTTCATTCATTTCTTATGAATGAAAACATTCATAAGACCAAAATTTATTATCCAATTTCAATAAAATATGAGAAAATTGACGATGTTTTGATGAGCAAACTATGTATTCTCCTTTTCTATAGATGTATAAACAGTTTGGTTTCTGTCAAGATGCAAGAAAGGACAAAACTAATGCCTCTTTAATAATTTAATCTGAGATTATTTCGTCTGTTAAGTGTGTTAAGTGCTCTAACAAACTAGGACCCCTATACTATATGAAATATGTTATGATATTTGATGACTGTTGTGAATGTCGCACCGTTCGGCACCATTTCTCCAGTTTTTATCATTTGTTATTTTTATAGGAATTACAGACTGAAATGCGCCACAACTGAGGGAAAATATCGACTAAAAGTTTTGGTGAAAAACTTCTAAATAAAACATAAAATTAGAATTAAATCATACAAGAATAATGTCCAAATAATAATAAAGTTATAATATACACTGCTCCAAAAAATAAAGGGAACACTCAAAGAACACATCCTAGATCTGAATGAATGAAATATTCTCATTGAATACTTTGTCCTGTACAAAGTTGAATGTGCTGACAACAAAATCACACAAAAATCATCAATGGAAATCAAATTTATTAACAAAGTATTCAATGAGAATATTTCATTCATTCCGATCTAGGATGTGTTCTTTGAGTGTTCCCTTTATTTTTTGGAGCAGTATATCTTAGTATATGAGTCTTATTATTATGAGAATCAGGTCACACAAGACTAAAGATATAAAAATAAAATCGTATTTCAAGAGTGAAGTCATAAGTAAAATCTAAATAATACAAGAAAAAAGTGATAATATTTTATGAATAAAGTCATGTTATAATAGTGGTAATATTATGACGTTACTCTCATATTACAACGACTTTAATTTTGTATTATTTCAACTTTATTCTCACAATTTAATGTTTTATTATGGCCCTAATTGTCCATCGTAAAAAAAACAACTCAAAGTGGCTCTTTTTCCTCTTTTCTCTTGATTTGTTGACTCTGTACACAGACTTGTTGCCACGGCAACCGAATGACAGTAGCTGTTTCCGACTCAGTGTGACGGCGAGCGTGTGGCTCAGGATACTGACCTGATCATCAGTCCAGTAATATGTGCCAATTGTTTTTCTGCAGCCTGATGCTGACAGCGGCAGCGTGGAGGCGGAGCAACATCAAGCTCCGCCCCCCTCCAATGTGGAGGCCGAGCGTCGCCTCGCCCAGCTGAAGAGCCAGCTGAGCACGCTCACCGCCTCGCTGTCCACCGTCTCGCAGGAGAAATCCCGCATGGAGGCGAGCTTCCAGGCCGACAAGCGCCAGCTGAAACAGGAAGTGCAGGAGCTGCAGGAGCGTCTGGCCGCCGTGACGGCGGCGCAGGAGGCGGAGCTTCACGCCCTGCAGCAGCAGGTGGCGGAGGGCCGTGCTCGCATCATCACGCAACAGCATGAGAGGGAGCAGGAGCAGGGGGACCACGTCCAGCAGCTAAGGGAGCTGCAGAGGCTCCTGCAGCAGGAGCGGGACATGCGGCAGGACGCCGAGCTGCGCCTGCACGACGCCAGCGCCGCCCTGCTGGCCTCGTCGCAGGCCGTGGACCGCGGGGCGGAGTCAGAGGTGCAGCTGAACCTGGCGAGGGAGGAGAGGGACGAGCTGCGGCGGAGGCTGCAGGCGGCGGAGGAGGAGCAGAGGAAGCCGGACCCCAGAGTGGAGGAGCTGCAGCGGGAAGTGCAGGAGCTGAAGAACTCCTTCCAGCAGCAGATCCACAACGAGACCAAGAAGGTGAGATCAGAACCACGCAGAGTCTGGAGTTTAATGTTTAGATACGTCTGGAACAACGCATCTAAATATGTGGAGAAGCAGTGGAGAAAATAATAAAACTTAACAATACAGACACTTTCTGGAGTTTTAAACCTCATTATTTCTAACAGCAAGAAATGTATCACTATAAATGATAAATAAAAACCCGGCTGAGTTTTTCAGATGCAGTTGAGTCTCAAATAAAACTGCAAAAACTGGCAAAATGTAAATTTTGTATAATAATACGTCTCCTTTAAGCAGATTTTTGCCCCCTAAACTCCACCATCACCTCTTTGCTCTCGGTGACAAAGCCACAGATTTCTCCACTAGTTCTCTGGATTCGTCTCATCGTTAGCATGCTGATGCTGCAGAGCTGCAGGTGTCTGATGCTTTTTGTTTTTGTTTTGCAGGTTTGCGAGGCAGAGGAGCGTGCACGAGAGCGTGCTCAGGCTGCAGAGCTGCGGGTTGCAGGTTTGGAGCAGCGGGTGTCTGAGCTGTCGGAGCTGCTGGGTTCCTGTGAGAAGGCCAAGCAGCGGGACCAGCAGGCAGCTCAGAGGCTGAGGGACCGGATCCAGCAGCTGGACATCGAGAACAAGACGCTGGCCATCGCCGCCTCCAGCAGGTCCAGCACCGACCTCAGTCTGGACGAGTCGCAGCTGGACGTGGCCGTCCTGAAGGACAAACTGCAGACGGTGAAGAAGCTGCTGCTGCTGGCGGCTCAGAGGAACCCGGACCAGAACATCCAGGATGTGGCGGACGCCGAGGACAGAACCTCAGCCCTGCAGCAGCAGGAGCTGCAGCAGCTGCGAGACGAGTTTGAGCGATACAAGCTGCGCGCCCAGGTGGTTCTGAAGAACAAGACCGCTAAAGATGGCTGCCAGGCCAAGGAGCTGGAGGAGGTCCGGGATCAGCTGGCGGAGCTGCGGGAGAAGTACATCACCCTGCGGATCCAGAGCGACGAGGCGGAGGCGCGGCACCGCCAGCAGCTGGAGGAGCGGCAGCAGCAGGCGGCGGCGCTGCAGCTCTCCCACAGACCCGAGCGAGAACGATGGCGCTGCTGGACGAGAAGGACCAGGAGCTGGAACGGCTGCGCGCCGCCGTGCTCAGCTGCAGCCGCGACCCCAACGACCCCGCCGCCGACGGTCCGCAGGAAGCTGCTGCCTTCGCCTCCGACTGCGAAGGTTTTTTTCTCGTTATTATTATTGTTTAATCAATGATATACAGTTAGAAATGATTTTAAAATAACCTCTCATAATTTTCTAGAAGTGCATTTTGTGTTTTAATTCAAATCGATGCTCTGAAAATATTTAGACCAAAATTTCTGGTAAGATTTTGTGTTTTTGCAGCAGGTTGTTCAAACTTTTTGTTTGGACTAAAATTGCCAAGTCAGAATTACTTTTTTACTATTTTTAAAACTATTTAAAATAAAATTTTACTTGCTCAACAGTAAACTACATACAGTAATTAAAAAGTTTGACATTTTGTCAGAATGTTTGTGTAAATCAATATTAAAAGGATTTGCCTTATTTAAAATGGTTGCAAATTGCACATTTTTGGAAAAACAAATAGAAAAACTCTCAACTACAAAAACCGGATTTGTTACTTTTTGTATGAAATTTTGATGTAAAACTCCATGTTGAATGAATTAAAGCAGTTTGCTTTTGAGTGAAAGTCACTAAATAGATGCTTTAAACAGTGAATACTTTCTATTGCATCAAATATTTTTCATTGCGGTTTATCATAACAGCGATGCTGTCTTTTGTCTGACAGGTGACGCGGTCAGCGAGGCGCTGCGGCAGGCCACGCCCACTGAGTCCACCCTGCTGCTGTACGCTGAGCAGCTGGCCCGGAAGGAGGTGGAGGCGGGTGGCCTGCGGCGGCAGAAACATCGCCTGGAGGAGGATCTGCACCAGCTGCAGGCCCGGCTGATCGCCAACGCGGAGCGGCACGAGGAGGAGACGGCGGAGCTGCGGGGCCGCCTCGACAAGCTGATCCGGGACCAGAACCGAGAGGGCGCCAACTTGGAGTACCTGAAGAACGTCATCTACAAGTTCCTGACGCTTCAGGACAGCAGCGGGCGGCTGCAGACGCTCAACGCCATCCTGACCATCCTGCACTTCAGCCCACAGGAGAAGCAGGACGTCACGAAGCTGCAGGGGCCCGCCTGGTGGGGCCCCGTGCGCAGGTGAACACCTGCAGAGACGCATAAGTAATACGACCATGACTGGATCACTGTGACGACTATTAAAGCCCTAATCCAGCAGATCTTTATATTTTGAATTAATTGGAAAATAAACTATTTTTTGTGTGAGATTGAATCTGTTTTCTGGGCTTCATTCTTAGAACAAGCATTTTCTTAAAGATTTATTTAACTTACAGAACTTCCTGTAAATAAAATTAAGGATTAAATTCATTAGAAGTTTTACTGTCATTGTTCTGACAGATAATCTGACAGGAAAAAGGAAAAATCAGCTCCTTTTCCTTCTCCTAGTTCTATAAAAGTTGCAAAAAAGTTGCCGACCCACTTCTGCTGCAAAACCACACGATGTTACATGAACTATGTGCAAAAAGCCTGGAACTACCAGGTAAATTTGGTTTGTTAAAAAACATTTTGATGTTTAAGGAAACTGAATCCAGAACCTGATCATTTTCAGTGTTAAGTTCAAAACAGACCCAGTCTCAGATGATTCAAGTTTTATTTTTCAGAGCACAAATACATGAAGAGAGCAGCGTGTTAGTGTTTTTAATTTTTCTATAATACTAGAAAAATAATGCCGTGTTTCAACTGTCTGCTGTTCTGAGTTGGGCTTTTCTGTTAGATAAATTAATATCTTTGTTATCATGAAATCTGCAGCCAGAATTATCTCACTTCTACTTTGTTTCTATCTAAAGGCCTGAGCCGTAAGCAGTGAGAATAAAGTCTTGTGACTATATTCACAACTCGACTAGGAGTCTTACTAGACTTTATTCTTCATAGTAGAAGAGTAAAATCGTCCGAGAATAAAGCCGTAATAGTCAAAAAAGAAAGTTGTATGAGAACAAAGTAATATTACAAGAAATCATACAAAAATAAAGTTGCACAACACTAAAGTCCTGGTTCGAAGTTGTATGAGAATAAAAACATTACAAGAATAAAGTCGTAATGTTATGAAAATAAGTCGCACGAGAACAAAGTAATATTACGAGAAGTAAAGTTGTACAAAAATAGTCAAAAGATGAATTTAAATCGAACAAGAATAAAGTTATAGGAAAATAAAGTAATATGAGGAAAAAAGTTAACAGGTTTTCTGTTGAGATGAATTAAGTCACATGAAACTGAAGTTATTGAACGAGAATAAAGTCAGCAGAAAAATAGTCTTAATGTGAGAATAATTTGTACGAGAATAAAGTCACACAAGAAAATAGTCATACTATTGTCAATAAGTCGAGGGAATAAAGTCTTAATAGATTAAAAGTATATCAAGATAAAATACATGGAGATAGCAGCATGTTAGTGTTTTTAATTTCTCAGATGAGAAAAATAACGGCTGTTTGCTTCGACCGTCTGCTGTTGGGCTTCCTGTTGAGATCAATTCAAATCTTCTGTGTCGTCATGAATCTTGTCTGCATCGTTTGGGCTCATTTCAGGGTTTCAGTCTTTCAGGTTTGACGGCGTCAGCGCGCGTTCAGGACGGGCTGCAGGTCTTCAGGCAGCGAGCCGACAGCAGAGTTTATGAAAGCGTCCAGTTTGTCAAAAACTCCATCTTTGACCTGCAGCTGCTGCCGGCGAGCTTTGATCTGGAAGAAACGGGCCGTTATGAACACATTCCGGTTACTTTCCAGAACCTTCTCCTCATTTTAAATCTCATTACCAGCTTTTCTCTGAGCTTCAGGATCAGGTCCACGATCTCCACCTCCGACTTGTCTTTGGTCCATCCCAGAAGGTCCTGCACAAAACCCAGCGTCACAAGATGGAAACTCCTCGGAAATATTCAAACACTGCAGGAGAGGAGAGACTCACTGCGTCGCAGATCGTCTCCAGGTGGAGGCTCTCCAGCTTCTGGGTCATCTCTCTGTGGCGCTGGCGGTACCAGCCGTCAAAGTTTGGGGACCTGAAGAACTTCCTGAGCAGAAGGAAACTATATTTAATTTAAATTAGGCTCATCTTGGGTAAAAACAGCAAAAGACTATAACATATTGATAGTCAAACACGGTGGTGGCAGGATGATGGATGGTTTGAAACGGCAAAACCTTTTCCCATTTCTGCATCGTTTTCCATTTTAACATCATCAAATCCCATGATGCTTTGCATTACTTTTTACGAAAACTCTTAATTAGAAGATATTTATTTTTACTGTGAAAATAAAAACACTAACTCGACCTACGACCTCCAGATCCACATTTAGATGTTTCAGAAAATGAACTGATGAATATGCAGCAGCATTGGGTGTAAAAACACCTGGATTATAATCGGGATGCACTGATTGCAGTTTTCTGGCCGATCAGCGACGACCAATGTTTAAAAAGTCTGACTTGCCAGTACATGTTCCCAAAATTAAGGAAATTTGGAACAATTTATTGGTGCAGTCCTGTTATAAGAATGAGTTGCTGTTTTCTGCTGAATGTTTTGATGTTTTTCTGGATCAGTTATTTTTAAAAACTCGCAGTAAAGGAATGAAAACACTCCCATTAACTGATATGGATGCACCACAGCAGGGTGACTCACCTGTACAGACCCATCCAGTCCCCTCTGAGCATGGAGGTGAGCTGAGGACCGGTGTGATCCAGAGTGGAAATGAACTCGTCCTGACTAAAGGGACGAACCTGCGGAGGAGTCTGAGCAAAAACAAACAGGGTGTGGTCATTTTATGGCCTCTGGAGATCCGCTGTGATGACGGGCCGTACCTTCCAGGGTGTGACTGATCTCTGCAGAGGCATCAGGCTCGCCATGTACCGCTCCTGCCAGACAAGACAGAGGGTTTACTGACAGTTTCACCTGCAGGATCACCTGCTTCTGCATCGATTCCTCACCAGAGGAATGATGAAGCTCTGCGTCAACTCAAGCAGGTGTCTCCTCAAGATGGCGCTCTGAGCCTCTGACGGCCTTTTCCTCTGGATTCCCTGCAAAAAACAGAAAAAGCAACAAACAACAAGCTGCTGGTTTTTAGATCATCGGACAACATGGACACATGCTCACCTTCAAAAGCCTCTTGATAAGGATTTTGTCTTTGTGTAGAAACGTTTTGTAGGCTGTGTAAATCCCTGCACACAAACATTCAAACAACAGCTAGCTGCAGGCGTGAACTACAGCAGAAAGACGATTCAGGTTCAGTTACCTGGTTTGGTGTCCAGAGTTTTTAGTTTGGACAACTTCTTCACCTTCACCTGCTTCGGAAGATCACCTGGAAAAACGCAGACACCCAAATCCAATGAGGTTTGATCTGCAGTCGGAGAGAAACCGAGACAAAGAGAGCGAAGTCTACCGGCCATCTTGATCTCTCCCAGTCGAACGATGTGAGGCCAGTTCTGAAACGTCTTGATGAAGAACGGGTTGGTGACTCCCAGCACCACATTAGGTCTGAAGCAGAAAGAGAGAGAAACGTTAGCGAGAGCTACATGGAGCTGAATCGATTAATTGGCTTAATTGCGATTAATCGATTATTGAAATGATGGACAACTAATTTGGCAACTGATTAATCTTTAACCTTTGTATACAGACTCTAAAAAGACCATTTAATGAAAGACCAACATAATCAGAGAAGAAATTAAGCTAAAACTATAAACGTTTTAAAAATGTACTCTACCCAGAACTCCTCAAGTGGAAGTTTTAGCTTCACTCAGGCTTAAAAATAATTTAAAAATCTGCTATTTAGCATCTTTTGCTTTCAAACTATTACTAAATTTATAAAACATAGTTCATAAAATAAACTTTATTATTTATATACTTTGTTTATAAAGTAAAAAAAATCCTTTATTTACTCATAAATGACTAAAACATTTTAAACATGTTTGATTTTAAACATTTAAAATCAATCAGTTCTTCTTAAAGTGTGATCAGACTCACGGCGCCTGCGTCCGGGTCGTGTACTCTCTGAACTCGCTGTCATGGATGGTGAAATACGGCCGAAAGTCGCAGCAGAACTTCAGAGGACTGATGGAGCTGAGAGGAACGGAAACAGTCACACCTGCTGTTACCATGACAACGCAAACACTCCCTGCTGATTGGCCGCCAGTAGCTACCTGACCAGAGCCAGTATTGTTTCCGAGCAGACGGTCGGAGACGGCGCCATGACAACCAGCGGCTCGCCGAGCAGCGCGAGTTCCCACAGCATCTGCAGGTGGATCAGAACCGACTGGAAACACCTGAGGAGGAGGAGGAGGAGGGGGGAGGGGTGAGAGACAGATACCGCTGACCAATCAGTGGTCAAGTTCATAACAACAGCAGGGGGCAGCACTAACTTGAAGAGGTCCAGTTCATGGATGGTTGGGAGGAGCGTTGGAGCTGGCAGCGGGCTCTACAAGGACAAGCTGTTACTATGACAACAGAAGCTGGGGGACAGGAAGCAGAAGGGAGAACGGATCTGACCTCGTTAGTGATCTGTCTGATGGGACTTCCTCCTGGTTTGTCTGTTTTTGAAGGAATTCTAACCTGAAACAGAAAAATAACAGAAAAGGTGATTTTCTACACGTCTCTCCATTTATTTACCTGCGTTGACCTCTGCTGACCTGCAAGACGACGCCCACGATGGGCAGGTTGAGCGTCTGGCCAGGTGAGGGGTTGGGCCACTGGTCAATCTCACTGCAAACTTCAAGATGAAGAGAGTTTATAACCTTGAAAAGTATTAAAATATCTAAAATTTAATCTCACAAATTTCCTAAAAAAAAATAATAAAAAATTGATGTAAATTTGCTGGAAAAAAACCCTAAAATGTTGAGATTAATTTCTAGAAAAAAAAACTTGGAAATTTTGAGATTAGTCTGTAGAAAAAAAATATCTTCCAAACGTAAAAATTTTTGACTTTTGGATTTCAGAAAGTCAAAGACGAGCGTCACCACCTGCTTCCAGGAACGGCTCCAGCTTCTCGAAGAACTCTGGTGCGATGATCTGCAGCACCGAATGAAACAGGTGTGTGTAGGGCAACCTGGACACCAACACCAGGGACTGAAAGGCAACATCATGATAAAACCATCAGGTGACCTCATCAAATTAAAGGTCACGTAATGGTGCGAATAGGTGAGGTACCTTCTGAAAGTAGCCTCTCTTCACAGACACATCCTTCACCTGACGGAAGTAGACGTAGCCGAAAAAATGTGCCGTTTCCTTCTGAGGAGACATTACACCTGTTTTACCTGCTCTCTGTGGAAAACACCTGATGCAGATCTCAGGTCAGATCTCAGGTCAGCTCACCTGCAGCGTGGCGGCGGCGTCTCTGTTGTAGATGTCGTCTCTGAAAATTTGACGCCCAACTGATTGGCGTAACCTGAAGGTGAACTGAGTGTCCCCAAGGCAACCTGAGGAAAATCAGGTTTACATCGTTTGACCTTTGAACTTCAGGTCCTCAGAACAACCACATTTAATGAATGTTTCTTTACCTGAGTAGGAGTCAGGAAAGGACAAGTAACAGATGCTGGTTTTCTGACAATTAACAAAACAGCGCCATAAGTCAGATGAAATTATTTAATTGGACAAAAAAAAATACAATTAATGATAATAAATCACCTCTTTCTCTGTGAGTTTGACATCCTGCGGATAAACGAGCTGCAAGCGGAAAGAATGAATGAATACCAGACTCCATTTAAAATTCCATTAATTTAACTGGCCTTCATTTCTATAAAAATCTTATTTATGAGAAAAATATGACCAAATAATTGTAAAAACAAATCGATTTCTCAGCTACTAAACTCGCCGAATTAAGAATTAGACATTAGGCTTTTTTTCCACGTTTAAATATTTTTATCTTACAAAGTAGGTTTTTCTACCAGGCTGCTCAGATTTAAAGTGTTACATTATTCAAACGGAGATTGATGCTAGTGATGCTAAGCTAGCGCACCTCAATGGCTTGTCCGAGCTCCAGGTCGAAGGTAACCACACACACGCACTCCAGCCAGGAGGAGAACCGGGTCCAGGCGGTTCGGCTGTCTGCCGCAGCCTCTTCCCGTCCGGGAGAACCGAACCCGTCCAACGGATCCATCGCGGCAGGTGTTGTGCGAAATTCGGCTCCCCTGAAATAAGCGGTCTGGGGGGCGGATCCAAACTCATCGATTCTGAGCAAAGAGAACAACACAGAAATATTAGAATATTGTTAAAAAGTTAAATATTTTGTGAAACATTCATTATATACAGGTGAGGTGAAATAATATTTTATTTCTTATTATTTTGATGCGTATGTATCAGTATTAGCTGTGATTTATTCTTTTTGTGGATTTCTTCATAGCTTTTTGTTTGACATGTTGCATGTTTGGACAGTTATTCCCTCTGGTTTTGGATGCTGAGCATCCAGAAGGAGTTTCCTTTTACTTTGTCCTTTCAGACAGTTATGATGCGTAATAGAGGCAACATAACAGTTGATTTGCATCCCAAAAGCTCAAATAATACTGGAAGTGCAGATGAGTTGAAATGAAAGCTCCATTAATGCTTTCTAATCATATGGCCACAGAGACATTCAGAGAGAAACAGCAAAAGCAGTAGAGATGGATTAGCAGTACTTGCTGAAGGTGTGATGTAGGGCATGTTAATATATTTTGTCATTTCTTTCTGGATGTTTTACCAAATATTGTTTTATTACTTGAGTAATTTCTTGAATGGCTACTTTTTACTTTAACTTGAGTAAAAATATGTTGTGCTGCTCTTACTTGAGTATAATTTTGCGTTCTCTGGAAATCTCTGGTATCACTACATCCCTCGCAGCTGATGTTAAAGCCTTAAAACAATAATAATTAAGATTTTTTTGCGTTTTCCACAACTTGCCACACACAATATGGCGTCGAAACTGACGGACGCGGCGGTCAGCTGATTGGGACTTCCGTGTCTCAGCGGCAGCACGTGAGCCGTCCAGTGGAAACCGTTGTTTGTCCGTGTCGCTCCGTTTTATCCTCTGAACACATTTTACCCGATTTTTAAGCCGCGACTTTGACTCCGCAGGCGGCTGGCTTCGGTTTTCCCCCCCTGGATCCAGAAAATGGAGTTTAATCGCTGCTGTTTGAGGAGCTTTTTGAGCTGTTTGCTAATCTGCGTCACTCTGTGGAGCGAGCAAAGCTGCGGGCTGTTTGGACAAACCAACCGGAAACCAAACATCGTTTTAATCCTCACTGACGACCTGGACGTCGCTTTGGGCGGCTTGGTCGGTTCATGTTATCAATACCAACTGATATTTAGTGATTAACAGCTTCAGATTTGTGTTAATTGTGGTAAAAATGTCAGTTGAGTCTAAAGCTGACATTTCACATTCCTGGTTGAAACCATCATTTAGGAATCTTAACAGTCAGCAGGATCTTTATCCCATCATTTCAGGTCAAATTATGGGTTTAATGTCTCATTTGAAGGAAAATGTTTTAAAGTTTCTCTGTGTGGCAGATTTCAGCAACAAGACAAAGTGGTTTAAAACAGTCATCAATGATGAAACAAACTAGGTTTTGTCCAATTCGATCATTATTGATCATCAGATTAAAATAAGCTTGGCTTTTCCATTAATATTGCAATTAATGTCAGTGAGCGGCAGCTCTAATCAAATGAGTTTTTAGCCTTAATTTAAAGGAGCAGTTTGTTCCAGATTAATGGAGGATAAAAACTGAATGCTGCATCTCCATATTTGGTTCTGGTTCTGATGACACAAAACAGAACCAGACGACTGATACAGCAACAGCAGATCTTTAATGTATTTTGATGCTAAGCTATCCACATATTTATAGACTAACAGAAGTATGTTAAAGTCTGTTCTCTGCGCTCTTAAGATAAATACATGTATTAGTTTCTTTAGATATTTCTGGGATATTATTTCAATTTTGGAAGTGTTCTTCGGGTGATGGAAGACTGATTTTGTAACTATCTTTATGTATCTCTGAAAGCTCAGATCTATATTTCAGGCCTGATTTCTTATTTTTTAAGAAGTTCTTAGTTTCTTTGTTTAAGTCATGATGTAACAAAACCACGTTGTTGTCTTTTAGAACCCGTTGACCAAGACTAAGAAACTAATTGGTGACGCTGGGATAACCTTCACAAACGCCGTAAGTATCACCACTTATGGTTTCTGATAATGAGGAAGAGTAAAGCTGCAGCGAAGTAAAACAGAGCTGGGCTTTAATGTGAATGTTTGCAGATCTTTTACTTTCAGACCCAAGATAATTAAGTATGTAAATGTTATTTAGACTCAGTCTAATGGTAGCACAATATACTGATGAAGTTACTTAAAATGCTAAAGGTCACAGAGGAAAGAAGATTATATTGATTTTACCTAAGATTATTATTATTTTAAAACAGGACAGGAGTCGCTAATACTTATTATTTAAGTGTGATATATCATTAAATATATCACACCTTTAGGTGTTTTTGTTCTTTGAATTATTTTATTACAGCTTTGAACAGAGTTTAGATATTATATAGGCGTCTACAGAAACTCTAATGACACATTTACATGTCAAACAAAAACAATAGGGAAACGAAGAACTGGGAAAAATTGTTTTTAAGTTGAAAATATGGCGTTAAATTGGGGCTATAAAGTCTTTAAAATAAAAAAAATATCTAAAAAAAAACATTGAAGCTGAAAAATTATATTGAAATTGACAAAAGGTTTGAAACTTTAAAAATGTATTTGGAAATACATACTTGAAACTGAAAAAAATATGTTCAAAACTACTTTGCAGATTTTTTGTCAGTTTCAATTTTTTTTCTTTTGAACAAACTTTATGGCCAATATTTTAGCTTATTTTTTTCCATTTTGCTTCTGTTTGTCAGTTTGTTGCCAGTCCTCTCTGCTGCCCGAGCCGAGCCAGCATCCTGACAGGGAAGTACCCCCATAACCACCACGTCATCAACAACACGCTGGAGGGGAACTGCAGCAGCCTGGCCTGGCAGAAGAGCCAGGAGCCGCAGACGTTCCCCGCTTTGCTGAAGAGCTTCGGAGGATACCAAACCTTCTTCGCAGGGAAATACCTCAACCAGGTCAGAAACTCGAGCCTCTTATTCTGCTATAACTGTAGTTTTCACTGGAGAGACAACATTGTGTTTACATGTGCTCATTGAAAAAATGTAACGTTAAATAGGATCCGAATATTAAGAAACGACAGAAGATTGGCTCATTCCTACTTTTATAACATTTTTACCTGGAGTAAAATCCATTTTTCCATCTGCCGTCTTCTTCGCTTCTTCATTAAAAGGCTCTCTGTCTTATATTGAGGTTATTGAAGATATCGGGTTTGTTTATGTCTTCCAGTACGGACATTCTGATGCTGGTGGGTTGCAGCATGTTCCTCCAGGCTGGAGCTACTGGGTGGCACTGGTAAGATGTTTTAACTTTTAAATATGTTAAGTTCACACTGTTGATCTTTACAGAAATAATTACCACAATGAAGTGGACAAGATATAGATTATTGTTTAACCTTCACAAGATTGAAAGTTTATGGTCCATCTTGTTAATTAGAGCTAACAAATATTATATCTGCAAAAAGGTGTATTGTTTAGTGGACTATAATGACCCATAAAAGCTATAATGTAACAACAAAAGCCACCATGGATATTATGGATATCCATGGTAAATCCATGGATATCCATAATATATTATACTAGCAGATTTAACTTAAATTCCAATTTAGCTTGAAACTAAATTTTGCTAAAACAGAATTCATGCAAAAATTTTAATTATGCTAAAAGAGATGATGCTGAAATATATTTTGTCTTTTAACATAAGTTTTGTTTTAGCATCACTTCTATTTTAACATAATGCTAAAACAGAATTTATGTTAAAATGTAAGTTATGCTAAATCTGAAATTTTGTTTTAGCATAATTCTGCGACAAAAGCCATACCAACTAGTTTTGTTTCAGCATAAAATGAAATTATGCTAACAAATTTAACATGACTTCTGATTTAGCATCACATCCATTTTAACATAATTTCTGTGTTTTGGACCATTAAAATAAACTTCAAACTTGTAAAAAGAATTTTTTAGTTGAAAAAAAAAACAGGATTTAAGAAATAATTGCCTGGTTGATTTGTGTTTTTGTCTCTGAACCAACCAGAGATCCACCAAATGAATGAATGTTAACTTTTGTTTTCCAGGAGAAAAACTCTAAATACTACAACTACACTCTGTCAGTGAACGGGAAGGTGCAGAAACACGGAGCGGACTACAGCAGAGATTACCTGACCGACGTGCTGGTGAGCCTTAAACGTTAAAGGTGCAGTTAGAGACACAAGGGAAATATTGCGATTCATTTTTCAAATATGGTCTATGTTTCTCTCCCAGGCTAACAGGTCTTTGGAGTTCCTCCAGTATAAATCCATTTACCAGCCGTTCTTCATGATGGTTTCCACGCCGGCGCCTCACTCCCCCTGGACGGCGGCTCCTCAGTACCAGGACCGCTTCAACGACACCAAGGCTCCCAGAGACCCCAACTTCAACGTCCACGGGAAGGTGGGGGGACTTGAAACTGCTCATTACCCAGCAGGTTGTTGCTAGGCAACCAAAGAGTGAGCGAGTTCGTTGATTCCACCAACCCGACCTAGCTTAGGGGTCTGATGCCTTTCTGGATCAGAGTTCAGTGAATATGTTCTGAATATTCAATCAGACGTATTATCTATTGATATTGATCATGTTTCTATCACAATATACATTGTTATTGATTTATTGTTCAGCTCTACTGTTATTGAAAACTAATTTCCACCCAATAGTTTGGTAAACTCTCTTTCTCTCATATTTCCATTTATATTTTAGGACAATTAAAAAAGCTACATTAATTTTAAAAAGTTACTAATCTGACTTCATTTGGTCATTTTAGGACAAACATTGGTTGATCCGTCAGGCTAAAACTCCCATGTCCAACTCCTCTGTCCGGTTCCTCGATGATGCCTTCAGGAAGCGGTTGGTGGCTTTATTTTGTACAACCTTTTTATCCTCTTCTATTATAACATCTATTTGTGTTGCTCTAGATGGCAAACTTTACTGTCAGTGGACGATCTGGTGGAGAAAATCGTGACGAGGTTGGAGGTCAGAGGTGAACTGGAGAACACCTACATCTTCTTTACCTCTGATAATGGCTACCATACAGGTGAGTGAGGATGTTGGACTTGATCTCTACCAGTTTTCTTTAGGGGATGTGATGAGTGAATCTGTTTGGCTCTGATTCAGGTCAGTTCTCTCTGCCACTGGACAAACGGCAGCTCTACGAGTTCGACATCAGGGTTCCTCTCCTGGTCAGAGGACCAAACATCAAACCCAACCAGACCAGCCAGGTACAAACATTCACACTGTCTGTCTTTATACTGTTGGGATGAATTTTGTTTCCTTGCTTCACGTCACACAGATTAGTTGTTTTTTTTTTAATATGCAGTATATTTGGAAAGGGACAGTCTTTGCCATGTTTCATCCTCTTTAGTCCAACTCTAGTTAATTTGTCTAGAAAGTCCGATTCGTTTTGGGGAGGTGTGGAAACGTAATCGGCCGAAAAGGCAAGCGCTGGTCCACCTAAAAACCTTTGTCTCGGTTCGGTTAAATTTGAATTCATATGTGAATGTAAAATGGACCGGAGACCGCTCCAAAAGCGGGAAGTGAGCTAAAGCATTCTGGGTAAATGCAACCAAGACAAACTCATGAGTCTGGTGCTGATGCAAGAAATGTCTTTTAGTCTTTTGCTAAAGACTAAACCACTAAAATCTCCATTTTTAGTGAACTTGTCTTCTTCAGAGGTTTTTGTGTTGTTTCCTTCAGTGGTTCTTGTTGCAGCGCCCCCACAGGCGAGGAGGGGAACAGGTTTTTCACAAGGTGTGGTTTGTTTGACACGGTGGAGTGTGAAAGCAAAACACATCAGGATTTTATCTCACTTGTCCTTGGAGTCAACGTCTTCAAATTCGCTGCATCACAAACCACCACAGATTATTTCTGACCACAGCGAACATCCTCTACAATAACTCTGAAGAATCACAACATCATTGAGTTATTTACTTTCCCTGTGGATCAATAAATTATTTTTGAACTGAATTACTTTTCATATTATCAAATGTTACAACACAATAAAATTCTAACTGAACATTCATCTGTTCTGTGTTCCTGCTGTCAGATGCCGGTGGCGAACGTCGACCTCGGCCCGACCATCCTGGACATCGCCGGCTACGTCAACAAGACCAAAATGGACGGCATGTCCTTCCTGCCCATTATGGTGAGAGATAACAATCACTGAGAGACGAGCCATAGAGCGTCATCCACTGATACCAATGGTTTAAATGCATAGTAATCTCAGTTTATATAATCTTATGAATTTAAAGAGCGGTAAAAACTGTGATAAATCAAGACATTTGAATTTATTGTTGTTTGAGCAGGAAGGGAAGATGAACAGCAGCAGCTGGAGGACAGACATCCTGGTGGAGTATGAAGGCGAAGGGAGGAACGTTTCGGATCCGGCCTGCCCGCTGTTGGGACCGGGAGTGTCGGTACGAGGAAAACCCAGATCAAATTATGGTTCATCTGTTGAATTAAAGCTGAAGTGACCAACTTCTGCAGGAATGCTTCCCAGACTGTGTGTGTGAGGACTCTTACAACAACACTTACGCCTGTGTGCGCACCGTCGCCCCCTCTGCCAACCTGCAGTACTGCGAGTTCGATGACAACGAGGTACATCATCAGTTTCATTTAAAACCTGCAGCTTTCCTCAGTATGTGGATTATAAGCAACATGCTGTGCAGCTCAGAGCTTCCCTGGCTTTGGTGCCTGTTAGTGGCTGGATCTGACGCATGGCAGCACCGTCTGTTCTGCAGGTGTTTGTGGAGGTGTATAATGTGACAGCAGACCCCTACCAGCTCAGCAACATTGCAAAGACCATCGAGCAGGAAGTGCTGGAAAAGATGAACCATCGGCTGATGATGCTGCAGTCATGCTCTGGCCAGACATGTCGAACACCTGGAGTTTATGATCGAAGGTGCACATTTTCACTACTTTGCTTAAATGAGGAATGGGGAATGTTATACGTGATTCAAGTACACAAGACTTGAGCTCATTCTCGACATCATGCTGTACTAGGAGTCATTTTTGCATCATAGTGTAGCATATGTCATTTTTCCACACTTTTTTTTCCATAGAAATAGAAAGTGTTCGTTTTTCGCGTGATATGTCTGTTTGGGATGCAAAAAAAAATCACAAAAATGACACATGCTATACCATGACCAATAAAATGTGGGTAAATAACAGAATAGCACCATTATGAAGATGGAATATCAAGATGTTTAAAATTTGTTTAAAATCTATACATAAAAATTTAGTGGCAACTAAAGCCAGTTTGTCTTTTAGGCAACTCAAAATCTGTTTTCAAAACGGCACTATTTCATTTTCTCTGCTGCATCCACAGTTAACTCTGCACTGCCAGACGGCGCCTTCTCAACCCAAACACCTCAGCTTTCCACAGAGGAACAGAGACAGAAACTCAGCTTTCACATAATTTATCTATCAGTAAGAAAATATCAACATGGCTGC
This sequence comes from Poeciliopsis turneri, assembly GCA_922788865.1. Taxonomy (NCBI): domain Eukaryota; kingdom Metazoa; phylum Chordata; class Actinopteri; order Cyprinodontiformes; family Poeciliidae; genus Poeciliopsis; species Poeciliopsis turneri. Next base: position 599,238 of record CAKLNU010000303.1, on the reverse strand, counting down.
TTCAGAATTTAGCAATACATTAACACAAGTTACACCACAATCTGGAACCAACATAAGAAATATTAAAGAACATGAAGTGCTTTTTAAGTATTTTTGACATTATAGCATGTAAAAAAAAAAAAAGGTCATCTTACAAACTGCTTGTTAGCCAATAAGATGTAATATTCTGGTTTTTACAGCCAACATTAGTTAGTAGCTTAAATAAATCCTGCAGATTCAACATTAAAAATGTTATTTTTCTCCTGTCAGGTTTAAGTTCAACCCTCAGCAGCTGTTTTCAAGCCGCAGCTGGAGGCTGAGCAAACTCAGGCAGTAGGAGGAGGAAGGCCGTTTCCTGCTGCCGCTGGTTTGCTTTGGAGCCGCCATCTTCTCTGGATGGAGACGGGATCAGGTGGTTTAGTGTCTCTGAAGCCAAATCAACCGTTAAACTTCATGTTTCTCAGTTGGTGCTTGTAGAAGATTGAAAACGTCTCCATGTCAGCACAGATTTGCACGCTTGTTTTGCCACAGGAAGTTAAATAGTTTGGCTACATTTCAGTGTTTAATCAAGAATTTCACATTTTTAAACATGTAAAACAGATGAGACAATGAAAAGAAGTGCCAAATGTCCTATTTTTGATTTAAACTCAAAGCTAGATCAGGGAAATGATTTAAGGGATTTGTTTTTATTTATTAACAGTTTTAAAATATCCTGTTTTGTGAAGCATAAACTGCTTTCTGTCTTATTACTTATTAAACAGGGAAAAAGGTTAAACCTGCGAATCATATCCAGATCTTCCAGCTGCTACTGATAATCTTTACTACAGTTAACATGGAAAATGTTTTTTTTCCTTTAAGCTGATGACTTGGTTTAAAAGTAAAGATGCACTTTTAAATATGTCAGATTTTCATGTATTTTTCTGTCGTGTTTTTGTCCAAATAAAGAATCACTGTTACTTATTTGCTTTAACTTCTTTCTTCTATTCTAAACATTATGAAGTTGAGTTTACATTATTTACAGTTGCAAAAACAGTTAAATATATTTATCCAAACTTTTAGTGATTTAATTCAATGCTGCAGGCTAAATTTATAGATTTGTCTCCATTAATAAACATCTAAAGTCCTGATAGGATAGTTTCCTGACTTTTAGGGATAAATGATTCATTAGGAAGGATGAAAGTGAGAAAAAAAATCTTGATTAATAAAGAAATTAGAAAAAGAAAGAAAAAAGAACAATCTGGTTCAGTGTCTTGAACCCTGTTTTTTCTTTTTTAGCTATGACACTTAAAATTCAACCAATGCTAGGAAACCAAGACATTTCACTAAATGTTACATTTCAGTGGTTCATATTAAAAGTTCAGGTCTAACTTTCAGTCAGTCAGTTTGGGGATTTTTCGTTAAACTCAGTTTCAGCTCTAGAGGTTTTCTTAAAACATGATTTAGCAGTAGTTAAACGGGACGAGCCTTTAAGGGGCATTTTATCCCTTCTCTACCAAATGAAAACATTATCCATCCATCTCCCCAGGTGTTAAACCGCTAATAAAAACACCTCAAATGTAAACGGGTTGTTGCTCATTCCTCAGCTGGTCCAGACGTCCAGGACAGGCAGGAACGGTAAGTCGGTGCTGCCCAGGTAGGTTCTGCCTCGGTGCTGGAAGACGTCGCTGACGGCCCACGTTAGGCGTCCCTCAGGGTCGTGGAGCGATCCTACGATCTGTCCGTCCAATCCCAGCTCCAGAACCAGGGCGTAGCGCGGCAGCAGGAGGTTGTAGCAACTCAGAGGAACCAGCTGCACCAACATGTTCAACAGACTTTAAAATATCACCATGCAGACAGACAGAAGTTCTCCAAACCTGGAAAATACTAAAATTTAACTCCAGGTTGATCCCAGCTGCATGGATTATACTTAATGAACAAAACCACAGCTTTAATCTGTGGTTATTTCCAGTTTAAATTGTTCAAAATATCAAGAATAAACAATCATGTTGTTGTTTACTAAGGAATAAAATCTCATTTTAATAGAAAACCTCCAACCTTGGCCAGGAAGCGTTTCACCGCCGGGTACGGAGCGATCATGTCCAGGAAGGGCGGCAGAAACTTCTGGAATCGCGTCGTCGTCATGCCAACCAGGAAAGTTCCGTGGTCGCTAAGGCGGATGTTGTCAGGGTAACCGATCATGTTGTCCAGAATGATCTCCTTAGTTCCTGCCTTCGGGCCTTTCAGCCAAAACCTGAGAAGGATTTTTACTATTAAAAACAATATTTAGAACCACAACCAAAAAAAATCCAGGTGTGTAACAGCAAAAATTACAAGTTTTTGATAAAAAGTTTAATTTAGCATGTTAGCATTAGCTTTTGCTAAATACTGTGTTGCTTTAGCAGTACATTAGCATTAGCGGGACTATGTGAATAGCTTTAGTTAGCGGTGCCTACCACTGGTTCTCTACATGAAACGCCTCGTGACAACGGGTGTAAATACTCGACTGTACTTCAGTATGCGTCCGATGCTGGTCTCAGCCAGCAGCAGGAAGTTCTCGTCAGGCGACAATGCGATTCCGTTGGGCATGTAGAGCGAGTCCAGCAGCACCGTGACCTTTTTATTCTCAGGGTCGAAGGAGAGAAGGCGGCCGAGGCTGTTCAACTCGATCACCTGAAGCATCAAAAAACAGCAGCTGCATCTCATCTGTTTGCTTTCAACTCAACATGAAAGCAAACCTGCAACCAAACAAATAGTCGAGAGCATCAGCCAGGCTTAATCCCACTTCACGTCACTGTTTAAAGAAACTAAGTTTTTAGCCTGCAAGGGGCAAATTCAGCCTGGTGCCCCGCCAGGCTGACGATACTCTGGGAAAAGCTTTGGTTCTGAACATATAAAACAATCTGTATTTTCTAGACTTAACTTCATATTGTGGTCCATGTGATGATGTAATTTTTAGATATTAAATAATTGATCATTTGATCAGTGACATGTAGCATTTTTACGTTTTCACTCTTGTGACTTTTTGCTTTTAATTGAGTAAATTTATGTTGAAGTAATGGTACTTTTTGCTTGAATACAATTTGTGGATTAGTGTCTCTCTTCCAAATTCTAAAGAAAATATCAAACTAACGGATGTTTCCGGCTAAAGCCTGACAGTAGTTTACGTTGTGAAGAGCCTCTTCATCAATTCTCAACAATCTCTGTTATTTCTGCATAAATATCCCTCTTGTAAGTTAAAGAACTTTACTTTAAAACGGTGAAATAAGGTTTCCTGACAACCCACTTGCCTCCAGCCTGACGTGTCTGCGGCCCCAGCGGCTGGACGAGTCGGTGAAATAAATTATCCCCGTTTGGGAGGAGACCTCCAGGCCGTTCAGGAAGGCGAAGGGAACGCCATCAGCACCTGGTGACAGAGCGACGTTCTCCTCGTTCATCTGAGTCTGTAAAAATCAGCTGAAGCTGTCGGACCGTACCGTCGGCGCTGGCCACCAGCAGAGTCTTTCCTCCAGTTTCAGGGTCGACGCTGTAAAGACCGAAGTAAGAGTCGGCAACGAGCAGCTGACCGTGGCGGTCCAGGCGAACGCCGTGAGGACGACCGCAGATCGGCTCGTAGTCACTGCTGCTGCCTGGAAACATCCAACACACATCCTGGATGTTAGCAGGTGTCTGCTAATTGCCGATGGCTAGTCTGAAGGAGCTAAGTAGGGGAGGAGCTGTGTCTTGAAGGCGGGGCCATGTCCAGTCAGGTGTTTTGCACAGCTGAATGGTTGCCATGGAGATTAAATGACTTCTTAAAGTATCCAAACCACATTCTGGTAGATCCTGTCCCATGTGTGTGATGAGCTCCAGGCTGTCATCTGGACCGATTCTCCAGAGCTTCCCGTCCACTGTCCCCGTATAAACGTTACCTGAAATAAAACACCGACAAGAAATTACATTTTTTACAACTTTCACTTCAGTTTATCAATGCAAAACCCCAGCATTGCTAATAAAATCAGTTTAAAGGTAAAGTGATTGGGAAATAGTGACATCTAGTGGTGAAAACAAATTATTGCAACCAAATTAAAAATCCTAATTACTGTTAAGAAAATAGTTAAAAATAGTTAAAAACAGGGAGTCAATGTGTCTTATATGAAGGATGTAGCTTTAATGAAGGAAAAGGCTCACCATGAGCATCAGGAGCAAAGGATTCTGGTCCGTGTAGTTTTCCAGTGAACAGCCTGCGGCCCCTCTGCAGTCGGGTGTTAACAGCCAGTGGCCCTTGGAGCGCCGGGGGAGGCCCTTTCAAACTGAACACACAGTTAATAACACTAAGCAACTAAATTTAACACTAAATTATAGCGTTGAACCTTACACGTGCGGTTTGGGATCTATAGGAGACGGCAGCAGGTAAACTCCAACAGCCACGGCTAGCAGCGCTGCTAGCAAAGATCGTCTCCACAGCCTGAAGAAGAATGGGAGGAAAACACAAACTGGTAAACAAATCAGTTTTTCCATATTTTTCAGGGAGGCTCCTAACGCTGCTCAGCACATTAGCTTTAATTTGCCCGAACGAATATACTGACAGAACGTGCAGTATATAGAAAATATACAGAACTCTGATCCAAAACCGCACAGCATTCTGGGAGACGTAGGCAGAGGAAAGGATTTAACTGCTCAACCTCTCATGGCTAGCTAAGATAAACTGGTTACCTAGCAACTCATTCATTCTTTGGTTACCTAGCAACAGCCTGTTGAGTAACTCGCGCAGCAGCAGTGTAAGGTTTTGCCTCACAACTCCTTAAAAATAAAAAACAACGTTGTGTCGTGAAAACGTGAAAGGTCACATCTCCAATTTCAGATATTTACAACAAAAAACTAATCAATAATTATTGATGTTGACTGAAATGTTTATATCTGGACCAATTCTCCACAGCTTCCCATCCACCGTCCCCGTATAAAGCTGTAAAAATAAGTTCAACTCTATTATAATAACTGGGGAAAAAAAGTCTTGTGCCACACTAGCTGATGTGATCTTTGACCTTACACCTGGGGAGGAGGAATCAGGCTGCAGGTCAGTTACACAACAAGAACCAGAGGCAGAAGAAAACTGGAGCTGATTGGTTTGAATAAAAAACATTTTTAACCAACTTTACAGGCTAAATGCTAATATTTTATTAGCTAAAAATGGAGATTAAATAGTCCAGAATGGACTATTTAAATTTAGGATTATTATTATTACAAACACTTTTCTTTAAAAAAAAATAAAAATCTTACATTTATGGTTTGTCTGGTTTTGTATTTATGATGTTTTAATTATAAATACCTTTAATTTATTCTTCTGTTTTGTAGCGGTTTGCAAGTGACTTCCTGGTAAAATAAAATCTTACATTCAAAATCCCTATAAAAAAATAATAAGTAATTCATATGCAACTTTTTTAATTTTTTAACTCTGACAAGTCAAATTGCATAAGATTAAATTGCTACCCACTGCACCACTGTGCAGCTTTCTCAATGTATCTTTGAAAACTGTTTTCTGTTTTCTTATGTTCCTCATCTGGACCCAAAGTTTGAAAACTGTCTGGATTTTCACTTAAGATGCACAATATTTATATTAACTGCTGGAAAATTAACATGGTGGACTAAATTATTATTTTAGCAAGTCTATACAAAAATAATGTAAGGATTAATTTTCTAAGATTAATTAAAATACTAAAAACAATGCAATTTTAAAATCTAATGTGCATTTATGAAAACAAGAAAACTGAGTTGAGATTTATTTTTGTTCTTCACTTTTGGAAATTAAAACACAAATCGCTTAAATTTAAAGATTAGTTTTCAAGCAACAACTTTAGATTGAACTATAACAGTTGTAAATAAAATAATATATAATTTAGCCCAGTTATTTTATGGCGCACCCGACATGGTTAAAATCTCCCGGGAACTTTGAACGCAACAGTTTGAACAGTCTTATTGAGCGCTGCGTGTGTTTAAAAATTACTCCACAGAGTAAAAAGTTTACATTTTTGTCTGGTTTTTATAAAGTAAAATCTAAAAACTTACATTTCTGGGCTTGAAGTCGGTCTCTCCTCTTCCTGCTGCTCCAATCTAGAGAGGCTACATGGTTATGTAGGCGAAGAAAAATCAAGCTAACCGAAAGGAAGACGCGCTGTTCCGGCTTGGACCGTCAAAATAAAAGCACTACAAGGCGCGTTGCAATGTATAACAATTTCTTAGTTAGTTTACATTTGTGTTTTTTCTTTAAAAATGTTTTTTTTTTTTTCCCAATAAAAGTTGGAGTTTTTAAACCACTTAAAAATATAGTTAACACTTAAATTTATTCTGTTTCTGTTTTTATCTTTTGCAATATTTGAGACTTTCAAACTTTAAAATGATGATTTCATTTGATAAAATAAAAGCAGAGTTATTTGTCAATTTAACTAAGAAGGGTGTTACATTTTTATACAGGACTGGGTTGTTCTGGGGAAAATAATACATTTTAAAATTATTTTAAACTGTTGGAATGCATAGTTAAAAACAAACAAACTGGTATCTCAGTTTTTGAAATTCCAGTCAAAAACTGGAATTTCAACCAGTTCTGACGAGTTGAGATTCGCTTTTCAATCAAGCAACACTGATTGAAAAATCCAACATGGCTGCCACGTATGTTAAATCAAATGAAAGCTGCATTTTTAACCACTAAAATGAATTAATTTAAAAGAAATAGTTAATGCAACCAAATGAGTTTTTTTAAATGGAAATTTCACACTATGCTGCTTAAATATTTTTACTTTATAGTTTCAGAGTAAAACATTTTAAAGCCTTGTAGGGACTGAATAACAGGATTATTTTTTAGAGAAAAATGATTCTGTTAAACTAACCTCCTAAATGGTGACTTTGTTTTGGCAGATTTGTTGGTTTGAGTTTTGTCAGCTTCACGTGTTGAGAGTCCAGAGTTTGGCAGAGAGGAGGAGGAGGCCCTGTTTTTGTCTGGCTTGTTATCGGAGTCGGGGTCAAATGGAGGACAAAAGGAGGAGCTGCTGCTGCAAACAGGCGTCCAGCCAACAGCCTGACAACATCAACAGGCCAAAACTACAACCAGCAACAAGGAGAAAAGCAACCTGCTGGGTTTTATGAAACACTGTGATGTTTCACAACAATCAAATTAATACCAAAAACTTATATTTAAATTTAAAATAAGGACAAACACTGAAATAAAACAGAATTTTTAAGAGGATTAATGTGAAGAATTTCCAAAAAGAAAAACTTCCTTTTAACAGGAACAAACCCAACACTGAGCTATTTCTTTACTAAATCTGATTGGTCAGTGACCGGTCAGACTGGCCAATCAGAGGAGGGACAGATAAGAAAACACAAAATGATTTCTCTTGTTTAATTGCACCAAAATCTGGACTTTTTATCCTGAAATGTTTCATTTATTTTGATTTGAGAAAACAGTTCAAAGTATAAATTTGTATAAATAACTATTAATCATTTGTGCGATTTCATGATGAAATATAGAACTTTAAACAAAAATCATTGCCTCCTTGCAAATTTATTCAGTCAGAACATATTGTGCACTGTGAGACAAAAATATCTTAACATGACAACATGAAGCATTGTTGGTTAAATTATTTCTGCAAAATTCTTATATTTATGAAGCATTTTCCTGGAAAACCGTGATGTTATGAATTTAAATGGCACGTGACAGTGGTAGTGAGATGTGTGGCTAATGAACAGTTTCTGATCGTTTTATTTTAATTTGCTTCTTTAGGAGTAGAAAACAAAAAATAGAGCTATCAGCTATACAGAATGCTGCAGGAATGATCCATTTTTACAAACTGCTGTAAAAATACTTTGTCAGAGTGAGACCTCCTCCACCACGGAGAACTTGGGCCATACTAAGAACAAATAAACAAAATAAAATGAAAATAGAGTCAAAATAATGAGAATAAAGTCAGTATTTTGAGAAGGGTCATAATATTTCAAGAATAAATTCATAATACAAGAATAGTAATTTCAAAGATAAAGTCACAATAATCTGAGAATAACCATTTTTTGAGGATAAAGTCATATTATGAGAAAAGTCAAAATAATATGAGAATAAAATCATTTTTTGAAAATGAAGTCATAATAATTCAACAAAAAAGTTGAACTATTATGAGAATAAAGTCGTAATATGAATATTCGCACATTATTTCAACTTTATTCTCTGACAAGTTTATTCTTGTAACTTTATTTATTTTATTTTCAATATGTCGCCCTAAATCTCTGAACTCCTCGATGCAAAGTCTCCACAAGCTGAAGCATTAAACTCTCCTTACAGCTTTAAGCTCAAATTAAAGTGCTTTTCTCTTTCTGTAAGTGATGCGGGTGAAGACAGATTTTAAGGCTGGTTCATTAAAGTTTCTGGCTCTACTCTCTGTTGCCGGGGTTACGGGGCGGCGCCGCTCCTTCCACCGGCGCCGAGCTGGGAACAGAGAGCAGCTGGCCGCCGTGCATGCGCTCGTTGACGCGCAGCTGGCAGCCGTCCTGCAGCATGCGGACGGCTATCCGGGCGATGTTGCGAGAGTCGTCCAGGCCGCAGTGAGGCCGGCCTTCGTATTTCATGCCGAGCTTTTCCAACATGGTGCTCAGCTTCGTCTGCGTGCGCGGCACCTGGAGGAAACGTGGGAGTTTAAAACCCGTGGAAAACATCAGAAAATGTTGAAAGAAGAAATTCAATCGAGCAAAAGTCATCTGTCAGTGAAAAAGCTTAGATTTAGCTGAGGGAAATTGCTTAAAAACAAAGTCACAGATTTTTTGTTTTTGCTTTTCTAATTAAGAAATGACAAAAAAAACACTTATTTTTTATTTAAATCCCGTCTCAGTTGTAGAATGAAAAATCAGGGCCAGGCTACAAAAAATGTGTTTAATTACTAGAATATGGTCATAAAACCAGCAAAATGGATCATTTTGCCAGAAAATTAAGTTTTAAGTATCTGGAAAAGTTACAAAGTTTGCTCAACATTCATTTTTCTTTTTTTTCATGTTGGATTTCTATAAATTATGCCTTTATTCTGCTGATATTATGACATCATTCTTGTATTATTTTGACTCCGTTGTTGTAAGACTGTATTCTTGTAATAAAAACAAAACTGTAGCCTGGTTCTCATATTTAGATTTTCCAAAAATTAAATCTTCAAAATACCAAAATTTGATTAATTAGAAAAAATCTATTTACTGTCCAGCCCTACCTTGTAGAAGTTGCAGTAAGACTTTCTTATATTTATCCATTTCTTTGCAAACTGAGGATATCGGATCCGGCTGATCCGACACTGGATGTTGAGGAACTTGCTCATGTCCCACGCTCTGCAGAAGAAACAAAAACATCAGAGCGACCAGAGAGAGAAACGCCAAACCCTGCAGCAGCAGATTGGGTCCCAAACTAAACCCACCCGTCAGTCAGCATGGCGTATTTGTATTTCGTTCCGAGTTCCCTCTCCTGCAGCCATTCCACGACTCGGCGAAGGACATCTGGAAACGGATCCGCTCCATCCACCGTCTCCTGCAGCCCAAAACACCAAGAGGTGAAGTTTGACTTCAACTTTTAGACGTTTAGGCGATGTGAAAGAAGCAACTTAGACCTGTGTGATTCCTGTTAGCTTCACGCAGAAGTCGGAAAGCTGCGGGTTCACTTCTGGTTTCACATACGCCTGAAAAGTGTCCACCTGCACAGAAATCACATTTAATAGAAGAAAATCTTCCATTAATCACTTCCAGACAGACCAGGTGGGTCGAGGACACAAAAACTACTCAAACAGGAGTTGCAAAACTTCAGGATAAAATCATTCAAGTGAAAGTAAAAAGTATAACACAGAAAAAATACTCCTAAAAAAGTTACTTAATTAGTTACAAACCAACTCAGGTCTAGTTATCGATTGAAAGTTGGTCAATCTTATCGATTGATTAAAAATTAATTGATGAATGGCCATTCTCTTGAATCAAAATGGCTGCGCATAATATGAAGAGTTAAAATTGTCACAACATAGTAAATATAAAAAAACATTACATTTTATTTTCAGCATTATATTTCAGCTGAATGAAATAGTGACTAAACAGAAAATTGTTTAACTGACGCCATTAATTAATTGATTAGAACTAATTTTCATCTAATAAACCATTCATCATCATCAACAATAAACTGTAAATCTACTAACTGTGTGGACTTACGATCTGTAAGGTGTGCGTGTTGATGAGGACCATGGGGAACTCGATGATCTCATGCAGGAAGTCTGAAGGATTATCCTCCTCACACGTGGCCTCAAAGTCCACCACGCAGATGTAGTCGTAGTAGGTATCGGTGGGCCCTCCCTCCGCCGCTGACTGCAGCAGCTTCTGCTTCTTGTAGTGGTTCTTCAACCTCCTCTTCATCACGTCCTTTACTCCTCTTCATGCACAAACAGATGGTAGATTTTAGGAGCGGACGCCGAGGTTTCTACAGCTGAAAAAGTGAAAACGCTCACCTGGTGTCGAGCTTCAGCTCCGCCAGTTTGACCCGCAGCTCGTCTTTGGACATGCGGTTGATGTGGCCGTTAGCCAGAGCGATCTCTTTGTAAACCGGGTGACTGAAGTCTCTGTTGGACTGAGACGTCTCCGGAGCCGTTTCGTCGTCGGGACATATTCTGCTGCAGGGTTTCGTCTGGACAAGAAAATGTAACTGAGCTTGACTTCCGGTCGCAGGTTGCTATGACGACCTGTACATTCACAACACTTGAACACTGCCTAATAATCAAGTTCAGCGATTAATTAAAATTTTGGAAATGTTTGTTTCCCCCAGCACATTTCAGCAGCAAAGCATTTCAAAGTGCTTCACATAATGAACTCAAAAACACAAAGTCACGCAACATAGAATCAAAAACTACATTAAGTCAAGTGTCATAACAATGCAAATAAAACATTTTGAATATTCAACCTACAAAACTCAGTCAATGGTCTGAGGTGCATTTTAAGGGTTCGATAGTTCAGGCGATAAGCCGCCATCTTGTTTCACAGGGTCTTTTTATTTTGATGTTGAATTCAGATCAAATATCAGGGCTAGGCTAAAACTTTTTACTATTCATTTTTTTAACATGAGAATGAAGTCATAATATTACAGGAATAAAATCTCAGTGGTACAAAACTAAAGTTGTATTACAAAATCAAAATAATGTGAGGACAAAATCTAAATATTACAAGTAAAGGTCACAATATTAAAATAAAGTAGTAATTTTGTGAGAACTACTACAATAGAATAATTAAATGAGGAAAGTTAAATCTTGTTCTACTTTGGTATATGTTTTACAGACGATACTAAAAAATCTTTTAACACATCAGCACTAAACCATTATCAAAATTTGAAACTTTGGTCCAAAACAACTATCTTCTATTTTTATAACTCCAACAAAAATGGCATCTTTATTCTGCTAATATTATCACTATTTTCTTGTAGTTAAACAAATTCTTGTGGACTGTCCCTTTACTTGTTGCGCAACTCACAGAATGGATGGCTGAATAAATCACTAAGTGTGTAATGAATTGCTATAGAATAAATTTTTATACTGAAACATTGAAATAAAATTACATTTTTGACTATATTTTAATTTCTTGAGATGCATTTTCAAGGCTCATCTTCCTCATTAGTGAAAATTTACACTATTTATTAGTTTGCAGCAAACAGATTAATGAAGATGGCATAATAATAGCTCATCTATATTTTAAAAAGTCATTAAAACACTTAAATTAAATTCCACAATTTTCCAGACTGTATTGAGTTCTATAAGTAAACTTATAAATAGTTGGGTTGGATCATTTTTAGGATTCATGTTTAAATCAATCTATAATGTTCAATATACATCCAAATGATGCACGTTTAAAAAAGTACATTAACATGAAATATCCTAAATTATTTAGGACTTTTAAAGCACATTCAAATAAAATTTAGACTAAGAGAAAAATGTTTCTTTAATTTGTAAACGTCGGATTTTCTTCACAGTTCAACAAATAAAACAATAATGACAGATTTAAGACAGAATTAAGAATAAAAGCGTGTTATATTGCCGTTAGAATAAATGTGTTACTGATCGGACACATGTTAATTGGTGCCAGACTTACCGTTTCATCTTCTTTTTCCTCTGACATTTTCACATTTGCGTTTGTTCCTTGAATGTTCTCCTTGTGTTCATCCATTTAATGGTCACAAAAGATAGAAACTGTTAAAACAAGCTAATTTCATGTAAACAAAAACTCGATTTACAGACAAAAATGGCTGCAGCAGGCGACATTAACTAATATTAACTCTTCCTTAAAGCTAAAAGACCCGCGCAAATGTCATTATAGAGCAGCTGGAGTGTATATATTTACAGAAAACAAGAGCAATAAAACATCCTGAATAAACAGCGTTTCTCCTAAAGCACCGCTACTGCGTTAAACTTTATTTTCTCTGGCTGGACAGATAAGGAACTGCTTCCGGTTTGCGCCAAAAACGTCCTGCTTGCTGCTCCTCACCGCCACCTAGCGATGAGGAAGACCAGTTACATCTGAAAATACTGAAATGCTCTGCGATCAAGGTCACTTTCAAAATAAATTTAATTAAAATAATTTTCAGGTAGTTTTATGTTACATAAACATTTAAACATAAAAATACTTAGGCAATATATTTTTCAATATTTTATATTGTAGTCTTGCAATTGAAATTTAATTCAATAATACTTTATTTATCCCAAAGGGACATAAAATTCTCACATTACACAATATTAGCAAAACTGACTTCAAAATCTGGATTAAAAATTCTTCTTCTCACATTTACAACCCTTAATTTATAGAGCAGTAAATGAAGTATCTAATAAGTGTGAATTAAGATCGATTATAAGATCATTTACAATTCAGGGAACGTCTTTTTACAGAATTATTTCAATCAAATACAATAAAAACTTTGGACAGATCAGCTGCTTATAATTTCAATGATTTTGAAATTGTAATGCTCATTGATGACCACTTGATGTCACTGTTGGCCAAACTTCAATTACTGACCTGTTCATAGCTTAAAACGGTATTTTCTCAAGATTAGACGGTTTAGCTCAGTTTTATTTCATTATTTGCATAAACTTGAAGAGTTTGTGTCAAAATCAATGAAACTGAAACTTTTGAGGGGCAAACTGATTCATTAAGTAGAAAACTGAACATAGCTTTTAGATAACTGGATAAGGATTCAAATCCTGGAATACAAACATTTTTCCATATTTCCAGATCAATTCCAGTAATGCAGAGCTGCTGTCAAACTAATTTTCTTCGACTTTTTGATAATTTTCCCATGACGAAAGCAGAGCATCACGAAGAAGAAACACAACCGACATGATAGAAAAACAAAGATTTATTTCCTTCTGTGAAAAAAATAAGAATAATCTTATGAAACCCACAAATATGACCTAAGCGCACAAAGAAGTGAAAGAGTGTTTCTTCTGCTGAAAGTAGTGTTGAGCAAATTTTGAAAAACATTCAGACAGAATGTAAAGAATTCTCCATGTTTGTTGTTTTTAAATGGACATTAAACATAAAAAGAGTCAGAAGAGAATGAAGAAGCTGCATTGGAAAGGAATCAGTCCCATTTCACCGTCTTCATCGACAAACGATTCGGGGAAAATCTGAGCTACAAGTTTCAGTTCCCACCGTTCAGTTTGTGATGCTGCTTTCAAGTCCTGTGGTAAAAAAGAAATCCTGTCACTTTTAAACGGGATAGAAACCAATTTGGAGGGTAATATCTTATGGAAATAAATCAAGATCAAACGGTTAACCACAGCTTATAAACTTTAAAATGTTTTGTCTCAGCCAGAGCATGTGGATTCCCACTGGACTTGAACGCTGCACAGCATCAAAGGCTTCATGTCAAAGTTCATTTATTCAGGTCAGTCCATATAAAGGCATTTTGATGAGTCACATTTAAAGTTTGCAGGCGTTGCATCCGTCCTCACAGTACATGTTTGCACAAGTTAGCATTTTGTTTGTCTTTTTTGTACAATTCAATTCTAAAAAGAACATGATGACCGTAAACCTGGGAGCAGAAGTGCAGCTTTAAGGAGCCAGTGTCAAATAAACATTTACATACATTAAAACAACTTAAAAAACACATTAAGTTAACAAGATGAGAGGCAGTTCAGAAGCTGTGCTGGGAATAAACCAGTTTGTCTTACTGGGAGTTTTTCTGTTTCTTTGCTGGTTCAAAGTGAAACTAAAAGTCAGCAGATGAGAAAAACAGGCTGGAAAACTGCTGATCTGAGCCTCTTAAATGTGCTTTTAAAAACCTTACAGGACGGTTTTATGGACACTTTCTAATCACAGTTGAAATATTTAAAGTGACATGTCTACATATTTCTGTATAAATGATTTTATTAGGCATGCTGTAGTGTCTCTGTGGAACGTTTTCCCTCCTGGATTTGTGAAAGGAACTGCGGTTTATCAGTAAACCTGACTTGAAACCTGATTTCAGGTTTATTTTACACAGGAACAAAGACGGATATTTCTCAGATTGTTCCTTTATGAAACCCAGCAGAGACACACGAGACGAAGGATTCAAACAAAACAAAACATAAATGGTCGCACGAAATCTTAAAAATGACACAGTAGAAGGCGCTCTCCGCCGCGCTGGGTTTGGTCAGAGGTGAGAGGTGCAGCTGCGACACATGCCTCTACTGCCCGGCTCAAGCCCGGCTAAGTTTCCGATCCAGAATGACTTCGTCTCTCTTTGGGTTTTTTTGGGCGAGGCTCTCGGTTCGGACGGGTGGAGGTGTTGGCTACATTTCCGGCGCGCTGGCCAGTCCGGGTCAGTGCGAGACAATCATCCGGTCCAGCGTGAACTCCACCTGTTCCCAGTTCTTCCACAGCATCACCAGCAGGGACACGCACACGCAGGTGAGCACCATGTGCAGCCGGCTGCGCAGCAGCGGCGCGGTGAACTTGGCCGCCGTGGAAACGCAGACCAGCAGCACGGTGGCGATGGCCAGCATGACGTTGATGAGGCGGCCCAGCAGCACCTTGGCGTCGGTGTTCTCCAACTGCACCGTCTGCTGCTGCTGCTGCTGCTGCAGCTCCAGCTTAGAGACGCGCGTCTGACACGTCTCCAGGACCTCCTGCACGAGGCAAAGGTCAAAGGTCAGGTTAGAAATCCCCGCAGAACTGCAACCTGCAGCTTATACGATGTTTTTTAACACAGATGTAAAAACAAGTGCAGGTTTTCGCTGTAAAAAAGTACCAGCAACATTTATTTTACTTTTAATTTTTTTTTTTACATTAAATTACAGATTTTAACATGTTGCAAAAACACAAAATCTTACAAGGTTTTTTGGTCTATTTTTTGTATTTATTTCTTTATTTTATTTCCAGTGTACAAACAAAGTAAGTTCTGGTTCCACTGGCAGATTATTTCACTTACAACATGGAAAAATGTTTTATTATTAGTGAAATAATCTACCAGGGGAACTTGAAATTATTTACTTAAAGAAAGGTACTAAAAGCTGAAAAGTTACTTGTCAGTTAGTTTAGTTTTATTTCCAGTGAAGTAAGATATTTGAACTAAAAACACTTGGTGAGATTTTGTTTTTTGCAACAGCCTGCAGAAGAAAATTAATCTATTTTTTGCAAAAGTTTGTTTTAAAACAATTAAAAATGAAATAAAATTGTCAGAACTTTAATAATAACATTTATTTTATTTGATATTTTCTAAAAAAAAAACAAAAAAAAAACAACATAAGCTGGCTAGATGGGTCTTTTGTGTCAAAGTGATCTAAACATCCAAAAACATTTATTTATGCAAAAAAAAAAAAAAAAATCTAAGCAGAAGCTGCAAACAGTGAGCTGTTACGCTTCCTCCTGAAGTCAACTTAATATGTGAGTTATGCTTTGAACTGTAACAAGACTAAATACAGTCATAACAGGAATAATTGTTATTGTTATAACAGTTTCTGTGTCTCAGACTGTGGAAACCTTCCTGTGCCAGAAGGAATCAAAGTCTAAACATTGTGAGGACAAAAAGCTGCGACTTTCAGCAGTAAAAGCATAAACAGTGATTATTTTATAGTGGTTTTTATTTTGTAGCTTGTAAAAATGCACTAAGGTGCTTTTAAATGTGTAACTGTGGGAGGTTTCAGTTCATTTCACAGATCCAAACTTCCTGCTTCTGCATATCTGGATGACATCATTTGAAACAGGATTAAAATCTAAACAACAGATTTTTATATTTAAGTTTAAAGACATTTTTCATGTCCAGCTGCCAAACTTTTTATGAGTTATCTCTGATATAGAGATCCAGCTTGTGAGTTTTATTATTGTTTATCACCGAAGACCTTTAAGAAAAGTTTTATTGTTGGTAAGGAATGCTTTCATCTGTCACCCTGGTTTGCATTTCTGCTGGAAAAATGTTTGTTTTATGTTATAGTTTTGATTTCAAGTTGACATTTTATGGTACAGAGTTTTTGCAGGTTGAACTCAAACTTAAGACTTTAAAAGAATTTTTGAAACCATTATGAATGCAGTTAAAGTTTTATATCTCCACAGAAATGTCTGAACTTCGTCCAACTGGCGGCAGCAGCAGCAGCAGCAGCTGCAGCAGCTGCAGCAGCAGCAGGGTCGGGTACCTGGATGTCTCTGGCCCGTTCGTAGGCCTGGTAGGCCACCTTCTCCTCGATGCTGGCCAGCTCCTGCTTCAGGTTACTGGTCTCGTGCTGGTGCAGCTCTGTCAGGTCGTTCAGCTGGTCCTCCAGCCGCTCACACCTGGCAGACGCACGCAGGGAGCCGAGGACAGAGTCAGAAAAGAAAGAACGAGTGTGTTTGACGTAGCAACAGTCTGCTGGTTTGTGTGTTAATGTTTTAGCATCTAGTAGATTCTAAAACGGAGCATTAAACTGTCAAAGCTCACAGAAAACAACTCCTGTTGACTGTAATTCGAGACAAACATCTTAAATTTAAACATCTTCCTCTGTGGAGCCGATGGGATGACTTCAGCTCAAGAGATAAGACAGCAGATATAAAGGTTTCAATTAGTCAAATTAATGTTTGCTCAGATGCAATGATTTTACAACAAGCAAATCTAAAATCCAATATTTCAGTTTCAGCTCATATTTCAGTTTTAACCTCAACAGATTAAAGGTTTTAATATTTCATAAAGGTCACATTTGTATTCTTTTGCAAACTCCCTCTTTCTGATTTTCTAATATCTCTCATTCTGTTGCAAACAGAAAAAGTTTTTGTTTTTCTCTCATTTATTTCATTTCTGAAAATCTGGCAGCCAGAGATGAGAGAGTGATCTAACACTGTTCTGACCCGACGTTATTTTTTGTATTCTTCCGACTGTTTTCAATCTTTTTGATGCAAAACACAAACAAAACACTGAACACTGCAGAAACACAAAATCTTACCAAGTATTTTTGGTCTAATTCCAGGAGAAACATTTTGGTATATTTGCAATAAGACAAAACTAATTTATAAGTAATTTTTCAGCAAGATTTGGAGGCAACATGGGAAAAATGGCGTCATAAGTAAAATAACCTGTAGGTGGAACTTTTTTTATCAGTATAAAGGAGTTGTTGACATAAGTAAGCTAGTTGTTTGTCTTGTTTTAAACATTGGCTCTAGAAACTGGACCAAATCTTCTTGGTCAGATCTTGTTTGCAGTTTCCCTCAGTGGTTCTTCCTGCGCTGCTCACCTGTATCTCTCCTCCTGCATCACCTGAGTAAAGTAGGAGTAGTCTCTTTTGAACTGTGTGTTCATGGCGTCCATGTCCTCAGCCAGCTGAGTCTGAGCGTCCCTCACCTCCCGCACCATGTCCAGCACCTCCATAAGGCGCCCGCTGAACTCGGACCTCCCTGCCCCCACCGACCCGGTCCCAGACCCCCCCGCCGGGTTCCCGTTGGAGTCAGCCGACCCCGACGTGCCACTGGAGCACTCGTCGTCGCTGTGGTACTTCGAGGGTTTGGCGACGGTGTTGGCGCTGCCGCTCAGACCCCGGGACGCCCCCTCGGCGTGCAGCCCTGAGCCGCTCTCCAGGGAGCTCTTCAGATGGGCGATGTTGTCGGCGCTGCCGAACTTGTTCTTGATGAGGTTGGCGATGCCGCGCGGCTTGTTGAAGAAGAACGGCGGCGTGAGCGAGACGCCAGGGCCGATGGTCTTGATCTTGTCCAGCGCCGAGTGTCGGCCGGAGGAGCTGATGTCCCGCAGGCTGTCATCTTTGCTGCGAGAGGCCGACTCTTTGCTGCTGCTGCTGCTGCTGTCCTTATGGTTGTGCTTGCCGTGGTTCTCGTCGTCCTTCATGCGCCGGTGGTACTGCTCCAGCTTCTTCTGCAGACTAGTGATGGACTGCGCAGACTTCTGGTTCTTCTTCTCAAACACCTGGCGGATCCGGGCGACCTGCTGCTTGTCGGCGTTGTTCACCAGCTTCAGGTACTCTGCCACGTTCTCGTCCCGCGCCTCCTGCTCCACCCTAATCTGCTCCGTCACCTGAAGTTAAAACCAGCAGGAGGAAAGCTGGTCATAATTACTGCTCAACATTTCTCCAGTTTCGCTCATCAAACCCTGGAGACGGTCAGATGGTTCAACTCAGCCTGTTGATTAATCAATTAGTCAAACTCAATCATTTCATTTGATTTATTGTTTCTCTCTTTTTCCACCAAGAACTGGCTGCCAAAAAGTTTTGACACTCTTAAATAAATAACGAAGTTTATCTTGTTGTGAGTAAACGCACCTTGAGGATCTTCTGCTGCAGTCGGTCGATGCCGAGCGCCCCCTTTGTAAAATCCACGCCGACGCCATCGACTCCAACACTGTCCACCACATCCAGGTTGGACTCTGAGGCGCCGCGTCGCATCGGCACCGGGATGCTGAGGCTGTTGCCATCGCTGCTGCTGCGCTCTGCCTGTGGACGCAGAGACGCATCGGACTTCAGCTGGTTCAAATTCACTAAAGGAAAACTTTGTTACGACATTTTAGACAGTAAAATGTCTATTTTGTTATTTAAGATAGAAACTGAATTATTTGTTTATTGCATCATTAATGAATTTCTAATATTGTATAAAAAGTTTTAAGAGGTTAAATGAAAAATCAGCATTTTCTTTGTTTGATTAATCGATAAATATAAAATAATGGTGGATGTTTGTGGAGGTTTTCTCTCCTCCCTGTTCTGCCTCCCAATGAGTCCATCTAAACTGAGGAGAGAGTGGAAGATCTCCAGAATGCAGAGCTAAACATGAATACCAAATGTGAGGATTCTTCTGTTTAGAGAGCCGATGAAACGGGCAGTAAATCTGTTTTACGGCTGCAGAGCAGCGAGGAGCCCCGGAGCTCCAAACAAACAGCCTCCGGTGATTCTTGTTCACTGCACCGACAAAGGCAGAGGATTACATAAGGAAACCTAAAATCGTACTAATTCTGGTTGCCAGGGAAGCAAAGCAAAGCGAGCTGCTGACATCCCCCCGAAGGCGGGTTTTTATCCCCCTCTCAGAGAGACGGGCTGAATACGTGACACTGTAATTGTGTCCCGTGGTTGAGAGCAAGACAGTGTGTGGCGCAGCCTGCAGAGTCAGCATTCATCATCCATCACAGGCCCACAGCATTGAAACACAAACGCAGCATGTTTGGATGAAAACACAGACAGATGTAAGTCTGGATCCACCATCCCACGTCATTGGTTCAACACCAACCTGTTTTCCTTCAATCCAGAGTTTGATGGGGTGTGAAGGACGTTCTACAACTTTAATTATTACAGTTTTAACCATTTCCTTGTTAAAATCTCTGGTAAAAGTTAAAGCAGGGCTTCTTTTTAGAGTATAACCAGCCTGGTCGGCTCAGTGAGGGAAAGAAAGCTTAGAATTACATAAGAGGAAACAGTTGTAGGTTTACAAACCTCAGTGAGGTTTTTGAGTCCAACCTGGCAATTACCCAACTAAACACTGCAGTTGGGAGATAAAAAACTTTGTGTTTATTTACTAAAGCTGAACAGCCTGCAATAAAATGCTTCAAGAATGTGCATATTTCAGAGCTAAAACATCTACAAATATTAAAATAATATGAAATAAATTATTATATTATGCTTTTTTCTTGATAAACACTTTTTGATGGCATCAAAAGCCTCTTCGGAAGTGAATACCATATATGGATAATTAGCCAGACCACCAATCAGCTGCAGTTTATAGGAAAAGGCTTTGTTTTATGCAACATGTCTATCCACAAATAACATTAATTCAATAACTTCTATTCAGTCAAGATGCTAGCTGCAGCCCGTCAACTCATATGAGCTACAACAGACTGGTTATGTGGAGAAAAGTGAGGCTTACATGATCACTACACAGTTTTCCAATCTAAAGAAGGCTGTTCTGGTGGCACAGCGTTTGAACGGCACATCAGAGGAACAATGTTGGTTTTATTCACAGTTTGTGTCACAAGCGTAAATTCTCCACCAGGTTCAATGCCAGAGCACTTTTAAATGACTCCATAGAGTGCCGGTTTGTTAGATCTAACTCACAGACATTTCTGTTGACTATTTTATCCTCTCCTGACAAACCACTGATTAAATATTTACTTTATGGAGTTAAATTCAGTCTGGAGACTTTGCTGTGCAGTAAATACTTTTTGTCTTGTGTGGTCATTGTGTTGCACAAGTTGGGGGATTCAAATAAACATCATCACTCTACTACTTCTGTCTGTAATCTCAGCTGTTTTGTAATCCACTAGCATTTGTTTTTGTTTTCTTTTATACTTTCTAAAAAGACAAACAAGAGAAATAATCCTTAACAAAACCAGAATGTTTGCTCCAGCATCTGCATCTCTGCCTCTCAGACCTGGACAGTCGCTGCGTTGTGTGTCTGCTCTCCCTGCACGCATTTAAAAGTAGGTCTGAGGGCACACAGCGAGCATATGTCTGAGAGGACGCACGTGCCCGCTTTAGAGAGCAGATATCTGGTCACTTCTCATGATGCGAGTCCAGTCTGCACTCTGGGCAGTCAGAGAATTATACAGATGGATGGACATGGAGCCAAAACACACAAGGACGTGTCCCCATGGGAAACCGAGAGGCTGCATGCATGATGTGGCGACAAAAATTAAGTAAAGAAGAATTTAAGCATGATGTGAGGAGAACAGAACTTCATTTGCTTTTTCATCGCAAATGAAGAAGCAATCATTAAAGGTAAAACGACTCAGGAAGTTCAGTTACATCTCATCTGATTACTGGGTTCATAAGTAAAAATCTCACAAGTTGATTTCAGAAAAGTGACCTGTGACACAAAGAAATACTCTGTGAGAACAGCTGAAACATAAACAAGTTGATGAAAAGATATTTTCTCACCACCTGAATGTCAACAAAGAAGAAGACCTGAAGGGATCCTGAGGCTTTTGAATTATTGAGTAAAGCGAATCGTTAAAGCAGCTAAAAAGTGAGAAGGTTTTATTGCAGCTGTCTCAGAGAGAGCAGGCAGATCATTCAGGCAGATCATTCAGGTTAAAATTTAGGTTAAATGACCTAAATGAGTCTCTGCAAAATTATCTTTCAAAAAAAAGGGCTAGCAGAGACCAAACCACCAGACTGAAGACTTTTGTCATCCAGATTTTGGTAGAAAGAAAGAAAAGAGAAAGATTATAAATGACCACAGGCCTAATTGGAGTTTGTGTTTTTTATGTGGCAAATGTACATGAAGTAAAAGACGCAGGATGAGCCAGAAGGCAAAGAGGTAGTTTGCATCAGGTTTTTGTATTCAAACTAAATGATTAGAAACATGAGCTGTACATGAAAAATATTCAAAGTCTGGCAGCTGATCTGGCCTCAGGGAGTCAATGGCAACAAGGAGGAAAAACAGGAAATCGCCGGGGGGAAAGAAAAAGCTCCTTTAGTTGGTCCCCACACGGAAAGGTGAGCCATTTACCGCGGCCTGCCGTTTTATTTTCCAACACAAACCGGAGGAGGAAACAAATCCAAAACGACGAAACCGTAAACAACACGACATAATCCCCGCCCTGTCACTCGGCTCATCAGCGCCAGACAGGAAAGGCTGCAGCATTTTGTCAAAAACCAATCAGCTTTTCGCGGTTTAATGGACAAATCAATCCTGGACATTTTTCCATCAACTCCAGGCTGTTTGAGGGGAATTTAGAGCTGCTTTTTCTTCAGACAAGCACCAATTGTCAATGTTATTTAGCGAGTGTCAACAAGGCGCCACAGGAGGCTTTGGAGTAGAAACTCCACCGCTGCAATGAATATTAACAAGCTGATGGGACGCTGGAGAAAACGTTCAGGGTTCAGTGGAAGAAAGCCAACAAAAATAAATAGTGTATTTGTTAATAAATGTGTAAATAAATGCTTAAAAACACAGTAAATGTATCGTCGGCTGTCTAACGATGTAGGAGAGACAACCGAGAGGCAAAACAATTAATTAGGTGCTCTTGATTCTGGGACAAATGAGTGCTTAGAGCAGTGAGTGTGACAGATTACACCACATTAGTCATCCATTAGTGGGCCCGAACCCTGCATGGGGCCGCGCGCCGTCTGAACCGGTGAGCCAGATTAACACTGGCTGAGCTGAACTGGTGTGTTGGAGCGCTGGGCAGGAAGTAATGGGATTGGGCGAATCCCGATCGGGAGATTTAGAGGACGAGGTGTTTATAAGTGGGTTAGTAAAGACAATCGCAGGAATCTGTCACATTATCAACAGAGTGGAGTCATGTGGAGCAATAACCGCCTGGGACGGAGCAGGAGACCAGGACTTAACGTAACCATGACAACGATATTCAAACAGAGAGAAAAAACACGAAAACAAACTTAGTTTATACATAATCAGGAGAGTTAGGAACTCGTTTCATAGTGTATGTGCTGTAAAAAGACCAGTTCGATTAACTGGAATGTTACTGAAAAGGGTGATGAATTTTTAGGTTTAATGATAATAAACTGTTAATTTCACCATAAGAGCTGGGAATGTGTCCACAGAAAACACTGTGTTCAAGCTGAAATCTAAATAACTTCAGCTTTAAACAGTTTCATCCAACAAATCTTTTAAGACATGTAAATGTGCCTCCGTTACTGCTAATAACTAAATACATTTCTATAAACTCAATCGCAACTTTGTGCTATCGGTTAAACAGCAAGTAGACCCTTCAAAATAAAAGCCTAGAGTCAGGAACAAACTCAGTTCACCAAGTGAAACACATGACAAAGATTAATTACACAAATATTTGTAATCATCAATTTTGGTTAACTACGATTGCAGCAATGAAAACATGACATTTAAGGTTAGTACATTAAACCTGACCAATAAATAAAACATTTAATGAAAATTATGTTTAATATAAGGGCATTTTCAAAGAGTACATTTAATCTAACAGCACATATTCTCATTTACTGTGTCATCCGGTGGCAACATGCAAAGAAATATTATTTCTGCTTAGAACATATATAGATACTTTAGAATCGCTGCCATAAAATGAAAAGTGGCTATCCCAAACAACTTGGCCAGTCGCAACATTAAAACTGTTGAGAAGATAAAAAGAAAACAGGCAAATGAAAAAAATAAACATTTACTGAAGAGGAAAAATCAGCTTTCTTTAGTGTTAGGTGGTGATAGATGGTCTCCCTCCTGCCTTGTTCATCATGCTGACCTCCTCCCACACTCTTCCTTTTTCTCCAAACACAACATAAACCCTGCGTCTCGCTGGACGAGTATGGAGATGTTCTCAGATATCATTTAGATACTCGAGTTTTTGCAGGTTAAATTCGCCAAGGCAGCTCTGTTCCAGGAGCCAAGAGAAAACAACAGATCCTCTGTATTTATGACTGCGCTTCCTGGGGGCTACAGAGAGCGTTCACACATGAAGCCTCATGCGTCACTCTGCCGAAGGAGAAGGTGGAGGTTACAGGAAGGAGCGCACCTGCAGCTGAACGCAAATCCAGCCGGGCTGCAAATAAATCAGATGAGAGTCGCTGGTGAAAGGAAAAATCAGCATGAAATGAAAATCTAGTTTGGTTTAAGATGAAATGGGGAAGAGGGGATCTGCTCTGACTTCATTACCCTGCAGGGAAACCCTGCGGGGCAGAGGGGGAGCTGCAGCAAGACGCGGCTCCCTGTGGGGGGAAATTATCCAGAGAATAACGACTGAGAAAAAAACAGCTATGGAGCAGATGGAAAACGAGAGACATGCTGGCAACAGATCTCAAACGAGAGCAACCCTTACTGCCACATTTCAGGGTTTTTATTGGAGGGAGAGTCAGAGTGTTTACCTACTGCACAGGTATTTAATCTCCTAAACCTATAAAAAGATGATAGAAACAATTTCCCTCTGTCAGAAAATGGTTTTCTTACAAGAAAATATTGTTTCACTTTTCTTCAATAAAGCTCTACAGAAACACAGTCGGCTCAACGTAGCAAAAACCTGATCAATCTCAATTCAAAACATTTAAATATTGCATCTGATTTGGGTATTTGTCAATTTCTCCTCTTAATAAATAATATCTTTCATTTTTACTTAATTATTCCATCTTGTTTTGACATTTTAATGGATATGTTTCAATTCAATGTCTTCAGAAACACCGATAAAGTAAATAAGTACAATCTTAACTTCACCTTTGCTCTTTCTACAGTCACAGCCTGCATGCACACTTACACCTGCCTGGGGCAGTTCAGGGCGGGGCAGCGGAGAGCTAAACAGCGCGCATCATCACTTCAGGTCTGAACTGGTGACTCTGCAGCCTGCGTGCCGAACTGACGGCGGGCAGAGCGGGACACGTTCCTGCTCTGCTGCTGGTCGAACATGGATCCTAAAGACGGATCGAATCGAGCTGAACTGTGTTCATTTACTGGATATTCACTGGTTAATATTTTAATTGGATCATTTTTGACTTTATGCATTAGATTAAATAGATTTATAAACTCAACACTTGCAAAAAAATGACTGTAGATTATAGAAGTCAACGTATTTATTGAAAATAACCTGTACATAAATAAATAAATATTTTATATATATATATATTAAAAATGTACAAATATTAAGCAACTAAAAGAGATTCAAATATGTTCTTCATAGTGACAGAAGTGAGTCAAACAATCTGCTTTTGATTGATCCTGAAAAATAACCGCTAGCAAGCAACAATCAGAAACCAAAAATTGGAAAATAAAAAAATCACAAAAACAAAAAGAAGTTCATTACCCTGCATGTAATTCGTTGCAAATTGTTTTCAGATAAAGCAACAGAAGTGAAGTTGGGAGGCAGAAATGTAACTTTAGCTGCAGTAATTAGTTCGTTCCCAGGGACATTAACTTCAGTGAGAGGAAATATGGAGATGAGGGAAAGAGAACTGGCTGCCACTGACAACAGAAACGACAACAGATGTCGTCCCAGCTGAGATCTCTAAATATCTCCGGAGGTTTCCGACCACATTTACAGGAAAACTACCAGACTCTTCACTCCAACAGGTACAGCATTCATTGCCTTTATCTGCTTTACATTGTGACATTGCTAATTTGTTTCCAGTCCAACCCTGCAACTCTAACGTCTGCAGGTTCTCCTTTATTACACGCATGTACATCGGGATTACAACAGAACAATGAAGGGTGAAACTCTTCATTCTGCTTTCACCATGACAGAGATTTTATTTTTTTAAAAGTACAATCTAGAAGCTTTTTCCAACGTGTTCACAGTCAGAGTCGGAGTGCGATGGCCTCTGAAAAGCCCACAGAGCCTCGTTAACAAACCACAGATGGATGGAGGGATGAAGGGTGGAGGGTCAGAGGCCAACTGAGACTCGCTGCTCTCATCCTCCGCTCACCCATTTCCCTCCGACACTCAGAGCAAATTTAAACTGTGACGGCTAAAAGTGTTGCTAGGGGAAAATGGTCACTGCAGACTCACTGGATGACGCAGAAATCCGTAGCACAACAAGAAAACAACATTTGTCCAGGTACTGAACGCATCAGCATCCATTATCCGCCTGCATCATGATCCAAATAAAACTCTTCATGTGTCCAGCTTCTACTTTTTCCATGAAATTAGAAATTCTAAGAATCACGATCATCCATTTTCCGTCATCATCTTGTTCTTACACAGGCTTGCTACACAATTTGCTTTAGATTTCTGCTAAATTTGTGTCGAAATTGCCTCTTTCTTGCATTTTGCAAAATATTCTGTTTCCAGGTTTAAACCGAAGAAGAAAAGTAGGCAGCATTCATCCCTGAAAACTAACTGTTAACTTCAGTTGTTAGAAAAATAGTGTGTGTGTGTGTATGTATATATAGAGAGTTTGTAATTTAACGGCTATAAATTGGGCCTCTGTTGCTTTAAAAACTCTTTCAGGAACTCTTTGCATCACAGCACGGCTCGTCTCTTAACCCTTTAACAACGTTTCTACCAGCGATGCAGTGAGAAGTGGCTCCTATAACGAGCTCTGCAGACATGTAGTTGCTAATTGCTCCTGGCTAGTCTGAAGGAGCAGAGAGGGGGAGTTGTGGGGTAATGGTGCTCTGTGATGATGAAGATTGGAAACTGCAGCTCAAAGCGGAGCCAGGTCCACCCAGGCAATTTATCAAACATGCATGAAAGAATCACAGCAAAGATGAAGGAACAACATTCTAACATGATATAAAGCTAAATAAAAGTTATTATTTTATATAATAATTAGATAAAAACTCATTTAAAATAGGTGGTAATACAGTAAGCAGCTAATAGTTGGGTTACGAAGTTTATACAAAGTGAAGCAGACTTTATGTTAGCAACTTGTAATAAGCAATCAATGGAGATATTTCAGCTGCTCAGTGACTGAAGACAGAAGGTAAATGAACAGAGGTTCATTTTTGTGTGTGTTTGTCAAAAAGAATGTTTTCTGTCACATTTCTGCTTTAGTAAATGAGGGGGAAAAGATGAATTCAGTAACTTTTTAATTTTTCTAGAAATCTGGAGTTTCTTCTCTACTAGATATCTGATTATTTCAATTTAAAACAATCTGAACTTGCCAGTATTAGTATCAGTGAACCTCCTCTCTGGTCTCCTGCTGCTGTGCTTATTAAATTAAAAGGCATTCATAATTCCTGCCGGAAGCCATGACAGCTCAGTTTATCTTCAAATGTAATGATTTATTTCACAATTTGAAGGACGATTTAGTGTTAAAATACTTCAAGATTACTTTGCTTTTAAGTAAACAAACCCTTTGGGGCAGATTCCAACCACGAGAGCAGAGGTCAAAGTTCATATGCACAGTAAATGCAATTAATCCACTACAGTGGTCGACTAACAACACAGGAAGATAACCCAGTGGAAGAATAAATCACACCTCTGCAGAGAGAAACACAGAGCTGTGGATGGATATTGAGCTAAAAATCAATGAACTGCTGGCAGCTTGTTTACTATCACGGGTCTGCAGCATGGTCTAATGATGTGGCAGAAACACACTACCACAACACACACACTAAAAGTATGAATAACGACCTGCGAGTTTACCGCAGCGTGGGAGCCATGCGGTTGATTGTATTACATGGTAACATGCGGTTTGGGACTCGATACAACAGAGAAGTAGTAATCCTCCGCTCTTGCTCTCCGCTTCATTCGTAATCTGAGATTTAAAGCTCTTCTTTCCAGGGAAAAAAGATTATCCACTGCTGCTTTCTTCTTCTCAGACAGCAGCCAGAGATACGAGGACAGATGTGAGCGTCTGAGGAAAACGACAGGAGTAGCCAAAGGGACTGAAAGCGAAGCAGATCAAAACTGGCAGAGAAAATGTGAGATAAAAAAGCAAAAGGTCAATGTTTGAACTCCACAAGTGGACAGTCAGAATCAGATCAGAGCTTTCAGACAGCCAGCTATGGTGGAGTTCAGACTGTGGCCTTTAAATAGCAAAATGTGTCCAGTTTTAAAATTGAATCAGGGCGTACAGGTTACAAATCAGTCCTTGGACTTTTGTTCTCATAAAGCTCATTTGAATCAATCAGCTGAGCTACAAAAACAAAGAATCCGAGAGCAAATCTCCGACTGACATCATCCAGTAACATCAACAAAGTACCAAACACAAACTCTAACCGGGTTTCGCTCAGTGCGTCGTAAGCCTGGCGGGCCACCAGACTTCACTAGTGCTCCCACCAGGCTGCGCATTGCTTATTTATTTTCAAGACTTTATAGTTGGTGTTCAGGTTTTATCTTACAATCTTTCAATAACACATGATTATCAAGTGATATTTTCAAATTTCCTGTCAACTTTAAACATTTTAACTCAGAAACACAACAGGCTGCTGGAGGAATGACTGCAGAGCTCCCTGAACACAGGCTGAGCAAGTTTTCTTTGCTCTAATCTTTTATCAGGCTTTTTCAGGCCAATCATGATTGATTATTTTCTTTTAAGTGCATCAAATTTGGATTTTGACAGATTGATAAACACAAATACAAGAGTTTTTGTTCAACTCAACAAAATGCAGATCAAAAGTAAAAGTGGTTTGCAAGCATTTAATGAATCCAAACATTGATCAACTAATCAAATTGATAATTGATAATTTTTTTCAAAGAAAAAAATGATCAATTCCTGTCTGTTGCTGGGAAAAACTACTCAAAACTCATCTGACTAATTAAATCTTCTGTGTCTGTTTAAAACGGTGCAGTTCTGGCAATGACGCCCATGTCTGCTGAGGAAAACCTCTGACAGCAGCGAGTACAAAACAGCTTCAACATTCATGTTGCATTTCTTCTCTCTCGAGGCGCAGCAGCAGCTGACACATGCGTCTGACATCAGAGTCAAAGAATTTCACTAAACGTTTATTTTTCAAAGTTGCTTTGGACATATTTTAAATGGGCGATTCCACTTCCTGACTGTTTTATTTTGCGGTTCTTATATTGCAAAAAATAAAAATAAAAATGCAACAGCATATATTTGTGTTTATAAATGACATCAGAGGAATACGAATATGTGCAAAGACGCTTTCAGGCATAATATCCTACTAAATATGAATTAATTCACCTTGAATAGAAACTATGCATCACTTTTACATATTTCAAACTGAACCATTAAATCAAAGTGAACCCGCTCAGGTAGTTCTGATCATTTGCCTCTGATTCAGACAGACGGTTCATTCCTTTATGTTCGGTTCAGTGCCGCAGCGCCACGTTAAAAGCAGCTTCAGGTTCGCTTCAGGCGATACAGGAGAGCAACATCTGGGCTTCACTTGAGCATTTTAAGCAGTTGTGGTGAAGTGGAAAACAGGAGCAGGAAACGAATGGAGGTTATAAGGTTGTGCTAAAACTTCTGGGCAGCATCAAGTTACTGCTTTCCATCAGGCCGACTGATCGTCCCTGCTTTGTTTTCCTGAAAGGAGAAATGTTAGTAGGTCAGACGTGCTGACGTCACTTTCCGCTTTTAAAGTCTGAACCGCATGTCGGCACGGTAACAGACATTTAGACTCCAATTTCACTATTTCTGTCACAAAAAACATTCATAATTCAAAAACTGCAATGTATTTATTTTGAATTCTGATTTTCTTGTCCATATTTAACAATATCTCCTCAACTAGCAGCAGAAAACTGCATCTTTCATATTCATGAGAACAATAAACAGCAATTCCTGATGCTCAGATATCAACTGTATATAAATAATCACACCAAGAGGAAGCACATAGTGCACAGTCCT
The DNA here is from genome assembly GCA_922788865.1 of Poeciliopsis turneri. Lineage (NCBI taxonomy): Eukaryota > Metazoa > Chordata > Actinopteri > Cyprinodontiformes > Poeciliidae > Poeciliopsis > Poeciliopsis turneri. Next base: position 569,656 of record CAKLNU010000303.1, on the reverse strand, counting down.
TTCCGTTTTTAGAAAACAAATGTTTGAGCTCCATGATTCACAACAGAACACTGCTCTGAACTCACAGCTCACACACACACACACACACGGCGGTGAAGCAGCATACGCTCCTCCAGAGCTGAGGTCGCTGAAATGTTGACATGAGTGTAAGTTTAGCCCAGCGGCTTCATTCAGACTGCGTGGGAGCATTTTAAAGTTTTATATAACTGAACTCTCCAGGTGTTAACGGGCCGGGACTCTTGAGTCGGACCGTGCTGAAATATCTCAGTTTTATAACCAGGTGTTGCATAAATACATCCATTTAAAACCTCTCTGATTATTAGAAATCCCACATCAAAGATAAAAGAATCAGTGAATTTAAAAACTATTTATTCAAGAAAATATCCACACAGAACTTATGTATTGGTCATTTTATTAGGATTACACACTTTCCTGTCAATATTTAACACTTTTTAGCCATTTTACTGTTTAGATAGAAAAATGAATCATGGATTTTTACCGTGTGAAACTTTGGCTGGAAAATAAGTCCACAAAAAAGCCAGAAACAATAATTAGACCAACTAACCTTCACTGTAGGATATTTATTATGTTTATATAGTTTCAAGCATGACTTTACAGATTTATCTAACTTTAGTCTCAAACAGTAAATACTGTCCAGCAGAATATATCTGAATCCTGGGAGGAAACAGCGAGGCAAGTTTCCACTCATCTGATCATCAATTCATAACAAAAATCTAAATGATAAAATAGTGACTACTGGATTGATAACCTGATCTTGACCTTCTACACCAGTGTGGCTCTTTGGACCAATGGTTCTTAATAACATTGACTAAAAACGAGAAAGAATCATTTGCTGTTCAGGTTGGAAATGATGCGTTTTCTTTGGTTCCCATTTTAAGGTTTATGCCTTTGTTTAGCTCATAACCCAAAAACTGAAATAAAGTTTTCAAAAAATGTTTCCAATTTCAGATATTCACCAAGAAATATAAGTTATCCTTCCCAAAGGTCATGTAACATTAGCAGCTCTAGACAAGTTTCATTCAGCTGGACTGACGGTAAAAATGGCTCTTAGGATGTAAAAGTTGCAATGCTGACCATATAAACATGCAGAAGATATTTATGAATGAATCTGCTGGAAAGTTGGATTATGCTGCAGCGGGTTTCAGCAGCGAGCTCAGTGAAAACCAGCCGTGAATCAGCTTCCTATCATGTGACTCAGGGCTAAGAAGCTGCATGAGTGTTAGCCCAACACTGGATCTCTTTAATGGGTTCAGTATCAGTGTGTTCGTTAATCCACTCTGTGTTCACACAGATCTCTCCCGTCTGTTCACTGTCAGCTCAGCCCACTCCATCTGTAATCCATGGGCCTGGAGAGGAGGATGAACTGGACGAATGTTTACGTTTAAAACATCTAGATTATTTATATTGATCGTTTCTCCTGCAGCTTCCTCGTTATCCCTCATCTCGTGTCATTTACTCCTACATCAGACAGAGGGAATCACATTCCTCCGGTTGCCCTGACGACAGAGGCGGCTCGGTGGATCTGGCCTCGCACCTCGACGTAATCGCAAACAAAGTGAGTCGAAGGCGAAGACCATCCGTCAGAGCCCACTCGGCAACATTCATTCCTCCCTCTTTGTTCAGTCTGAATGGCCTAAACAAAGGCCGGAGCTCAGCTCATGGCAGAGGACTGAGGAGCAGTCGAGGTCTCGCTCTCTGAGCCGGCTTTGAAACCGGACCTGATACAAAAGCTGCTTTCTGCTACCAGAAAGGAAGATGGGAAGCTCTGATCCAGCCTGGTGCTTTGAATAAACTCGAGTTTCTGCTCCTGCAACTGACTGTTCTGGAGATTAATCGATTAACTGGACAAAACAGTTTCCATTTCCTATTTAAGCCCTTTTTTTTATTAAGAAAATAAAATGCAATAACAGAGTAGAACGACTCTGCCTAAAACTGCAAAAAATAAAAACATATTTTTCTTGTCTTTCTTGCAAGTAATGTGAGCCTTTTTACAGCCATCTGACCGGCAGGGTGCAGCAACAGGTGGAGCATCAATCTGAGACTCTATACAGCCAGAGAAAAAACTTTGGTATTTTATCTGACTTTTAAATTATTTGAAAATTGTACAACAGCGTAAATTTTTTTTGCAATACAGTAAATAAATACTAGGCTTGCAATACTGCTCTAAATTTCATATATCAGCAACTCTCAATTTGCCAAATCAATAATATATATTTCTAATAGATTTTAATCTAAGCCAACTAGTTTTTCTATTAAAAGTAGTTCAGAAAAAAAATCAATTTATACCAAATGAATAATTCAAGTTGTCGTTCATCTGTTTATTTACATTTTTGACATAATAAGAACCGACTGAAAATGTCAAAAATGATTTCCAAAACATTGCCCTTACATTATCGTTCTATTCAAATTCAATGAAGTGGAGTTGAAACTGATGCTTACTGAATAGTAATAATAATGTTATAAACTGTAGAGAGAGAATTTAATTTGCTTTAGTTTTGCTGCACACAGAGACGGATTGAGAACTGATGGGGCAAATTATTATTATTTTCAACCCAAATGAACTAAATGCGTAAAGAAACTTGATGCCTGTTTGTAGACTGCAGCTAATTTTGGTTATGTTGAATAAATTCCCGTTGGTTTCTGCCGGGACAGTGAAATTAAAGCATCGGAGAAAACAAGCTTCCCTGTAAGAAGCCTGACAAACGCTCCGTTTCCCAGAGGGAGCAGCGTCAGGAGCTGGGAGTCGGAAACACACCCTCATCCTCTTTCCTCCCTCCTCAAAGAGAATAAAGTCTTTGAAAGCATCTGAAAGTGAGCCGACCCAACGCATGAATTATACACACACTCAGACACACATACCTACACGCGCTGACCTTTTAGAGACCAACCGTATCGATGTCTGAATAAACCAAGTCAACTCTAGTTCTGAACAAATCCTTTTCCTCGCTGGTATCAGGTCCCTTTTCACAGTGAAAGTGAAGTTAGCGTGTCTCTAAAGAGCTCATCAGAAAAAACAGAGATATGAGAAATCGACTGGTGACCAGAATCATGTGGTTTTCAGCTTCCTTGGTACCAAGCGGTTGGTTGAAAACTTTGGTTGTATTTACCCAGAATATTCTACTTCCTGCTTTGGGAGCCAGTCCACTTGCCATTCACATATGCAATCAAACCGGCACCAGAATTCACTTCAACCCTTCCAGACCGAACGAGTCGACGACGATCCAGCCAAATTTGCAGTACCGTAATCCCACCACACTTTGCACTATCTGAAAAATTCTAACAGTTTCTGACAGGGAAGACGTTGCGCTTTCCAGCCGATATCAGTTTATTACCGTAATTTCACCTAACCCTAAGCCCAGACACAGCAGGAAGTGAAATTAATACAATGAAACACTTTTAATAGACAGTAAATTGTGAAAATAACTTGAAAGATATTGAAGGTTCCAGTTCTTATGGAGAAATGGGTAAATATATTTACTCACAGGACATTTAAAGAACTGCATACAATTAAAATAAGCAAAAATATCCAGACAGAGATTTGAAATTTAGGTCTTATAGGGTTAAACGAACCGAGACGTGGGTTCTTAGGTGGACCAGAGCTCACTGTTTTGATCCCCATCAGAGTTCGATTACGCACTAACATCTCGCCAAACAAACCAGGCTTACAAGACAAATGAACTACAGTTCAATTAAAGCAGACTAAACAGGCCTGGTGTAAAACAAATACTTTTTCAGAGCACTGTATGTGTTGAAGTCCGAATCACTGGATAAATGAAGTACAAAGGATGAATGACTGTTTGAAAAAGTGATGTTTTCATTTTGCCAGGTCATGAAGCTCTACTTTTATCCTTTCTTAACCAAACTACCAGGTGCTGACTTGCAAAAATAAAATCCACTCCTGTGGTGCCTTTGAGAAAAGCTTCATTTCACATCAGAGCTGCTCAGCAACAAACTGCTTCCAGGTGCAAACAATGGAGAGATGCGTGGCCAACCACAAGCATCCCCTGAGCGTTGGCTAACGAGAGGGAAGGACCCCCAGCAGCCACTGAATGGCTCATAAAAAGTGTCATCAGCAAAAAAAATGTCAGTACATGTTGTTCTGCGTACCACAAGGATACCTGCAAAAACACTCCCAGCCGATGTCTCTCACCACTGCAGCACTTTTCACTATAATTCTCAAACCAAGTGCCCCAGAAACGTTTATTTGGGGTTTTTAAATTGCTCCACTCAGTGGCTGTGAATTTCAAGGCAGCACAAAAACAGAGCTCTTCAACGCCATTAAAATCCACTCTTCGTTCAAAAGTAAGCTTGATATTTCTGATTCCAAAACTGGGACAGAGAGGAATCTATCTGTCATTTTACTCAACATTGAGGAGCTGCAATACCGAGACAAGCAGGAGATGCATAACAGGAAGCCTCTGGCTGCTGGCCGCCGTCCAACAAGGAGCACGGCTTGGGAGAACGGCCCACTCCACTGGTACCACTTAAACACCCAATCAATATCCCAGGATTTTATGGTATACAATAAAAAAATGACTTAATCGTCTGCATACAGACTGTTACTTAAATAACCAACTGTTGAGGCCAAACCTTAAAGGCCAAAACACACCAGTGTTATCTTAAAGCAGATAACACTGGTGTGTTGTTTCCTTACACACTAGAGGAGATACAAACGTATGTTTATGGCAGAAAGACAGAAAGGGGCACAGAAAAGCAGACAGGATTTATAGATCGATGATGGACGAAGAGAACGATGGATGTTTTGATGGACAAACAGGTGTGAAGACTCAAACAGAGCAAAGCAGCAACAGTTCTATTGGAGGACAGATGGACGGATAGATAGGCAAATGAAAGGGCAAACTATTGGATTGTTGGGCAAACAGACAAATAAATGGGTTAATGAATAAACAGTTGGACTGAGGGGTAAAAAGAGTGAAAGACTAGACACATGAATGGATTCCAGGGCAAATAGACGGACAGATGGAACAAATTGATGAATGAATTAGTGGAGAAACAGAGAGGTACGTTAATGGACTGATGGACAAAACGCACAGACTACAAGTGACAAGTGAAGATGTCCAACTTTATGTCTCTGCATCTGCACACCAGATTCACAAAACTCAGACATTACCAGGTATTTCAGTCATTAGATTCAGATGTGCAGGACTTTTGTCACAGAAAAACAAAGTGTCCTCAGTCAGAGGCTCCTTCAAATTCACTGTAATACAATCTGCTATAGGAGAACATTCCTGCCCACATCCATCATCATCTACAATAAGTTTTTGACAAATGAGTTTCAGCAACATTTAATTTCCCTTTAGAATCACTAAGAGTCTTTTTGAATTGAACTGATCTAAATCCAGACTGTGCAGAACCTTGTAATATCCCATCAGTTCATGTTTTACAAGTGAAAACTTGTATTACATACCAGCTTCAGTTGTTTTAAGATGATCTAAAAACAAATTAACTTTAGTTTAGAGATAAAACAATGCATAAAAATAGGTGGAAATTGGTCGGTGTGTACTATCCAAAGGAAGAAAAAAAACTGAATACATTTTATGTAAATGAAGACAGTCTTTTTGGAATAAAACATGTCAGGACCTGAGCTGGATGTAGGAACCGGCTTTACCGATGGGGTTAGGAATAATACCGGGGAGTGAACGTTGGTTAGCTTACGTTTGACAACTTCGTCAGCAGCAGAGAAAGCCATATTTACCATCTTAGAGTCGCCGTGTCCCCACTTCTCCTGAACTTTTCACCGCAGCGGCTCAAGCGGGTCCTGGCATAACAATCAGAGAACTCGGACTGGATCCGCCGTTTCGCTGTCCGCGGTTTCAAACGCGACCGTTGACACGTTCGGAGCAACAGATGCCATCACGGCAACGGCCGCCGCGCGCCTGCTGCTGCTGCTGGGAAGCGACCAAAGGCGGAGGAGATGCGGCGCCTCCTCTGCGAGCTGCCCGCCGCGGTGATCCGCCTCAGCCCCGCGAGCCGGACAGACTCAGTGTGCGTTCAGGCCCCGCCCACCCCTGCAGACTGGAGGGAGGGGCTGCGGGGCATATCGAGTACACCCCTGTTTATTTATTTCACATGAAGAAAATATGAAAATGTCCGAACAGATCCATGAAATTTAGATAAAAAGAAGCAAAGACAAGCTGGGGGGGATATTGTTAAGGGATTAGATGTAGTTTACTTCGCCCAGAAAGGTATGTTTGGCACAAAATTTATAAAAAAAATAAAAAAAAATAAGAAATGAAACAAAATAGCCTAAAAATGTAAAAAATAAATAAATAAATAAATAAATAAAGGAGAAAGTAAAAAAAAAAAGAGTTTAAAAAAATATATAAGAATACAAGTAGAATACAGAATTTCAACTGCATTAAATATTTCTGTAACTTTTCAGCTAGATTTGCCAATTTCTGGTTATAACAGATTTAAAGATATTTTAACAAACACTGCTGTGTTTTAGTAAGTATAAATACACACTTTGTGAGAGAAAACGAGATCAGTGCAGCTGGGACAAAAAAGATTAATTGAATTCAATCAAATATATAAATATACTGGGATTTAATATTCACTCATTTTAAAATGATTAGAATTTAAAAAGCATGACTCATTTCTTCTCAGTAAGGTCATTATGAAGGCTCTTAAAATAAAGAACATTTAAACTAAACTAAGTTTTTCTCAAAGAAGAAATGAACTTTCTATTTTTCAAAAACATATTCAGGGACTGTACTTGAACTGCACACCAAATCAGTCAAAGTAATGAACCTTTTCACTAATGAGGATCGTGTTCTTGTCTCAGAGAAAGAAAAACACTTTGAAAATTGTTGGCTTGGAAACTGCAGTTCAGTATAATTCGGCAAATTACATTTGGAATAAAAATAAGTCCATTATTGCCTGATGAGCAAACACAATTAACCTTATCTGATGAAGAAAACCTGCTGAAATACTAAGTAGTTTAACAGACTTTGGTCATATAGCAATATAACAACAACAACAACAGATGTTATCCTACTATTAACTGCTGAATGTTGTTGTTTACAATGTTTTTGTGATCATTGGCTGAAACAAACAATGGTCAAATTACTCTGCAAAGGTCTAAGGCTTTGAGTCATAAATCATTTAAAGACACAGTAGCTCTCCTTTCAACACAATGATAAAGACTCCAATTAGTTTAGATGGTTATGGTGCCTATATATGATAGCTTATTGTCCAAACACACATTAAAAATTCATCCTCAGAAGATGAGACCTCTGGTGGAAACTCTGAAATTTAATTAAAAAAAAACAAAAGACACCTGGTATAATCACTTCCTCCAACTCATCCGTCATCCATTGTCACTTTTCTTGCTCTCTTAATTCACACGCAGACCGGAAGCCCACTTTACAAGAACAGCAGGTGAGTCAGCCGCCTGTTAATCGCTGAGACGGATGTGTGAGTGTTGACAGGTTACGTGCTCTCAGGCCCGGTGATTCAGCCTGCAGGCCACAGAACGGCACCTGGTGCTGAGGCGGCCTGCGGGGCCAAAAGCTCTGCACGGAAATTTGAATCTGATCCCAGCTGAGTCAGTCCGCATTACTTCTGCGGGAACGTGAGTGCATCTTTAGTGCTTCTTCCAGCTGTGATGAATCTTCATTACCTTATTCGCTCTCGGTCCATTTCTCTTGGGTATTGGTGTATGAAATTCATGCTCATGAGGAGGAGTGTAAATAGAAAGAAGGCTGGGAGTTAATTGCTGCATTTAATTATGTGCATATTGGAGCAGTCTTTGTACTTTAAAATTGATTTGTCTGTGAAAAATCATTGGCTGTGGGCTCCCAGGAAACAACTTCAGCCTCTAAGTGCTGTTAAGAGCAGCTCTCTGCAGAGCTGCACAACACTTATAGGACGCAGGAGTGGAAAACAACAACTGGGGAGCTATTTTCCCTCCTACTTTGCCTCCAGGAGAGCAAATAAAAGCACAAACAGCACAACTACTGATCAAAAAAATCCTCATGATCAACAAAAACAGCAACTGGGTAATTTCTTGTTCCTTTATGCTATGGCTGGACTATAAATAGATAACAATATATTGCAATATCAATAGATGATACAATATCTGATGAAATATTCAATTCACCGAACACCAAACCAGAACTGCACAGCATTCTGGGAGGTGCAGACAGCTCAGTCACTCATCTTTGGTTGCCTAGCAACAACTTGCTGAGTAACATGCACAGCAGCAGTTTCAGGTTTTGCCACTGTGACTCATAACTGCTTAAAAATAAAAAAATAAAAACAATGTGGAGAAAATCACTAACACTTGACACTCCCTATAAAATTCCTTATAACTGCATATTTTAATAGTTCAAACACAAAATACACCTCAATATAGATTTAAACACATTTCAGCATGACTGCTGAAACTAACAGTTTTTTTCTCGGCCCTTGACGGGTGCAGCCAATCAGAACACAGGAAAGCGAATGGTGCTTTTGGATTGGCCGATTTGAAAAGCAGCTAAACGCGTATCAACTAGAAATGCATGAAGTTATTTTAGCTTCTGAAGTTGCATTTTCTTCCACAAAAATAAAATCCGCAAATATTTATTGTCATGTTTCTTTATTTTATTTATGTAATTTTTAAAAGTTTTTTCTTCTTTAAATAAAAAGTGTGAAAAGGGGCTGAGATTAAATAGGTTTCTACTTCTGCCTACATCCTTTCTGAATAAATAGCTATTTAAAAAAAAATTTATGCTATTTGAATTGTGAATATGTTTGAAATACATTAAAAAACAACAACAAATGCCTCAGTTCCAACTGGTGGATGATTTAATTTTGTTTTGCCATTAGGGACTTGGACACCAAACACTAAGGACAAAAAACGCAATAAAAGAGCATTTTACACACAATAATCTGCAAAACTCAGTGAACTGAAGGATCTTTTCCAAGAAATGTGAACAAAACTGCAAACCTTTATGTTTAAATAGAGCATGCTTCACTTTTACAGCGACTGTAAATGTTGGGAATTTACGACCACCAATGGAGGCCAGAACTCACATGTGCGTCAAAGATTCAAGCACTTGCGTGTATTTCTGAATTCCACATTGCATATCACATAACACTATTGTTCTCTTTCCCCCATCATGAATGTTTGTGTTCTTTATGGACTTCCTGCCTCACTTCCTGTCTCTTTCTTAGAGGGAACATCCAGTTTGACCTCAGAAACACCAGAGACGACTGGAACAGAGACCTGCAGTCAGTAATCTGTGGGCCTCGGATCAGGATGCTGTCAAACACTCGAGGAAAACCTGGATGACTGTCGGTTAACTGTTCATTTGTCCAAAAGCCAATTTTTAAAGTCTGTGGAGATGAACTCATGGCCTCAAAGTTATGTCAGACCATTTGGACATAGTTAGGCGCGTTTTTTTAGGCATAAATGAGAATCATTAGAAGAATGAAGAATTCCTTGTTAGATTTTGAACAAAGGAAGCGATTTTTGTGATTTTGAATCTAAAACAACTTTTTAAGTCAGTTTAAAAAGATGGGCCACATCAACATTGTGAATGGTCTTAAAGAGCTGGTTGCACCAGAATGCAATGATAAAACCCATTAATAAACTATTAAACTATTAAACTATCAATAAGACTCCCAATTTGATGTGGAATATCTTTAACACTGATAAAAGTCCCTCTGGGATTTTGTTATTTTTTTACAATCAAAATCACAAATTCAGAGAATTTTGAGTTTTAAAAAATGCATCAAGTTGTGATATTCTTAGTTTGTTCATTTAAGCAGAACTTAAATTAACAAGACGAATTGCTTTTTCTTTCCAAAGGAATCTGAAGCCATTCAGAAAATGTAGTAATAGATTTCTTTCCATTTAAAAATAGACATTTTCAATTGATTAATTACTAATTTCAGATGTTCCTCGTTCTGCATATCGAAGGTTCATTAATCTCCTCCAGTCTTGACGTCATTCCTGCTCTGCGACGTCACTGCCTGCATCGGTTCCCTTACCTCTGGGTTGAACAGCCAGCATGAGGTGAAGAGCAAAGTGAGAAGAGAAACTGGGAGCTCATTGATACGTCTCAGTCAGACAGGAAGGGAAACTCTCCAGGGCAGACTGTGTTCAGACACGACCACCAAATAAAAAGCTTTAAACAAACGTGGATGTTTATGTTTAAGAGAAAAGAGAGGGTTCATTCAATAACTGTTTGAAGAAATTAGCATTCAAGACAGATGAAATCTGCTGTAATGTCGTTGTAATTTTAAATTCAGTCACCGCCGTGTCGATATCCTGCAGAGCACAGCAGCAGAATAATAAAACTCTCTGCTGGGTGGATGTTAGCATTAGCATTACTCGTCTTTCATTCCTGGTGTCAAACAGGCTCAGGGCAGATTTCCCACTTGTTTAATCAAGAAATAAAGAGAGAGACATCCACTCATATCATAACTGGAGTATTAGTTGGAGTTAAAACATCTTAAAATAAAGCAACATTTTCTCACTGCAGCTCCTTTTTAGTCTCTCCTTAAATGGCATCGCTCTTAATAAAGCTGCCAAACCTCTGAGCATTTCATCATAAGTCAGTCCCAGACATTTCATTTTCTTTCAAGATGTTCCTCCCTCTCGTGTGAATTTCTCTTCCTGTCCCTATCGCTGCTGATCTTATCGTTCCTCTCACGACTTTTCATTTCATATTAAACTGAGGACTGAAAATATATCATCCAAACTTCAATACCACAAAGTTCCTCCACCTCTTCGTCTCTCACACACAAAGTGTTGATTTCTCACATTTTGAGTGAAGTTATTTTTCTAAATGTCTCCGCAGTGGAAAAGATATTTTTCTGCTACATCCTGGGGCGGATAAGAAACGCGGGTGACTCGTGCTTTTAATGTCAAACTGCGGGTCAAGAGCAGGTCAGTTTGTAATCATCTTTGCTGCCTGCAAAAGTCAAAGACGGACATTTAGAAAACTCTAGGAAAAGACACTCAATTTGTCCAGAATTCAGAAAAAGGAATAAAATCTTTCCGAAAAAGTAATTTTTGTTTAATTTACTGTACTCTGCATTAGTGACCGGATGTTTGCAGGTTTTAGAAAATCAAATTTAAGAGTTAAGACTATTTTAATACCAAAGTTGAGTGATGCGTGAGCTTGAAAAAACAATAAATAAATAAAAGGAATGATTAGGAGAACTAACCGCATTACAATCAACAATAGAAAAACTCTTCAAAACTCATAATGCCAAAGTTCAATTTCTTCGCATATCATCAAATTAGGATTTGATGATATATGACAGAATAACACAAAGTAATGTAAAATTGAATATTTATTGTCAAAATCTTAAAACTATAATAAAAATCTGTATATGGAAAATTGGGAAGAAAAAATCTATAAGAAACATTTTCAGTTTGTCATAAATCATACGGGGGACAGAAGAGACAAAGATCGTTTTGAAAAAGAAATAAAATTAATTGACGAGTATTTCTGAAGATGATGATGGTTTAATGTAGTACTATGGGCTTGACAGTTGGGTATGATCTGTAAAAACTATGAGTTGGTCAGTTATGACTGTCCCTTGGTGTGACATTTTCTGCTCTAATCAGCTGCCAGCATGACTATCATGAAATAACTAAACACTGAAAGAAAATACACGTTTATCTGTACAGCACATTTCTGCAACAAGACAACTGACTTTTTAATTTTCTTTTGTGATTTTGAAGTTTCAGGTCTGATATTTCAGTAGCTTTTAGCCTAAAAAGCTACAAACTTTAGGTCCAAAAACAATTACTTCAGTTTTTTATTTTTATTTTTTAAGAAAAGTTATCCTACATCTACACTTTGATTTGTTCTAAGAATCTGTTCAGTGCTTGAATAGGTTCATAGTTGGCTGTGTATCATCTGCATATTTCCGCTCCTGGTCAAAAACTAACAATCAGAGCCAGGAGGAGGGTCTTAGCGCTGTCAATCATCCTCATGTATGCACTGCTAAGTGTGCTACTGGTGGAAATATAACTTACAGTTACAGAAAAACAGTTTAGCCGTAGCTTGGCCAAGAGCAAACAGGATTGGCAGCATTAAGACCCTCTCCCCAACTCTGATTGGTTGTTTCTGACTGACTGGAGTATTTCTGTATTTGGCACTGGGAGAATTTTTTCACTGGTCATCTAACTTATATTATATTGTTGTGAAGATTATTTTAACAAAAATGTGAAAAACATATTTAAGTGCAGCTTTAAAGCACTAACATGACAAAAAAAAAAAAAATTTAGGAAATTAGAAAAGAAATGACTTAGAATGACAATTTTTTAAAGCTTGTTCGACACAAAAATTGCCACATTTGTGAATCTTGGCCTCCAAACTACAAAGTTTCCACCAATATCCAATTGCAACAGAGACTGGAGGTTGGGGATTAGAGACAACTTATTATTCTGGGCACTCACATGTACAGCAGGCAGAAATAATCAGTCTGACATGATATCATCAAACACTCAGAGGTCAGCTGTCCTGTCTGTTGTCCAACATCACTAAATCCTTTCCAGGAAAACCAGCGTTGGTTTGTGACGGCGCCTGTCACTGGGGTTGACGGATCAGGTAGAGGACAAAGAGGCTGTGATGCTGATTTGTTGGAGACTGAAGGTAAAATTTGAAAGCTGACGCTCTGGGTCAAAGTTTCCATGTTTCATTCCTATCTGAACTAAAATAACACAGTATTTTAATACAATAAAAACAGATTCACATAGGAAAAGGAGCTGAAACATAAAATCCATCAGGTTTGCCTTGTATTAATATACATAAACATTATCCTAAATCTGGATAATTTTTCTACTACTTTTATCTGCCGGTGGTTGCGGCGCTCGGCAGTCATTCATCCAGCGGCCCGACCTGTTTTTGTGTTAAAAAATCTTTAAACTTGACAGGAAATTTGAAAACATCACTTGATAATTATGTGTTATTGGAAGATTAATATCTGAACACCAACTATAAAGTCTTAAAAAATGCAAACATTTTTAAAACATAATAAATAAGCAATAGGCAGGAGACAAGGAAAGCCTGGTGGCCCGCCAGGCTTATGATACGCCGGGGGAAACCCTGTGTCTGGATGTGGATTCTTCTCAAACCTTTGAGTTTAACAGGCAGTGAAAATGTCACTATAAGATTTATTTAATGCATCAAGCTGCCAACCTTGAGTCAGAAAAACAACTTTGTGCCATTTTTTATTGTAGTTAAGGGCCACAAATGGCCCCCAGCACTAAATTGAAGCACTCCTGAATTAGTGGGAACCGTCTCCTCCATGTTTCTGTTAAACTCATCTTTCCACTCGCAATAAAAAAGCAACCAGAAGAAGAAGAAGCTCCACCGCTCCTCCTCCTCCTACTAATCCTTCTCAGCTCTTTTCAATCTCCACAAAAGCATTTTGCTCTTTGGGTTCCCTCCTCTCCAGCCAACTCTTTTGTTCCCACCAGGCAGGGGAACTAAATCAGCGGCTGAGCCGGGGGATGTGAGGAAAAGGCCAACGGTAAATTTAAGCAGATGCGTCTCCGTTATTCACTCAGCTTTACATGCTGGAGTTTTATTTCGTTGCAGTATAAGTGACCTTGATACAGTAGTTAAGGAGAAGAAAAAAGGGGGAGAATAAATCTGGTTTTGAATGACAGTGGGAATAAAAGGAATAAAATCTGAAGAAAATGCTCTTTAAACTTAAAATTATAAATGATGTCCATGTAGAACAATTTCTTTAATAGATTGGATAAGAGGATTTGTCGTCTCTTGAACCCAACATCTACATATTTTAAACTTTTTGCCATGTTACAACCAAAAGGTTTGATGCATTTTATTTGGATAGAAAACCAGAAGTGTGAAATAATATAAAGTCAACTGCAGTTTTGGTTTATGTACAACAGGGTTTTATTTTATTTTATTTTATATTTGTGATTAAATTTGTCAAAATTTATTTACTTATTCTTTGAATTTACTTTGTTTAGTTAAGTTGTTTCTGGTGTTTTAATCTCTGTTGCGGTTGGTGGTCACCATAGTAACGGTAACTGACAGCTCCTCCCCCATTTCCTGTTGCCGTCGGTAACTGTGGTCTGTTTTAGAATCAGCGCCGTTTTCTTTACAAGTGTCATAATTTATCATATACTTCAGAAAAATTTAATGATATTCAGTGTTTTGTAAATATTTCTAACTGTTATTATTATTAATGTTGTCAATTCTAGTCATGTTTAATTTTGAAAGTGTTAGTTTCTGCTAACTGGCAGTTATTGCTTTGTATTTTCGGGTTATTTATTGTACTTTATTTAATGTAAAGAGGCAGAAGGTGCTGGACTGATGTTAACCACCAACTTGATTTTCTATTTTCTTATAATAAATACAAAGAACCTGAATGTGTTTGTTGTGAAATCAACCTACTGGACCTGAGACAAACACAGAAGTGCATAAAATGCCACCAATTAAAAAAAAAATTTAATAAACTGTTCCAGCTGATTTTACTGCTGTTTACGCTGCATAATGGCTACTGTAAAAGAAAAGTGTTTTGTTGTTGATTTTATGTCCAGAATAACTTGCAGCCTTTTTGTTGGCTGTGAAAGAGGCTCTACTAATGCTTTTCAAAGATGTACTTTTGTATATTTGCATTTGTTTGGATTAAAGTGACAAGAGGCCTGAAAACAGCTCAAACAGGCAGAACTGACCAGACCAAAACCTCATTAACTCAGAATGATTTTGTACATTCTAGACCTTTCCTAACCTTTGACCCACTTCAATCTGTATGCCACTATTCATCAAAGAAACAGGGACCTGCAAAGAATTTTCTGTTACTGCATTTATTCTCACACAATGTGGCCTTTCTTGGAAAATAAAATTGCTTTTTGCCATTTCTGTGGGTTCCTGCTGCTTCAGCACTCAAGCAGTTTCGTTCCGTCTCTGACGATCGCTGTTCATTGTTATGCATGGAAAACCTGTGGCTCGGCTCCAGCCAATCTGCTCCAGTAATCACATCTCAGGTCATTACAAGCCTTTTCAAACAGTTTCTTTCAGGGAAACACGATGAGGGTCTGAATTTATTTCATTTCACATCAACAGAAATACGTCGACTCCTTCAACAAGCGTGGCATCAAGCAGGGGTATTTGAAAATCAGTGGAATAAATAGAATCTATTGATATCTTAAAGTTACTTTTGTTTAATCAGGGGTCATAATGAAATGTTTTCTACCAATTTTGACATGTTTTCTGACATAAAACATGGAGGTTTTTCAACATATTTAGTTGGAATATATTGTGACAACAATAAATCAGGATTCTTATCATACTAAGAAATCATATAATTTAAATAATAAACAATACGATACATACCCACCCCTTCTGACATGTGTTTACAGCTAGTATTAGCTGCAATGCTCCTTTCAGTTCTTTTTATCTCAATGAATCGTTTGACCATGTTCAAACCTCTTAATTTGAACATGGTACTTGAATTAAACATTTCTCTTACTCTGACTTTAGTTGATCAGTATTTGGAAGCGTGGCAAACAAACACTGAACGGCTTTGTTCAACTCATTGCTAAAACTACATAAACAGAAAATCAACATCATTGTTCAAAACTTCTTCTGATTGGCCTGATTGAAATTCATCATGAGATGAATCCAACTCAATGGGAGAAATCCCAGACAGAGCCAGGAAGGGAGATGAGAATCGATAGGAATTTAATTAAGTTTGGAATTGAATTAATCCTAACAGATAGAAAAAAGAAAAATTGTATCTAAATTGTATTGAAATATCCAGAGGCCTGGCTGGCAACCAAAAATATTTGTTTAGCTTTTGTTCACAACTTTAATATACCAAACCCTGCAGCTACACCACAGCATAAGCAGATGTGACCCTTTGAGTCCCTGAATGCTTTCATAGGATGCTGAGGGCACCAGAGGCAGCTTGAAATAAACATCTAAAGGGTCAGGCTTTGAAAGCATGCGGAGGAGGTTTGCTGGGATACCAGCTTTCATGTGTCGCTGTCCCTTTGCAGGCCCGAGTCACTGCCCACTCGGCACCAGCAGCTTGTGACATTTTAGCTGCTTTGTCTTCTCGTCAGTTTTTTTAAAACCCTTCTGTGGTTTTATTTCAACACAAAATGGCAAACGTTGGGATATGGAGGGATTGGAAGATAGAGATGTGATATTAAAAAATGAGAGGTCAGAGATGAAAATATAGTGTTTATCAGACTGGCATTCAAAATGTCAGAAAGCTAAGCAGAGAAATCTCCAGCATGGTGACTGAAAATGTCTGCTAATTAATGGCATTATCTAATTGAGGCATTTTTGTGCAATAAAATCAGTTCAACTAGGTTAGTTTTTTGCTTACTTGTGTCTCTTCTACAGACAATGCTAATTAACAGTCATTACTATTTTATTTTTATATAAAGTGCTTCTGGATCACTAATTTTGTCTTAATGCGTCTTTCCTGGATAATGTAACTAAACACAATTTTTTGAAGTAAATACTTCTTCACATATTGCATTGTTCTGTTTCTGTATTGAATATCTTGTAAAATGTACTTTTGACTTTTTTAACATATAAAATACTCATTGTAAAGAGTCTATTCACTCCAAGGAAATCAACAGAAATGAACAGAAATGTCCCAAAAAAACACTTTAGAAAATAATTCTGCAGCCAAAAGTGTAACTGTTTTTGGGGAAAAATTTACCAGATTACTGATTAAAGATGCTGAATTTCAATAAATAACTTTGTTTCTTAGAATTAATCAATGAAGATGAGCTAGAAAAGACTAGTTGGGGGATGTCTGCCTCTGTTTAAAATACAAAACCTTTTTTTCTCTTTTCTGAGTCGCTGACTAGAGGCTATGAGAAAAAACAAGGTTATATGTTAATGAAGTTGAAAACACGCAAACACACACATGGCTGTGTCGCTGTTTGACTCAACCGGACAAGTCAGTGAATAAATCCTCTGATGCAGCATAATGCTGCTTATACATGTAGATAGAAAATGCCCTTTTTCTCTGCAGCCAATCTGAGAGAAACAGTGTTGAAAATCACATTAAATTATAGGAAACTGGATTTACTGGTTAAGATTATGAAAAAATGTCATTTTATAAATAGTTACTGTGATGAAATAGGACAAGGGGATCATAATCACAACTGTACACAGCTATCCTGGTGCTTTTTGATTATTTTATCACTTTCAGACATAACAATAATATGATCACATTATTAATTTTGACTTGTATGTTTTATATATTATCCTCATGTATGATACATGCACAAGAATAGGATATTGCTACTTTACTATTGTGTTGGCTTGACCTTAAGGTCACAAAGATAAAAAACAAAATAAAAATTAAAACATTCTATATTTAATTTAAATATATTTTAAAAGACGTATTTATCCGACTTCCAAAAGCATCGATGACTCTTCTAAATAATTTGATGTTTCTTTGATATGATATATCTCGTTAAAAACTAATTGCTAATAGCTAAACATGCTACAAAATGTTAACAGTTTGTTGTAATTTCTGAAATAGGTTGTTAAATCAGTAAACTTAAATTTAATTGAATCATTTAATGGTATTTCTTTTCTTGTCTTTCTTGGTCATGGTTTGAAGGACTGAAGCAACTGCTTCTTTAGGAAACACTTCAAGTTAGCAATAAACATGCTAGCAAAGGTACAGTTAGCATTTAGCTAATGCTTAGCAGCTAAATAGACAGTTTTCCCTAATTTAGGTAAAATTTTAGTCAAAATTTATTATGTGAACACAAATAAATCTCTAAATAAAACAGTTATGATTTGTCACTCAGTGAATGTCAATACTTTTTTCTTATGATAGCTTAAATTTGCATTTTTCTTCAGCTTGAATAGTTGAAGCTTTTTACCTGTATCTATAATCGAGTGTTAGAGACGTTAACAGCTGGTTGCTAGGGCAACCAGTCATGTTATATATATTTTTTAAAATATTTTTATGAATGTAGATTGCTTTTGCACAGTGAAATTTATATGACTAATGTCTTTTGAGGATCTGGATTTACATTATCTGTTTTCTACCATGTGGATGTGACAGACACCCAGACTGAAATGTCTGGACAGCAATAACTGCAGCCGGAAAAACACTGTTTGAGTAATTAAGTGAAAGCAATCAGAGAGGGAACATAATGAATCAGAACCAGCATGAAATGTCCCATTTGTGAGAGAACATAATTAGTTTGTAGAAGAGTAATGCAAAAATGTGAGGCCTCATTAAAACATCATGTCTATCATGACGATATCAATTATGCAGTTAAAGGCAGGATATCATAATTAATGTGTTCACTTTTGTCTATGGAGGCTTTAATTTTATTTTGATTTGCAGCAGCTTGCAGACCACCAAGCGGAAAAAGTTGCTTTGTTCTCCTTCTGAATGCTAATTTTGAATTTGGCATCTCCTGCCAAATATCAAATGATGACTCAGACCTGCATGCAAACTTGTCAAGCAATTAAAGCGTCAGGTTTTTTCTGTTCCTTCCTGAGAAGGCTCATCTTCAGCTACAGGTTCATTCCTAAGCCGACGGGGAAGTTCAACAGGAAGTGGATCGAGACAATTTTCCCCAGAAGCTTGAGGCAGATGACAAACAAGTTTGACCTCACTAAAAGTAAAACTCGCGGGCAGGAGAAGCACTTTACCTAATCAAAAGGAGTAGAAAAAATAAATGTTTCCGGCTGAACATAAAAACCTAAAATAAAAGCAATTTCTCTCAATTAATCCAAACAAACGCGCAAGAACAGAAGAACATGTCTTTCTGTCTCTCATATACAAATTTATTTAAACTATCCAATAATTCAGCATCAGATGGACAATAACTGGATGAAGATAAACTTTGGTAACATGGGATTTGTATCACTAAACTACACAATCACTGGATTTAATCATATTTTCACATTTTCAATATTTATAGACACTTGAACTGAACAAACAATTGAAAGAAAATTGCAAATCTTGACAATACAAACAATTTGGGGTTATTAAAATATTCTTATTTGGACTTTATTGTGATTATAAACTCAAATCAGTCTCACGACAAGTAATGTATAACAATAGATATTTTGTGATACATGCTTTTATAGATATTTATCTATTAAAGCAATAAATGGATATAGAAAATCACCTCATACAAACTGTTAAGTATGGTAGAGCACCTATCATGCTGTGGGTCAGTTTCTCTTATGAACAATCTGTAATAAAATGTTTACCAGTGGCACAAATGGAGGAATATTATCGTATGTTTGGTCGTAAGAGGCGCCTCAGTACCTGTGGAGGTTAATGAATGGAGAACAAAAAAACTGGAAATAAAGCTTCAATGTAAACTGGTTCAGATCAAATGAGATTTCTTGGAAACTCTGGCTGAGCTGATAACTGACAAGTCCTCCATTTATATCACAAGAAGCAGAAAATATGCACCAGCGGGAAAAAAAGCCCGTTCTAACAGCTGGTGCTAATTTTGAAATACCAGGAAGAGAAATGCTCAGATGTACAGACACTGACAGGAACCCAAGAGTTTCTCAGAACTGTGCTGCTATTTTTGATGAAATGCAGAAAATATGAAGATTATTACACATCGCTGACTGGCATTGTTCTTCATCAGGGCATCTGCAGGCTTTGCAAGTCAACTTTATGACACTTTAAGACCTTTTTAACGCCATCTTGCATAAAATTTTAAGACAAAAAAAACGGATGGTTAGTGGA
The DNA here is from genome assembly GCA_922788865.1 of Poeciliopsis turneri. Classification (NCBI taxonomy): domain Eukaryota; kingdom Metazoa; phylum Chordata; class Actinopteri; order Cyprinodontiformes; family Poeciliidae; genus Poeciliopsis; species Poeciliopsis turneri. The sequence continues at coordinate 549,931 of CAKLNU010000303.1, read as the reverse complement.
ATTTGCTGTATTTTAATCAAGCATAGCTCTCACACTGCAGATGGCGCTCTACCACGTATTTTTGCTCTGAGTAATCTCATATGCATTGACAGTAGAACTCAACCACTGGCAAAATCAGCATAGGAAAGCTAGCTAGCTACATGTTAGCAGCTAGTTAGCGGTAGCATCAGTCGGCTCGAGTCACACAACTCAATGAAGATATTCGAGTGCGACTCAAACTTTTGCCTGAAAAAAGTCCAGAGAAAAAACTACATTTAAAATTGCTGCCATGACAAAATTTAATAAATTTTAAAAACAAATTTAAGACATTTGAAGGCATCATTATAGTGGCGTTTTAAAACACAATCCAGTAACCATGTTATCTTCAGTTGTTATAAAAATCCTATATGTAACAAAAATGACTTAAAAGAAAATTGACACCTTGAAATTGGGCCTCTGTCTCTTTAAAAACTCTGCCTTCAGGAAGTCATCACAACATGGCTCCTACATTAAAGCTTTAAGAATGATTTTCCCAGCGATGCACTGAGATATAGCTGGCTTAATGAGGTGTTTGCTAATTGCTGCTGGCTAGTCTGAAGGAACTAAGTGTTGGAAGCTTTGGAGGATGGAAACTGCAGCTCAGAGGAGGAGCTTCGTCTTGAAGGCGGAGCTAGGTCCACCAGCTGAATGGTTTCCCTGGAGATTAAATGATTTCTTCAACATGCATGAAAGAATAAAAGCAACACTTCATGTTTCAGATGAAGGAATAATATTATGATATGATGTAAAGCTAGAAAAAGTTACAGATTTTACATGTTGCCCGTTAACAGGCTTTAACTGGAAACTGGACAAATATCAATAGCAGTTGCATAATTAATCAAAACTTTTAACTTTTTTAAAAAAATTATGAATTAAAGTCAAGGCCGGCTTTGGATTTAAGGAAGAAATAAAACTAAAATCAAACTATCCTATAAAGCATGAAAAGAGCCCACATGGAGACAGAGGCCTGCGCTGCTGAGATGATCTCCTCTGTCAAACAGTGGAAAACACAGATTGATGAGAGGGACGGCACGGCGCTGCAGAAATAGCCACCACTCAGGGTTTGTTGGCAAAAACCTGTGATAAGAGCCGGCGATGAAAGATAAATGCAGATCAGGAGCTGACAGATCAGGGAGCGATTAAAAAGAGGCTCCTCTCCTCGGCTGTTTCCTGGTTTGTGGACTGAAGACGATTGCTGGCCTGACAGGAAGGGCCTCGTTGTGCTGCAGCACAGGGCTTACGTAAGATCTTGGTGTGCAGACATGGACGTGATGCACGCTCTCCGCACAACAACGCAATGCTTCCTTTTTACAGAACAGAAACTTGCTATGGTATAGCGAGAAACAAAAACAACTAACCAAACAAATTTTTAAAAAATTGTGTGCATTGGAGCCGGCATTCCTCAGCTGTTACTCAAACCACAAAGGCCAACAGCAAGCATTACTTAGAATGAAACATGATGAAACTTGTCTGACTCAACCATTATCGCTTAGAGTTGCACTTCCTTACTGTCATTGTACGTCCATGTAAACGCTTTACTGCAGAGCTGTAGCAAGAACAAACCTTTAAAAACCAGAATTTGACTCATAAAGACATCTAAAAGTCTGCTTGTTTGAGTAAATATCAAGATTATAATGGCGGGTTTGTTTTTCCCAACAGCAAACGTCAAAAACACAAAATGTTACCAAATAGTTTTGTCTAGTTTCAAGAGCAAATGTCTTTGTAAACTTAACGTAAGACAAAATGAGCTTAAAGTAACTTATTAGCAAGATATAGGAGGTTAAATTCATTAAAACTGGTGAAGAATTCTATCAATCAATCAATTAATCAAGTTCAGTTGTGTAGCAAAAAAGCAGTTCAACACCATAAAACAAAATCCAGTAACAGATATTACGTTTTCTCTAAAACAAGCTCCTTCATCTTGCTATCAAGTTACTTATAAGTTAGTTTTGTCCAGTTCTAAAATAGTTCCTTCCTAGTTCCTAGTTGCAGATTTTGTGTTTTTGCAGAGCAGAGATTGAAGCTAGCGGCAGCAGGAGCAACAACAGAGAGAGTTTTAAAGTGCATTTCTACCTCTGTCACCCAGATGAGCGGGATGGCGCTGTAATTCTTCCTCATCCCTCCTCTCCCTCAGAGCCTGAGGTCAAAGTGCATGGAAGTGCATGAAGCCCCCTGTGGGTCGCTGGCTCTCTGAAGCTCCAGGACTCCAACAGAGCAGCGAAAGCAGCAGCAGCAGCAGCGTCTTTCTCTCTCTCTGTGCTTCGTGTGCAACAGTCTTATTGTGAAATCTTGCTCTCCGTGTGGCAGCAGCTATTAGAATCAAAGTGGCTCAGATTCCTCCGGTGGAGGTGTGTTTTCAACATTTATAGCCACCAAGCGCTTTCTCTCTGGGGTAAAGGCATTCTTCTGCCTCTGATTGCTATCAGACAGTAGCAGAAACCTGCCAATCAGGAGCGAGCAGGCGGAGAGGATGAGGAGGTTTCAGGGAAGTGAAGGAGTGCAGGATTTGCTCCCTGAGGGGAACACGTTTTACTGAACAGGACAGCCAGATAACGGCCGGCGTGTTTACGTGGCCAGGCTGGACTCTGCTCTCCGCTCAGGCTCACTGGGACATTCTGTCCAAACCGGGAAGAAGCTGCTTCTCTTTGTCACCCAGCCAACCGAAAGGATAATAAACGAGCGATATTCTGAGCATCAGTTTGTCTTTTTTGTTGTTGTGAGCAATTCCACCCGAGAAATGAGAGACTGTGCTGTTGATAAAAATTCAAACATCAGACAATAAAACTCAACATTTGTTTAAATTCCTGCAAAGTTTGGAAATTGTGTGTTTTTTTTCTCCTAAGAGACAGTAGAGAAGATGAGCAAAAAAACTAAAAATAAATTAGTTTATCATTTCAATGACATTATGTCACAGTGAAATTTTAAATGAAATGAAATTAAATAAACTTACTGGGCAGAAGACAGAAGAAATATAAAGTAAATAAGATAATAACAGTGTTTTGATTGGAACTTCAGTAAATAAATAGCCATAAGACTAAATAATATGCAGGTCCTTTAATTTAAGCTCCGTCTAAAACGGGTTACAGAAACAGAAACAGAAAATAATAATATTTATAATTAAAACTTTTTAAACAACTTGAACGGAAACAAAAAGTAGAATTTTCCCTACAAGTTAAGATAAATGATTATTTGAGAACCACAATAAGTTTCTACATGCAAAATAGAATGTGCTGGTTTGAGATGTTCTCAAGTTAAACGTTGAATTATTGAAACTGATTTAAACAATACTTTAAAAAACAGGAGCTGTGTAGTCCTGCATGGCCTTCTGTTTGTTTACATAAACCTGAGATTATAAGAGATTAACTCTGTGTTTTACAGAGGATGGTCCAAAGCTAATTTAGATAAAATAAGGAAGCATTTAACCTCATTTGCTCTTCGTCCGGAGAATTTGACTCCTATCACGGCTGCAGATCAAACTTTCATTTAACACAGTTTGGAACATTTTCATAAACCAAACCATTCTGTTCTACCACACCCTGTAATTTCACTTGCATGACTTTGCTTGAATGTACGGCAATCAGATGTCCCTCTGGAACACAATCAGATGTCAAGTCGCTTCAGCTGACTCCTTTAGTCCAAGTCTAATTTACTGAGAAAGCCTCATATAAAACACAACTACCGTAACCTAATTATGCTTCACAAATAACAAATAAAAGACAGAAAGCAAATATTCCCCACATGTAGTTCATTTAGTGGATTATTAAATAAAATTTAGTATTTTTTCATACCAGGTCAGACTGCAGATTTCTGACAAGTTTTTTGGCACTACCAGAGCTCCATACAATGTCTTATTGACGAAGGTTCCTGGTCACTGACGTCTGCCCTGCAGCCCAGGGGCATAAACATGAACTCTGATGCTTTTTATCAGCCTTCACGCCCAAATGAGTGCAGGAAACCCATTAAAGCAAACCCAAGATTTGGAGAATTACAGTCTGGTAAACGCTGAGGAAAGACCTCACACTTTCCTGGAGGAGCAGAAACCACTGAGGGGGAAACATTGACTGTGAGCGATGTCAAATAGAGAGATAAATAACGAGGAAGAAGATTCACCCTCTTCATTGCATTCCTGCTGCTGGCATCGCTGCCACCTCAGCCAGATGCTGGATCAGCAGTCACAGAGTCAGAGGCTCAAATTATCTGCTCCATTTGCAGACGATGATTCAGACTGCAGAGAGACGCAGCAGAAGAGCAGCTAATAAGCTCCTTGCTGAATAAAAAGCAAGAACTTTCAGCTTGCAGTGCTTTGGGAACACTTTATAATTACACATCAAAGCACTCACAGCTGATTGTTCTGAAATTGCGCTGAGGATTTAAATGCGACGCCTCCTTCACTTTACAAAACGATGTTCGCTAACATGCTGACAGGAAAGGATGCCAGAAGCCTTCAGGGCCAAACTGATGAAGCTTTGGAGACAGGGCTGACTCACTGACACAGACTGAGAAAAGAGCGCCCCCTTTTGGCCAATAAACGCTAGTAAAACTCACCTTATGATGGTCTTCTTCTTCTGCTTCCACATCCTGCACTGGTTTGAGGAAGAAGCGATAAAAACAGAAAGTCTCCTCATTTAGCAGCTGCAGAAATCTGAAAATGCAAATAAATAAATAAATAAAGGTATTAACTGTTGGAAAATTATCAAACATTTCTGTACATCAAATGGAGCAAAGAAAAAAGTAACAGAATTTTGCTCCAGTTTAACTCTGTATAAACTTCATTCACTGCCAAGCAACTCTGGTTACTCGTGAGCTTTACATTTAATTTAGGATTCTTTAAATTTAAGCAAAATAAAAATTATTCATTAATCTAAGGGCAAAATCTCAGATATTCTCCAGAAAAAAACAAGAACATTTCTGAGCTCCCAAAGTCGAAAATTTGGGAGCTCAAATCAAAATTTGAAATCAAATTTTGATTTTATTTCAAAACTCAAAATTTTGAAATCAAATTCTAGCAAATACTTGGAAATTTTTCAGTTTCAAAACTCGAATTGCTTTTTTTTTCTAGAAAATTTCTGAGATTAATCTCAAAATTACTTAGTTTTATTTTCTCGCAAAATTTAGACATTTCAAACTCAGGCATTTCCAAGTTTTTTTCTAGGTATTTTTTATTTTACATTAATATCAAAAGTTCTGAGTTTTTAACCAAAATTCTGATATATTTACACTGGCCCGGTAGAACTTTTATACTTTAGCTATAAACTGATTCATTCACAACAAAGGGGTAAAAAGGAGGCAAACCTGCAGATGAATCTTAAGGCAAGTCAAACTCACCGTTTGCTTATGAAATATGAGAAAATCAAAAATAAATCATCAAGGATATCAGATGGAAATCTTTGGATGTCCAGTCTGGTTCATCCTTGTTTTGAAGTTCATTAATCTGTTCAGTGTTCTCGCGAGAATTTGCGATAGGCGGTTGAAACTTCTCGTCGAAGTGACGTTTGATTCGCGAGGCGCCATCTTGTGGCTAACGGCGCCTTGTAAATGCAGGTGAGTTTGTTTTTTACGACTCCTGCAGTTGATAGCGGCGTTAGCTTGAAACAAGTGACCATTCGAGACTCTTATTTTGAAGTAACCCCCCCCCCCCAAAAAAAACCTTAGAAAGGAATACTTTGTGCTCTGCTGGGTTGTAATGACAAAATTTGTTCTTATTTCCCCGACAAGCTAGCTAGTACTGCTAACAAAAACCACCAAAAAAACAACAATATTGGCTTGCCTTATAAATTTTTTTGTTTAAATATGTTTAAAAACAACGTGTTTTATTAATTTCTTAATAAGAATGGGATATGGGAACTAAATGATTTGTGTGCCTCAGTCTACTTTTGCAATATTCTTTGATAATCCCAAAGGGACATTGAATGTTGTTGTAGCTCATTAATTCAAATTATTGAACATAGTGAGGGCAGTTGGCAGGAAAGACCTCCTGCAGCAGTCTGTACTACAGTGAATCGAAGAAGCCATCACTGGCATCAACTTCCTCTGCTGGTGGGTCACGATCAACTCACCTCTTTTCTTGTTCATCTTCAGAATTTAATCATAATCCAAAACAAGTTGAAAGGAAGGACCATCATGCTTTTTTTTAATCATCAGGAAAAAAGATTTTATTCAGGCAAGAAACTATAATTAACATGAAGCAGTCACAGTTCACTGGGCTCCGGCTTTAGGTGGAACCCACTCGTGGATCTTCTTGCGGGTGGTGGAGTACGGCACGTACTGCTGCGAGGAGCCACTCACATTGAACTGGTGAACCTCGGCCAGGAACTTCTTTGGCTCTGGAGGGTGTGTGGTGGGTGGGTTTTCTGTCATACAGTGCAGCCAGCGATGCCTGAACGATGAAGACGAGGAGCTTTGGTTACATTTAAAGTTGTGCAACCATATTCAAATTAACCAGCATTTAATTGAAATGGCAGAGAACACTATCACTGGATTAATTTTGAGGTTTAAATTCTTCCAACAATTGTTAAAACAGTTCATAAATTAAAATCGAGGAGGATACCATTCAGCTGGCACCATGCTACCATCCACCTCCCAGAATGTTCTCTTTCCGTTCATCTCTGTGGTGTAGACCACCCAACGGTGACGCCCTGAACACACAAATAACACATCAGAAAAAGCTGTTTCTTTAATTGTCCCAAAAGACTTATGATTTAAAATCTGGAATGAAGACAGAAAAAAACATACTTGCTTGTACCAAAAATACGATTGGATATTGGCCTTATTTAGTTTGTGTGGTAATTTCTTAATTTTAGGCTTACAACAAACAACATAAAGTTGGGAAGCATCAATTGTGTAAATCTAAAATGGGGTAGACTACAAAATAGTCATTTTAAACAGATGACGTGACCAAAAGATTGAAACATTCAGCAAATGTTTAAAAAATGTTTTGTCAGAAATGGGTAAAGTGGCTAACTCAACTGTTTTAAACTAGCAAACATTAAATACCGTAGCATTGTTCCAATCTTGACTTCAGTTACCCGTTTATACAGTACATAAAGTCAACTGGCTTTTATAAGCCATTTAAGAAACAGAATTTAAAAATATAATCTTCTTTTAGTAAGTGCAGTGCTTTTTTTCTTGTTTTTTTGCCACACTTAAATGTTGAAAGACAAACTAATTTCAAGATCCGACAAAGATAATTTGAATAAACTTAGAAAGCAGTTTTCAAATGATCTTATTTGTTAACAGTTAAAAACTGATTATAAAAAAAAAAACACCCCTTGAATGTAATTAATTATTGGCAATTAACAAGACTCATCTTTTGATCAACTCTACAGTTAACTCAATTAGCATCTCTAGTAAACTTGAGATTTATTCTGGTTGAGAGCAAAATTCTGAATTTTAAAATAATTTAGCCTATTTCATCTAGTCAGAAAAGTTCTACTTAATCTACGCGACTAAAGAAAATTATGAGACACATAAACTTACCAAAGAAGTAGTGCTTCTTGTCTTCATAGTATTTGTTTCCGTATTTATCAATGCCAATAAGAGTGCCTGTTTTGATATCGTTCACTCTGCAAACACAAGCAAAACATTGATTTCCACTACCTCTTGATATATTTTAACAAATAATGTTCTAATGTAAAACTAGACACTTGTGAGTTTAAAAACGGGCATTCCAAATATTTAACTTCATTTAAATTTAATTATGAGTCCTTTTTTTATGGCAAATATACAGTTTGTTGTCAACATGCTAAGTAGTTAGCTTCTCAGAGTCATAGCTTTAAGCAGGAATTTCAGTCCGTTTCTTAAGTTTCTGTGTCATATTTAAATACAAGGTGATATTTGGTAATATTGTTGATTAAACTGACCTGAAAAACTGCGTGAGCAAACCCCGAACTCCTCCATGACCTCGTAGCTGTCCCAAAGCCCTTCGGACCAGGTTAGCATATTCCGCCATGTTTAGACGGAAGTGCAACGGAAACGTCCCGACGGAACCAAGAAGAAAAAAAGTTCCGCACTTAGGGATTTGTTTTCTTAAATATAATTATATTTTTAACCTTCAGCTTTATCTCATAATCAGTTACCTAAGTTATATTTTTCCTTTTATTTAATTTGTTGCTGTAACAGATTGTTAATTATATGTGTTTGATTACAGCACAGTATTAATATAGACTAAAACGGACACAATTTTATTTTACCCATTTCTGTATACATTTATTTAACTGTTTATTTTACTTTGTAGTCCTCAAGACCTTAAGACCAATATAGTCAAAGTTTGTGATTTTTTAAATATAATTTTTTATTAAATATCTTATGGTATGATTTACAAAAGAATGGAAGCATAAATATTGAAGCTAAAATAAAAACCTGAAAAAAACAAAAAACAAAAACGAGAATAAGACTACAGTAATTTAGAAGACATGATAAACAAGCTAAGTAAAATATAATAGCAGAAATTAAAAGAAAAAAGTTAGTTTGCACACTTCTCTCTGAAGTCCTAGTTTGGTCACTACTTACCTCAGATTGACACCCATCATCCTGTTAACTAACAAAGAAACAAATTAAAACAAGTACAATCAATGTATTCATACACACTTTATTAAAAACTGTTGCCTGACAGTTTAGAAATGCTGCTCATAAGAGACAAACTGTTTACAAAATGTTAAAGTACAGTCACAGAGGAACACTTAAGAACTTGATTCTCACAACAGGCTGCAGCAGATTTATTTATCTTTTAACTAAACAACTAAATTTTATTGACTCGACACAAACTAAACAGAACTAAAGATCCATTTAACAAAATAAAAAGAAGATGTAGGGATTTTTCATCACATGTCATCAGAAATCTGTTCTAAAAAGTCATGAATTGTTTTTAAACTACAAACTGGTGGGTGACCTGGCAAGACATGAAGCAAACATAAAAATGGATGCCAAATAAATCTGAAAAACAATGCATTTTTAATATTTTAAAAACAGGAGGGAAAAGCCACAGTGTCTGTAAAATGAAATACTCACTTCTTAAAGTCTTTGCATCTGAGCATTCATTTAAAAGAAACATAGTTCACGCATTCTTCCCACAGTGTTTCCGTGCAAAAATAGGATAAAAAAAGGATTTTGATCCTCTTCTAAAAAACTCTGAATCTGAAAATAAGTGGCAGCCTGCGCTTTTCAGACAATAAATGTTCCTAGTTTATAAATATTAGCTCTCGGTCTTTAAAACAAAACAGAAGAAAAAGGTCAGCATTGCTCGTTTATGTCCTTATACACAGTAAAAAAAATTAAAACGTTCTGGTTTGGCTAAACAGGAGAAACAAGAAAAATATCACCATCAAAAATGTGATATTTCCAGTTTTATCCAGGATTATTAAACATTTCTGTTTATGTTAAACTCTTAGGCACTAAGATGAACATAGATGTTTTGTGTTAAAGCTGGAGTTTAACAGTAAAATCCCAACTTGTTCCTTAAAATCTGCATACATTATCCAGGCAAAATGGCTTCATGTAACTACTGTGCAGCAAACGGGGGATAAACATATATCACAACCTGCCTATTGAAAAACAACAGCTTCGCACCCAGATGTGTATTTGGATCTAATGTCCAATGGAGCGCCATGTCTAGAACGGCCACCAGAGGGCAAACTTCTGCCTGCTGAACTACAGGTGGAAGAAAAGTTCATTTCCAAAACCAACCAGGTCTCTAAATATTGATTCGGAGTAAAAGAGTGTAGAGAAACAAACATTCTGCTGGGTTTGCATCTTCCATCTAAATGTAAACAGTTTTCATTGAGATAAATGGAGATTTTTACAAGCTGCAGTTGATATTTAATGATTAGCTCTATGATAAACCACAATTTACCAGGAAACCACCTCAAAATTCAGTTTCTACAAAAATCTGACTCAAAGATCAAACAAATAAACTGTTTTTAAAAGAGAAAAGTCAGTCCATTGATACATTTATCCATGTTCCTGTACAGTCTGCACTCTGTACTTAGTTGGGGCTCCTTTTGCGTAAATTACTTCAATATAAAGTGGCGGTCGGCAATCAACTTGATTCTTCTGACATTGTCTAGAATAAACTTTGCTTCACAGTCCTATCAAGTGTATTCAAAAAGTGCATGTTTGTATGACACTTTTTTCTTCCACTTAACTTTCCTCTGAATAGCCACAATCTTCAGCAATAACCTTTTTCCTTTAATAGGGTATGTCTGTAAGATCCTCTGAACAAATCGTTTCTGTATATAAAATATTTTTTATTGATCAGTACTGATATCCTGATTTTAGTTTTTCATTAGCTGTAATCCATAGCAGCAAAGATTAACAGAATTATTTATCGGTGTGTAATTAAGATTCACTTTGAATTAAATCACTAAAATAAATGAACTATTCCATTATGTTCTAATTTTTTAGAGAAAAAATGTAACTTCTCTTTCTGTTCTCTTCTAATTCATTATAAACCTTTACAACTATTTTGCTCTCAGGTAAGATAAGTAAAACTTTTTTAAAGCTGCAAATGTTACTTTTGAATAAAGAGATTTCAGTTTTTAGGAAATTTCTTATTAAACAACAGCATTTTATTTATATCTCTAAAACCATAAATGTAAAAGAGGATGGATATATTTTTTAAAAAGCACGCCGATTCCCATCTAATGACAAGGAAAACGGATCCAAAACATATTTCTGGTGCTTTTAGTGAAAATTCAGTGCAAAAATTACAGGAAAACTTTACAAAACAATTGAAAACTTCCATTTACTATTATATTTTTCTAACAGCGTGACATTTCCTTTTTCTGTGTAACTATTTGTGTTGCATTTGTTGCTGATTCCTGGCCAGCACTCCCTTTAAAAAGAGGTTTTTAATTTCAGTGTGTTTTTAATTCTGGTAAAACAAACATTAAATAGAAATAAAAAACATTTAAAAACAGGACCTGTTTTCTTTTTTAACCAAAGTTATTAAGAGCCATTGTGCTGCAGGCTGCAGACTGTTATAGGTGATCTTGGATATTTTACTTTTTCTACTTTTTAATATATTTTTGTCATTTTAGCTGCCTTTGCTATTACTGACCGTTTCCTATTTTGTGTCCAGTTTGTCTCAGTTTTCTACATGGTCTCAGTTGGATGACCTTTCACCCTTGCACCGCCTGTTTTAACCTAATCGCCATCTGGGTGCTCAGCTTTGTTTTTGTCAGTGAGTGCTTGTCATGATTCCTTCATCTGAAAGCATTTTGAAATTCATTCCCAGACGTTAGACTTCTGAAGATTTCTCCGCACTTTGGTTAAACTTCCTCACACGTGCTTCTGGACTTCACTGTTGACCCGCAGCCGCAACCGGCTCCGAACCCGAGTCCGCACGGCCAAGCGTCAGAGGCTGCTGGCATTTTGTTTGAAAGGTTTCCGTGTGCGGTTTGTGATCCATCCGGATGGATCCGAGTATCTACTGCTCCAGAATCATCGCCTCTTGGAAGGCTTCGATCCATCTAAACGTGGAAGCACAAAAAGTCTTTTTTTAAATTGACTGACATTTTTTCTGCAGCATTTCTTAAATGTGTTTTTACTGAAAAAAAAAAAAAAAAAGTGGTCATGATTGGCTTCTTAATCATCAGTTATAGATCTGAGTTACTTACAGCTCGTCTGGTCGCCATTTGCATGATTTATTGTTTTTCAATTACAAAATTCTTCAGTTTGGTGCCTTTGGTCTCAACTTGTCCTTTTTTTGAAGAATAATTTTACACAGAAACTTCACGATTGATTTTATTTGTTGTTTCTGTTGTTTTGTTTATTTATTTTGCATATTTAAAATGTCTTCTAGTTCCTGCTAGAAGTTAAAGTTTGTCAATCTTTGAGGGGGTGAACTTGCATTATTATGCAATTACAATTAAATTACTTGACGGTGGCTGTGTGGCAGAGTTGTCGTCTTGCAATCGGAAGGTTGTAGGTTCGATTCCAGCTTCCTCCTTCCACATGTCGATGTGCCTCTGGGCAAGGCACTTAACCCCAAATTGCCTACCGGTCTGCGTATCGGTGTGTGAGTGTGAATGGGTGGATGTGACTCTAGTGTAAAGTGCTTTGAGTGGTCAAAATGACTGGAAAAGCGCTGTATAAGTTCAGTCCATTTACCATTTGAAAATAGGTTCAAAATATCAATATCGTCATTTGTCAAAAATTTATTGATGAATTAATTTCTCCGTAAACTTGATTACAATCAGTCCACCAACCCTACAGTTGATGTAGCAGCTTCAAAAAGTTCTCACACTGCTGTTGAAATGTTGGGTTTTTCTGATGTAAAAACAAGAAACTAAGGTAAATTGGTTTACAGCATCCTTCACATATAATGTCACATTCTTCCTGTGCAACTGAAAAACAAGGAAAAAAATCTACATTTCTAAATCAATATTAAGGAATTATCTTTGCTGAATTGTGACTTGTAAATTAGTTTCACCTTATTTCAAGTGAAGTCAGCGGTTTACACAAAAACTACACCAGAAGTAGTTGGTAGGATTTTGTATCTTTTGAGTGTAAGTTAAAGCATTTTGTGAAAGGAGGCGAAAACCTACTCTAGACCAAAATTTAGAGTTTTTATTTCTCTAAACTTTTTTAAGGTTACTAAATAAGTTCCTATATGAATTTGTGTTATTTGGGCACCTCTGCGCTGTGGGAATGTCGTCAGCCTTGAAGATGTAGAACAGCGTGTTTTTGTGATACAGCTTGAACTGCAGCTTCTGAGCCGGCCCGTTTTTCTCCTCCCTCAGGAAGAATCCCAGCAGCGGTTGGCTCTCCAGCGCCGCCACGTCCTGCACCAAAACACACCGGGACCAATTTAGAGGAAGCCGAGACGCGACGCGCCACGGCCGGGGGAACAGCGGCGGCGTACCTCGCTGGCAGCGTAGGTGTACAGAACTTTGTTCTTTATGACGAACCACAGCCTCTTCCACTGTTTCTTGTTGCCTTTGGATCGGTGCAAGTAGCCGCTCATGGAGGAGTTTTCAGTGTTGGCGGACACCTGGTTGCCATGGAGATAAGTCAGACCGTAGGTCATTGAATATATTGACTGAGAAGACGCTACGTTTGTTGTTGGAGGTGTTGTACCTCCTTTAGCGCAGCTGGAATCTTCTTCTGTTTTCTAGTGAAGGAAAACGCTCCAGATTTAATGGGAGATGTTGATGACGAAGCGCAGCGGTCGCCTAAAACGGATCACATTAGACGATAAACTTAATTATTTTTTCCTCAGAAATCTAATTTGTGTTATTTTTGGAAGTGGTCCTAATCCTCTTCCGTACTCTTAGTAATAGCTAATAATGTAAATATTTATTTTATAGTCCAAATTTGAAATTCTGACCACTATTTTCAACTCTTATTTTAATTTATATAGCACCATAAAGACGTCACATGAAGGTAACTTACTGATTGCATGCATTTACTCTGCATAGCCACATAAAAAAATCCCCTCTCTTTTCTCTAACTGCTGATTATTGTGGAAACACTGACTGTTTTCCTGAAGCTTGGCGAAGCAGTGGTCGCACACGCGAGCCGGTTGGTTCTTCAAGTACTCCAGGTAGTACTTATTGGTGGAGCAGGCCTGACACACCACCTGGTGGCGAGATAAGGAAATGCGCATTAGGGCTGGGTCGCTTCATTTCGTTAAAAGGTGGATCCTAAATGTGGTGCGGACCTTTCCGCAGGCCCGGCAGTGATGCCTCCTCCATGTCAGGGTGAACTCGCAGGTGCAGATCATGCACATGGTGGCCCTCAGGTCTGGGATCCAAATTGGAGCTTTTGAACCCAACGGGGCGCCGCTGTCGACGACGCATTCTGCCTGCATGGACAGACACTGAGCAAATATTACAGAAGTAAACCAGGATCAAAAACATACTTTTGTGACACCTGTTGCTGGTGCACTTTTTTTTAGCTCTACTTTTTTTCTTCCACTAAATTTTCAGTGAAATATAAAAAAATAAAATAAAATAATAGAAAAAAGAAACTAAAATCACCCAAAATGCGCCTACTCAACAATAAACTAATCATGACCTATTCTGATAAAGCAAGTAATAAATATTTTTTGTACAAATTTGTGTAATGAATCTATTGAATGAGTCACTTTTCAGTTATACAGCTGTCACATCTCAACGCTGCCCCACATAGATTTATCATTACCTCTTCCTGACTGCGACTGGATATGAAGGTTATCTTCTTCTTCGTGTAATCTTCGATGGCCTTCCCGATGGCCTCCAGCCACTCGTCTCTCTCTTTCGCCGAGCTGCAAACACAAACGCATCAGAGCTCAGAGACACAGCGGCGCTCGGCGGGGGCAGCGTCGCTCTGAAGCCAGGCGCCGACCTGGCAGACAGGATGAAGGATCGCTCAACGCTTTCGATGTTCAGCTCGTTCTGATAGGCCTCCTGGCTCGGCTTGCTGACCTGGAAACGCAGAAAAGAAACTAAGAAAATCAGCAAAGATGTCGAGATTTTCTGAACTCACAGTGGCCATAACTAACCATGGTTTGGGTTTAAAAACAGATGAAAATCATGTTTTGCCATAAATAAAACAGCAAAATAATCATAAACGGTAATCATAACGGCGTCTCAAACCTTCATTCCAGCCAGCGACAGAACACTGTTGAGTTTATACTGGGCAGACTGGACCGGAGTGGTGTACATTAGTGCATCATTAAACTGGAAAATTAAAAGAAACAACTCAGAAATAAGTTATATTGAAAAAGAAGAAACCTAATATGAGACATAACCTCTTTTTTAATGCTTTTTCAATTGTTTTTAATCTAAAGGTGCCATTAATTCAATAAAAATAGAAATAACTCAATATTTTATCTTAGTTCCTTTTCACATAGTAAAATTCAAGCACTTTTTACACATTTTCTAGGCAATTTTTTAATCTTTAGAGATTAAAAACAATATAAATGAACTAAAAAAGACAGTTTAAATTCACAATTATATAATTTATTACTGATATACTAAAATATAACTAAATGTTTAGAAATGTCTCTCACACACTATGAGCTGACTGCTCCAAGAACAAAATATTATTCTAACCAAAAAAAAAGAAAAACTATTTCAGAACTATTTAGTGTATAAAATACAGGACAATATTTATTTCAGCTACACATAAATAACTCGTTGAGAAATTAGGAATAAATATTCAATAAATTGAAACCATCGGAAGAAATGACGATCCTGTTAAAATATACAAGAAAATGTTCTCACTACATTTTCTGACATTTAGCAGATGAGATTAATTTTGATGATCCTAATTAATCTAAAATAATTTAATCTGATTGAACCTCTGAGAGTGAGAAAAAAAAAAAAGCCTTTTTTTTAGGTGTATGAAAATATCTGGCTGCATTTTTCAAATGATCAAATTAGATTTTACTTTGAAAAACTTCATATAAAAATCCTGAGTCAAACTTAATGAATGACTTGATTTTCTCCACTGAAGTCGATGACCAATCAGATTACAGAATGCTGCAGCGGAAATCTTGTTGCTCACCAGAAAAAACATTCTCGGCTGCATGACTTTCCTGGACAGCTTCATGAGCGTCCCCTCCTTCAGGAACACCTGGAAGCGGAGGACATGTTCAAAACACAGTCCTGTGTTGCTTGGCTTTATCCTGACCCTGTGACGGGTTGTTCAGGACTGTTTGGGTTCTGGACGTACCCTGCCTGGCTGGACGATCTCATGCTGGCCGTTAAGGCTGTACTGAATCTGCATCAGCTTCTGAAAATTATCCTGCAGGACAGAGGAGAAGAGGCGAGGCGTGATGCTGCAAAACAAACGGCGTTTACTGGGAATAAAAGTCTCACCCCTTGTTTCATGATGTCATTCGCATGATTGGCTACTTCCTTTACAACGCTAAGTGCAGCTGCATGGAGAGGAAATATAAAACATCAGTGAAAGGCGCGTTTTCAGTCTCAATGCCAGACAGAGATTTTCATCTAACTTTGTGTGTCTTTATAGTCCTCAGAGTCTTCAGGGAGGTTCTTCAGATAATCTGCAAAAGAGTAAAAAAGGCTTTAAATGCAGATTATTTTACACAAAACTCTGAGGTTAAAGTTCAGTCATTTACTTACTGTTAACACTTCATTCTTCTTTTTATTTTTTACTACAGAATAAATTTATTCTGTCATAATTTATGTTAGTTAGCCATCTGAATTTTTTTCTTGGTCCCATTGTATAATTTTTTTTACCACTGACAATAAATCTCGTAACCAAACTAACCAATTTATTTTGTCCCTATTCAAGAATGTTACAATAGTTTAAATAACAGTCTTTGCATGTTTTGATCTTAAGATATCCCTCCATTGTTCCAGGATAGTTTTGCAAATGTCCACAAGGTGGCGATATGCTACAGAAATATCCACTACTACAGCCAGGACCATAAACGCTGGTTTCACTGCAAGCTTCATTCTCGTGCTGCCAATAAAGCGTAGATCTAATAAACTGGTGACCTACAGTGTTCAGAGGAAGAGGAGGAAGAGGCATCTGTACCTGTGAGCAGCAGCTGGTACTGAGGGATCCTCTGCACTGGTTTCAGAAGATAGTGTTTCAGAGCCAAGCTGGCGCATCGCGGACTCATCTGAAACAAAAACAATTCAAGGCTGCAGCCGTCAACACAAACACAACAAACCTTACAAATTATTTAAACTTGTGTTGCTGTGATGATGCAGCAACAGCACCAGAAACTATATTTGCACTGGAAGCCAGAGGCAGGAGCCTTAACTATTAACTAAGCCTTAAAATAAATTCATCTTTTATTGCTACAGCATGATCTTACACAGGAAAATATATACATAAAATGTTAACCAACTTAGCTTTGGAGCAATTTTTAATCTCACTGCTGCTTATTTAAAAAATATTTAAATCTATGACATTTTACAAGTTTGGAGCATAAAGGTGGAAAAATATTCCAGGAAAATATCAATAACATCAATATTGTGGAGACTTTGAAACAGTTATAGTTTGTTCAATATATGAGATAGAAAGAAGGTTAATGTTGGAGGAATAAAAAAAGATTAAAAACCTTTTAATTTATGTAATATATTACAGGGAAATTCACCAAATGAAATATTTAATACTTTTAGTAAAAGTTGATTAAGAAAATAAAATAATCAATACTACATGTATAAAAAAAGTCATTTTGAGCCAAGCTACGTACCAGTAGGTGGCAGTAATGCTTAAACATTTCTTGTCAACCACCAATAAAAAACAAAAAGAAGAAAAAGAAGGCAGCGGCCATTTGTCTTCTAATAATACAATCTATGTAGTTTCTACATAAATGTACAAACTTCACCCAGCAAAGTGGTAATAAATTTGCATTGACACAATAGATGAAAAAAGCTACCTAGCTAGCTAGTTAGCGGTAGCTTCAACCGCTAACTTGCGATTTAAGTTTTGAGTTAGTTAATCATTTTTACTGAACACAATGAAGACGTGCGACTCTGCAGGGGTGGAAATGGGAATGGAGGAAAGCTGGTTTTTTTCTGGTTAACCATTTCTTTGTGATTTTGCTTTCTGTTTTGGATTATTATCTTACTGATTACCTGTTTTCTAACAGATATATAAGCCTAACCATAACCCTAAAGCTACAGGTAAAATCCTTAGTGGAGATTATACCTCTTCAATCAACAGAGAAAAAACATGAAATGACCCCAAATGTACCTCAAATTCCCTGACGACAGCTGCGAATGCAGGGTTCTTCCTGCACTGCTCGTCCAGCAGGGCTACATTGTTGTCAAACTGGCGGATGTAGGTGGAATACATCTTCAGATAGGGACCTTTCTGGACAAAAATGTCCGATAATCTCTGGTGGTCGCTCCTGTTAAGCAACGCAAAGAGGCTGTAATGAGTTATTATTGGAACTAGTTTCACTTTCCAAAAATAAAACAGATTCTGCTATCTAATACATAATAAACTAAAATATACAGAAAATAGTAAGCAGTGATGTAAAAAAAAAACAGTTTGTGCATATCAGAGGTGCGTAGAGTACTCAAAAAATTGTACTCATGTAAAAGTAGAAAGTAGCAATCCAAGAAATTATATAATTTGAGTGTTCAGAGTGGGAGCGCACCAGTGTGCCACCCTGTCCTCCAGCTCTCGCAGCAGGTCTTTGTTCAGCTGGTACAGCTGCGGCAGGTAGTACAGAATCTGACTCAGGATCCGCTCGTCCACCACTGGCTTCCCGTTCTGACGCGTTGCCTTAGCAACAGCATCCCGAAAGTCCTGAGGAGACAAACCGGGTCAAATCAGAGACCTTAACACACCCAGGACTTGTGCTGCAGCTGAACAGGAACATCCCCCCTTCCCCCTCCTCCCACACACATTTTATGACACGGTCAAGTCAGCGTTTTGAGTTTGCACGGCAAACCGACGCACACATGCACCTGGAAGGAAGGGAAGGGAACCCGAGCACGGACCCGACATCCGCTCTACTCAGCCTGCCAGCTCACTAAGAAAACAAACCCAAATCAAAACAGGGTCTAACAGATTCGGAAACATAAGCACGTAGTACAGAGAATTATGATAGGTATGTGTGTGTGGAGGTCACGGCTTGCAGCCGGAGGAAGCAGCTGCTGCAGAGCCAGAAGAATGTGATCTGACCTCTTTTCTTGGACACTGCTGGTCCTTCCCCCTGGAGAGTTTTCTACTAATCGTGCTGCGGTTTCACTAAAGCTACCAAACAGGTGGACTCTCCAGCCACATTACAGGAGATCTGTTACCTCATTTTACTTCTGTCTGTATCCTCAAATGAACAGAGGCAAACTTTCATCTTTACCATTTGACCAGTTCCATCACTCAGCTCATATAAATCTTGTGTTTGGGTGATTCTCAAGTCGAACTGCATATATTAAAGGGAATCTATTATACACAATTTAGATTCTGTACGTTTTTGAACTTCCATTTGTTTTAAGACACGCTAAAGTGCTTAAAAGAAAACACCCAGTTGTTTTTTGGCAACAATATTTTTGGTGTTTGGAAAACCTTCCAAAGGCACTGCCCCGTTGTCTAACAACCCCAGCGTAGCCCACCCCGTTACCTAGCAACCCAGCAGAGTGTCAGCACATTTAGTCAGCAGTTTTTTCCCCATCCAAAAGCTGCCTGCTGAATTTCTGTTGGCTGTGCAGGAGCCTCCACTTCTGCTTTTCAAAGATGTACAGTTGTATGATTGCACATCTACACGTAAGAGTAAACGCTGAGTTTGGGGGCGTGGCCCCAAACTCAGCTTATTTGGAAGGTCAACATTGGAAGAACTCAGTAGAATAAAGAATGATTTTGTGAAAAAAAAAATTTAATGAACATGTTTTAATTAGCCCACTGATCTGTTTAACCTGTTCAAGGAAGCATAATGGTCACCTTTAATATTCTCATGAAAAAAACAATATTGGTTTAATGCAGAATAAGTAAATTAAAATCTCCACTTTATATAAATTAAAGGTGCAACATGAATCTAAACATTGGATGAGAGGTCAGTAAATGAATAATCTTGCATTCAGTTCATTCTGAGATAAAAACATCCTTATTTAACAAACCAAAGCTGCTGGGATCAGTAGGCTTCATGGACATGTATAGGTAAAAGTCATCTGCAAAGAAATGCATTATTCACTACTATCAGCAGTAAGCTAGCCAAGAAGAAAAATGTAATTGTATTAAAAAATGCAAACATCTAAAAAAAATTTTATATATAAGCAATTCTAACCCTAGTGGGGGCACAAGTAAAGCCTGGTGGCCCGCCAGGCTTATAATACACTGGGAGAAAGCCTAACATTAATAAAAAATCTTTTTCTGTGCCCCAGAAAAAAGTCTTACCCAAAAGATTATTACAGCAAATCAATGCAAATCTGTCTTGAAGTGAAGCAACTCTTTAAACGATTGAACTTCACAAAAACAAACAAAACTGCAAATGTTTTTCTTTAATTTATCATCCATACGCTAAGCTAACAATAGATGCTAATCCAAACACCAACATCCACCCATCTTATGGGATGTTAATCGTCTCTTTCTTGCTTTTCTTTCATTCAAACAAACACACTCCCTTTACTGAGTTCCAGTCAAAGAAAAGTTCAAAGCAGCTCTTTCCTCATTGTGGTTTGGTATTCACCTGCCTACAGCTGCCCCAGTGAAACCAGTAAAACCCTGAAACACAGCCCACATCAAGAGAAAACGCTTTGATCGCCACTCAAACAGTAATCACAGACGCCGCTGTTTGTCCTCTGGCTGCTCGAGCAAAGGAATAAAAGCAACACTTACTATGTGAAGAAGCTTTAGGACGTCCACAAACCTGAAAAAGTGGAAATAAATGATTTTAGCAAACTTTCAGATACCAGCTGCAAGTCCTGCATCAACAAAACACTCACACTTTCTCTGAGCTCATGATTTCCTGGGCGATGTGCACCACTTTCTTCCTCTTCATCTCATCCTCCTGCTGAAAAGTGACAAACAGTAAGAAGATCACTTAGAAAAGGTCAAAACCACGCAGCATTTACTCACAGACTCACTGCAGATCACCATGATGATCTCTGGGAGTTTAAAACCAAAAAAAAACAACGGCCTCCTCTCTCTCTTTCTTTCTGCTGCTGGATGGGAACGGGGCTGTCGCTGCGTCACTCGATTTGGACGCCGGCCTTGGCCTCTGCCTGCCTGCTCCTATCTGAGGCTGTATTTGTGGAGCATTGAGGGGCTTCAGACTCAGGTGTTGACAGTATCATGCAGAGGGTCATTCAGGACGCATAAAGGAAGGGAATAAAAAACTGTTTCACGCAGAGAGGGAGCTATTCCTGAACCCGCAGCGCCTTCTGTGTTTGCTCACCATCCCCCTTTCAACACATACTCATCCACTTCTAAAAGGCCGTCACAGGGAGCAAACATGCTTGGCAGCATGCGTGCGCTGAGTGTTAAGTCTCCAGTACTGATTAGAGATGTTCACTGTGACCTAGAAATGTTGAACAAGAGCTAATGATGAAGGAAGTTGGTTCAATAGAGGTGCAAATATCGATATCAGTATCGGATCGATACTTTAGTTTCAGATTCTGATTCAACTCAAAGCTACCGCCAAAAAGATTTTGTTTTGATTTGCTCTCTTTCATTATTTTTTGTACAGAACACAAATTTGTTCTGCTTTTCTATTGTTTTTGTTTGTCGCATTGATCATTCCCCCCCATTATGTCGCAATGTTTTCTTTTGGTTATTGCGAGCTAAAGTTACTTTCAAAATGTTGGTCAAAATTGTGATTTTTTTAATAATCTGGTCTTACAAAAAGTTGAAGTTGCTGTACATAACCTTCTCACACAACAAAAACATAAAATCTTACCAATTAATTTTGGTCTAGTTTCTAGTAGGGCTGGAGGACATGAGGAAACTCTTAATATATATTTTAGCTATATCACAGTACATGATCTATATCACAATACATGATCTATGTCACGATATTCTGAAATGAGCTCTAATGTTATTTTAAACTATAGACCCCTTGCAGCATGATGTCACCCATGCAAGCCTTGCTAGACTTAAATGCAAGCTCATATAAAAAGGATTGCAGTGTTTTGCTATGACTAGATAACAAGGTGACAAAGTAGGTCAGTTGTACTTGAGTTTGACAAACTTAAACAGATGTGCTGTGGAATAAGGTGTTTTTTGGTTCAGCTTAAAAATAAAGAGGCGACCAACACACAAACTGACAGATCAGCAGTCCAGCAGGTGTTTAAATTAGCTAATTAGCTACCCCTAATTAGCGTGGTTAATAGTATCGGTGGCTAATCTACCACAGCGATCATTAATGAATAAAAGCTAAATTCACATGAAGCCTAAAAACCCCAAACTGTAACGAACCGATTGTTCTGTTCTGGGGTAATGTTTGAGTGTTTTTGGTGCTGAATCTCAATACGTAAAGTTGCGTTGTTAAGGGTTGCTATGGCAACGAGTCTGCGCTTGTCGTAAAGCTGACAGGAGAACGAGAGAAAAAAAAACAGAATGAGCGGTTTTGAGTTATTTTCTCATTGCATATCACTGAACGAATCATACCTACATCCCCAGGTGTCTCTATATCCGACATGTGAAAGAACAGCCTGATTAGGCGGTGAAATAAATTTGTGATACAACCTTTCGTCGCAAGTTTTACAACATGCTTCGAAAATTACCTCATTTTTCCCGACATCCTCCATATAAAACCCAAACCGCTGCCAGGTTATTGACCCCGCGCTGCTTCTCTTCCGATCGAGCCTCGTTCATCTGATTCGTCTTCAGTTACCGTCTCGTTCACGGCTGGCTGCCTCGAACTCTCGCTGTCACCACCTTGTCTTCTCCGCGCAGCGTGATTGGTGGAAACGTTTCAAGTTGCGAGGGGGGCGGGACTAGTGATGCATTCATAGGGTATCGGATAAACCATACTCACAGTGAATTTGACTGCGACGGTTTTTTTATTTGAACAATTCATACTCGATAGTGGCGATATAGCAATTTGAAGGAATTATTTACTTAAAATAATAAGCTCCTTTATCTTGCTGAAAAGTTACTTGTAAGTTAATTTTGCCTTATTTCAAGTGTCGTAAAATACTTAACACACACAAAAAAAGATTTTAGCACAGTTGATATTTAGAGTGCAAATAACATTTTCAATGCAGAAGAAGAATTCAAGTTAACATGAAAGTGTTTACATAGTATAAGAAGATCCTACAAAACATCTCAACATGGTTTTTGCAAAAAAGAAAAAGGAAGTGAAATTAGGTGGGGGAAAGCTGATTGGTCGAAATTCGGCTGAGTTCAGTGATTGGTCAGAAAAACAGGCAATACAGAGATTTGCCCTGAAGACACATGTTGGGAAGGATTCATAATTTTCCTGGATAATAGGTTATTTGACTATTTTATAAATGCTTATAAACTTTGTCCAAATTCTGTTCCATGTTTTAACAAAAATAACTTCAAATTCAAAAGAAACATTACAAAAACATGTAAATATCAGAAGCTTGATCATCACACTTGAATAAAAAGCCCTGCATTTGCTTGGTATTGGATCAAAATCTAAATTTTAAGTATCTCACTGTTTTCCTCACTATTCCACAGGATTTCTTAAGACTTTTCATAAAGGGCAGATTTGTTCAGCGTTAATTAAAGTTTGTCCTGTCAGCAGATTCTCACCTGAGAGGTGTGTCTGGATTTTCCCTTGCAAAATGTTTGTCTTTGCATCTGGCAATTCCCCCAAAATGCATTCATATACATTAAATTTTGTGGCCAAAATGTGAAAAAGAAATGTCAATTTCAGGTGTTATTCCCTCATGTGTCCTCCTATATTGTCTTAAAAAATAGATAATTTCCACATGTTGTGGCTACAAAACAAAACAACTGACTGAACCTCCTCCGAGGTTAGTGACTCCATGTTTTTCTGTGTTGTGCAAGTGGCCTCAGCTGCTCTGGATGTCATAAATCACGCCGTGTTAGCAAATGTTTTGGTTTTAATTTCATACTTAATTACTTTCTGACTGAGGTGAGTCATTAAATTGCTGTGCAACCGAGTAAATTCCAGACAGAATGAAATGAGCGTACCTGTCTGTCTGCCTCGTCCAGGTGCTCCTTGCTGGAGGTGGAGCTGTTGTCCTCTTCATCTGAACTGTGCATCTCGTCCTCCTCAGAGTGGACATCGTCCTTCAGCCAGTCGCTGTTTGGGAAGAGGATGTCAGTGGATGAAAATAACGTTTTAGACGTGTACCCTATGTCTGTGCAGAAGACTGGGTGAGGGCTTGGAAAAATACTTCCTGGATAATTAAAGATTTAAAGAAAGCTAGTGCAAAGATCGAGGTCCCAACCTGCGTCACTTTGCTCCGACACTGGAAAAATAGTAAGAAGTCTGACTATAGTTTCCAAAGAAAATATTTACTTCACTGTAGGACTCAAAGACCACAAAACTGACCACTGAACTCTGAAAATAAATCCTTACAACTAGAAAAAGACTCAAAAGAAGACCTAAGCATTCCCAGGGATGCACTGATCCACTTTTTTCACTTCTGATATTGATACAGATACCAATATCTGAGGTTTAGTATCAGCTGAAACCGATCTAATACAGAAAAATAGTGCTGGATTAACTTAAAACATTTCTTTTTTTAAACCGAAACAAACATATTTGATTATAAATCTATGTGTTACATCTGCATCAAACTTAAATACAATAATAGTCCTGGTCAAACATGTAAACACAATACAACAACCTCTGTAAAATAAGTAATAAAGAAAGTGACTAAAACAATAGGTTGACTAACTTGGTCAAACATGTAAAAATGAACTGCAACAAACCTTTCAAATGATTCAGAAATTGCAATTCTAAATATAATGTAAGATAAGTAATAAAAAATAATATTTAGAGCACAAAGCAAAGAATTAGACCAAGTAAATCAGAAAACAATATTTGATGTAGAATTCTTTTCAAAATTGTATCGGCGCATCTCTAAACATTTTCTGAAAAACTTGGATCCCTCCTAGGAATGTAACTGATAACAGTTCAGCTTGTTATCGGTTAAATGCCCGTTTGTGGAATTTCTAACAAGTACAAACTACTTCAGCTGACATCAGAACGACTCAGTGATGGTTTTTCTAAATCGGTATCTTTCTCAGGCGGTCCTGGTGGGATTCCCAGCATGCTTTGGGTCGTTGTCATTTTGCAGGTCCAGCTCTGCTTCACCTCTAATAGTTTTAACAGATAGTCTCAGATTTTATGATGGGTTCTATAGTGAGTTGGCCAGATCCAGATGGAACAAATAATCCCCAATCATGATACTTCCACTGCCGTACCTCAAAGTTCCCATCACTCTAAACTGGTCTTTGTTGACATTGTTTTTTCTTGCACACCTCCCATGAAATTTAAGCTTGTACTTAATAAATTTATTGACATTTTTTGCTACATGAAGACTCAAATATTGCTTACATATACATATTCAAAAACAGGCAATTTGCTCCACATTTGTTGTGAAAAATCTAAAAATTTTGCATTTAAGACAAAAACAGCTTTGTCTTTAATTATGTTCTACCCTAAATTCCTCAGGTCATAGTTTTTGCTTCATTTTGTTCAAATTCCTTTAAAGGAAAAAAGTCACGTATTAAGCCACTTTTACTGTACAATTATTAATGCATTAATACAAAAAATAATCAACAGATTAGCCATCACTGCTTTGATGTTAAGTCAAGAAGAAATTTCTGGTACTTTTTAGCTGGAGATGCGTCCTTTGCAAGAGAGTGTTCACAAAAGGAATGCTGTTATTGCATTTTATCTACAAATAAAATGTTTAGTTTCTTTTTTTTAAAGGAATTGAATATTTTTTAATTATCATCTTTTCATGTTTTCTCTAAATGTGCCATTTTTTCAAACTGATTTATTGACAGAATAATTTATTCATCTTTAGTGGTATCGTAGTTCCAACTCTAAAGCACGGAGGTGGCTGCATCATTCTTTAAAGCTGGGTTTTAAGTTGAAAAGCCAGAACCCAAACATTGACGAAAACCTGCCAACAAATTCAGCCAAAGAAATCGATCAAATTTCCAGACAGAATTTTACCGAAAGGCTTAAAATAGGACATTTATCAACATGATTGGAAGTTTTTAACAGATTATTGTTGGCATAAATCCTTTATTTTCTGCCAGCTGAGACGTTTAAAGCTGTATTTCTAAAACCTGCTTCTTATCTTGCCTTGGCCGTCTCTGCCAGCTCAGGACAAGCAGCAGCACGAGTCTGTGCCTCTGATGTTTCCCTCTGGCTCACCTGCAGAGTAAAGCCGCCTGATTCTAACCGGAAAGTTCAAACAGGAGGAATTTAATTCAGTTGAGGTAGAGCTTGATTGTTAGAGAAAAAAAACCCCTAAATTTCTTGCATTTCTTCTCAGGATCTTTGTTTTTCTCTTACCTAAAAGCCCAAATTTGTCCGTTTTCCTCCCAGCTTTTTTACCCTTGGTGTTCCCTCTCTCCATTCGGTTTCTCCAGCATTGTGGATCAGGCACAGAGCGCCACTTGTTTACAGCCTGAGGCTACTTACATAAACTCAACGGGCTCGGATGCCTGGGAAACACCACGGATTCGCTCGCTGCTTCTGTCTCCGCTTTAACAAACACCCAGATCTGCATTCCAGACTGAATTGAGAAGCAGAGCACATCTTAGACGTTTACAAAGCTGATTTAAAACCCATGTACAATGGAGCCATCCTGCCTGCATCAGTTATACAAGATGTTGCAGATGGTAGATAAACAAACTCACCGCTGAAGAGTTTCTGTATTTTATGTTTTCTCCTACGTGTTATGTTGTTTTTAAGTTATTTAAGTGCTCAAAGGTCTGAACACTTAAACTAGAGGTTTTACATTAGAAAATAAACCAAAGAAAGACATTTGACAGGAAACATCCCAACAGTTATTTACATTGTCTCCACATAATCTGCTTTTTATCACATTGTCTCCAAAAAATGAGACCTCTAGTCTGTTCTTTTCCAGATAAAAGTTTCTTTAGGAATCAAACTCGCTTTGTTGAGACAAATAGATAATAGTTTCCCATCTTATCTAGAGATAGCAGTTTAATTACCTTTAAAGCTAAAACTTGATTTGTCATAAAAAGGTTTTATTATCTTGAAGTAATAAGCTTTAATGATGGCTAAAAATAACCAATTAATTATCTCAATAAAGTGAAATCTTAAGATGTTAATTCTTGAAAGTAAAATCTTTTGATTTTTCTCATACTAGATCTAATTTCCAATTTTAAAAGTTTTTATTCTCGTTTTCATTTCTAAAAAATATATTACAAATATTACAAATGACAGAAATTATTTTCAAAAACTGGCTTTTATTTCAACAAGTTGTATGATGGACAATTAGGACCATAATATGAAGATTTTTGTTTAATCACAAGTATATAGCAATCATAATATTAGCAGAATATAATTTTACCAGTTTTAAAATTAGGATAAAGAAATTGTTTTAATTTCTTTTTTTGCTCTTGCAGGACATATCATAAAATTAAATCTTCATTCGCCTAATATTTTTTTTTCACTGGTAATATTATGACTTTATTCTCATATGATTTAAACTTTATTGTAATATCACTTTTATCTCTTATTACTACAACTTTATTCTCATAATTTTATGACTTTATTTTAGTTAAAAAGCCTGACCTGTCAAGCCTAAGTCAATAAAAGCTGTAAGACAAACTTGTGAAACAAGATGGCGGCCGTGGGCGCACTGATATTACTGTAAACGTTGATGGAAAAAAATATCCAGATTTTCAAAAACTTCAATCTTTAAAAACCGAAAGTTCAATTAATTGATAAAAACAGAATATTGCTAAATAATGTTCTTAAAAACCAGGAAGGTTTTGTTCTGGGTGGAGAAGATTTGCAGAAAAAAAAACAAAAAAACAGCTTATTACGCCATAAAAAATTATTTCATGTGAAATTTAACTTTCCTTAGCTCTTTTTTTCAGCATGAGAACAAACCAGCCAACCATGCTGTTCAGGAGGGGAAAAAAACAGAGTGTTGAGGTTAAAAGGAGGTTAAACGTAGAGCAAGGGCAGCCAGAAGGAGGCGGCGGAGGAGGCTGGTGGTTGCTGGAGGTACATTTTCCCTGATTTAGAGAGCCGTGTGGCGATTTCTGCGATTCTCAAACATTTCCTGCTCCGGCCACTGAAAATAACCCACAGGAAAACAGGCCCACTCAGAGCACATCAGCGCTCTATTCAAACTCAAAGCCACTGACTCAGACGCCGACATATTTGCCTTCTAGTAAATACAAACCGCTTCGGTCACAGCCAGTGAACCTGTCGCCGTTTTCCCACTGAAGGAGCTGGAATTACTCCAGTATTGTTCTTCAGATTACGGGTCCAACAACTGATCGACTAATGGTCAATTGTTAGTTTATGAAATAAAAATGAGTTCCAATTGATTTACTTATAATGTCCGTTATTAGTGCTGTAGTTTGGCCCTGATCCAGCAGAGGGCGCTGCTTGTAATCCTTAAGCAGAGGTATAACAGAGCCGTTGAAGGAGAATCAAAAATGGCGGCCATACCAGAAAGAGAAACGGTGCAGAGTACCGAGTGGAACGCAATATGAACCACTTTCTGTGGTTCTGTTTTTAAAAAATTATTGATCACATTAACAGCGTTCATTCAGCCGAGCTGCGTGACGTAACAGCGGCAACTTTTAGTTAAAAAATGACTGATGTGCTGCAAGGCGGAGGAGAAAACGCTGAAATGTTCTAACATGATGTTAAACCAACATGATGCCCAACAGTTGATGTCTGTTATGAGTTAATTTAACTAATGGCGCCAAATTTAAAATTCCTCCAAGAGCGGACAGCACTTCTGTCTGAACATCTCATTGGTCATCAAGTGTTTCACATGTTTTATTATGTTCATCTTTTATTTTTCTATTCAGCAACTTTAGTTCCTCCTGTTTGTTGTGTTTTATTAATATATTGAAATTAATAGATGTGAGAAAACCACAATTTTCTGTTTATTTGGTCAGTATTTAATACACCTGACACAAAATAATGATGTCTGTTTTTAATTGAGCTCTGTATGGTGAACAAAAAGTTAAATAAACAACATATACTTAATTGTAAAGTGAAAGTTTTCTTCTTTCAATGTTCTGAAGTTAACTGAATAAAACCTTTTCCACACTTATCTCTCTGATCATTTAGTAAAATAACAAATCAAGCATTAGAGCAGCATAAAAGCGTGTTCTGTAGTCTGAACCCACCTCTCGTATTCATGCTCGCTGCATCTGTGGAAGGGGTCCTGCACCTCGTAGATGTTGGCGTCGCCCCCGTCGGGGTCGTGCGGCCAGCCCAGCCTTGCTCCGTGGAACGGCAGGTTCATATACTCCGGGATCTCCTCGTACAGCGGCACGTTCTCATACTCCACGTCCTCCCTGTGGATATCAGGGTCCTCGATGCAGCTGCTGGGCCGCCCCAGGCTTTTGTCCGTGCTGGTGCAGTCCAGGGACTGCCCCCCTTTGGCCAGCAGCTTTGGCAGCATCTTCACATTCAGCCGCAGCTCCAGCAGCTTGCGGAAAGAGAGGCTCCTCTTTTGGGACGATCCGGCCCGGGTTGCCAGGTCGGCTGCGGAGAAGGACTGCGCCCTCTGCTTGCCCCCCAGCGCCGGTGCTCGGCTTTTGGGTGGCACGCTGCTCCTGGTGGGAATCTGACGGCTGAAGAAGGTGACACAGGGTCGCGAGAAGCGCCAGGCGGTTTTCTCCTGAGGAGGCGGCGGCAGATCCCTCATGGGGGTGCTGGCGTGGGGGGGCGCAGGAGGGCAGACGGAGGGTGGCGGTGGGGCTGGCAGGCTGTGTCTCTGAGGTTTCCTCGGCGGGGCCTGGGGCGACTGCTCATCCTCGGCGGAGAGGGCTTTCGGGTGACAGCCCAGTTTGAGCTGTTTGGGAAGGGTGTGGGAGATCGGGTACCGCTCGAAGTCGCCGTACCCGTCCTCCTCCTCATTCTCCTGTTGAGCCTCCTTACCGTGACCCTCGGGGTCGGGGCGGGACAGCAGGTCTAAGGAGTGGGAGGTGTTTTTGTTGAGCAAACAGCGGACAGCTCTGTGCAGACTTGGAGAGAGGGAGGTTTGTCTTGGAGGCGGAACAGGAACGTCCGTCTCCAAATCTACCAAACACGAGTCTCTCTGGGTCTCAGAGTCGTCTGCTTGCTGCAGCTCAGGCTCATCCTTCTGCTCCTCCACCGACACCGCCTGATCCTGACCCTCCACGCCGTCCTGCCTCACCAGAGCCGGCTTCTTGAACTTCCGTGGGTGAGGCACCGGGAGAGGCTTACTGGGAGCGGCGGGGACCAGTAGATCGGGCTGGGAGCTGATGGGAAACGTCGGTTCTTCTGCTTGAAAAGACTCCGGTGGTTGGATGCTTGTCAGGATGTTGCCTGCAACATCACAGGCTGCTGCCTGCTCTGCCGTTTGGGCCTCAGTCGGCGCGCCCGAATCCTCCTCAGTCCTCTCTCTGTTCACTAAGCCCCTGTCAAGATGTCTCTGTCTCTGAGGTTTATCCCTCGGCTTTTTGCTAATTCTTTCGCTCTTACAGTCGGCTGGACCCTTCTCATGGGTCTCCTCTTCCTCTTCTGTGCTTTTGCCGATGGTGACCCCGTTCTGCAGCGGCTCTTTGTCAAAATCTGTTGCAGATTCATTTGTGTCTCCGTTTTCCTGAGGGTGACACTCACCAGCGGCGCAGGAGCAGGTGGAGATGATGTAATCCGACGCAGGACTCTCTGTCTCAGATAAAATCCCATTCTGAGTGTTGAGGTGGTAGAGGTTTTCATCCAGAGCCGAACCAATGGGTTTGAGCGACGGGGGGGAAACGGGCGGTGATGAGGAGCCCGGGGATCTGGGGAGGCATGGTTTAGGAGCAACAGCTGGCTTTGGTCTCTTAGGGGCAGAAGGGGAGGGCTGGGACAGAGGACAGGGCTTCGGGGCAATGGGAGGTTTGGTAGAAACGGGGAGTTTTGGTTTGGGAGCTAATGGAGGCTTCTTTACACCTGCATATAAAACAAAAGACAAAACTTTACTTTGTCTCCCTGTACAGCTCATCAAAACACCCCCCCTTCCTGCTGAAACGTAAGAAAAGACAGCTGGAAGCTGGAGTTTAGGCAGAGGTCAAAGGGCAAATCTTGGGGTCAGAGGGTAAAAACCGAGAGCCAATAAAATTTTTAGAAGATTCCATTCCTTAAATAAATTAAGTAAATAGATATTCGGATCTTTTTCTTGAGTTTTTTGCCAATAACAGCATAGTTTCTATTGCAGGGCTGAAACAATTAACCGTGATTAATCGATTATGGATCTCATCTAATTTAGTATTTGATTAATCATTAACTGGACAAACTTTAAAAAGCCATTTGCTAAAATAAACAACAAACTCAGAGAAGAAATGAGGCAAAAACTGTATAAAATATATTTAAAAATATAAAAAGCCTTTGTATCTCTTTATGTTGTCATAGTTTTAGCTTCATCTGGTTCAAATTACTTAAATAAATCTCCTTTAAGAACCAATTAATAATTGGTCAATTCATAAAAATGTTGCTGTTAGTATTTCTTTAGCTGCAGATGAATTATTTGCTACAAATGATCAAGTATTCACTGAAGGAATGCTGTTAGTGTTTTAGGCAAAAAAAAAAAAAAATTTATTAAAGAAAATAACTGAGTTGTTTTATTTCCATATTTAATGTATTTGTAATATTGCATAAGAAAGCCTTAAGTGGTAAATAAAAATCTGCAGAATGTGACTTTTTAAATCTTATTAATTGATTAATTGTCAGAAGAATCAATTTCCAACATAAATGTTAGTTGCTTTAGTTAAAGCTCCTTTTTTACTGTAAATAAAGCTGCATTTAAACAAAAGTATTCTAAAACTTCAATTTACTTTCCTGGGATTTTAAGTTACAGACCAACAATAAGTGAATAACTATGAAGTTAAATGAAAGAAAAAACATGATTTTAAACATTTCTTACAAATAAAAATCATAAAATATGATGCATTTGTATTCTGACTAAACATGGCAAAATGAGGTTAAGGTTTAAATATTTCTGCAAGGCCTGCAAAGTCAGATAAACACTGATAAGGTTTGATTTACTGCTGATTTATATCCATGCACACCGAAAACATGAACAGCTTTCCTGCCATATGTGGATGTCATGGCTCAGTAGAACTTAACTATCATTATGTAATTTTCCACATTCTGCAAATTAAATCTGGATCCCCAGAGGGAAAGAACCTGGTTTAAATAAAGGACCAAACATCCCCCTGGTCAGACAAATGAAAAGCTGTGAAATCAGCCAGTGGGGATTTATTTTCCGCTTTCCTGGCTGAAACTCCTCGCTAGTCGACACCATGAGGAGTGGAGTCATCGAGCGGATGTTTCCGAAAAGGCCAACAACTAAAAAAAAAAAACTCTGCAAAGCATGCAGGCTGCAAGCCTCCATTCACAATAACCTATAAACATGATGTTCCCTTGAATATAAACACACCAGCTCCATTATTTGTGCACTTCTTCACATGTTCTTCTTTTATAAGACTCACTTCATAATTCGGCTATAAAATGGAGTTTAAAAATATTCGTTTGACGCAGCTGTTACCAAATCAAACATCTAAATCCAAGGGTGGCGGATTTGAGTTTGTGTTTTAGAAATAAACCGAATGTGTCAGCACAT
The DNA here is from genome assembly GCA_922788865.1 of Poeciliopsis turneri. Classification (NCBI taxonomy): domain Eukaryota; kingdom Metazoa; phylum Chordata; class Actinopteri; order Cyprinodontiformes; family Poeciliidae; genus Poeciliopsis; species Poeciliopsis turneri. The sequence continues at coordinate 517,757 of CAKLNU010000303.1, read as the reverse complement.
GTTAACGCAACATTCTGGTTCATAAAACATGGAAAAGCGGGAATGAAGCAGGAAACGTGAACATTTACTGAATTCCTTTAGAGAATCTGGCTTTATTTTGATGAGATTGCCCTATTCTGTGCTGTTGGACTGAACAACATCCACCAATCTAACATGAAGATCACAGCAGTTTATAGCACATGATCGGTCTAACTTGTTGCATCAACAGCAGGACAGATGTTTGGGACAAAGGATTTACCCCTCCAGCTGCCACAAGCACAAAGGATCATAACTGTTATTTAAAATCACCCACATTTAAGCTCAAACCCGATGCTTTTCTATCTTTTTGGAAGCTGTTATTATGAAAAACTGTAATTAACTCTGGGCAGGATTTTTTTTTAAATTGAGTCAGTGGATGCTGGCGACGGTTACAGTCTTACAAATGTGATTTTCTGTCCATTCATAGCGCAAAAACTTGAGTAAACATTCGGATTTCGTTTTAACTGAACATAACCGCCGAGCGGATCTGCAGCTAGGAAGAGTTAGCTTCGACACGAACCTGTGCTCATGACTCCCGACTTCTTCTCGCTCCTTTCTCCATGAGTAAAAATTTACTTTCAATGGAACTCCGAGAAAATCGGGATTTTATGTTCCTCCCTCGGCATTGTCAGAGAAAAAATCGAGCCAGGGAGAAAACAAGAAGCTCCATCGCTGCTGCTGCTTATCGCTCCAGCGGATACGCGGATAAAGTTGGTGAGCCAGTTAGTTTTCCCATTTTTTTTTATCGAAGTTTTCAGCCACGGTGCTTTTCCCAACTGTTTTATTCAGAGCGGAGCTCAACATGCAGTGGATTTCCGGTTAGTTTCAAAATAAAATTACATAAAAACAACATAGTTTGAAATTTTTGGATCAGATCGTAAAGAACAGATTATTATAGATATTATATACATTATTAATAGTTTTCTCGTTTTTGGTACGTAAAAATGGTGCGACATTAAATGTTTTACCAGACCAGTCATGTGTTTTAAATAAGGGTTGATTTATTTTTAAAAGTATTTCCGGTCAGTTCAAGTTAAATTTTGCTAGCTTGTCCTGTGTTTCATTCCTTTGCTTTCTCGAAAATACCTCTTCGTTTTACGACCACTTGGGGCGCTCTACGGGATCTTGAACAGCTCACCACTATCGAGCAACACGTCAACATAGCTGCCATATTGGAGGGGAAACGGCGGCCAGGAAATTATTGAAATAATTTCTACTTTAACTGGGTTAAAAGAGGCTTCGAATGTACTTATTTGTAATTCTTTTATGCATTTTAAAATGTATTTTTTGTTCATTTTTGCTATTTGTTTATTTCCTCAAACTAAATCCTTAAGACTTGTTCTTATAGAATAAGTATGTAAATCCTTGAAAGGTCTTGATTTTAGAGGTTTATATTTAAAATGTATAAGTTCAGTAACTTATAAACATAAGTTTATAAATGTGAAACACAGTTACAGAAATAAATTTGACTGAAGACAATTGCATGGATGAGTTTCTTGCACATGGTTGATACAACGCAACTAAGAAAAACTGAAACTGTTCCAACAGTTTCAGCAGTGTAGTTTCATTTTGACTAGATTTGTTACACTGTTCTGTAACAGAATAGATAATAAATTCTCTGTTTACAAGTAAATTTAAGAAAACAACAATAACAACAAGTTTTTCTCTTCGCCTCATGCATTTCTGGTTAAAGTATTCTCATCATTCATTTAGTGAAGTATCCAGAAATTTTACTCCAGAATTGTAGTGATGTTTCATAATAATATTGCTTAAGTTTAAGTTAAAGGACAAAGTTTAGTATAGCAAAATATATACGATATATTATATTATATTATATTATATTATATTATATTATATTATATTATATTATATTATATTATATTATATTATATTATATTATATTATAGTTAAAAATATATTTTATCATTCCTCGCGAGGAAGTGGCAAATCGAATTGCACTTTGGGAGTTGTAGTTTTAGCCGAAGGTTAGCACCCGGCTAACTGATAACTTCCCAACCGCTGTTTGTGACAACTCTCGCCTCCAACTGAAGAATGCTGAATGGGTTTGGTATCGATGGCGGAGAGCAATGACGGAGGAGTTTGACGAAGATGTGGTATTTGAGGTTTGTATGAGCGCGCCTCTTTTTTCTAAACGAACCGATGCTTTGTCATCACGATAGAGGTAAATATGGGCTCATTAACAGGCTAACAGGTAAGCTAGCGTCGCATTCGCTGCCCCGCTGCCTGTTGCAGTGTAATCCCAAACAACTCCACATATTTGGCTGAGTTTCTGAGCGTGTTCCTGTCGAGCCAAGGAGCTTTGGTGGTCATGAGGGAGGCTGAGCCGGTGTTTCATCCGCATTTATAACGAGATGGGGTGGGGATGAGCACATCCATTGCTGCTGCGTCGGTTCTGAAAAATGACTCCAGCGCAGCTCTACATCTGAGTGTTTGCTTGGTGACAACATGAACTGCGACTTCGTGTGACAATGCATGTGAGTAGCCATTGTTTGCTATAGCTGCAGTGCAGGTAGTTGGCAATGATTGTAGATGCCTTGAGATGCTTTCCTGTAGGAATTAAACTCAGAGGAGCTGCTCAGATGGATATCACCCAGAAATATGGGCTCAGCAGCTGGGAATAAATGGGTCAGACATCATTTGGATAAAATCATAATTGCATAACAGACAGCACTGTTCTATCTGGGATTAAACAAGCCTATGCTTTTTTTCTAAAAACTAAAAAATAACATGGTTGGATTTTTATTCACACCATGTAAACATGGGATCAGTTTCATCTGGCATCCTTTCATCTTCCCTCAGTTGACATGACATTTTCAGTAAGTTTATCTTTCTCTCCATCTCTGCAGAACTCCCCGCTGTTCCAGTATCTCCAGGATCTAGGACACACAGACTTCGAGTCATGTCCAACGGCGTCGCAGGAGGAGGAGGAGTATGGCGGTGCAGAAGGAGACCTGGGCTCACTCGGCCAACAGCAGCAGAAAACCTCAGTGAGTTCTCCTCCATCCTGCTTACTGATACCAAACCAGCTTTTCTTGGTATTCATGGGAGATTACAGAAGATTTGTCCCGCTGAATATCACAAGTTGTATTCATTCTGCTATGAACAACGTATTTCATCTTTTCATTTGGTCAATTTTCAAAATATTTTAAATGATCATTTAAGGAAATGTTTTGAATTATGCAGCAGTTTGCTATCTGATAATGTCACCTAAAGCATCACAGAGAAAGTCTAGAATTTGGTAAAACCATTTTTTAGATTTGGATAAGAATATAAAAAGACAATAGAGTATTGTATTTATTTCCTTTCTTATTATGTATCCATCAAAATATCAATTCATGCTTTTTTTCCATTCATTCTTCCTCCATTTTTCTTATTTTTAGTCTTTTTTTCACAGTCTGGAGATTCACAAACTACTATCAGAAGTAGTTTTTTGTTACTCTTGTACCGTATGTTACTATTATTGCTATTTTTAATCTTTTCTTATGTGTATTGTTTTTAACACTGAGAACGTTTTGTCTGAATCTTTGTTTCTGTTGCTTTATTGCAGAACAATGAAGGTGTTTTTTATTCTATTCACAGAATATTCAAATTCAAAAATACTTTATTGATCCCAAAGGAAAATTAAATGTTCAAATTCTTCAAAGACCTATTGTAGAAGGGGACAGCTGTTGGCATCATTTTGTGGTTAAAGTGTATCATGATAATAATGATAATAATACTTTGACGAATCTCAGGAAATATTTGCAATAGATTTCAAAGCTGCAGTGTGATTCTCTTGTTCGGCATCTATCCTGAAGCGGCGTCTGTGTTTTTATGTCATTCCCCTTTAATAACTTGTGCAGTCAGTTAAAAGTAATTAATTAGACTATTGACCCCAAAAAAGGACACATGCTGGCTTCTGTCAAACAAGGCCGCAAACATGGCAGGAGAAGCTTCCTACGTCCAGATTCAGGTATTATGCTTTCACATTTTTGTTTTGCTTTTGCATCGGGTAGATAAAAAAAAAAAAGATTGGCCTGATTTTATCAGAGATTTCTTCTGTAATGCGATTACTGCCATCTGGTTGTTTTTCCTCCTTTGCAACCCTTCACTTTAACAGCAACTTAGTATAATTTCTGTGTGTTTTCAGCACTGAGCACAACCTGAGCATTAAAACAACCATTAATGACTCTAGTTGTAGGTTTTGTTCAGTTATGCAGGCGACGTGTCCCGGTAAGCTTTGGTGGGAGGGGAATCACATGACTCAGCCTCTCCTTGTTTGCTCTCCTCATGAAAACGGGAAGCGGAGCTACGCTCGCCTCGCTCGGGAACTTTCCATGCGTGTCATGCTTCCTCCCCGGTGGTGTGTTGTTTTAAGGAGTTAAGGAGGATGAGAGACTCAGACCTGACTCTTCCCTCTTCCAGGCATTTCCTGGAACACAGATAAAGGTTAAACTCGGACAGATAATTGTCTGTACGGCTTCAAACACTCATAAATGTGAAAGCCCTGATTTGCTGCTGTGAAGTTTTGCACAATTTTAAAGGTTACATCCTTTAAATCGTGGTGTGAAATGTTGCAGGCAGCATTAGAGACATGAACTTTGGTCCAGATGCAAAAATATGCAAAACAGGATGAATTCTTCTGGAATATAATAAGTATACATGATATTAACATCCGAAGCAGCTCTCTGTTTATATTTGAAGAACTGAAGTACCTTGTTACACAAACTGCTACATAATTTACAGCCTCATTTACCTGTTTTTTTTTTTTTTTTTCTTTTCTTTTTATTATACTTGAACTGCTTAAGCAAATACAGTCCTGGGAAATTGTTCAGTCTACCAGTAAATAATTTATCTGGTATAAATGTATCCTTTCATGTGAAACACCTATTGCTACTTTATTCTAGTCTTTTCCCACTATGTGATGAAACTCTGCTTGTGTTTGCTGTGGTTCAGCTTCAGTGGTCGTGTTTTATGTGTCTACTGGCTTAACATATTGTTATTTTTCTTCCACTTAATAATTTTGTTCTACTGTTTTGATATATCAAATAAAACCCAAATGAAAAGCTTGACAAAGTTAAAAACTAATAGAATATTTAAACCTAACGGCTTCATCTGTATCTTCATCAGTGATTCTGACCAGGAAAGAGAGAAACTTAAAAACAGATGCTGTGGAGATGGAATACTTTCTTTTAGCAACAAAAAAAGTAAACTATACATAATATTATGGTTCTACTGAAGTGTCATTTTCAACTGGTTTGTGAGTCAGTTTGATGAAAATAGAACAAATGAACATGATTTGGTGTTATGCCCTGGCTGTAGGGACTGAAGCCAAATCATTGTTTCTGTTTCTGCTTTATTTTGGAGAGACTTTGCTTGCAGTCCCACACTTTGCTGCACTAGGAGCTTTTACTCCAGTTCTTCAAATGATTAATCAGAGCTGCAGTTTTTCCAGAAGCTGCAGCAGAATACAGATGAGCGTCAACATGAGTAGTAACTGGATTTGATCCTTTCAGACCTTGCATCATTTCTGCGGTACGCCTCTGGGCAGAGTTGTGGCCTACTTTGATAATTCTACGGATAAAACTGGTGATCAGTGGCGTGTCAATGTCCCATTGGCAATCAATACGGCTGCAGTTGTAGAGTAAACGCACTTAACCGCCTCTGGAATTAAACAAACATGAGTCCCATTTTCACTCAAACACTGTAAGCAGATTAGAGTCAAATAAATCCTGTTCACAATGAGGTATTATGCATTTTTGAGAGGATCTGCCAACAAAACCCAGCAAGATTTTGAAAAACCCCTTGAGCTTTGTCATGCATCCAAACGGTGCTGCACTGAAACATTGTAGAAAGTCTGTGGTGATTTTCCTCAGTGAAGGTGTTGACAGGAGAATATGCCGGCTAAAATACATCTAGTGTATTTCTGCAACAGAAATACAGTTTGATACTTAACTTGGCTTCTTTTTAAATTGCACAAACATGACAAACTCCAAACAGAAACTCAAACAAGTTTTGTAATTTGTGCAACAGAACTCCTTCACAGATTTTTGCACGGAAGACTTTGTGAACTGGGATTTTCTTTTGGTGTGTTTGTTGACTTAAGAATTTGTCTATAAAAATGTCACTGCAAAAACATAAAATATTGCCAGAGATCTTTGGTCTAGTTTGCTGTGCAAATATCTCTGTACACTTGAAATGAGACAAAACTAACTTGCAATTCACTTTTCAGAAAGATATAGGAGTTGGTATTGCAAAAATAACTCCTCATTACGATGAAAACGGAATAGTTCCACTGGCAAATTATTTTATTATCAGACATTTTTTCTGTGAGTGAAATAATCTGCCTGTGGAAATGGAGCTTTTTTGACCCAGGCTTCTATATCTTGCTGAAAAGTTACTTAGTTTTGTTTTATTTCAAGTGTACTAAGATATTTGCTCTAGAAACGATACCAAAAATATTTGGCAAGGTTTTGTCTTCTTGCATAGCAAATAATTTAGCAATCTAAACAGAGATAAGCCTATTGTGAGTTTATCTCTGAATTGTTTGGTTATGTTTCCTTGCTGTGTCTTTTGCAGGGAGGATGTTTATGGAGGCTGGTTGAAGCCTTGCGGAGATGGAGTCCTCTTCACCAGGCAGCTGAATCTCGTAAGCTGGAGCAACAGCTGGTATGTTCAGAAACGTGTTTATTTTTATCATTTGCGAAATGTTTATGGTTTATGTTTTGCTTCACTGGTTTTCCCGCCTGGTCACAGGACAGTGTTTTCGGCCAGTACTCGGTCAGATGCATCCTGGACCAGGACGTTCTGCTGCAGGAGGACGTGGAGCTTATCGAGCTGCTGGACCCGAGCCTGCTCACCCTCGGCTCCTCGCCCTCCGGCTCCCCCCGCCGAGTCAGCGCCCTCCCCAGACACAGTCTCGTCTCAACTCTATCACTATGGTATTCCTTTCCATTTAAAATGGACATCATTCATTAATAATTAAAGAACTTAGATGTAAGTATGTCCAGGTTAGCTAAAGGCTAGTCATATAATTAATCAGTAATTTAAGTATTTTTATTTCTTTATATTTTTCTAGTTAAAAAACTAAAATGTGATTGTTCCAGTAAAGTCAATAAAACTGACAAGTGTTTAGACATTTATTATTCTTAAAAGCTCATTTGTTTACATTATGCTAGAAGGTATAATAACAATCTATACTGGGTGAACAATCCCATCCATTATGAAGTGACTCCAACTGAGAAGGTAAAAAAATAATTGCACCAAGCAAACAGCCCTGTGGAACACCAGTTAACAAACAGGAACCTGGATTTATAGTTCACAATTTGGCCAGCGTCAAATAACTTGACTGTGTAATATTCTGTATTGATTTTGATCTCATGTCTATGATCATATATATTTGTATTGATTTATTGTCCAGCTGGTGTAAAAAGCTTCATCTTCTACTTTAATCCGTTAATAATCAGTTAATTTATTTTGTTAGGGACGTGTCGGGGCTGCTGGGTCTGGCTGCCGTGCTGCTGGGCGTCTGCTGCTCTCCGGTCAGCCTGTGGTCCCTGGCCGCGGCCCCCTGGGGCCTGGCCCTGCTGGGCTGGGTGGCGCTGAGGGGCCTGGCGCTGTGGAGACGGAGGCGGATGCAGCAGGACGTCCAGAGCAGAGCCACGCGGCTCCAGACTCTGGTCCACAACAACAAAACTCTGACGGGACTGGCCCGAAAAGCCCTGCGGCTGGTCCAGGAGACGGAGGTCATCTCCAGAGGGTTCACCCTGTAAGTTCTTCACTTCCTCATCCAATCACAGAAATTCTTCTAGATTGATTCATTATAAAGTGAAGTTCAGGATAATTTAGTGTGGCACTGATTTTAACTCAAACTGGGTCATTTAAACCCAGTTGGACGATATGAACTTAATATTTTGTGTTACTGTTGTGGCAATAATAATAATAAATATAATAAATATCTATTTTTCAGGTAACTATATTACTATGTTTCATAGCACAACATTCATGGCACCAAAGACAAAATATTGTTGTTGAAAAACATTTCAATTTGAATTCAAGACTTTGAAATATGGCTTTGAATAACTTCAACAAAATGCTTGATTCATATCAATAAACTGCTCACAGTAACTGCAGTTAATCATATTTTCGAATTTACGAAGATTTATTGATTCACTGATGGAAGAAACTGATGAAAAAATAACATTTCCGATCATATTATTTTTTTTAGTTTACAATCAATATCTGGAGTTTATGATGACAGTAAAGACATTTTTTATGATAAATGATACGATAAATGCCCAACCCTACTTTAAACTACAAATGATCAAGACTGACACTGAAGGGAAAAGACGCGCTTTATTTTGAAAGGACAACTTGTTTTTCATTCTGGGTTAAGCCTATTAGGAATTTTGGAAAATTTGAACACTTAAATGAAAGATTCTGTCTTTGAATAACATTGTTGAGCTTTATTTTGATAAGACAATAGATAAATAAAAATGAATTAAGGCTCAGGTAAATGGATGCATGATTTTAATAACTTATCACGCGAACAAACGTTTTATCTTGTGGTTTTGATTCTTATTTAATGGAAACTCTGCAATTATAAAATTGTATTTTGTGATATTGACAGAATGTTGACAAAGTTTTACACACATTATTTATTATCTTTAATTCCTTCCTCATGCTTTTCTCTTCCTTGTATCTTGTCTCTATTTCTTTATTTTATGTTTGTTTTCTCTTTATTTCCTTTGTATTTATCTCTTCATTCTTCTATTTATTCCTCCGATCTCCGTCTGTTGTAGCTTTTTTCCTTCGTTTATCATTCTTTCTCTCCAGTTTCTGGTTTTTGCAGACTTCATTTGAAACTCTAGAAATATCAGCTGTAAATTTATAGTGTATTTAATGTTGTATGATTAGAAAAAGAACCAAGTTTGGGGTTTTTTTGCATGGAAGGTGGATTTGTTTGATGCTACGTAGAGTCCATGTCTGTCGTCAGTCGGTTGTTTTGTGTATTTGTGTGTTGTGCGTTGTGTGTGCCCCCACGCCTCTTTGGGACGTCTCCACAGTTGTATCACATTTCACTTGTCAAGTTTGCTCGACAGGGTGAGTGCGGCCAGCTCCTTTAGCAGGGCGGGGCCCGGGGCCGTGCCGCGCAGCCAGCAGCTGATGGGACTTCGCAAAGTGCTGTACCGGGCTCTCCGCTCGGCCTTCAGAGCCTCGCGCCGGGCCACCTGCCACATGCTCAAAGCATATCCTTCACCTGAGCCAAACCAGAAGCTCCAGGATTTGATGAATGTTTTTATTCACAGCATAAATTAGAGGCTGTGAGGATTTCAGTGGCGTCTCTGAAGTTATCAGATTTGTTTTTCTTTACATTGATGTAACTATTTATGACCCAACTCTGATTAATTTAATGCAGTTCTAAGAGTTTTTTTCTTTTTCTGCTTTATTTTATTTTATTTTCATTTCTCTTTTTCATCCTTTTGTTTTTCATGCTCTTTTTTTTTTTTTTTCTTCTTTATTTTCTTTATCTGTCCTGTTTCCTTCATCTTTTCTGTTATTTATTTTAGTTTTTTGCCTTTCATGTTTCTTTGTCTAATTTTAGACAAAATTAGACATTTTCTAATTTTATTTTTCCCTTTTGTCTTTTTTAAATTTCTTATTTCTGTACTATTTCTTTTTTTCTTTTTTCACTTTCTTTTTTATTCTTTCTCATCCCTTTTTATTTCCTTCTGTACTGAAATATAATGTCTTTATTGGCTCAGATCCTTTAATGACTTTCAGAATTGATTCTTTGATGCATCAGGACATATTTTCACGTTCGGTGAAACAAGCCTGAGTCAGAAACCAGGGACAAATTAAAGTCTATAAATGTGAACATTGCTTTTCCAGAAATGTTTTGTGTCTTTAACTCCCCTGAACGTTCCCGCTGAACTCTGAGGTCGACAATGTGACCAACTATGTGTGCGCGGTGCCTCTGAAGGAGCTGGGCCTCGGCCTGGGGATCGAACACCTGGGGGACGAGCAGGCGCAGGAGCTGACCGACGACTACAGCCTTCCAGCCCTCAAGGTTAAAGTTTGGTTTTCCCCAAGCAAAGGAATCAGAAGATGGAGAAACTTTGAAATAGGGATGCAAACAGGTTACCAAACTTACAATTAATTGTTGGTTAGTGGTTTATTAAATAGAAATTTGTTCCAATCCATTAATTAATAACTAGACCTTCTTTTAGTGTTGTAGTTTGGCCGCCATCCAGCAGAGGGCGCCGCTGGTCGGAGCCGCCCAAACGGAATCCGATGTGGGATGTGCAAAGCAAAGCACTTTATATATAATATACACACCGGACAAAACTCTTTCAAATGGCTTTGAAATATAGATATTCGATAATCTCCTTAACCTTTATAGCGCCGTTCAGCCGAGCTGCATAACGGCGCCGTCAGCAGCGAAACGTCACAAACAAAAATGACGGATGTGCTACAAAGTTGAGGCTAATGTGTCAGAAAGCAGCAGCAGAGGGGAAGGTGGTGAAAAAATGTATTATGATGGGGAAAAACACGATGCCAATAAACCAGGTTGGTTTTGTGGGCATTTACTCCTTCAAGAGAAATCATGGAGAATTAAATATGGCACACAAATATTTTTCTTTTCAACTTCTAATTTTCTGCTCAGAAACTTAAAAGGTTCCTGTTTTGTTGTATTTTTAAAAATATATTTAAGTTCGATGTAAGAAAACCGCAGTATTTCATTCAGTGAGTATTTTATATCTACTGGATAAACAGGAAGTAAATACAAAATGTTAAAATTTAATTATTTTTTTATTCAGTATATCAAAAATATAGTCAGTTATATAATGGAAAGATGGTCGTTTTAAGATGTTTTTAAGAAAATGGCCACTTAGTTAATCTTTAATTGATCAATAAGATTAATCAGCTTTAAGATCAACTCATTAATTGATAACTTGGAGCTGATTATTATTGTATCCTCTGCAGATGTTGTTCCAGCTGTGGTTGGGTCAGAGCTCAGAGTGTTTCCGTCGGCTCGCTCTCCTCCTCTCACCGCACCGAACCGAGGAGTCAGAGGAAGGCAGAACCAAAGAAGACGAACCTCTTCCTTCATGTCCCTCACTTCCTCCTCCTCCGCTGCACCGGTCCGTCGCTGCGGTGACGGAGCCCCTCCATCACGCCCTGGCCAGCTGTCTGGGCGATGTGCAGCGCAGCTACGACTTCCACCGGCACTTCGAGATGCAGCCCAGGACGACGAGCGCCGACGGGAGCGGACGAGCGAGGGAGAAATGTCGGGAACTCAACGCTTTGCACACATCCATCCGCAGCCTGCAGCTCCACCTCAAGGCGCTCCTCAGCGAGTGAGATTCATCCACAACTCGCTTCGTTTCTCATTGTCTGCATGAGGTCAAGACAGGATTGACCTCCATCCCTTTTGAACCAACAGGATGATCATCTTGGAGGACGATCTGGAGAAGCTGATGGTGTCCAAGGAGCTGACGGAGCTGACGCTCGAAGGCTACCAGGACCTGAGCGAGCGGCTGCAGCAGCTGCAGCCCCACATGCAGGCCAGCGCCGGCTGCTGGGAGGACACCGTCTGCCAGGTGGAGCGCATGCTCCGACGAGCCAACGCCTGTACGGGTAAGCAGGGACAGTAAAAAAGGCACATTTAGCACTTTTCAGTTATTGATAACAAAACATTTAAATTGCATTTAAATCCTGGTAAAGAACTGTGCAAGTCCTGAGAATAAATGTGTCTTTTATTGCAGCAGCAAACTCTGAGAATCCAACCTTAAATCAGAGTCAATTTATTCAGTTCTTAAAAAAGAAACTAAAAGTTTGACACCTGTGGACTATGCAAACATGTTCATTACAAATGTTGTACAAAGTCTTTTCTAGATCATGAGATTTGTGCTGTTTTAGGGCATCTGGTCACTTTAACTCCCAATAAGCTGCTGCTGGTTACAACCAGAAGCCCTGCATGCCTAATTAAAGCACAGTGGAAGATCTGTCATGCTGTGGGCCTGTTTGTCCTCCAAACAAAGCTCCGGTGAGCTCACAGCGCCCCCTCTGTCCAGGTAATGCTGACGACACGGAGCAGTTTGCTCCTCTTCTTCCTGAACTTCCTGCTGCTCCTCCGTCCTTCCCGCTCATCCTGGACAGAGACCCGGTGCCAGAGGAAATGGTGAGATAAGATTCAGCTTAAAACTCGCGCTGCGTTTGCCTCAAATGTAGATTCCCGTCCCTCTGTTTGGTCCCACCAGGAGCTGGAGGCCTACGTCTCCGACTCGGACTCGGACGGGGAGGGGAGAGGTTCCTGGTCCGACGTTCTGTCCCCAGAGGAGCGGGAGCGGCAGCGGAGGGAGAGGGAGGAGTCGCGGCGCGTCCTGTCAGAGCTGAAAGCCGTCCTGGGTTTCCGAGCGTCCGAGGGGGAGAGGATGAAGAGGAAGCAGATGCTGTTCAGCGACCAAGGTCTGGAGTTATTCCTGGAGTGAAGCTGATAGAATAGAAAAGCTGCAGGTCGGTTCTGAACCCAAACAAGCAAAATTACAACTGCTGTCTTAGAACGACTTCATATTAATCAGAGTTGGATAGTCACTCATTACATTTCGTAACCTGGGAGGAAATGAACTTTTAGGAGTTTTTGCTCCGCTGTACTTTTTACTTTTACGAGTTTTGGATTCTCTGCCAGAAACAGACACTCACCTGGCAGTTTTGTTAGTTTTTGATGAGTAAAAATGTTTCTTTTGCCTGATTTTATAATTATGTTATTTATCTAAATTATTTTCATTTTGGTCTTTACCAAAATTTCCACTTTAACTTTATGTTTTTTTAAATATTCAATGATTTATGTTTTCATGAGTTGTTCAGTTCTCGAGTCTCTTTTTTACCAAATAACTTCTTCACTCCAGTTGTGTTCACATTTACTAAAGCAGGAACATATTGAAGTAGTTTTTTTATTCATTTATTTATTGATTGATTAAGCAATTAATAATTGGACAATAAAAGCTGCAATAGTTTATATATATATCACTGAATTTCAACCAGGTGAAACTAAAACTTTTCCAGCATAATTACATCGACTTTCTTTATATTAAATGTAAATTTGTTTTTTTTAACAGTTTTTGTTAAATTACGTCTCTGAATACAATTTTCTTCTAGCAAATGGCTTTTTTGAGTCTATTAATGATCAGTAATTGATTAATCACTCTTAGTCTGATTCATCTTTCCAGCTCTGGTTGTAGTAAAATCCTAATGTTTCCTTTCTGCCTCTCTTGCAGCTGCTGCATCGCCTTTGGTTCTGACCCAGAGTCCTGATGCTGCCGCTCCGGGTCCAGTGGGCGCCGCAGGAATCGGTTCTGAGGAAGGAAACTACCTATCAGAGCGGCCTGCAGGAAACAACGGGGAGCGAGGGGAAGGAAAGGACGACAGGGTGAGGCCCGACCCGGTTACAGAGTTCAGCTGCGGCTTGGAGGAAAGTGAGACGGGCGGAGCTTCTGTTGGAGGTGGAGCTTCTGTTGGAGGCGGAGCTTCAGAGCTGCACCAGTACGACGGCGTCACGGAGGAGGAAGAGGAGCGTCAGAACGGTCTGGACTGCTTCCTGAAGCCGAAAATCCCTGCCGTGTCGGTGCTGGACAGACTGACGGAGATCCACGGCTCGGAGACGCTCAGCTTCAGCTCCGCCCTCGCCGCTCAGGTGGCGGCGCGCTCACAGTCGCTCGCCAGCAGGGAGGAGCAGACGTTTGGAGATGATGAGGAGGAGGAGGAAGAGGAACGAGGAGAAACTCCAGAACCTCAGAGGATTAGACATTAAGCAGAAGCTGTATTTATGTCTCAGTCCGGTCTTCGTCCCGTTGCGTCCTGATGTTCCGTCCGTCCGTCCGTCCGTCACTCTGACAGCTGTGGAAACTCAGGAACAAGAAACGCAAAACAAGAAAACGTCCCTGCGTCACAGCGAGGCTCAAAGAGCAAAACATCCTGAGCTGCGACCAGATCATTTCATATCTGCAGTCAGTTTTCATTTAGCTGATTGTTACTTCACTGCTGAACTCTGTGTTTATTCACTGAGCAAATGGTTGTTGGATGAATTTGGCCAAAATTATGTATAATTGTAACTTTCAATTCTCAAAGACCATTTTCATGCTTTTATAAAACTAAATCTGTCCTCGTTTCATATCAATGTTCCTTATATTTATGAAAAACCTGTTGAGCTGAGGTATAAAGCACCGAATGTTTATGAAATATTTACATGTATTTATTTATTTCTCTACTGTTTTGACATGTTTAAAAAAACAGAAACGGATAGATGGAAATATCTGCGTTTCATATCAAACTGACACAATTGATAAAAAATGACTAATATCATCTGAAATCGATGTTATTGCCAATATATTGTTCATCCCTAGGAGCAAATATGAAATATTTAATTAGGAAAATAAAGGCTAATTTCCCTTTCACATGTGCAGCTCACCAGAAAAAGAGCTGCAGTAAATCTGGTCCAGTTTGTTGGTGTGTAAACACAAACAGTTCTGCAGTGAAATCCAGAAACAATCATGAACGCACGACTCAGCTGACTTCTTCCCTACAGGAAGTCTTGTGCTATTTTTTTTTTTTTTCTTTCACAATCAGCGCTCTATTTTGGTCCCAGCCTCCCTGTCCGCTTTGGCGGGGTCACAGTGACGTCGAGAGAAACTCCCATTTCATCAGTGTGTGTGTTTACAGGGGGAAACGTTTGGATTTGAAGTGAATGTAATTTACCGCGTTGCAGAAAAACTTTGTTTTCTGTGTTTTTGTGAGGGCGGCGTGTCGCTTTAAGATGAAGCACCAGAGAGTGACGGCGTCGGTCCTCGCCTCCACCTCGTCACCATGTTTGCCTTTTCTTGACCCTTCCTGCATTTTTTCACTCTGAAATAAAACGCCACTCTGGAAGTGTTGAATGAAACGTGTGGTTGTGTCACAAACTGGTTCGGTGGGTTATTTGATCTGGTTTTCTGGATTTTGCACCCGACTAGTTCACACCAAAACTCTTATCAGTTTTTCATGTATTTGGTTCGCTACGTTTCAGGGTTTTTAGTCGCCATTTCTCAGATAAACAGGAGAAAAAAACTATAACAACTCACATCTTCATTTCCATAAAGTTAGTCATTTATCTTTTTAACATATAAACATTACTATTTTTTATTATATTTTGTTTATTTCTTAAATGAAAATAATTTGTATATTTGTCTTGTAAGTGAATCAGTCAGCTGAACAAGATATTTAAGAAAATTATCCATTTTTTTATCAGTTTACAATAGATAAATATCTGACTAACTAGTATCCATTAACACTTCTAGAACCATTAGCTGTCTATTTAATAATTGAATTATTTATAAAATGTTGCCATCTAGTGGGGTTTACTATACCTGCTGATCCCAGTGGTAAAAACAATATCAGTAATAAAAATATCCAAAAAAAAAATTTTATTCATGCATATATTACATATACAGTATTATTTGTGCTACCTGTTACTATTTAGTTTTATTAAACTTTTTGTAGCATCATATGCAGTGAATACATTTTATCCCATTTTTGTTTTATTTGCTGAAAATATTTTAATTATTTAAATATATTGTATAATCTTACGTAGCACGCATTGATCATTATTATTATTATTATTATGAAACATGTGTAATGCATATGTTATCTAAAGGTTTTCCATCTTTGGCCTTCGCTGAGTCGGCATGTTTTTGCCTTGTGATGCGTTTTGTTGCTTAAATCCAGCTCGGATATATACCTACTACGCTCACAGCTGTAAATAGATTTTAGTTCATAAATATTCAGTGACTTGAAATATTAACCTTTTGAAGACAATGTTTATGCCTTTTTTCGGTTTTGAAACAAATACATACATTGCAGGAAATAATATAAATAAGTTTATAAGCAAAGACTAAAACTGTAATGCAGCGACGACTGCGGTTTTTAAACTAACGAGTGTCCGTGAAGGCAGCAACGGCTCCCTCCTGCTTCCTTTTCCAGCAGCGCCTGCGATCATGGCGGACGTTGTGGCGGAGCAGATGGTGATCCAGAAGCCTGTTCACGAAAGGGAGCTGAACGGGGACGCCGAGGTCCGGGAAGAGGCCGACCCAGTGGACGAGGCAGCAAAAAAGAAGAAGAAAAAGAAGAAAAAGAGCAAGTCTGCAACGACAGGTGAGGGTTTTCTGTGGCTGCTGTTGTGCTAACAGGCTAACGAAGCTAACATTAGCTTAGATAAAGCTGCGTCAAACTAGCCACGGTTAGCCGCACCGGAGTCAGAAATGTTTAAATATAGCCTTATAATGTACATGACATAAATGCAGATACACTTATATGTCCTACTCTTACTTTGTCTAATTATTTTGGAGTGAGTTTGAAATATTTTGCCATGAAGTTTTGAGGTATTTCGGATCGCTAATGATAGCAAACTTTCTGCGTTTATTGCAGCTGTGAAACGTTCAGACAGCTGCAGTTTCCTTCGACTTTAAGCTAAGAGAAAGTAGATTATGTGTTGCTTCAAAAACAGATCAACTAAAAGATCTCAATTAATAAAAACGATTAAACTTGTGCTGCATTATTCCACCCACTTTAACCCTCAACTTTCTGTTTACTGCCCTTGTGCTACAGCTCAAACAACAAAAGCCCCAAAATAAAACAAATTAATTTAATTTTAAATCCAAAATTTATTTTGCAGGATGAAACAATCTGTCATTAATCAATTAAGCTCAATTTTATCATGCATTTTTGTAATACAGTACAAAAAAGATTACACTCTTTTATTTTTACCACAACCAAGTGTTGTAGCAGTTTTCTTTTACACTGTAAAGATTTATTATTGTAATTATATTAATGTGAAGTTCTTCTTTCTGAATTAATTAAACTGAAAGGGAACAAAAAGTCAACAGTTTGGAACTTTTCAGTTCATTCCTGTGTATTTTTTTTTAGGAAGTGAATTTTAAAAATAACACAACAAAACAAAATGCAGCTTGTTTATGTGAATAATCTGACATCAGCTCTTATGTTGCGTCTCATAATTATATGAGATGTTCAACATGAGCTGAAGAACATCCTGTCCTGCCCAGATTGATCTTGATTGAAAATCCTGGTTATGATTTCTGAAGTGGGTGAAACAAATTGGATGAATTCAGTGTTTTTAAACGTAACAAACCAAAATGAGAAACTTTCAGTTTCCCCTGGTATGTTTTCAAGAAATGTATTCAATGTGCAACAATTCTGTTTTATAGTCTCGTTTTTAAAGCCTATTCTCTTCGGTTTTATTGACAAAAATAATAATAATTATTTAAAGAAAAGGCTTCAATAAAGCCGAAGCGGAAATTTTAGCTAATCCAATGTTACATAGAACGACTTGGTTTGGATTAACTAGTGATTTACATTTTTGAACTATTTGTGTTACTTTTAAAGGTTGAACTATCCCTTTAATGGATTGCCATTGTTTAACATGGAAGTTTTCATTTACTAAAATTTCCTTCAAAAATAAGTGAATCTCTTTTTCTTCTGGTAAATTAAAGTCAGTTTTGTGTGTTTGACAACAAAATCCTTCAGCTTTTCAAGAAAAACAAGTAAAACTAAATTCAGCTTGCCGAAGCTTTTCAAAAACCTGCGGGGTTTATTTTATTTTGGAAGGGAAACAGGAAACACCGCTGCTGACAGGTGCAACTTGACGTTTCCGTCTTTTCAGCCATGCAGGTTTTACAACAGAGCATGTTAAAGAAACGTCTTTAAGTATAAAAGCCAATTCTAATGATTACAACTTAGATTTTGCACATCTAATTATTTTTATTATAATTATTATTATTGTTGAATAAAGTGTTTGTGTAGGCAAAGTATTGTACATATTTTTCACTTCAAATAAACTTTAATAACTTGTTTTATATTTTAATTATTTAAAATAGTTCATATCATCTAAATGTGGGCTTTGTTTGTTTGTTGCTTATTTTACAAAAATGCACCGTGATGAAGTTTAAAGTTTAACATTTTAGTTTATGCTTTTTAGCCATAAAGAAAACAAAACAAGTCTTTCTTTCCTCATTTTATTCAAATTGTGGAATTTAATACCTTCCTTAACAAATAAATAATGCCATAATAAACTAGATATTAAAGCATCTCCACCTGTTTCCCTGCTGCAGCTGTGGAGCCTGAAGCGGACGGCGTGGCGGCGGACGGCGTGGCGGCGGACGGCGTGGCGGCGGACGGCGTGGTGGAAGTGACTAAGCAGCTGGAGAAGCAGGCGATCGAGGACAAGGAGAAGGACGAAGAAGTCGATGAGGGTAAATATGCAAACAAACCAGCAGTTTGTTCTTCTTTATTCACTTTAATGTCTCAACATGTCGGTTTAACGGCTGTTTGTTCGTTCAGATGGAGACGACGGCGAAAACGCAGCAGGGAAAAAGAAAAAAAAGAAAAAGAAGAAGAAAGGATGTAAGAGTTTTTATTTTTTGAAGATTCATAGTCTGTGAGATAAAATCATGCATTGTTTTGTATTTATTTGTTTATTTTCTGGTAAATTTTTCAGCCAAAGCTCAAACGGATCCTCCGTCTGTTCCAATCTGTGAGTTGTATCCAAACGGCGTTTTTCCCATCGGACAGGAGTGTGAATATCCCGTCTGTCAGGACGGGTGAGTGTCTCAGCCTCTTTATTTTCAGTGAACATAAACAGGTTGTCTCTATGTTGCCGGTTCTGACCCGTGTCGTGGTTTCCCAGTCGGAGTGCGACGTGGCGTATGACCATGGAGGAGCGGCGGGTGATGGACAAAGCCAACGAGGAAGTGTGGAACGACTTCCGGCAGGCGGCCGAGGCCCACAGACAAGTTCGGAAACACGTCCGCAGCTTCCTGAAGCCCGGACTCACCATGATAGAGATCTGGTGAGGCGACTCACGTCAGACACACACTGGGTTAATAAAACGGTTGTTTTCTACGCTTTTACTTTATTCTAGAAAACATTAAGAGACCATTTAAAATCATCAGTTTCTCTGATTTGACTTCTTTTTATAGGTTTATGTTTGAGTAAAATTAACTTTGTTCATTTATTGTATGAACTACTGACATGTCTTTAATTTTGACACAATCTCGATTTAATTCCCCTTTTTTTTAAAAGCCTGGATTCCCTTCAGTTTCTCAGTGTTTCTAATACATGAACTTCAGAAATGAAGTTTTTCCCAACTGGACTGAAGAATCATTGCAACCAATAAATTAATGACTTCCTAGGATTATTTTTATTTTCATTTTAAAAAGTCTGAACTATGAACTAAGAAGTGTGTTGGTGAGAAAAAGCTCTATTTGTAGTTTTCAGGCGGTTGAGTGTCTTTGTTTGGACGTTTTCCTTCCTGGTTTTAATGTTTTGCTGCTCCGCCCAGCGAGCGTCTGGAGGATTGCTCCCGTAAGTTGATAAAGGAGAACGGGCTGAACGCCGGGCTGGCCTTCCCCACCGGCTGCTCCCTCAACCACTGCGCAGCCCACTACACCCCCAACGCGGGAGACGCCACTGTCCTGCAGTACGACGACGTCTGCAAGATCGACTTCGGCACGCACATCAACGGTAAAACGCCGCTCAGCTCAAACATCAAAATCTCAAACATCGGATCTAAATTTACCGCCGTTCTTTGGGCTTCCTGTTTCCTGCAGGGAGAATCATTGACTGTGCCTTCACCGTCACGTTTAACCCAAAGTACGACAAGCTGCTGGAGGCCGTGCAGGACGCCACCAACACTGGAATCAAAGTAGGACTGAGACACGTCGGCCATGTTTGATCTGTGAGGAGCCTGCAGCTGACGCGCTGCTGTTTCTGTTGCAGAACGCCGGCATCGATGTGCGTCTGTGTGACGTCGGCGAGGCGATTCAGGAGGTGATGGAGTCCTACGAGGTGGAGCTCGACGGGAAAACATACCAAGGTGTTTATTTCACCTGGTTTCATAGCAACGTGGCCGGGGACTCGGCTGTCATTCATGCAGCAACAGCAATAAAGGAATATAAGACATAAAGTTGTAGAAAATCATCTCATGCTGAAGGAAGCAGCTGCTGAAATATTTAAGATGCTTCTAATAACATAAAAATACTAAAAAGTTTTTTTCTGTTCTGTTGGTTTTATTTATTTGTCCAGTGAAACCAATCAGAAACCTGAACGGTCACTCCATCGGCCAGTACAGGATACATGCTGGGAAGACGGTTCCCATCGTTAAGGGAGGCGAAGCCACCAGGATGGAGGTGGGTGGTTTACTGGTGTTAATGGTTGAACTGGGATGTCGCTCTGTGCTGAGTGTGTTCTGTGTTTAGGAGGGAGAGGTTTACGCCATCGAGACGTTCGGCAGCACGGGCAAAGGCGTCGTCCACGACGACATGGAGTGCTCCCACTACATGAAGAACTTTGACGTCGGCCATGTTCCAATCAGGTGAGGCCGCCTCCGATTCGCCGCGACGCCTTCGCTTCAGACAAAAACGTCGGTTTTGGCCAAAATCGGAACCAGAAGTTCAGGCTTTTTAAAGATCCCCCAGAAATCCACTACTTTTTATTTCATCTACCAACTAAAATCCATCAACACATTAAAACTGGAGTTAAATTCTACTGCTGCTCTTTTCCCTCCAGGCTGCCGCGAGCGAAGCACCTGCTGAACGTGATCAACGAGAACTTCGGCACGCTGGCGTTCTGCCGCCGCTGGCTGGACCGCCTGGGCGAGAGCAAGTACCTGATGGCGCTGAAGAACCTGTGCGACCTGGGCATCGTGGACCCCTACCCCCCGCTGTGCGACACCAAGGGCTGCTACACGGCTCAGTTCGAGCACACCATCCTGCTCCGGCCCACCTGCAAGGAGGTGGTGAGCCGAGGAGACGACTACTGACCCCCGACCCGACCCGACCCGGCGCCCCTCATCGCTCCTCCAGACACTGAGAAACAGCAGAACAGCTATTTCATTCAGAAGAGCCACTCAAACTATGAGAAATGTTGTTGTAGGCTGCCTACAATGCACTCCTCACAGCTTCCACGGAGAGATAAAACCCGACAGCAAAGTTTGGACCTCGTTTAGAAACCAGTTCCAGCTGCCTGTGAACTCGGTGCGACCCCCAGTATTCAGAGAAACAAACCCAGAACCTCCCTGCCGGTTTCACGACTCCACTGGGACTTTAGCTCCAGAATCAACCAAGATACGGAGGATTTTAGGAAGTATTCAGCTCAATGCATGATGGGAAGTCACCGCACACAGACTTTACTGCACATTTAAGCGCGGGTTGCCATAGTAATAGATGCCATCTCCATTCAGACGCCACATCCCTGCAGCTGTGTGTCCGGCTTCCGTCGCTACGGGAGGGAAACCTGCACTTTGACCTCCAGGTTCTAAAACATGGTAGAAAACGCAGCAGAGCCTGAAAGCTCCCAGTTACGATGCTTCATTTGGAACTCTCCTTGGAAATGTTTTTGTAAGAAAAAAACAGATTGATTAAAATAATTTTTGGTCATTGCTTGTGGTCTTTAATGTTTATAAAAAAGTTATTATTTTTTTAGCCAGTGTGACCAAAGTGTAGCTAAAACCGTCACTGACACATTTCCATGAAACATTTTCATTCAGGTTTTATTATTTTTATCTTAAACAGAATGCAATGAATCCAAAACATTTTGAAAGTTTTGGATTCGTTGCTGCTCTGAGTTCAAATTGCCTTTTTGAGCATAAACTCCAGTTAACGATTAATTGATTACTAAATTAGTTGATTATTTCAATAACTGAATTTGATATTAATATTTATATATTTTTTGTTAATAAACTAACAATAAAACACAAACAATTGGATCTCAATGAGTATTTACTTAAAAGTGATTAAGTTTAGAGTAAGAAGTTAAAAATGTAAATAATCTGTTTGCCAGCGGTTTCCTAACTCCAATGATCATTTGGTGGGACAACATAAAAATTCAATTTAAAAAATATGGAAATTAAATGTTAAAAAGGCAAAAATGCAACTAACTAGTGCAACATCATTAGCTGGTAAATTAATATTTGTTCTTTATTGCTCGTAAGCATCAGAGAATTTCGATTTACTACTGGAAATGAAACGGCGTTAGTAAAAAATAATGTAGATATAATAAAATTATGCGGAAAGAGAAACATAAGATGGTATTAAAAAAATAAGAAACCAAACTGTCAGTGTTTGCTAGCAGGATCTCCCAATCAGGCCCTCTGTTTGTAGTTTTTTTCCTAAAATGTTATTCAAGATGGACTTAGGAAGTCCTGAATATTTCTAAAACTTCTTTTATGAGGTGATTGTCAAATACGCTACCATATTTTAAAAAAAGACAAAAACTCCCGTCTTTGTAGAAAAGTGAAAAAATAATCTCATTTATTGAGGTAATTTTTTCTAGAAATAAAAATTGAGGTAACAATTTGCATAGCATAACTTTCATAAAATTTACACACACGCACAAACACACTGTGAAGCACAAACACACCGTGAAGTAGTAAACAAAACACCAAAAACCGACCATTCAACAGTGAAAGGAAAACCAGGTGTGCTGTGATTCTTCTCCAATGAACAGATTCATCCAGTAAAATCCTTATAAAACAGATGCTGGTGTTGAACAACGAGTCGTATAAAAATTTAACATTTGATGGTCGAGTTTGTAAAACCTCTGAAGTTTCTATAAAAATACATTCATAGACTAAATGCTGCTTTTCATGGATCGCAGTGCTGCTGAATAGATAAGAACAATAAAAATACTTTGAGACAAAAGGGCACTTTTTCTATTATTGTCCGGTTGGGGGCGTTTCTCTTAAAGCAGTTACATTCTGGAGCAGAAAGGTGGCAGCACAGGACTACAGGGAAAGTTTCCACCATGTTGAATATTTATTCTAACCCAAACTTCCTGTCCTGGATGTTTTTATTTTGAAACAACCGTCATTTGTGTACAAAAAGAAGTGAAAAACTGTATAAACTAGTGCATTTCTGGCAGGAAAATGAGCCCAATGCCATCTTGAGTGACTGACAAGTTAACCTACATCCACTTCAACGATCTAAAGTGACTGAGAAACATTTCAGCTGATAAACAAACATTTACAATCAACAAGTGGGCAGGTGAGAACGCTCCCTGCCGGAGACAAACCTTGGCTGATACTCTCTTCTTAATAAAATACAAATTTACATAAATCACATCAGCATTTTCTTTTAAAATACCTACATATATATAAACACCATTTACAACAAGTTCACAAAGCAGAACCGGGTTTTTACAAAAGGAGTCCTTCCTCTTATTTTTCCTAACTTAGAAAAATAGACACAAAAAAAGTCCCATGATCCCAGGTTTTAGAAGAAATACTGGAGAAGGAGCGACAGGTTGGGCCGGGATACAGTGGAGGTCAAAGTTCAGGAGAGAGGTCCTGATTCTATAGTGGCCGGTCTTTGTCCTGAGTTACTCGCTGCGTGTAGAAGAGGATGTAGGCCTGAGCCCGACAAACCTCGTCCACTGAGCAAACATTCAGCTTAGAGTCATTACAGTGAACCCAGAAGCCTGGAAGAGAGAAGAGCAGAACAAAAATGAACTTTTTTCCATCAAAACAATGTGATTATTTTTATACAATATAACAGTTTAAACAGTTATTTCCTGAACAGTCAAGTTCAGAATAAAGAGAGAAATTTAATCAAGTCATATATACGACCCAAAAACAAGGAAAAACTTCCTACTAGAATAAAAGAAACATCTGAAGTTTGATAAAAATGTACAAGTTATGATTTACCTGCTGTTTTATTTACACTTTCCCCTCTTATATTAAAATCCTGACAGGATTTAATCATGAACTTTTTATGTTTTTGATTTGAGGTCAACATTTTAGTGATTTAAAAAAACAAATAAAAAGTTTAAACCTCATGTTACATTGATTTTATTCAGGCACTTGGCAGACATACAGTAATAGAGAACAACAAGTACCGTTGGTTAATCATTGATCGTTAATCTATCTGTGCTCACAGATTGGAGTCCAGCATGAAATTAAACTTTTGATTAAACTCAACAGGGAGGAAATACTTTATTGCTAGCATAATAAAAGAAAAATGGTTTTATTTGCAGAAAAAAAGGAAAATGCGTATATTACATATTTTACAACGTTGCAGTGGCACAGAGAGGTTAAATCGGTTCTCATGTCTGCCACTCCCTGGAATGTTTCATAGCTAAAACCAGTTTTATTAGCCATTAAGACGCATTCAAATGTTCCTTCAATTTGCTATTCATCACTGATTATTAGCTTGGAATATTTGCCTCCTCCTGTTTTACCTCTACAGTGTTAGCAGCTTCTCAATCCTGACATTACAACACATCCATTGATTCCTCTCATGGAGCATCACTGGGAAATAGATCAAATATAAATAGACAGCTGTTCTGTGTCAACACTGATCCATATCAGATGGATCCATTTCCAATGTAAATATGTTTGATAAAAATTATACTTTTTGGCTCAGAGAATTCAAATTACAATTAATTGTCATTAAATAGTTACTTTGATTAGCATTAGTTCCAGTCTATTAACTGGCGTTTTAATATTGTAGTTTGGCCGCCATCCAGCAGAGGGCGCCGCCGGTCATCCTGAGACGGAGCCGTTGATGCAGAAACAAAGATGGCGGCCGTACCAGGAAGTTCATAAAAACACGTCCTAACGGAGTCAGGTGCGGCATGTAAAACGCACTTTACGCGGTTCTGTTTAGAAATATAAACTCGTCTGGAGTTATTTAGGAATATAAATGCTCGACATGTTCTTTAAATTTTACCTTAATAGCTGATTTAGCCGAGCGACATGACGGAGCTTCTGAACAGGAAATAACGAAAGGTGAGGACGTGAAGGCGAAGGAGATAGATTGAGATTAAATGAAGGAAAACGTGATTTTAATTGTTGCAGTGAGTTAATAAACTTCATTTAGCAGTTCTGACATTCTGAGTCATTACAAACGGTACTTCTGCATGAATATCTGTTCATATTTAACTTATTTCAGTCTTTTAATCTTTAATCACCTGCTTTGTTTTCATAACATGTCCAAGTTTGATCATTCAGGAAAATTCAATGAGTATTTAATACAAATAAAACAAAATAATGTTCAGATTTAATGTTTTTTAAGTCAGCATGTTACTACAGGAAAAAAATCTGTTTTTTAGTAACATGACCATTTATTAATTAATTGATCTATAAGATTAATTAACTTTAGATTCAATCATTAATCAATAACTATGGCTGAATAAATAAAATTCAGTCACTGAAGCAGTACTTCACTGTATTTTTACTCAAGTAAAAGTAAAAAGTAGCCATGCATTAAATTACCTGAGTAAGAGTAAAAAAGCTCCTCATGTTATTTTATAATGTCACCAGATGGACTAAAAATATACAATTATGCTCAAATTCTGGAATATTTAACCTAAAATGAAAACATTGACACAAATAGCGTAATTGCAAAAACATTAAAGCAGAGGAAGCATTTTGTTTTATATAAAACGTGTGTGACTCGTGTCTATAGTAGGTTATGTTAAATCAGGACAACCTGTAGATTTGCAACTGATGCATTTTTGGTAAAATATTTTCATCCAGTTAAGTTGCTTATAGTTGTTAGAGCAACCAAAACTTTCACTCATGTAAGAGTTCTTGCATTCATTTCCTATGTTGAATATTTTTGCATTTTGGCTTCAACTCAACCAAACAGAATTTACTGAAGATGTCTCCAGTCATTTTTCTTTTGTTTTGTTCATTTGAATAATTTCAGCTTTTTTCCACTCACCTCCTTCTGTGTTGTAGCAGTAGGCAGTGTAGTGGCCTGATCCGAATCCCTTCCCATGATGCATCACGACAGCAGAGAGCTCGTAGAGGAAGTGCTTGGGGCGCGGCGACCCGGCGGCGCTGGGGCTGCAGTAGGGCTCCATGTTGAGGAGCTGGTCGAAGCGGACGTGGACTCCGATCTTCTCCCGGTGGTTCCGACCGGACCACCTGACCGTCAGACACAGTGAGTCGACCAGCTGAAACCTGCTGCCGCTTTATCAAAGCCGTGCAGCTAATTAGCATGCTAACCTGAAGCGTGATCTCACCTGAAGCGTTTGAGATGGAGCCTGAGGACCTGAGGCAGTTTAAAGACCATCAGCTGTTTCTTGGCTTCGGTCAAGATGACTGTTTTGGAGCATGTGCGTCGTCGGGCTGCTGCAAGAGGAAGGTAAAATATAAACTTCTGCTACACTAAATGTTTTTAATAGAGAGCATTTAGCTTAAAAACAGGTTCGGAGAGGTCTATACAAAGCACCGTTCTTAGAAAAATCAATTTTAGTCCAGTCGGTTCTGCCTTTTCTGAGCGTCTTTCGGAATGAGCAGTTTAGGGCTTCTGTCACTTTAAGTCCTGATAAGCTGCTGCTGGCCACGCCCCCAAACTCAGTGTTTACACGCACATATGCAAACAGATATGTAATAATCGATTATTAAAACATTAGTCGACTAGTTTAGTAATCAGTGAACTAACTGAAGTACACACTCCAAAAAATGACATTTTCTGAAAGAATTAAGACAATTAAGTTAAAGCTGTACAAAAAATATACATTTTAAGATGAAAATAAAAACCTTTTTAGTCCCTAGATGTGCTCTGCCAAAAACTTCTTTTGATCATCAACATAATCGATAGAATAATTGATTACTAAAATAACCCTAGAATTTATATAACTTTTCATCTTTGAAAAGCAGAAGTATAGCCTCCTTCACAAGCAACAAGAATGCAGCATATAGTTTGTGAGAGTTGGGCAGCTAGTTTTTTACAGCGGCCATTGTACAGCACATACAGCGGTAAAACCAGCTGACCAAATGTGCTGAAGCTATGCTTGTGTTGCTAGGTAACTAAGTGCTAGATCCAAAAAGTGCAAAATATAAATTTTGCACAAAAGGTCCCCGTCAAATAAAATGAAATATCAGGTGTAAATGCTTTAAAGTGAGGCGGCTCAGTGTTGCACTCACTCACCGTTGCACTGGTCGCAAGCGTAGATGTTTCCCTCCAGCGCTTCTGTTTCTGTAAACTTGGCCAGCATCTCGGTCAGGTGGCACGGAGCCTGCGCGGCGGACTCCCTGCTGTTGCTATGGTAACGCTCGGGGAACTCCAGAGACAAATCCCAGAAAGGCTCCACAGTGTTGGAGCGATGGCTGCAGGCCAGGCAGGTCACCTGCACAGATGAGTCGCCATGAGTGGAGCGTCCCCTTTGTCATGCAGTCTGAGTCGGGGTCATGGTGAGCAGTCAGAGTAGAGAGTAGCTGAAGACACTCGGCCTTCTGTCCAGCTAGAGCAGATGTCTCAGTGTGTGTCCACACTCCCAGGAAGCATTACTCATCATCTTCCACATACACATCCTCTACAGTGGAGGATGTGTATGTGGTTCTTTAGCCGGTTCTACAGAACCGGCTAAAGTGTTTATTAGGGATTCTCGGATCAGGTTCTTTGCTGGTCTCCCAGTAGGACCGATCATCTGGATTGGCTGTTAATTTTTAAATGTTACTATGTGATCTGGCAAAATGGAAAAATAAATTCACCTAATTTAGATATAAAATATGTAAAGTACTTGCAGCAGCTATTCAGTCAAACGGACAACTGAAAAACAATATTTAACAGAAGGTTCTCTGTACCATAAATTAGACAAGTCAAATAAATCTCAACGCTGCACATATCAAATAATGTCAACAACAAAATACAACATTCATTCTGCGTCAGTCCAACAGCGAGAGCAAAGCCAGCACCTTGCACCGCTGGCTCGTTGACTTAAATTATTTTTCGGGTTATTTGTTTAGCTTTCTGACCGTCATGCTCTTCCGGCTGAGTGTTGATAATTGCTTTACCTTTTGTCTAATCGCTCTGGATGACTTTATTTTTTCTGCAGTGAGTCTCTTTGCAGAAAAAACTCTGTCAAGTGCTTGTTTTTTAAATTGCGTATTAGATTTAGATTTGTTGTGTTGACGCATTTTAACGTGCTGCAACCCCAGGTGTTTTCCTGCAACACTTAATTCAGGTCAAAAAAATCCGATCTGTGTTGCTGCAACTGTCATAAAACGATCAGACGCAGGTCGCTTTTCGGCTAAAAACATTGGATTTGGGTCACTTCAGGCTGCAGCGTGAACGCAGCCTCAGTCACTAAATGCATGTGTAAAGCTTGCAGCAGAAGCTGGACAGTAGGGTTAAAGATGTGTGTGCGTGTGTGTGTGTCATACCTGACTGAGAAGCTGGCCGTGGAAGATGGTGTTGACGACACTCAGAACCTGCTTGATGAGGCGTTTCTGAGGGACTCCGGCCGTGTTGGTGTGCTTCCCGGTGCTCTCCAGCTCCTGCTGCACCTTGTCCAGCAGTTCGCACAGGAACTCCTGCGCGTCCTGCTGGGCGTAGCCCCTGAACGCAGGGATCAGCTGCCACACCGAGTGCAGCATGGCAAAAGGCGAGACCAGCGCCCACTTGCCGGACCACATGACCTGAAACAGGGTGTGCAGCTCGTGGCAGAGGGAGATGTGCTTGGAGCTGGGCTCTTTGGGTTGGATCAGCTCCATGTTGCGGCCGCGCGACGCCCCGCCGCTCAGCCCCGACGTCGACTGGAGCCCCTTTCTCTGAGACGGGGGGAACTGCGTTGTGGTTTTCACCGTCAGCTGGCCGTGGACGGCAGACGCTAGCAGCTCCAGCGCCTGGGTCAGGTCCAGGCGGAGAAAGCACTCCCTGAAAACGTGCAGATGGCTTAAAACCTGCAGGATGGAATTCATGTAGCAGGTGTTCCCCAGATTCCTCAGACCCGTCACGCCGGGAGTGACGGTGGGACGCCGTTTGAAAGGCGAGCCTTCCTGCTTGCTGCTCTGCCGGCGGCGGACCGGCGTCTGGGCGCCGCGGGACGAGGACGGCGTAGTTCTGGGCTTAGATTTGGGGTTAGAGGAACGTCTCTGGGATTTGGGACAAGGAGGGGACTTTTTTGTCCGACCGGCTTTCTTAGGCGCCGCAGCAGAAGGACTTTGAGTCCGTGACCTGCGAGATCGAGACGAGGCCGTTTGACTTTTTCTCTTCTTGCGATCTTTCTGAACAGTCGGCGAGATTGTTGCATCCACGACTCTCTGGCTCTTCCGACGCAAACGTCGGCTCTTTCTGATCGGAGCGCTTTCCAGTACCTCCTGCAGCTGGCGTTTCAGAGCGCGCCGCCTCTCCCTGGCCTCCCGTTTCTGTTCCTCCTCTTCCTCCCTCCTCCTCTCCTCTTCCTCTCTCCTCTTCCCACAATCAGTTAAACCAAACCAGAGGCGGAAAATGCGTCCGATGAGGGCCCGGCGGCGGTGCCACAGGGCAGTAAACATTCGGTCCTCGTCTCTCAGCTGCAACTCACTGGCGCCGCAAGGTATGAGCGCGTCCGATCCGAAGCTAGCCGAGCGCAGGGTTCGCCCGCTGCGCGTTGTGACCTCATAGCGCTGGCTCTGGATGGCACTGAGGGTGCTGCGGAGTAACTTCAGATCCCCAGTAGCGTTATCGTTCAGCACATAGTCGTCGCACAAGTAGCAAAACACGTACAGCTCGTTAACCTCCATCGCCAGTGGGTGGTGCTGCTGCTGGAAGTGCTGGAGAGCATGTTCCTCGATGTAGCGGCCGCACGCCACATGCGCGCAGCCCAGGCAGGCCCAAACAGACTCGGTGGTGTTGCAGTCCACGCAGTGCCACTTCTGGGGGTTGAGGATGGAGTGGTCTGGGGCCAGGCGCAGCCGCCCCACGTGTTTACACCTGTCCATCACACAGGCCTGCCGGCCGGCCGGCGCTCCACCTGCAACAGTCAACACCTGACTGTGGGTTCGCGTGCGAGGCAGAGAGCGCGTGTGTCGCTTTCAAACTAGCCTCATATTACCATGGTAACCACAGTGAGCGGAGAAATGGGAACATCCCAGGACATGGCTGTGGTTTCTGGAAGAGAAAAAAGCTGTAACTAATCTGAACTGAAGGTTTTATCAACTCCAAACCAACAGGCGGGAAAACAAACTAACATTACATTTAAAAAATAAACCAACTTTTCAGTAAATAAGAGTTTACTTTGTGCTTTCAAGCAGTTTAGAAAACGTTGACAAAATTCAACTATAGAGCCGTTTAACCAACCATTTAACAAAGAGCTGAAATTATTCATCTGAGTAACAGATTATTAAAATAACTGTCAGCTAATTTTGTAATCCATTAATCATTAGATGTGTTTATAGACTCAAACTGTCATTTACTGAAAGAACAACACATTCAGAGCAGTAATTAAGTCAAAACCATACAAAAAATATAAACATTTTGTACTTAAGATAAAAATTTTTTAAATCCCTTTGTCTTTAAATATGTTTTACCTAAAACTTCTTAATTTGCGGTTTTAACTGTGGCTGGTTCAGATTCTGTGAAATAAAATCTCTTATTAAGGACCTTTTACTATCCAATTATAAATCAGTTGGTTAATTCAAAAAATGGTCAACAAATCAGCCTTACACTTTATTGATTAGTCGCTGCTTATTTGGTGTAAACAATAAAATGTAGGCAATAAAAGGTTTTTATTAATTATAAGACAAATTGTTTATTTGAACCTTTTCATGTATTTCTAATGTGTAAAAAAACTTAAATGAAAAATCTTTAAATTAATTAATAACTAAAATAATTGTTTCAGCCCTAATTTACTATTTCTTTCATTTAAAAATTTGGTGCAGTAGCTAAATGTAGGAGTAGCGTTCAAAATCTGCCTGCAGAGCATATGAAACATTTTTATTATTCTTCCCAAAATAAAGAAACAAAAATATTTCCAGACTACCAATTTTGCCTTCCTTGTAAACAAAAGTTCTTCTTTTAGCCTCCTGTCCAGCAGTGTGCAGCAACAGTTAGACAGTCTGCTTCATTAACTCCATGAAGATAAAGGTCAGCGCAAAAATATTCAGAATTATTAACGACTTTTGTTTTAAAGTAATTCTTTAAATTAAAAAAATAACATTCTATAAAAGATTCTTCGTTGATGGAAAATAATCTTGTATATTTTTGAATATAAAAACCAACCCAGGCCTAAAATAGCCTGTTAAACCTGGATATGAAACATCAACCTAAACCTTTTCTATAAATAGTAACAAAAACACAAACTCACTGAACCCAGAGACACAAACAGCAGTAGAGCAGCATGAATTAGCACTTCCTGTTATGAGCTAACCGGGGTCTTTTAGTTGTAGATATGCTGATTAAACACATGTGCTGTTAGTTTTATAACCACTTTTTCACTGTAATTAAACAGTCATTCAGGAAATACATTTGAATAAATCTCTTCTTTTTCTGTTGGATTCAAAACTACAACCTATAAAAATACTCAGATCACCAACGTTAGGCATAAAAAATCTGAAATTGGCATCACTCAGTAAAAGCCTGACATTTCTGGTTATAATGAGGATGTTGAAATTTGCACATCAAAGTAAAATCATCGCATGAAACCCGAAAGGAAAAGCAATTTCTTCATTTATGGACAGTGTGTGACTCACTCAACCGTTGTTCTGACGAGATCAGGAAGAAATCTTGCGCACGTCAACAGTCTACAACTGCATTGGATTGACTAAATTAAACTGCATTCTTTCTGCCTTATTAAAACTACAAAACTCTTCAACTTCAAATAAATAAATGAGACAATCAGCGCGTTGCTGTTTGGTCTAATAAGTCTATTACATGTTTATTAAACTTTTGCAAACTTTCCGTACTAAAAAGTTTATATGAGAATCACCGATCATAAAAGCTAAAACGACTGTTGTTCATGGACTCGAGTCGATAATTGCGCTTGTTTACCTTTTATAGTGCAGGAGTGGGCGTGTTTATTCGTTTTATAACCCGTAAATATCAAGGATTGTACAGTAATGTAATATATTTGACTTTTCTTAAGCTGTATCCACTTATAGCTGCAACAGAACATTCAGTTAATACATTAAAATAGGAGTGATATAACTGAGCTTTAAGAGTCGTGATTGTTCAGAGAGACAGCCAGGATTTATCAGCGAGTTAGCGCGCTTTACCTGGCTTGTCCTTGTGGTTGGCTGGTCTGAACATGAAGCTTCATTGTTGCATAAATGCATAATAAATGCGCCCAAACTGAAGACAACCATTAAACGGTAAAAGAAACAACAGTTGATTTCACATCAGCACGAGAATGCCTTCTGTTTTATTATGCTAATGTTTCAAAAAGTGGTACATCCCCAGTTGCTAACATGAGCCAGCTAGCTCCGGCTAACCCGAGATCTCTGGGATTTATAAAACAAAATATAAACCCAGCGACTCATCAAACACGAGAAACAACAGCGTCGAGAAATTTAAACTTAAATTAAAGTTCATTCACAGTTTCTGGTGCATAATATTCCTGATCCCAGATTTGTGATTAAAAGATTAGTGAGCTGCTAAATGTTAGCCTAGCATGCTAACTAGCATTAGCAAGCCGGGTTGATATCCCAACTAGTTCACTCGTTTTTCCGCCCGCCGTTCACGGCGTCCGTCGGGACTTTCCACCAACTCCCAGATTATGATCAAACACAGCCCTCATGAGCAAGACAAGTCAGTATTTTAACAGGACGTAGCTCACCGAGGCTCCCCTTCACGGTTGTTACTCCTGTGTTTCTAAAATGTTCGCCATCTTGTCAATCCCTGTCGCGTGGTGTTAGTTCGAGCGCGTCCACGAGACGTGACGTTTTTGTTGTTGTTTATATTGTTGCAGGTAGTTTATTACTATTTAGTTATCATTTACAACCAGACTTGTGCGTCACTTTCAATTTTTCATTTGCTTTCTTCAGTTTGACAGATTCAAAATATTCTTATGTATCTTGATGAATTTATTAAACACCAAATTTGGATTTATTAAAATGATTATTTTTCTGAAATAATTTCAGAGGAATCATTTACAGAAGAGAAGAATATCACCACAGGTGGACAGGTGTTATATATCCTCTATTGCGTGTTTATTACTCTATATTTAATATGAGTTTATCAAAATCACAGCACCGCCTTACAGATGTGACCAACGTTCATCGCTAGAGGGAGCTGTTGCTGTAATTTTGAATTGTGTCAAACCCCGAGTTAAGCAAGTCTGTAAAACAAATTCAATATCTTTTTTTTTTTTTTTTTTTTTTGCCTAGTTTTCTGTTAAACCAGACATTTTTACCTGCCAAGCTCCAATTTTTTTTGGTATGAATTTGAAAAACTGGGCCTTCAGCTAGAAGTAAAGAACATAAGTTTATTATTCACAATTCAATCCACAGGCTGGATTTTGACTTATCATTTCCCAGATCTTGATTTTTGATAAAGACGATGCACAAATATTGACTTTGAACATCCAAGTCTGGAAAAGTCGACATAACTCTGGTCCATCCTTTAAGTTTTTCTTTCTTTTTTAGTTAATGAAACAATTGAGAAACATTTTTATTAAAATCTGTTTCAGGTAACGCAATGATGTCACTTTCCAGGACGTTCCATGTGTGTTTATTTTCTGTTGGGTTGTGGTCCTGTTTGTGAACCTTGAGAGTCTCTGAGCTACTGGATGCAGGTGCAGAGCTTCATGCTGGCTTATAGGGGCTGCATGGTGGTAGTCACCGTCTAGATCCCATCAGTGCAAAGAAAACACCATAACTGTGCATAAATATATTAAATCTTTGTGCGTATTTCTGCAGAGGCTCAAAGGCAGGAGTTAGGTTTCATCCAGGAAAGTTAGCTTGAAGGCTCGTGCTTTTCATCTCAACACATGCTCCCTGATTGCATGTGAGGAATCCCTCTCATGTTCTGATTAGTGGGGAACTGATCCATTCAAACTTGTTAAATCCTCCGGTGAGAAGGGGGGAGAGTGCAGATTAAGGAGCGTTTGTGACTAGGAGAAAGAGGTATGTGTCGATGTACAATGCAACGCCTGTGAATCATCTCTAATGTTTTTTCTCCCTTAATGTCTCCGGGCAATAACTGCTTTCATGTCCGCACATGCAAACCCTCGTTCCCTCGCGTGTTCTTTTTATGCACCCTCCTCATAAACACTTTATTCACCATTACTTAACTGCTAAAGATCTTGTGAGATGAAGCATATTAAGTAATTATGTGTTAATATTTAATAAGATTTTGACTACTGGCGAGATGAACAGATTTCTACTCCTTGTTGTGGTTCGCCTGCTTTGCCTTTACAGAACTTTTAATCTCATTCAGCTTCACCATCTTCTCAGGAAACCTTGTTTTGAGTTAGCAGGCTGAGAAAACCTGCTGGACTCAATATTTCCAGCACCAAACAGCAGAAATGATAAAGTCGAATGTAGATTTTCCCATGAGCTGGTGGAGCTTTCCAGTCACACCTTAATGCCTAACATCTGAAGATATGGATGGATGGCATCAACTTTCACAATGCAAACCAAGACCTTTCTGTTAAATTGAATAAATATGCATTCCTTGTTCGTAATGGATGAAAACACCCCAAAGTTCATTCCCTCTTGAAGTGACTTCTCTTGAACCTCAGACATTTAGGCTGATGTGCTCCTGACAGTTGAAGTGATTGTGAACTTCATGGTAAGATCCAAAAAGCTTCTGGTAACAGATTTAAGGAGGTCTGGAAAAAGGAATAAAGGGAATCAGCTATTTTGCTCTGCAGAAAAAAACTCCCAACATTCCCAGGTCTCTATGCAAGTTTACCTTTAAAGCAGGCTGCAAAATGCTAAAAGAAGTCTCCAAAACCATGCATGCAAAATCATAACGTAGATTACACAACTTCTGGAATAATGACAGATGAATCAAAAATACAAATTTTTGGGTAGAATGTCAGGAAAAGAGCTTCATGGTAACTGTGGAGCACAGAGGGGGAAGTGTGATGCTTTGGGTTGCAGGAACTGACCAGATCATCATAAAAACCAACATGAATTATTCTGGTATCAGAGAGGGATTGAGGGAAATATGTGTTTAAAAACGAGGACAAAAAGAAAGCTGAAGCAGAACTGAACCTGCAGAGTGACGATACCTTGTTGCTTTGGAGACTTCTTTTGGCATTTTGCGGTTTGCTTTAAGGGTTAACACACCGCAGAAACACAAAGTCTTATCAAATATTTTTGTCTCATTTCTAATCCAAACATCTTAGTACACTTGAAATAAGACAAAACTAACTTACAAGTAGATATTTTCTCAGTATTGATAAAAGAAAAGGGATAATCTGGCAGGTCCTTTTAAGAAATTGTGTGAAATATGTCAACAAATTATTGACTTAAAATACACTCCTAACTATCCGACTAAAAATGGTTTGTAACTCACTTTAGCTTAATTTAAAGTGTACTAAAATATTTGCACTAGAAAATAGACAAAAATACTTTAAGATTTTCAGGTTTTGGTCTGAATGTGCTATAAATTTATAATTTGTACATTTTCTGAAACCTTTTCAAGATTTATAAACCGGTTCAGTCTTTTTTTGGAAGATTCAAAATGGCGTTTACTCTCATTTCAGCAGTCAGGAGAAGACAGAACCAACAGGTTTCAAAAGGTGCACCTGATCCATACGTCAGAATGATTTTCAGCCGTTTTTCTGTTTCACTTGCATTTCTCATTGTTGATGAAATCGATAATGCACACCAGTAGATCCGAATATGTTAGAAAACACGCAGGTCGCTGTAGGTTGTCCTCATTTTTTCCGCTCGGGTATCGAAACAACGGCGATGTGCAGTGAAAGACGGGGAACGCTCGATGCGTACCGTTTCTCCCAGACACCTGGACCTCATAAAGATAAAAATAAAAGCACGCCCACATGTGTGAAACAGGCAACATGTTTTCATGTTTCGCTGGCCTGGTGCTTCCAGAGAAAGGAAGCCATTCCGGTGGTTTCACGGTGGTGTTAGTGCAGCTGGATACGCCGCTGGTTCTGTGGTTGGCTAAAACACAGGTGCAGGTGAAGCCAGAGGAAATGCTCCAGAGCCTGTAAACAAACACGCCTCCTGTAAAAATGTCCTCTCTCCATCAGGCTGGATGTTGGCGTTGGATGCATGACTTGTCGTCTATTATTATAATTCTGTTTTGGTCTGAATAAACCAACGACATCAGGATCTTGTTTTGTCATGTATGTAAAAATGATCAGCAGTTGTGTTTTGATCCCCGTCCCTGTTCTGGCTTGCTCTTTCAACATTCCTCAAGTGTTTTTAAAGTGAAGCCAGCAAGCTGTGATGGTTTCTGAGGAATATTTTTCCTTAACTCGATTCACTGACTCGGTTTCCGATGCATAAATCTTCTCATTTCCTCTGTAAATGAACCTCGACTGACGGGGAAATTCTGGCCACATGACTCTCTGATCCAGCACACGTTTCCCTGAGACTATATGAAGGAGAATAAATCCAGTCTTGGTGTATTTTCTGCTTCCAGAGATCTGATCCTGAAGCACATGGTGGGAAATGTTCAGATGCTTAATGTGCTGGAAGATTAATTATTGGGTCGACGTTTTTTAACTTCCATTTCTGAGTGAAGTTTAGAACCAAAAACTGAAAACTAATGAGAAAATTAGCTGAACTGGAAGGTTAGAGGAGCCTGGTTCTCCCATTCTGTAGAACATCCGTCCATTCATCCACAAATGTTCTTCAGGTGATAAAAGACTGACTTTGTAATCATCATTATGCGTCTCTGAAGGTTCAGGACTTGAAACCATCACTACCCCCAGATTTCAGCCTGATCAGAGCACAAACGTGTTTGAATGGCCTACTCCAAGCACTAATGTGAAACTTAAAGAGATTGGAAGCCAAAAGCTGATTGAGCTTAATCTATTTTGTAAAGAACTGGACGTACCACAAAGGACTTGATGATGTAATTGCCTGGAACCTGTGTTTTCCTACCTGTGCTTCCTACATCCTGGATGCTGTTTGCAGCCAGTTGGGGACGTCTGTCTCGGTGCATTGTGGCTGGCTGTGAGGGGACGGGAAGGTGGGGGAGGTTATTGTCCCCCGGCCTCCAGGAGCTGCCACGCACTCCAGAGCCAACCGCAACGCAAGAATGCTGCCGGGACAAAGGCCATAACTCCATTCTATAGCAACACAAGCGAGGCTTTGTGTTCATACAGGCGTGCACACATGCATGCATTCGCCGTTACTACAATAACACAAAAACTATACTGGCGCGAACTATGCCAGAGGAGTACGCTAGCATGCCAAACACTCATTCATCAACCGGGTTCCCACACCAGGCAACCCCCCGCTGGACGTCTCCATCACAGGCTGAGAAAGGCCAGTCAATCCTGGGACAATGGGCGAGCGAGCACGAGGGAGTGAGAGAGGAGGTCTGTGCTTGAATGTGTGTTTGCGGCGGCCTGTTGTGTCTACGCCTCAAGGCCGGTTCCCACAAACACCACCTTCGGTCTGATGCAAAGGTCTCCCCCGAACAGAAAGGGACACGTTCAGGTACTCGGCACATGGAAAAACTCCTGCGTTTTTATTTAACTCCAGATTTAATTCTTTCAGTGAATAACTGCTGTTTCTTCTTAAAGCTTTTCTGTGCTGAATCCAGGAGTCGCTGGATTCATGTCAGAAAATGATTAATGATGCCTTTAAACAAACAGAAAACACTTCTTTTTCTGTGAACTTTTATCTAAAACCTTTTCTTTCTCATGTGAACAAAAACAATTATTAGGGCTCAGACGATTAAATGTGATTAATTGATTCTTAAAATCAACTAATTTAGTAATCCATTGAGTATATAGACTGAAAACTTAAAAAAGAATAACAAACTCAGAGTAGTAATTAAGCCAAATCTGTGCAAAAATACACATATTTTTACATTTAAGACAGACAGAATCCTTCTTTGTCAGTTGACATGTTCAACTCAAAGTGGCATAGTTTTAGCTTCACCTGGTTCAAATTCTGTAAAATATAAATGCATGTAAAAAAATAAGCATGTTTTGCTATAAAATTAGTAATTAATTAATCCAAAATAATCACCAGATCAGACCTACACTGTTTGGATAAACATATTTTTAGCTGCAGATGCTTCAAATAATCAGAAGTAACCTGAAGAAATTCTGTTATTGCATTTTAGATATTAAAATGTTTATTTTCAAATTCAGAAAAGGAACTGAAGTATTTTTTAAATAATTTTTTATAATGAATTTCAGTTTTTTTGACCGATTAATCAATAGAATAATCAATTACTAAATAGACATGACTTGTAGCCTGATAAATAATCCACGGAGTTGGGAGCATTTTAATGTATTTCTTTGACTGACGGTAAATATTAAACCTGCTACTGTTACTCATGAACTCATCTTGAGGTTCATATGAGAATGTACAAAAAATTATGTTGTAATAATAAAAAAAATGTTTGGAAAAAAACACAGTTTATTGTTTTGGAAGGACATTTAGTTCTGTTATAACATAAAATAATCTAGAAAGGTGCATTTTTAGGAATGTCCTGATGTACAGATTTTCTCTCCACATTTAAATGTTTTCAGCGGAATAATCTGTTACTGTTGAATGATTTAGGCCGGTTTGTCCTTATAAACCTCCTCACATGTTAACATTTACAGTAGAAGGTTTTTTTTTCCCATCATTGCTGAGGTTTTTCCATCTTTCCATTGTGGTAACTCATCAAAACTTAAAGTTCTCATACTTTAAAAATTACTAAGAAGTTAAGAACTTTTTTGTGAAGGTTCTGGAAAATTTCTGACATTCATCTGAAAATTTAAGTGTTTTTAAGCACATTTTTGACTTTTCAACTCAGAAATTTCCAGGTTTTTCTAGAAAAATCTCAGAACTTCTTAGTTTTTTGGGAGAAATGTGTTCTATTTTGTCAGGTAAAAATCAGTTCTCATAGGATGAACTGTAGCATTCTGCAGAAATACGTCTGTGCAACATGATGGATGGTGCAGAGGGGGACATATGTTGTCTGCAGATATAGCAGGTTTGTTCTAATCTTTTCTTTCAACATTCCTCTTCCCTTTTGCACTCAGTCACCCTCCACCCTGCTGTCTGGAAACGGCTTACAGAAACCTCCAGCGCTGCCACAAATCTTTAAACAGGTCAGCCAGTAGGAAATATGGCTACTAGAGGCTATCTGGCTGCGGTTTCTGAGGGGAGGTGGACACAGGTGAATGACCTTTGACCCACAGAGCCGCTCGACTCGCCAGGAATGTGTTCGCACCTTTCGGCCAAACGCGTCACGTCGCGAGCGGAAGACAAGCTCTCCGTCTAAACCCAAACAGAGCACCGGTCGGGGCTCTGTCTCTGTTATGGTTTACATTTTGCGGTGCGATGGTGCAGGAGACTTGATCTGAAAAGATGTGTGTGTGAGAGAAGTGATTGTGTCTGGGGTTCGCTCTGCACAGAGCTTATTATAAACCAGATATGTTAAGATTTTCTTCTACATTTTAACTTTTGCCCCAAGCTTCAAATTACGCTGCAAAAACTCAAAAGTATGTTTTATTTAGTTTCTAGTACAAATATCTTAGTATGCTGGAAGTAAGACAAAACTTACTTACAAGAAACTTTTCAGCAAGAAATAGGAGCTTGTTTTAAGTAAATAATTCCTTAGTAATGATGGAAAAGTTCTAGTTTCACTACTAGATTATTTCACTTATAACATGGGGGAAAATGAAATGATCTGCCAGTGAAACTTGTACTTTTTAGTCAGTAAGAAATTATTTACTTAAAACAGCTCCTCAGTATTTCTGAAAAGTTCCTTGTAAGTTGATTATGTCTTATTTCTAGTGTACTAAGATATTTGCACTAGAAACTAGACAAAAATCCTTAATATTTTGTTTTTGCAGTTTATTTCAATGGGATATTATGACTAGCATTTTTGCAGCTTCCAACAGTGGCGGCCCCAAAAGGGGGAGTGAAGGGGGCCCTGGCTCCCTCTTGAAATAAGTTGACCACCATAAGGAAAGGCATTAATAACCATCTTCTTCTATCAAGTCGTAAAACCTAATAAATTAATAAATACATTTTTAAATTAAAAATATAAAAAGTCTCAGCTGCTTTTAACTATAAAAATATGTAAAGATTTTAACTGAAAGTTGTTTTTCTTAATGATTTTTCTGTAAGTTTATGCTGCTGAAGTGCTGATTGAGGTGTATTTTAATCTGCCGAAATACAAGCGTTAGACCAAACTTGTAATAGGCTGGATTTATCCTTTATTACCATAAACAAAAACAAAGAGGTGAGCGACAATATTTATAGAGATATATACAAATAATACTGTACATGGGCACAAAGGAGGGAAGAATAAGAGCATTTTGAGTCCAATGGGGCGTATTAATATGAAATAAATCACATTTTGCTGCGATGCAAACTTTAGTGGGTTTATAACCTAAAACGCTGGAGTTGGACTGAGCCTTGCTCAGCCACAGCCGGGGGGAAATACATTCAGGTTTCCATTTGCTCTGATTTCATCACAGACACACCTGGACTGGCGAGGATTAACCACCTGTCGTGGTTTTTATGGCTTGCTCGGTGTCGCTCCACGATGTGGAGATGTGCTGCGTTCTCTCCAGGCGCTTCTTCTTCTCCTCCTTTTCTTAGTGCGTCCGCGTTGGCTTGGTCCATCTTAGGCTAAAGTGCTGCAGAGCAGGAAGAGCAGTTCTGCGCTTCCGGTGAAATCCGCTTGTACTCGAACATAATCACGCAAGAGGAAGTTTGCACAGGTGCAAGGGAGACATTTCTTAATAAAAATAACTCCAGCAGTGGTATTATGCTGTCGGTAGACGACAGCAGAGAGATTGAGGGATTTGTTCATCGCAGTTCAATCCCTCAAAAGCTGCTCCAACAGCAAAAGCAGGAAACTAGAAACTCTGCTCCGTTTCCGTCTACCAGTTGCAGTC
This sequence comes from Poeciliopsis turneri, assembly GCA_922788865.1. Taxonomy (NCBI): domain Eukaryota; kingdom Metazoa; phylum Chordata; class Actinopteri; order Cyprinodontiformes; family Poeciliidae; genus Poeciliopsis; species Poeciliopsis turneri. Next base: position 476,930 of record CAKLNU010000303.1, on the reverse strand, counting down.
TTTCTTTAGCAGTGTGAGGACTTTGCGACCCAAACTGGCCTTCCACGGCTTCACGAAGCTCTTCATGTTGACCAGGAGCCGACCCTGCTTACGGTCCAAGTGACCCGCCACCAAGTACTCCACACCTGTTGGATAACAGTTAGAAAAAATAAAAAAAACAAAAGTTTTTCTGTTTTTGTGTTCAAAAATTATTATAAAATTACGACGACTCTGATAGAAAATGTTTGTATTTCTCTCACTGAGAGGTGAAAAGGGATTTTCCCTTTCAAAAATTCTTCTGTTTCTTTTTTTTCTTTTTTATCGCAGTTGAATATTTTTAGATCATTAAGCAAATTTTACCAACTATATCTGCTCCTGAAGCCCAATAATTGTTTGCACCAATTACTCCTCTGTGTCACTGCACACCAATTTACCCACAATTCTTTGCAGAATTTTTTTAAATTCAAATACACTGGAGGTTTTTTTAAAGCAATGAGCAAACATCTCAATGTGAGTCCAGTCCAGACTTTGACTAGGTCATCATTCCTACCCTTAGATCAGGGTATGATGCTTTGCTTTTTTCAGATTTCTTTAAACCAAGTTTAGTTTGTGAAGCTTTTTTAATCAACTAATGGAATCATTTTAAACAGCTTTTTGTGTTTACTGAGGTTTTCTTCAGAGTTTGGTAGAACTGTTTATCAGAGGTTGCTAAATCTAAAGTTTTCTTTCCACCTTTCTGGTTTATGCTCATTTTATAAAAAAAAATCCCAATTAAGAGCATTGAATTAACGGTTTTAGTTTGTGAAAAACTAAATGAATGCTTTTGCGATGCGCTATAAACTGCAGATCTCCAGTCTGACCTGGGTTAAGGATGGGGCAGGTGCAGCCCCGCGTCGTCCAGGACTCGGGGTAAAGCGTGACCTGACCTCTCTGTATCTTCAGCTTGGTGTTGTGGCTGAGGACCTTTTGAACTTTGGCCTCCACCTCGGCGTGGGAGCCTTTATCGTGGGCTGACAGCACTTTCACCTTTAGCACTAAAGGTCAAGAAGGAGAAAACAGATGCTGAACGCAAAATACAAACTCTACAGTCGTTTTCACCGTGTGTCAGGACTGATCTGCTTTCTCAAACAAATATTTTAATCGTAACTTTAGTAAAATAATTGAAATATTTCAAGCTATTACCACAACAGATAGTAAAAACTAGTGTGAGTTTAAACAGTAGGTCATTTAATTTATGGGTAAATGGAAGTAAATGGAAAATAAATCACTCCATTTCAAGTTTAAAAGTTAAAAAGCAAACTCTGGTATCATAAAAGGCAAAAGACAACTGTGAAGTAAACTGAAAATACAAGAAGCATAAAATAATGGCTGCAAAAACAAACAATTAAAACCCATCTTTTTACCACCTTAGAGGGAATCTAATAAAAGTAGCTTCTATTTGCTGCAACAGTTACAAGATGGCAAAAGAATATCTTAGTAAAGTATGAAAAGTATTTGTTTTTTGAAGGCATAAATGGAAAATGTGTCATTTTAACTTAAACTGGGATAGATAACACCTCTTGTGGCAAAAAAAAGAACTAAAATAATTTAGTTTTTACGACTAATCTTTCTGTAATTCACCTCAGAAAATTAACATTTGAGATTAACTCCCTCCCGTTAGGGAGAAGGGTGACGGAAAATGGATGGATGGATGGAGATTAACTCCAAAAGCTAATTCTGGCTGCATTTGGGTAGGAAATATTGCTTCTACTTCAAGTTCTTTAAATAGCTCCCACCAGAACCCTTTCGATTAAAATTAGTAATAGATACATTGGTTTTGTAAAACATAATAATAACAGGGAATGGAAACGGCTAAAAGTCACCATAATTTGTTTTACCGGGTTTGTAAAGTTAAAATACTGAAACTTACTGTATGTACTGGTGGCAATCACTAGTATATATAAAGATGCAGGTGGAAAGGAAAGAGATTTAAATTTGATCTGTCATCAAATTTATTAAGCCAGATTAACTTCTATGCTGATGATTCTGTGATGTTTTGCACAATGTGCTTTGAGATTCGTCTTAAACTTTACAACTTGTATTCTTGCATTTGTTTGCTTTATCAGACTTAATTACTGGCATATCTATTAAAGAAGGTGTTCCTGCTCTCTCCTTTCACATTTATAGATAGATTATAGATTGATTCCCAGTTGTATGTCTTAGAGGATCTCAGGCATTTTCTATATTTCTTCTAGTGTTTTCAGGATAATAATCTCTGTATTCCTAACAAGTAATCAAACAGTCCAGGTATTTGAATTGTTCTGCCTCACCCTAAACGTCCTTATTTGAATAATTAAGCTGTTTTTGTGTGATCTGGTAATTGCAGACACCCAAACAAATGTAGTTTTACCAGTAAACTGAATTAGGGCTGAAACGATTAATCAATTATAGAAATAATTGTCAACTAATTTAGTAATTAGTTAACTAATTTAGTAATAGTTAACTGGAATATATAGTCTCAAAAAAGGCACAAAGAAAACCAATTCAGTGCACTAATTAAGTGAAAACTGTACAAAATACATTTACATTTTGCACTTAAGATGAAATCACATTTGTCTGTCAATATGTTTTACTCAAAACTCCCTAAGTGGTGTAATTGTAGCTTAAAATTCACCAAAAAAATGCTATATTATTGAATTATATGCAGTGAAATGTTTATTTTCTTGAACTGAATGAATTTGTTTGTGTCTTACCTAACATTAAGGTTTTAACCGATTAACCGATTAATTGTTAGCTGCAGCCCCAGCATTAATTTAATTAATTTACGGTCGTGTATTGAGTTATTTAACGTGATTGAATTTGGACCCTGATGACGGATCAGAGGTGAATGTTTGAGTTCTTACCATATGCATAGTTCATGGTGCAGAAGAGTTTACTGTTGGTCAGCGTTTGCTCTTTGCACTCGCACTTCTCTGCAGGAAACAGACACAAGCACCGATTTGTAACATAATCAAATAACTTGCATGTGTGGCATGTTGCTGTGAGGTCTTGGACAGCGTATGCACACCAGAGAGGAATGTGGCTGTAAATGCTGCAGCTTACAGGGAGTTACTGGGGAGAAAAGAAGCATTTTTCATTCTCTGATGACGTAAATGTCAGTGTCTGATTCACTGGATTGTTGTGAAAGGATGAATCTCACCTGAGTAGTGGAGAGCAGAAAATAGTTCATGTGGGCTGAAGATCCTGACTGGTTCACTTGAGTTTCCACCCAGGCTGTATATTTCCAGATCGGAGCTGTAATGGAATATCACACATTGAAAACTGAATCGATAAAATATAGACGGTAGCACTTTGAAAATCTCAAAACGTAAAGTTCAAGTGAAAAGGTGACTTCATGTCAGCTGGCAAAACTTTAAGAAACAAGAATTTGGTCAACAAGTTTGAATTTAAACCAAAACGTTTCTGTATGGCTTAAAGTCATAAAGCAATATAAATATTTGGATAAATACCCACCACCTTAATCACTGTTTAATGTGTGTTGTTTACATTCATTCTAATGCAGTAAAATCATAATAAAAACAGTAAAACTGTATTAGAATAACAGATAAATAGCAATAGTGACAGTAAAATTGTACCAAAATCTGAATATTTCATGACTATCATTGTAAAATTGAAATAAAATTACAATAAAACTAAAAAAATTACAGTAATAATTAGTAAAATCACAATAAACATACATTAAAACTCAGTAAAATTGCAATAGTTACAGAATAACATCTGCTCAGTCATGTTGGATTGAAAGTGTCTAAACATTAATTTAAAGCTTTAACACCGATTGGATAGTAGATCTGGACTTTGACTAGACCATTCCAACACATGAATATGCTGATTTTAGTCTTGTTTTACTCACCCATACATGCAGTCCCCAGTAAACGGGTCGCAGTCTCCTGCACAGTCACATGGCCGACAGCCGTACTCATGAAAGCCCCAGTATCCCACCATGCACCTGTCGCACTGCGCGCCGCCGACGCCAGGTTTGCAGATGCAGTTTCCGTTGGAAGGGTCGCACAGAGAGCCGTCTGTGACGTGAAAAGGCATGGAGCCCATTGGGTGACAGCTGCAAGCTGAAACATTAGAAAAGTTTCATAAAATTTGATTAAGAGACTAACTCTCGAGCAAAAATTGTTAAAATAGTACAAAAATATGTTTATTTGTAACAACTTGGTGCTAAACACAAAGTCTGAAGGTCTTTTAACCGCTTTATAATAATTTACAACCAGCAGTTAGACGTTTTATCAATCAGCAGTTGCTCTATTGTTTGTCTAGTGTGGTAGGAGACAAAGCTCTCTATCTTCTTCTTATCCAACAAGCGTTTGTAGTTAATTTTTTATGACATAATTAACCATCACAAACACAAACTGCTTTCTTCAAACTGAAAAAAGTTTTCTGAATGTCTGTCAAAACCTAAATACCAGCCAACATTTGTCCAAGGACAAAAACTCAACACAAACATTTAGACTCTCGTCTCTCCCTCATGTCGCCTAATTGCGCGGTGATATTGTGTTCTTTAAACAAACTCCAAAAACAATATTTTTATGTCAACATTGTAACGTCCACCCAGCCCAGGCTTTTACTGGCAGTTTGAGAAAAACTTCAGAGAGGATGCCAGGCCTGCTGCATAAATCTGTTCTTATCTGGAGCCTGGAGAAAAGGACATAAAGATGCGTTTGCAGTAGAACGGGTCTTCTGCTGTAAACCCAGAAGGCTTTTGTTGCACTAAAGTTGGGGGGAATGTGTTTGGTTGTTGAAACCATGTTACTTTGAAAGAGTAACTAAACTCCAGATAAGCTGTATAAATTGGTCCTTGTGGCTACTGTCTTCATTTTACTGTGCAAGTTGGGACATTTTTATGTAAACCTGCTCAATCCTGCAATGTTTGGTTAGAAAAAAATATATAGTCCTAGTGGTCACAATACAGGGTTTCCCCTAACATAAGCCTGGCGGCCCACCAGGCTTTACTTGTGTCCCCGCCAGGCTTAGCATTGCTTCTTTGTTTAAGTCTTTTTAAAATGTTTGCATTTTTAAAACTTTATAGTTGATGTTCAGGTGTTGTTCTTCCAATCTTTCAATAGCACATAATTATCAAGTGATATCTTCAAATTTCTCATCAACTTTAGACATTTTTTACTCAGAAACAGGACAGGCTGCAGGATGAATGACTCCCAACCAACAGGTCCAGTCCACATATGTTTTGCAGAGCTTGAGAAGGCTTTACCAAAGTTTTGGGGCGCTGCAGTAATTTTTGGGTGGTTTGTGTAATTTCTGTGCAACCAGACCAAAATATCTCCAAATGCTGTAAAAGCAGAGGAGCTTGGTTTGGTCTGGTTCTCCTCCAGGGATGCCCCTGGTTTCTGTGGTGCTCATGGAGAGAAAGTTACTTATTTTGGGAACATCAACGTCTCAGATTGACAGTTTGTAAAGCCATGTTTCTCTGCGTACATTAATTGTGAAGCAACCTGGATGAGAGTCAGCCACTCTCAGGGTTTTCCGATTTGTGGATGATTTAATATCTGAGTTCAAGGATCTCAGGCTGTTGGTAGCAGAACGATGGTGTTGGAGCTGAATTCAGGGTTACTGGTTCATCTGGTTCCATTCTGTTTTTATCTGAACTCATCCACAGATGGACAAATTCTTTTTTTTGACAATTTTTTGATAATTTTTTGAACTCCATCTACTCCAGGCTTAAATGCAGCGAGTTAATGCCATGTGATTGCTTGTCGCTAATGAACCACAGCATCAACGCCGTCTTTTGAACGATGTCACATTTAGCTTCAAAATCAAACCAGACAGTTATTCAGATCAACCATCCACCACTGCAAAGATAAGATAATCTTTATTGTAAAACAGAGCTGACTACAGTATCCATAAAATCATAAAGATATCCCATCTGTATACCTAACAGGCACACAAGGCGACGCCTGGTAATATTTAACAGATCATGCCTTGGTTGGAGGCAAAGCCCCGACACATGCGCCTCCTGATGGGGCCGTGAGTTTTGATAACAGCGTGTGAATTAAAATAAGAAGATTGAGTGGATGTGTGTGCATCTAGATAGACAATGGGAACTTAATGAGGTGACATGACGAGGCACAGACGGTAATCTCAAGCTGTAACCCGACCTTCAGTTAATCTGTTTGGGTGTGCGTTTCTTTCCAGGGCCTCTCAGAGGTTGGTATGATAAAAATGTTCCTCAGAATAGAGGGAAATTCCTCTTTTTCTCAGTCGGATTGCACAATCTATATGCCTTCATCTGAGGGGTGCTCCAAGCATGGAGACGCTCCTTTTCCCCACATCAACCAGCCACACAGGTGAGATGATGCAGCCAATGTAATCAGTAAAATTCAGGTCTGACATGGTTACAGCTGCTGTAAAGAAGGTGGAGAATCTGCATCTCTGATAAAGAGATACCAGGGAGACGCATTATGGAAAATATTCATGTGCAATCCATTAGTCACTGAGCGGACAGCAGGGAGAGATCAGTGGTACGTGGCAGACAGGAGAGAAACATTCGATTTGAAACGTAAACTGTTACATGAAGTTCAACGTCCGTTTTGTCCTTTGGCCGTCGTCGTCTTTTCCAGATATTTTGGACTCAGGCTTGTTCACCTGATTCATTTTTCGGATAATGGAGTTTAGTTAAGTATCTGCCATGTTAGTTTGTAGATGTCGGGTCAGAAAGTGGAAGAAAAGCAAAAAGCAACTATAGAAAATATCAATTTATCTGTCAATGAGTATTTGGCTTTCAGCAAAATCTAATCCCAAAGTCTGTCAGTCCTTCCTTCCTTCCTTCCTTCCTTCCTTCCTTCCTTCCTTCCATCCATCCATCCATCCATCCATCCATCCATCCATCCATCCATCCATCCATCCATCCATCCATCCATCCATCCATCCATCCATCCATCCATCCATCCATCCATCCATCCATCCATCCATCCATCCTTCAGCCTGACCACAGTCAATCTATTTTTCACTCCTTTATTGTTTATATCCTTTAAATTTGGATCTTCATCTGAAACTGTGAGTCTGGATTCTGCTGTCGTCTGCAGCACAAACAGGATATCATCATCATCATCATCATTCCAGCATCTCTCCTCGGCTCGATAGCGTCGTCCTCTCTGCCGTGTTTAACGGTCTGCTGCTGTTGGATTGTTCTGAATTCAACGAGATGCACATTGACGAACATACAGCAGGAATGAGCTCAATCGGTCAAATCTGACAGATAATCAGAGGGTGAATGTTGCCGCCGCGCTGCTTGTGGATGCCTATCTCATGTTTACTTAGGTCGCCCTCATCAGCGGAGGGCAGCAGCACGGCAGGAGAAAAGACCCTCACATTTCTACAACTCCTGACAACGATGAGCTGAGCTCTGAGTCACGTCTGAAAAACAGCAAAACAAGCCAACGTGGACAAGCGGGAGCCTTGTGTTGGAGCTTGAGTCAAGAAGGAGGAATGCCGCCATCTGATGATTAACTACGATGTTAACAGTGGATAAAGAGCGGGCCGTCTCACTCGCTCATTCAGAGTCGGGTACCAGCCGGGGCTGAGCGCGGTCCAACAGGTCCCGGCTTGCGTTCTTCAGCGTTCCTTCTCAGAGAGAGTTTGTGCCAGCGAAGGTTAATGTTTTGATTCACACCAGCAACATTTTGTCAGACAGGGCGTAATTAATCACCGGTTCCTGTTGTGTCATTTTGGCAAAACTATTTGCTCTAATATATTTACAGGCCGAGGCGGAGAACGTAAAATTATTCTCCAGGAAGAGTAGAACTGCTTTAACATATTTTAGTAGAAATACTCAACAGTATTAACTTAAAATGTTAAAGTTACATCATCTGATGGACCAAAATGTAAGATAATGTGGAAATGTTGCTTTTTAAAAGTCAGTATAATTGAGAGACAACTGAAATGTGTCAGTTATGATCTGCAGAGACAAAAGTCAAACCTTTTCAAAGCAGCTGGACCAAAATCATGTTGGATAAAAATCCGTCTTGTTTATGTAGTGTTATGCCAGCGTTTAGTTAGTGACTCTTACGTTTGCATGAGTCTGGAGCCGCGTGAGGCCGCTGCAGGTCTCTGAAGAAACCAGCTTTGCATTTCTCACACTGACGCCCCTCGGTGTTGTGCAGACAGTCGCAGACGCCGCCGCTCTGCTGGCCGGAGTCGCTCCACGCCGTCCAATCGAAACGGCAGCTTTGAGCGTGTCCGTTACACTTACACTCTGCAGGGGAAATAAGAGAATAAACAACTCAGCAATATTTATACTGGAGTTTAGCTTTGTTATGTAACAACTTCCTAGTAAAACATTAAGATTTTTCATGCTTTTACTAAGAGATTTTAGATTTTTGTAAATAAGATTTGAATTTAAAGACAAAATAAAGCAGATATTAGTATTTAAAGTTGGATTTAGTGTTTTATATAATCAATAAAGCTAATTCCTTTAAAACATTGGTTTTATCTCAGAGATAATCAATATAATTCTCTGACATTTTGCAGACCAGTAAACATCACAGAATGAACTAAACATGTTTGTCCAGCTTACTGCGACATTCGTGCGGCGCTCCCGTCAGCCCGTCGGCGGGCTGCCAGGGTCGGTCGTTGTAAAGCGGAGCGCAGCGCTCGCAGTGATCTCCTGCAGTGTTGTGTCTGCACACACATTTCCCATGAACCTGCAATAAAAAGCGAATGCTAAATAACGACACAGAAAACAGAATTTTCATTTAAGTTTTGCGTCTAATGTAAACTTTCTAATTTTATCACAACTAAAACAAACCCTACATCGTAAAGAAGAGAAGGAGGCGACAACATTGGTCAGTTTTGAAATCACAATAAGGTCAAACCACGTGTTCGTTTGCTCACCAAAGGTTATGTTTCCAAGAGGAATGGGACGATCATGTATTGGGGACATTGCAGATGGGAAATGATAGAAAAAGTACATTTTCCCCAAAGAAAAACTCAGATATTTTGAGATTAATTGCTGAAATTTTGTAGAAACATTTCTAGGAAATTTTGGAGATGAATCTCAAAATCTCGAGTTTCATTCAAACTCAGAAATTGATTAAAAAAAAAAGTTTTTTTGTGGAAATGTATTCTTTTTTCCTATCTAACACTGTCGTATCACACCGTAAAAGGATGAAATACACTTATATTTCAAATCGTGACATTTTGTTCATCACAATCGTCACATTTTCTCTCCCAAAATTAGCGACAGACTGGTAATTATTTTTGCTTCAATGCTGGAAATAAAAACAGGCCGCTGCTCTGAAAGGCCTGTGTGTGCGTTTATAAGTGTGTGTATGAGAAGAGTAAAAGTATGCGGTGCAGAGAGCACAATAACAATCTCCTTGTCATTCCTTTGAGCTGGAATGCCATGCATGCTGGATAATGATGGGGGGAAAGAGGTCAAAGCATCTGAGGAAGCTCTTTATTTGTTTGCGTTACACTGTGCAACTGTAATGTAGGACACACAATTATACAATGATTAGGTAGGCACTAATCAACGCGCTGCCAAAGCTGCAAAACGCAGATGAAGTGTTGCGTCCGTTTCCCACGGCAACTGCTGCTGCGCGATACGCTGATCTGAGAGCAGCCTTAAACACGCTATAGGAGCAGGCCGTAAACAACACGCCCTCTGCAGGAACCACACGCTCGCTTTTACACACATTTCACTCACACTGACAGGGGGAGCGCTCGCACAAATGAGAGGGCCAGACGAGCAGGACGCCGGAGACCTGATGACACGTTTCACAAAAATGGAGAAGTGATTAATTGGTGGAGAGGGAGGCCAGAAAGGAGAGGAAGACATGCAGGAGAAAACAGCCGTGATAAGGGACAGTTAACGCATGTACACACTGAAAGCTGCACACGCCCAGTTGTGTAAAGTCAACAGCACTTTGCAAACGAGAAACTTTTCCTCATTTTGTCCCTTTAAGTTCAACATTTTTATTAAACAAACAGACAAAACCACAGATGACGATCAAATGAGTCAGATTTCACACAAAAAGCTTCAACTAAAATATTGTGAATATTACAAAGCTGGAAGGCTCAGAAACTGACATGAAAAGAAAGGAGCATGGATTTAGAAGCATCTACTCTCAATTAGTGGACTAATTACTGGAAATGCACCAGTAGCAGACCGTGGATGTCACAGAATGTGTGTTGGCTTTGTGGCCAGCCAGCAGACAGTGTAATCACCCCGAACCGCAAAACCCCTGTGGAGGGACAACAAACAAACGAGCCCTTTTCGTCTTCGTGTCTGAGCAGTAATGACTGCCAGGGAAACTTTCTCTGCTGATTGCCGCACAGCAGCCTCACACTTGGGGAAGACAAAACACTGCATTCCTAAGAATACTTTGGATGGACAAAAACAGGCGCAGATGTGAGTGAAATCAACATGAAAAGGCCGAATTCAAAGACTTCAAATTTATATTGAAAAAATACAAAAATGAATAAACACATGACCCTTTTTGTCCTTCCTGGGGTTAGCTTTAATCTCTACTCTCATCTCATGTCTGGTGCTGCCAGAACCAGCAGTTGTCTGCTAACATGGAGGCACAAAGCAAACTGCTGATAGGCAGGAAAAGGCATTTATATAACCTGTCCGTGTTTACCGACTGGACCTGGATGGCGCGCGTTGCAAACGTAATAAGGCGAGCAAAAGCCTGTTTAAGAGCAAAGATATAAAATGGGGTAAGACACATTTCTATGACTAGAGTTATTTTGACAAGTGGAGCGGGGTTTTTGAGTCTTGTGGTTTAGAGGCCAGATTTTCTGCCCTCAAAGGAAGGAAATCCTTGTGAAAACCAAAGAGCTACTTGGAATTTCTTGGCATGGCAATAGTCAGATTTTCAGATTTAAAGGGTTGTGCCCAATAAATCAGATATCAGCAGCTTTAGTCTCAAAGGAAACGCATGAATGTCCTGTGTATTCATCATGTAAAATATGCCAAAAATGTTTTGCTCTATTTCCACTTCAGAGAAGAAAAAACATTTTAGTTGCTATCTGCGTCTGGTTTGTTGAGCTGTGGTGTCTTTGAGTAAATAACAGATTGACTAATTAATGATACAGGAAACTAAGATAAATGTTTTTATTACATTTAAATTTAAAACATCAGAAGAAGTTTAAAATGTAGTTTTTATCAAAGTGCCAGTCAAACATTTTGTTTAATTAGGTTTAATTGTTGTTAGCAGCTAGCCTATTAGCATGTCAGCTAGCTTACCCAAAGTAGCAAAGAAACATCCTTCAGTATTTTGGGGAAACCTAACAGGTTATCTGTTCTTATAATTCAAACTTGTATTCTCTGAGAAGCAATAGATGCTCCTTAGCAGTTTGTGCTAAATGCTAACAATAGCTCCAGATGCTAATTAACTGAAGCTGATATGTTTACTTGCTTGTCAGGTCAGGACTATCTTGTGGAAATGATTCTCTATCTAATTTAACAAGTGAAAGAGTCACAGTGATTCTAGAAGCTAAGTTAAGAAGCAATAGATGCTCTTTAGTAGTCTAAGCTAAATGCTAACAATAGCTACAGATGCTAATTTAATTAGTCAAAGTCATAAACAGTCAAATTGCAACTCCAGCAGATAAAACTACAAGTGAAACACATAAATATTAAAGTAGCATATTTACTAACAAATCTTTTGAGGTATTATTCCTGCAGCTAATTTAATAAGATATAAACTAAAATAGCTAATTATTAAGTTACTTCTGCAACTATTACACAGTTATAACTTATTGGATTTTGAAGTCGGATATTCTGACTTCTGGTGAGTTTTTTGATAGTAAAATCTGAAGTATATATCAGAGTTAAAATAGCGTCTAACTCAGCACCACAGATTTTATTTCCACCCACTTTTTCATTGAATAAAACCCTACAAATGTAGCCCTGAAATCCAGTAACATAAAAGCAGATTACCTATGCAGTCTCAGTGCTGATAACTGATGACTTTCACATTCAGCTGAAACAACTGTGTTGTTTGCATTCTATAAAAGTAAAAACACGAGATTTGTATCACAAAAGTTTATTTTGTTAGTGGTCTGAAAATAAATTTAAGCCTAACAGTCGATGCAGTGATATTGTTTATCTTGAGAAATACCTTCCCAGTTTTGCTTGTTTCAGAAAAACAAACGGGTTGTGTGTCTTAAATTTGTGTTTGTGTAGATTTATTGATAAGCTCTCCACCATGACACGCAAAAGCCAAAACATCGCAGATTCACACCTTCATCAACAAACACAAGCGTCCTTCTCTCTACTCTGTTATAAACAGATATTTATCTGACCAAGACGGAAAGGTGACCCCTCCTCAAATGTTATAAACAAAACAGTCGACACAAAGAAACTAAACCGTTCTTAAGATGTCTGGTCCTAACATCTTGATTTCAAGATGTTAGGAAACATTTTTTCTTGTTTCTTCACTGAAACAAGAAAAAATGTCCGCAGGGTGTGATTACTGCAGATCAAAGACTGGAAAAATGTGTCATTTTGTCTAAACAAGCAGGGCCACTGCTGAAAACAAGTTTATTAGGATTAGAGACAAAATTTGATTATACAGCCGGATATATCCGGTTATTACTGGACATACTGTTTTACCTGAAGGCTTTTGCACATAGTTAAAGTGTCCATCAGAAGCAGTAATTGTAGTAAATTATAGGTTACAGCCATGCTTGCATACAGTGCCTCTTTACTAATTTATTCTGTTTTTCTTTGTCAGACATTCATGTTTCAAAACAAGCTAAAATATCAGACAAAGATGGTCTGAATAATTATGTAAGGCAGTTTTAAAATGAATAATTGGTTACTTAGGTTGAAAACAATGACCTGGTTCTGCCTAGAAAGGCTTAAATTACATGTTGCAGCTCATGCTATAGCATTTTAATTCAATTTAAATCCAATGTTTATTTAAAAAAAAGGGTCTGCAACATTTACAAACCAGTACAGCTACATAAAAATTGTTTAGAGGTGCAAATGTTACATCAGCTTTTCTGAAAAGTAAACTTAAAAATGTTAAATATTTACTAAAGGAAATTTGTGGTCACTTTAAAACACCATTTTATTTGTGTTTTTAAGTTTTAGAGCAACAAAAAGCATAAATGTTGATGTTTCTGGAAAATGATGTAAATAAAAATAGGACATACACTGCCTAGCCAAAATAAAAGTCGCCACCTGGATTTAACTAAGCAAATAGGTACCAGCCTCCTGTTGGATAATTCCTGCATAGGCGATTATCTTTCAGCTGGCAACAAGTTATTTAACCCCAGCTGATGCAATGAGTGACTCCTCATTTCTTAAACAACCATGGCAAAAGACGCATCCTGTGGTCGTGGAAAAGACGTTAGTCTGTTCAAGAAGGGTCAAATCATTGACATGTTCAGTTTGCTAGGGAGCATAAAGATTGGACTCTGGAGGAATGGAAGAGGGTCATGTGGTCTGATGAGTCCAGATTTACCCTGTTCCAGAGTGATGGGCGCATCAGGGTAAGAAGAGAGGCAGGTGAAGTGATGCACCCATCATGCCTAGTGCCTACTGTACAAGCCTGTGGCGGCAGTGCTATGATCTGGGGTTGCTGCAGTTGGTCAGGTCTTGGTTCAGCAACATTGTGCCCAAAGAATGAGGTCAGCTGACTACCTGAATATACTGAATGACCAGGTTATTCCACCAATGGATCTTTTCTTCCCAAATGGATCGGGCATATTCCAAGATGGCAATGCCAGGATTCATCAGGCTCAAATTGTGAAAGAGTGGTTCAGGGAGCATGAGACATCTTTTTCACACATGGATTGGCCACCACAGAGTCCAGACCTTAACCTCATTGAGAATCTTTGGGATGTGCTGGAGAAGGCTTTGCGCAGTGGTCAGACTCTCCCATCATCAATACAAGATCTTGGTGAAAAATTAATGCAACACTGGATGGAAATAAATCTTGTGACACTTCAGAAGCTTATTGAAACAATGCCACAGCGAATGCGGTTTGTAATCAAAGCTAAAAGCGGTCCAACAAAATACTAGAGTGTGACCATTTTTTGGTGGCGACTTTTATTTTGGCCAGGCAGTGTAGTTTCTACTGTGATAATGAGGAAAGATAGATAAATAATACTAATCCTGGTCAGATTGACGTGAAAATTCAATCCATAATTTATTCCGTGCAAATAAAAAAACTTGCTAAAATTAGCATTTGTTTATATCTATAATCCAAAATTTGTTGGTGCAGCAGTTTTTTATTATCAAGAACCTGCAATTTGGGTCAATTTCACAGACGTTTCTGCTCTTACCACGTGGTTGGTGCGGTCTCTGGTGGGCTGGTATTTCGGCGACGGGACGCACTGCTCGGCGTGGCCGTTGCAGAAGCAGCTTCCTTTCACTATCAGGTCGTAGATGGCAAAGTGTTGAACAGGAAGAGGTTTCCTAGTGGAGGCGACGGCTTTGAGCTGGCAGGGGCACGGCTGGTGCTTCAGCAGCCGGATTCGGATGTTGGTCACCCTCAGCTGCTGCTGGCCCTCCAAACCGAATGGATCCAGCGACTGCCACTTCGGGAGGGTTCGATAAATCACCTAGCAGTCAGAGAAAGATGTTTTGAGTTAATGATGTGGAATGCTGCTCTCTAACTACTGTTAAAAAGAAACTTGACATGTCTGGTGTAACTTTTCCTTCTATGTTTGAAATACCTGCGTTTTCGTATGGCCCATTAGCGTCTGAAAATAGCCAAACTGTCCAAACAAAACAGATTTTCATAGCAAATATCTCACACTTGATGGTGTAGTAACACTTGTCACTCACTCCATTTGCAATATAAAGTAAATATATGGAGAGACTGATGTTTGTTTTTAAATCATTCAGTAGAAGAAATTGGTTGGAGGGTGTGTGAGTTTCACACACCGTCGAATTGTGCAATCGTTTAAAACCTCAAGTGCATCAACTTTTGAACTAAAAACATTACCGTCTGTAATTTACAAGGGCAATATTCGAGTAAAAGTTGCAATTTTTACTCCTGTTCTGACCTGCATTGTTACATCCATCCATCCATCCATCCATCCATCCATCATATTAGAAAACCGTTATGAAAACAAAGCAACAGTGAATGAAAGCACCTGTAGGTCTCATGTTTTTACACATAAATAAAAGTAGGGAGATGTTTGAGTTTAGCAATTTATTAAATCCTGAACTTATTAGACTCCTGAACTCCCAAGTTACTCAGGGAAAATCTCAACTATTATAATCTATTAAAAATCTATGGAGAGTACTTTTTGCCTATAATTCACCGCAATGCTGAACAGGGATTAGAAACTGACTTTAAAGCTGTTTCAAGCTCGACGCGAACAAGTGGAAGCCATGAATAAACTGGCAAAAACCATTTTGGAAAACAACTTCAGTCACTCAGTTCAATACTCTCAATCCTCACTTCCATCACGGCGCCTCCAATGATGAAGTGACACAGGGTCAGTTTCGGGAGGCCTTTCTGTGGTTGCACGTGAATGGAAGAGGCTAAAAGTGTCATTTTTGTACAGTCTGGTCGCTACTTGTAATAGTTAAACTGAACGTAGTTGTCACAATGTTCCCCCAAGGTCATTGCCCTTCATTTCACTCAAATTTAAACTCTGTCAGCAATTAGCTTTTTAACATCATGTTTTTGGCACTAAAAGTAACTTCAAGCCAATTAGAGTGGAGACATTTTTGAGTCTTTGGAGAGAAGAAATTGGTAGAAAGGTGTTTTGAGTTTTACTGTGTTTTATTTTACCTAATGTACCTTCAGAGTCACTAGATCAAGTTTTGTACATTTTCAAGACGTTTAGATCTGAAATGCTTTTCTCTTTAGAAGATCTATAACAGCTACTTAATTCTCTTCTTCTTTGAGTGGTTATGTCCGTTTATTCAGTAATAGAATGAAGCACATCGGTCCAGCTCATGTGCTCCTTTATTGGGAGCTGGTTTAGGATCATTTGGGCCTTGATTTACGTCCCAGCATCATTGGCTGTAACCTAAGGTGACCTTGATGTTGCCAGGGATTCTTGCACAAGTGCATTCGCCGTTTTGTCTCTGTCTGTTCCCTGAAAATCCTTTGAATTGATGATCCCTTTATGGCCTGCCATTCCCATGGCTATTGCCGCTGCTAGCAACTAACATCACTGCTGTTGTTGTGGGGGAAATAGTTGATGCCACTTCCTAACCCTGGCTGCAGAAAAAAACAAGTTGATATCATTTATATTTTGGGTAAGATGTAAGAAAAGTCTTGGTGCTCCAGCCTGATTGGCTGGAGGTGTGATGGGAGGAGCACTATTTACTTCCTTGTTATTGGATGAGGTCACAGGGGCACGGCTTTGTGATCCTCGATTAAGAGAATACGACAAATAGGACGAGGGGCGCCAGGTCCACAGGAGAGCACGAAGAGCTGGGCAGCACAAAGCCGGGGATGAAGATGCAGATCCACATAACTCAGGACCGGACAAAAGGCCAGCGACAGCCCGGCAACGCCACGGCAACATGAGCACACCCGTACACCGCTGCTGGCATGCACTCAAACACGCACTGACAGATCACAGTCCTGCTACCGTCCACTTTGAGCTTTTGATTTCTTTCGGTTTTCATTTAAATTTAGAGATAAAACGTAAAAGTCTGCAAATACACTGACGCCTGTGTTTTTCTGAGTGTCCTACTATGAAAAAGCTCAGTAAGAGTTTCAGGTTTATGATGTAATCTTTTTGAGTCACATGGTGTGCCACCATCAGCTGGACTGGACAATGCAGTGTCATGTTTTCTTGGTTCAATGTCAACCTGTCCAGCACAAGAACGTCCCAAATGAAAGCTGAATGATGACAGCATGTAGAAATTATAGCAAAGTATCCAGCTTGAATGAGCTCATATGAGGATTTATATAGTGCTCATTTGCTGATTTCACAAGAAATGTCTCAGAAAAAGACCTAGCAAACAGGCACCTAACCTAGCAATTTAAAAGCCTTATTCTCCAAATTATAAAATAACCTCATGAGGCTTAAGCTACACCAAAGTTACACAGGTGACAAAACATTTTTTCCCGGTAACATTGATATAGTAATGTAATTAGATTAGTTGTGTTACCACCCCCACGCCACTAGAGGCAGTAGCAAGCCCGAAAAATGTGACTAAGGAGCAGATTTCGAAGTACACCAAAAACTACAGAATTTGTCAAAAACTGTGAGCTGCGCTGAAGTAAATAAAATAGAAAAGTTCAAATACATGGTGAGAGCGAAACTCCTTCTTGAAGGTGAAGATGTATCACAGATTTAAAAAGAAAATAAAAACAGGAAACCGCGGATAATATTAGATTTGGCGCCCCCTTCACTTCTGGAGTGCAATGGTCTCATTTCCAAATAAGGCATGAGACTGACGGCGGTCTGTCCCGCCCCTTCCTGTTTGCTTCTCCGTGTGCTTGATTTCTTCAGGAGTTCTTGGTGCAGCGCCCCCACTGGCGATGGGGGGAACAGGTTTTTCAGTGAGTTTTAGTCATTTGACATACTGCAGTGTGAATGCAAAGTGAAAATGTAGCAAAGGTTGCAATTTTAGTCCCCAACTGAACCAAGTCTACAGGATTATCCAGTGTGAATGCACTATTAGAGGCTTTAAATTACAGACTAATAAAACATTTAAAGTTTTATTAAAGTTTGACAACTGCAGCTGCTGGTGAAGCTGATTTAAAAAGGAAGTTAGACATTCTGCTGACTAATTGTGTTGTTGGGAGTTGTTGAGCTGTGCGAACGGAGAAAGAATCTCGTTTACTGTAAATAGGGCTGAGAATTGTCCTCCAAGCAGAAAGCGTGGCTTTTGAAGCCTGGGAAAAAATTAAATCGGGGCGAAAAACAAGATCAAGTTCATTTGTGCTCATTTTTAAACTAAGCTTTTCATGAATTCAGTTTGTATTTTAACCTTTTTCATGTTTCAAAACATTCACATTCATTAGTGGCAGAGGAAATCAACTATTACCGTCATTGTTGGAGGTTGAAAAGACCGAACAGATCGACTGTGTTCAAAGCACCGTTTGGAGATGAAAAGCCTTTCCCACCTGCCATTAAAAAATGCAACAGATTTCAGGCCTGAGGTTGTGAGTTCACTGTGGGACACTGAATATCTTTCTTCCTGTTTCAGTCTGCGAAGTAAAGTAAGCCCAGCTTTAACAGGCCTAATTCCATCAAAGCGCTGTGCACTGTAATCTGGTAAACAGGCACAATGGGCATTGATGGAAGCAGAAAGACGGAGAAAGGGAAACTCTGGGAGGGAGGGGCGGCGGCGGCGTCTGGCCAACGAGACCGACATCCTTCAGAGAAATGGCACTTCCTTCCCAGCAGACAGACGGAGAGCAACTGTATGTGTTTATCTGGGGTGAGTGTGTGTTGGAAGCACAGAACAGGGAAACACGTGCGTGTGTGTGTGTGTGTGCGTGCGCGCATTAGAAAGGGGCAGAGTACCTGAAAATGGTGCACAAGAGTAGAACTACTTCAACTTGTTTAGCCGTCCAAGAAATTACTCGAAGATATTAATGACATTTTCAAGGTAATTTTGATTTCATAAAAGTAGGGGGACTGGTTAATCTTTTGACCTTTAAACTTTTATTAATATCTTCAAAGCCAAAGCAGCACAAACAGAAATTTTTTGCTGCACAAACATTGTCAAGTTGATTGACACCAATTTTGTCTGATTTGAAAAAGGTGAGGGGGCCGGTTGACCTTTCATGACCTCTGGAAACATTTCTTCATATCTCTAAAATGAAAGCGGCACAAATACAAATTTTGCAGCACAAACGCTTGACACCAGTTTGTCTGATTTGAAGAAGGTGGGCAGCCAATTTCACTCAAGTGGCGAAAAGTTTACTCAAATACTGAGCAACTGATCAAATTATCAATCAATCAACATTTATAGATTACATCACCAAAATATAAAATATTTTTGGTATTTTACAGATGAAAATGTCTGTCCAAATCAGTTTCTTTCAATAAAAAAAACAAAAACATTAAACTTTAATAAAACCTGCAAGTGTGTGTCTGAACTTTTGGTAAAAACATATTTCTTCTTCATTCAATGGATAGAGAATCCAGAAATATATTCAAATAAGAGTAAAAATACTTCATAATAAAGTTACTCAAGTAAAAGTAAAAAGTAGAGCTTAGTAAATATACTCCCAAAAGTATTTTCCATTTCAGAAAAGTTACTCAAGTAAATGTAAGTCGGTGCTTCTTCCCTGGAGTTTTCCTCTCTCTTCCCTCAGGAGGTCAGACTGTAACAAACGCTTGCATTCTTACACATGACCTCATGAACGCGTGAAAACTTTCCCTCCGTCTCTCCACCATCACCTTTTTGCCACATCACAGGTGAACACGGAAAGCTTTCAGCACATGAGATGACACGCTTTTATGTTGGCCAGAGAAAGGAGAGAAGCAGAAAACCGAGAATACCTGCTGCCTGCGATCGCTCCGAGCTACAAACCCCCATCCCTCCCCGCCTTCACCCTCCCTTTCTCTGACACTCGGCTCCAAACCTTCAGTCTCACTTATCTGATCCCAGCAGCTCACATGCAACCCTGAGACCTTTGATGGCTGCTAAAAACAACACATAGCCTCGTTTTGACTCCTTATGCGGTCAAAAATGTCAGTTTTCGATCATGTTGATGCAGGTGGAAGCTAATTATTACTGGTAAGGCTTTTGTTTTGCAAAACAAGCGTAACGGCCTGGCTTATTATTGTGCTGAATACATATTTAGCTTTAAAGGTGTCCTATACTTTAACATGTTTGGAAAGGTGGATGGCCTATGCTAAAAATGTTTTGCACAAAATCATTCTTGGGCTGCTGCTGCTAGCCACACGCTGCTGCTGCTAGCCACACTTCTGTTCTTGACAGAAACTTGTTTACTGAGAATCTGGAATTGCTTTTCAGAACAACTCTGCAGCTCTTTGGTTCTGGCGCCAGTTAGAGTTTATAACAACCATATTTTCTACAGTATTATAAAGAATTGTGTGGATTCTCTCTTCTGATTTGATTCTCCAAAGAGATATTAGACACACAAGCTAGTGTTCCTTCAATAGGTATCGCAAAACTAAAAACTGTTGTTTGCAGATTATTGTAAACGTGAGGCTGAAGGCTGAAGAGGTGCTGGATGAGTTTATGCACTGTGGGTCAACCCTTCACAGCTGCTGGCGGTGCAGAAAAGAAGTCAAGAAGAAGAAAGCAGGCCGGGTGGAGTGGAAGGAGACGACTGTCGAGGGTGATTTGTGACGAAGCACAAAGTGTTTGGCGAAGATTTACAAGACAGCAGTGACATCAGCTCTGAGGTTTGGTTTGGAGATGTTCAGCAAATCAGACAAATATTCCTGGATGTCCTGAATCTGAGCAGTTGCACTGCAGAAACACAAAATCTTCAGTATTTTGGGTTTAGATTTTAGTGCAAATATCCAAGTTCACTTGAAATTAGACAATAGTAGCTTACAAGTAACTTTCATGAGCTTATTTTAAGTAAATAATTCCTTAAAATTGATGAAAAACATTTAGTTCACTTATATATAAAATGTGTTTCTTCCATAGTACCAGTAAGTAATCCTGTCACAATAATCAATAAATCAATTCATCACATGATTTATTGTTTTTCTCTGTCGACCAAAAACTGAATTTTAAAAATCTTCATTCCTTTATTTCTTAATTCAATCTATTTGTTATTTTGTTTATTTATTTGGGATATCTAAAATATCTTCTAGTTCCAGTGTTAAATGTTCATTAGAATTTAAAGTTTATTGATTACCATTACAGCACTTAAAAATGTTTCCAAAACAACAATATTATCATTTATCACAATAACTTCTGGATCAATTAATCGTACATCAAAACTTATTGTAACAAGCCGACTAGTATATTGTTAAGGAATCATTTACTTAAAACAAGCTCCGATATCTTGCTGAAAAGTTACCTGTAAGTTAGTTTTGTCTTATTTGCAGTGTGCTAACTTGGTAAGCTTTGTGTTTTTGCAGTGTATGAAGGAGGTAAACAGCCTCCTTGGTGTAAAGAATCTGTGCAGCTGTCTTGGTTTTGCTCTGGAGCCTCCGGTTCAGGGGTGAAGCCTAATTACAGAGGTGGAGAAAGAGCAGCCAGCTGAGCAGCAGGAGAAAACAGCTGCTCTGTCGAAGCACTGTCTGACCTCTTCTAAGATCTGGCTCATCAGCTGAGGCGTCACAGGTCAAAGGTCAGGCTCCCTGAACAACTGGCTCTCACTAACTCAAGAAAGCCACAGACCAAGGGAGGAAAACAAAATGTTGTTTACACACAGCGCTCCAGCAGCTGTCAGAAACAGTTTGAAGAAATGACCGCCAGGCTCCCAGAGCAGCAACATGCAGCTGCAGAGCGGCTCCCGACTCAAACGGTTCCAATTAAACGTCAGTGGATCTCAGGAAGCTCTGCAGCGCCGCAGTCAAAGCGTGCAGATTAAGCACTCAATCACCAGGCTCTGCTCTCGTTCTGCTTCCTACTCCACTGGCCTGTAACACGGGAAAATCACTGCTTCTGCAGCACGGATTACCGTCCACACGCCACATGTAAATTATCTCATCGGTGGAGCTTTTTTTCTCCCAGAGGTTGTTGGAAAATGATGACACACCTCTAGCATTTTCTCCACAGGTGTGGCTCCGCCCCCCCACGCCACCTGTCTCCTGAGCGCTGCGTGTGTTTGGAGTGAAAGAAAAGTTGGATTTCAGCACCTGATTTAAATCTGGTCACTCACAAAAACTGACTTCGCATATTTAAGGATTTTGATGCAACGGGATTAAAAAATTTGGCTCTTCATGATGATAAAGACAATATATATTAGTGCTAAGATGATTAATCGTGATTAATTGATTAATGAAATAATCGGCAACTAATTTAGTAATCTATTAATCGTTGACTAATATATATATATATATATATGTATATATATATACATATATATATATAATGCCTGAATGAAACAGCTTCAGGTTGGTGGATTAGTCCTAACTAGCTGGTTTTTGTTCATTTACATTGTAGTTGTTGCTTTGCTTGCTTTTTTTATTTTTTATTTTGGATATTTAAAATGTCTCCTGGTTATATTGTGAAATGTTGGACATTCAAGATTTTAATATTTTAGATTGTGTACCACATTTTCACTTGAAAGTGGTCTCAAAACAGCAATATTACCGATTATCGCGATAAATTCTGAGACAATTTATCGTTCTGTAAAATGTTTTACTGTGTCAGGGCGACGTAAACGATATCAAAAGCTTTTGGAAACATGTAAATGCCGGATAAGCTATTTTCTCTTTGTTGTTTGAAAAGTCTGGACAGAGTTTCACCTCACCTCCCCTCGGCTGCAGGGAAAAGCTCCGGAGTACTTCGAGGTGCATCCGGCTCCGTCCCGGCCTCCGCCTGCGTTTCCCTCCTCCAGCCCAAAGGTGGCGCTGCAGTTACTGGCGTAGTACTGCAACATCCTCCACGTTCGGCCAAAGTCCTGCGAGCGCTCCAGGGTCATGGCGGCCGGCCGGGCTGAGCGAAACACGAGGATGAGGTGGGTAAAGTAGAACTCCGTCTCCAGGTCCAGCTGGACCGTCTCGGACTCCACGCCTTCCGCAGACTGCCACCAGGTGTTGGGGTGGCGGAAGGACGAGTCGGACATGGCGCCGGCCAGGTGGGACAGGAAGGGCAGCGCGGCGTTGCATTTGGAGCACTTGGGGGCGCTGCAGGCCGGGTTGGCGGTGGGGTCGCTGAAGGAGCAGTACATCTCTGTCCCGTTGTTTCCGCAGACCGATTGAGTCAGAACCCGCCGACCCAGAACCAGGTTTCCCATGCGGGGGTTGCAGGCCCTGCTCTCACAGCGGGGAGCCACGCCGGCTCGAAACGCCTCGACCGGAACACCTGCAGAGAGGAATAAATGAAGAGAACTGAACTTACAGAGTTACTACACACAGAACCACAGTAAGGTCCATTTTCTATTGGCAGGGCCGGCATAAGCCTTTTTGGGGCCTTCGGCAGATTTTCATTTGGGGCCCAACATACCAACAAGTCAACACTAAATACTTTATCATTCCTGGAACATACCTATCATCTCTAGCATTTAGCTTACATGATACCAGTGCTAGTATGATTGTTGATTTTAACAAACTAAAAATTGATTTTTGATGCAAATTGGTAATTAAATGTACCATATTTATCTTTATTATCTTAAACTAACATCAGATGATGAGCACTAAATTTATAGTAAACAAGCAAACATGTCAGTTGCCTTACATTTCCCCAACAAAGAGAAATATATTTCCCATTTCTTGTGTAACAGCTATAAAAACAATATAGAAATTGTTTTTTTTTTTTTGTGTAATAGCATTATGTCTTTATTATTCAGTGTTATTTTAAATATATTTTATTATGCTAACTAGATACTCTTGGGGGCCCTAAGCAGCTGCTTAATTTGCATATGCCTTGGGCCGACTGTCTCTTTGTACAAAACCTGAAAAAATCAATGTTACTTGATACAGGAGGATCATTGCAGTGCAGCAAGCATACAATCTGTATGCTGACCCCTCATTTTATATTTCCCATTAGCCACTTCAATATGAGCATGACATTCCACAAGATGGCCGCAATTTTTTAGCCTTTTAATCCAATTATTTCCGTATTCTTTTCCTTGACTTGAATGAACTCAGATGATTTTGCTCATCCTATCCATGCAGCTTTAAAGTAACAACAGGAAGCAAAATTAGATGCTGAAACTGAAACTGTTTGCGAGTCTCAACCAACTAGAAGGAGATGAAGATGTGGCACACAGACTGTAACACGGTTAGCATTAGCTTTGGCTAGTTTTTTGTGTTTAGCAGTTTACAATTTGCTTCTGCTAAACAAATCCCATGCATTAGCGGTTCAGCATTAGCTTCCACTTATTTTTTATGTGATTAGCATTAGCTTCTGCAAAGTTTTAAAGAGTATAGTAGTTTAAAATTAGCTTCTGCCAACTTTTTTTATAATGTTTAGCGGTTCAGCATTAGCTTCCACTCATTTTTTATGTGATTAGTGTAGCGTTAGCCTCTGGAAAGTTTTTCAAGAGAGTAGCAGTTTAGTGTTTGCTGCTGCAAAAAATAAAAGTTCAGCAGTTTGTGGTTATCTTCTGCTATTGTTATGTGCTTTGAGGTTTAGCATTAGCATAGCTACCATTCTTATTGATGCAAATATATTCAAATTTTTTCGATTCCAACTTTCTCATCAGCTTCCCTGTTCCTGACAAAGAAAACTGTCCCTACAGCATGATTCTTTCTTCATTGTTTTTGTTTTTTCAAGGTGTCACAATATTTTTCAAATTGGTTGATATTACAGAAGAAAGATGGAGTCAATCAGTGACATAATTTCACTGGATTTTCACTTGGTCCAAATTTCTTGCTCCAAGGACCAAATTCACCAAGTTTATCATCTTTTTCTTCAATTAAAAATGCAAAAATACAATTATTGTTTCTCCTTTAAATTCACAATAACTTAAACATGTAATATCTGAATGAAAATTAAGCAACAGAAATGTTTAATTTGCTCATGTTTTCCCTAATATTTACAGTTGTGTAACTTTTTGGTAAATAAGTTGTTTTTAGTTTATTTGGAACAATTTTCTTTTAAATCTTTGCTTTAGTTTGCCAAGTACTGAATGGGTGGTTTAAAAGTTGTTGCATGTTCATAGCAGCCAAACTTACTGCAAAATAGTAGTATAATATACTTAACACTACAAAATGTGTCCATTTTTGCCAAATTTGATAAAAAAAATTTTATCTGCAGTTTGTGCCACAACTGGTACCAAAGTAAAAGGAACTAAATGCAGCGTTTCATATGCAGAAAATTGAAAATCCAATTGAGAATATATAGCGGTGTGTGGTTGTAATGTGACTTCTGCAGAGCAGAGTTACAGTCTGACTCACTGTCTATGTACACAAGTCAAGTTATTTACCTCCATCGGAAATGTTATGCAAAACCGGATAATGGAGGCATTGTGCACCTGCCTGCCTCAGACTGCAGCCAGCGTGGACTCTGACACAGATAAAGTTTGGCAGCTATAGAGCGGGATGAGCAGCATTCAGACGCCTTCCAGACGCTCCGTGGCCCCCCTGCAGGGCCACAGTGTCAGGTTCTGCTGGATTTATTGTCCTGAACCTGCAGCTCAGGCTGGAAAACCTCAAAAACTGCCTCAAAATCAGCTTCCACTGATTTACTATGACACCAGACGCTTTTTAAATGACAGTATTCGTTACTTGCACTAGTTCGTGAGATAATAATTGGACTTACCTGCGTCTGACACCACGGCCAGACTGATCAGAAATAAAACCAGCATGTCTCCTGGCAGCGATAATCCAGAAAACCATGCAAATATTTTAAAAATGTAAAATATGAATTAAAAGAAGAAGAAGTTGTTCAGATCCAGTGTGGACTTTCTCTTTCACTCAGCAGCGACCCAATGAGGCGATAACAACGCAGCTCTCGGAGAAAACAACATGATCCCGGACGCTGCGAGCCGCCGCGCAGAGAGAGAAGGAGACCCGCAGAGGAGGAGGAGGAGGCGGAGGAATGAACGGCGGTGCTCGGCTCGTCTGCAGCTCTCAGACCCGCTGCGTGGTTCATCTCCCCGCAGTCTGACTCCGCCGCCTGGTCAGTATTTCTAAGGAGCGCTCAGACGCGGAGGGTTTGTTTGCGCTGCAGCTCCGCCTCTCTCTCTCTCTCTCTGCGTTTTGTTTTATTATCCTGCTTAAAGAAACACTCCGATGTACGAGTCAAACCGCTTTTAGGAAAGATTTCATCGAAGTTTGTCCACATTTTGTCACAGTATAACCACAAACTCTAATATGTTTTATTTGTCTTGCAGCTGGAACTAGTTACGTTTAGTAAATGTAACTAGTCAGTCCTGCGCTGAACGATTTACTTTTACCTGGGTAATTTTATTTTGAAGTGTTTCTCCTCTGACTTGAGTTAAACTTGTTTTAACCAAAAATTCACCAGAAACAGACCTGCAGTTTTCATGCGTTTTCTATTGAAAGAAACTGATTCAGGAAAAAATTTGCCTGATTTTATTTAATTTTTTTGTTACTTATATGAATTATTGAGATTTTTGTCCCTAAAATACCAACATTTCCACTAAACGTTTTTATTTTTTGTCTGGTGATGTATTTTTTAAATATTAGATGATTGATTATTTGATTTTTTTACTTTTACTGGAGTCATTTCTTGCATGGCTACTTTCTGTTTTTACCTCAGTACAATTTTGGGAAACTCCACCCACCTGAGTTCCTAGTTACATTTACTTGAGTAACTTTTTGTGATTAAATAAATAAAAATGTAAATTTATTTTATTTTGTTGCTTTTGACAAGAATAGATACAAGAGTCAACTAAAGCCTGGATCACACCGTATCCCTTTCAAAACTTTGATAGTTGGTTAAAAGAAAAAGTTAAGATGAACAGAAAATACAACAAAATAATGTATTTTATATTTTCAGTCAAAACACTTATAATATTTAGGTGCTTCAGTGACTCTGTTGCTTTTCTCTTGATAAATTCTGTGCTACAAAACAATAAAACTGTCAAAGCTCATTAGATTATATATTTTAATAAAGATTCAGTGCTGATTGCAGGTAAACTGAGCTACAAATTGATGCCACTGTGTCTGGTGTAAATCCAAATTAGGACACTTTATTACATAAACAGTTGTGTAATTTCCTGCAGTGCTCACAGTTTTGGCCCGCCATGTGAAAAGCTGATTTCTGTTTCCTTATTTCCTGACTAATTGTCCCACAAAGTGACACACCAATTGGTGGCTCTGCTGAGCACCAATCACCTCCTTTGTTGTTGCTGTCCGTAGAAAACCAGTGACATAAACAGGCAACGTGGAAACGTCAAGTTCTGTTTTGCACACCAGCGTCTGCGCGCAATAATTGACGCAAAAGCAGATTTACTGGGACTTTTCCCAGTCAGTAAATATTAAAGCGCCCCCTTGTGTTGGGGAATTGTATCCAAATCTCAGCTTGTGTAATGGGAGCCTGACCCGTTTTCTGTGGATGTGACCCGTGTCCAATAAGCAGTGAGCCAAGCTAAACTATCTCACCTGTTTCCTGGTTCTGTTTGTCTGGGTCCAGTCAGTGGTCCCGCCTCACAGCGAAGCTTCCTGCAGGCCTTTACCTGCTAATAAACTTCTATTTACTGGAATCCAAAGAATGTATTTGAGCCGCTCTATCAAATGCAGTTTGTAAAGTTATGCAATAATAATAATTTTTAATTTTTTTAGCCTGTTAGAGAAAACACGCTCATTTTTCAATTTCTTATTCAAATTTTTATAAACGTTTAACTATCAAATGAAATGAGGAGGATAAACATTTGGTTTGTAAAATAAATATTTAATTTGGAATAAAATAAAAATAAAGTGTGGGAAGGTTTTGCACGGTTTGGTTGGTCAGCTCCACGCCTCGTCCTCTGCAGGCTTCAAAGCTCCATCAGGCAGCAGACTGGAAAACATTCCCGCTGCCTGATGGGAATGTTTTCCCATCAGGCAGCGGGAAAGAATCGAACAAAGTCAATTCTTTCCAAATGGTGACGTCAACAAACGAAGGGCTTAAAGCCCAGACTAGTTTATTGTCTTGGGAAGGTCATGAACAATAAACGATAAAAAAAAACTGTGTGTGTTCTTTTTAACGACCACTGAGCAGCTGCATGGGAGGTTTGTGCTTTTCTGTCTTTTCAGGTCTTTCCCAGTTAAGATCTTTATTCTACTTGAGAGGATTTTCCAATAATGTTTTGATTTTTAACTGGTCAGTTTAAGCCTCCTAATGGTCATACACTGAAAAAAAACAACAAAACAAAAACATTTCTAATTTTTGTTGAACTACCAGCAGGTATGGTTGCCAGATTTGTACCGAATAAATACAGTGAAATGTGGTAAAATTCTGCATAAAATCGGTAAAATTTGGTATGAATTCATTAAAATTTGAGAAAATTCTGTATAAATATAGTAAAATGTGGTAAAATTCTGTAGAAATATGGTAAAATTTCAGCAACCACAGCTGCTGGTATATTACCATAAATTACAGACTTTTTTATTTTTAATAATGCATGTGAAAGCTTTGATTATTTTAATGCCTTGTTTAGTATATTTTTTTTATTTCTCTTAATCTTTTCAAAAGCTTTTAGTCATTTTGATAATTTGCAAATAATCTCTTTAAATCATTCTATTTAAAGTAAATTCACAAATCTTTTAGGTATTTAAACTGTTAGTATATTGACGTGTATTGCCTAGGTTGTGTAATTTTTCTAATTTTTAGAGAGATTATGAAACTGTCAAATAGTCGAAACCAAATTCCCGGATGGATCGGATAATTAGGGGAAACCTGACTAAATAAGTTCAGTGATGTAACGTTAGAAGCATTTCAACGATGTTTAGAAAGTTCCAGACCAATTTCACAGGAATGTTTCTGAATGAACTCACCTGTTCCTGTAAAATCAGATTTTACCTTATTTACTTAGCGGGTTTCAACTCGTCCATGT
The DNA here is from genome assembly GCA_922788865.1 of Poeciliopsis turneri. Lineage (NCBI taxonomy): Eukaryota > Metazoa > Chordata > Actinopteri > Cyprinodontiformes > Poeciliidae > Poeciliopsis > Poeciliopsis turneri. Next base: position 448,404 of record CAKLNU010000303.1, on the reverse strand, counting down.
GCGTCAGTAATGGATCAACTCTTCACAGCCGGGAAAAAAGTGCAATTACAAGATGATGATGTATGTCTGAAAGAAAAAATAAAGAAAGCTGCAGAGACAAAACTTCATGACCCAGATCTCGCATGGAAAACAAACCTCTTGGATGCCTTAATTCAATTTTCATTTCGCTAATCGCCTCACTGTCAAACAGTTTTATACAAGAAATTAGAACAGAGGAAAACTAAATGTTTACAGATTATAATAGAACCCAATAAATTCAAATAGAGTAGATTAGAATAGAAGCAAAATAACACATGAAGATTATAAAGAAAGATTATAACACCATGCAACAAAAAGGATAAATACATTAAAAAGTCAGAAGAAGATGCTGTTTTAAGCCAAGTGACAAGCCAATTAAATTCAATAGAAATTTTTATTACTGAAACATGCATATTTACAAAAACTGTAAAATCAGAAATATATAGACTGGTGATGGTGGAAAACTAGAAATATGCAGTGTTGTATAAAGTAATGAAATCTCGGAGTCAAGTAAAAGTATCAGTACCGCTCCAAAATATGACTTTGGTAAAAGTAAAAGTCACTGACTGAAATGTTACTTGAGTTAAAGTTTCAAAGTATCTGAAACGTCTTGTACTTAAGTATGGAAAGTACTGTAAAAATGAATGTACTCAAGTAATGTAATGAAAAGTACAAGTAAAAAGTAAAACAAAGCAAATGCAGTTTGAATGACATTTTTTATATTTTGGTAAACTTGTAAAATACACTTAAAATAATGAACACAACCAAGTGCAGGCAAAATGAAACCTGCTAATAGATAAACCTGCAGCATCATTTAGTTAAGAAAATTAGGAGCTTTTCCTAAACCACAAGGTTTAAATAATTAATAAGAGAAAAATAAATAAACTTGTAATCCAAAAAATACAATAATCCATGAAACAGCCAACACTCAGTACGTTCTGATGACGTCACCACATAGCGCAACTCTCTCTCGGTGCGTCACGATCCGGAAACAATAAAGCTAATTGAAAATAAAGCCGGGAAAATGTTTGAAAATGACAGATAAGGATTAATGTGAACTGAAGCGGGAACACCGCGTGTGACCCACGATGAACCGCGCCAGTTTAAACTGCAACAAAACGTAAGTTAGCGATTGTGTGTGTTTGCGTGTGTTTGTGTGTGTTGGTGTGTGTTTGCGTGTGTTTGCGTGTGTTTGCGTGTGTTGGTGTGTGTTTGTGTGTGTTAACGCGACTCTTTAAATAGGGCGTAACTCGTGACGCTCCTGCGTCACAGTAACGAGTAACTAAACCACACATTGAAAATGTATCGGAGTAAAAGTATGCAATTAAGTTCGGAAATATAGTGAAGTAAAAGTGAAAGTTATCAAAAATTTTCTTACTCGAGGAAAGTATGAAGTACTCCAAAATATACTTAAGTAAAGTAGTGAAGTATTTTTACTTCGTTACTATACAACACTGGAAATATGACAGGATAAAAATAGCTATCACACTGTAAACTTAATTATCACATTAAGTTTTGGGAAAAGACTTAAATATTTGATTTTATTTCTTCTTTTTTTTTTTTTTTTTTTTGCCTCTTTCATAGTTTTAATGTTGTGTTATTTAAGATAAATCCCATCATTTGTGTTCGGTCTCTGTTCAGTTGAGTGTACCGCTGACCGCTAGGTGGCGGTGCGAAAAAAGAACAGGCAGACTGTCTCGGCATTGGGAGTGACGTACTTCCTGCCGGCGGCAAAGCGTGGCGCTAGTAGTTTGAACCCAAACGTTCCTGTCACGAAAATATCGCATTTTCTACTTTTAGCGTTTGATTAACTATTGAAGCGAAATAAATATGGTGAGTAAACTTTTAACGCGGCCTTTAAAAGTTGTAGAAATGACGTAACGTTCTTCCTGTTTGTGTGTTTCCTTTTGTTTAGCGTTAGCATCGTTAGCTTCTCATTCACTGCGGCCAGAGTTAAAGCTGTCACAATTCGTCAAACAGACTGTTTAAATAGTCGTGTTTTCTTCCGTTTTCTGTATTTACACGCAGAACTTCTTTAATAGACATTTCCCGTTAGTGTGTTTAATTCAATTGGAAAACACGGAGCTACTGCAGCTAAACTATCAGGATGTCAAGCCTTTACTGCTGTTATTTTCCTTCAGGAAATTTTAAAAAGCCCCTTAAACAAGTAGAATAAAAACTTTATAAAGTATAAAGTCGTTGCTCATGTCATGTAGTTTAGAAAATAAATCACCATGCCTTTGTTTCGCTTCTAATTTAACTGTTAGCTTGTGGTAAACTAAGGTTTTCTTTGCTGTTTCTTTATTTCCTGCAGAGTTTACCTCTGAATCCGAAGCCTTTCCTCAACGGCCTGACAGGAAAACCTGTGATGGTGAAGCTGAAGTGGGGGATGGAGTATAAAGGCTACCTGGTGTCTGTGGATGGATACATGAACATGCAGGTGGGAACAACTTAAAGCTCTTCCTGACTCTAATTATTACCAATGTAAGAATCTAAACCTCATAATTCAAAACAACAGTGTCAAATGTCTCAGTCAATGTCTTACTGGGATTGTGACGTTTGATCCAAGCAGCATTTACAGAACGTAAATAAGCTGAACGTTATCAGACGTGTTATAGCTTAAAATAAGACCTGCTTAACACTGCAGCTCATTGAAACAACTTTGGTTTTGAATAACAGACATTTTTCAACATTATTTTTTTAACTCTTGCGAAGAAAGAAAAAAATGCTTATTAAATGTTTCAATATCTGTTAAAATTTCAAGTCGTAAAATTTGATCTTTTAATATTATTTTAGATCGCACCTGCCTAAATATTTTCTTAGTACTTGTTTGTTCTTCAAACCTGAAAAAATGCAATGATCTGCTTTAATTTAAGATGCTATATGCAACAAAATTGACTTATTTATTTAAAAAAAAAAATTATATCAAGCCCAAATTTTTATTTATTTTTTTAAAAATCTGACCACTATATATTTTCAAAGTAAAATGTTGCCTCCTTAGTTTGTTGTTGAACTGATGAGAGAAAAAAAATCACAATTGCGTTTTTTTGTAACATTATTTTTGTTAATGTTTTTGGCCAGTGATTACTTTCCACTTGGGTCCTCATTTAATTTAAAGCTGTGTAAAGAATCAATCAATCAATCAATCAAATTTTATTTATATAGCACATTTCAGCTACAAGGCATTTCAAAGTGCTTTACATCAGAAACACAAAACACAAAGTCATGCAACATAGAATAAAATACTACCTTTTCCTGTTGCCCACAACAGGAAAAGGTCACAACAAGAAAAGGTCTCACAACCTTTTGACACGGAATTTAAGCGCCTGTTACCGCCGGACTCCGCCGTCCCCGTTGCCCACAAGAATAGTGATAAAGAAAATAAATGAAGATCAAATAATGAAACATTTAAACCAAATGAAATAAATTTATACCTGCTCAGATTGTGCTGAATAATTCTTCGCTTCATTTTACCCAAAATCCAGCAGGGGGCGCTGCAAAATCATCCTCCTTTTCATCCACATTTGAATAAATTTATCATTTATTCAACAAAAAGTAAATAACTTCTTACCAAACCTTTAATTCTTAGTTTTTATGAACTTAACTGGATGATGTTCATGTAGTTAAAACCTTTCAGTGAAGAACGTCTCTAACATGAATAAACTCTGAAAACAATTAGAATTCTGCAGCGATAATAGAAATAAAATAAATGAGAGAATTATTGGCAGAGTTGTTTTTGTCTGATCTTAATATCCAAGTGAACTTTCATTGCATATCAAGTAACTTTCTTGGTTAATTTTTGCCCAGCAGAGTGTTTGTTTTAGTCTGTGATGCTTTTAAAATGGCCGACAGAACAGAAAATGATTGATAACAAGAAAACCTCCCATTCCACTGAAACCTTTTGACCTTTTTCATGCTTGTTTTCCACCAGTTGGCGAACACAGAGGAGTATGTTGATGGAGCGTTGGCAGGGCATCTTGGTGAAGTGCTGATCAGGTGTGGAAACAGTTTTTTATTGTGGTTTATTCACATCAAAGTGTGAAAAAGACGTGTAAAAAAAAAATTTACTGCTGCAATTTGACACTGAAACACGTTGCAAGAAACAATCTTTCATAAAAATTTATGCAACTGAAACTTTTTTTTTTGTTATTGTAAGTTGGATCAGAGTGTAGCAATCACAACTTGAATGCTAATATTTCTTAGCCACTTTTAAAAATGGGAAATATGAGAGAGCATTAAATTCAAGACTGTTTTTGTTTTGCAGCAGGAAACAGGAATCCTAACCAACATCTGCTCATAATTAAATGTGGTGGAAAAAGTGTTTAATTATTATTTTTTCCTTCTACAGATGCAACAATGTTTTGTACATCCGAGGTGTGGAAGAGGAGGAAGAAGATGGAGAAATGAGAGAGTGATGATGATGATGTTTTTGTAGTTGTACCTGGTGGTGGAGTTAACGTGTGTTTGTGTTTTCACCATGTGAAACAAATTTTGATTTTCTATTTTAGTACAATGCCTGTTTGCGTGTTGCGATGCAGAAACAATAAAGCGATTATTGTAACATTTCTTAAAGCGGATTTGGCTCCTTTTTGTTTTTCTCTGAATCTTAATGTGTTTAAGCTCCACCCACCCATCTCTCTGTGCACTTTAACCTCTTCTCTCTTTGGCAAATATTTGCCTTGTTTCCACCCCAAAGTAGTCTGAGCGTTGCTTTTGAAGAGGGAAGATGTCCAGAAATCACAGGCTGCTGGTGAAAAATGCCAAGCAGGTTGTTTTGATCTGCAACAACGGGGAGAAGTTCCTGACCAGGCCTGGGATGAACAACCTGAGTGTGATCGAAAACGCCAGCGTTGTCGTTGGCAGGTGAGATTTAAAAAAAACAATTTAAAAACTATTTTTAATTTTAAAGTGATTATGAAAGCTGCTGTTTGAGGTAGAAAGTGGTTGATTCTCCAACAAATTGTAATGTTGCTCTTGTTTGTCCAGGGGCGCCCTCTGCTGGATAATGTTGATAATTACACCAAAAGTCACTGAAATACTGTATTTTTTTGTATTTTTTTAAGCTAAGTTTGTCCCTAACTTCAACCAGCAGCCAACTTGTACATCTCCCAATGACAGTTTATAACTTTGGTTTTCAGTTTTGTGCAAAAGTTTTAAACCAACCCTAATCTCTTCATATTATCAATAGATCTCCAAACTGAAGGCGTTTTCAGCTTGATTCATGACCTCATTTAGTGGAAGAAAAGCGTCAATAAATGAGGGACGATCTAAGACTTTTAGATCATACACCTCAGCTGCAGTCTTCAAAAGTTTAATTTCTGTGAATTGTTTATCTTTGCAGCGATGGTCTGATTAAAGCTGTGGGTCCTGCAGAAACCATCAGCGCTCGGTACTCAGAGTCCTCCTTCGATAATGTGATCGATGCAGCAGGGATGTGTGTTCTTCCTGGTGAGGATCGGCTGCATCCGAGTAATTCATGCAACTTTCAGACCTTAAACATGGAAAATGTTCAAACTCTGCTACAGTTAAAAGTGCTTTATTAAGTTTATGCATCTATTAGGGTTAACGAAAAGACTTTTTAGTAAAAACGTATATTTATTAAATCTATTTAAACTTAAACCTATTTTTAAAGGCCATAATTTAAACATCTTTAGACATGATGCCTCCAAGTCAAGTAAAAAAGGCTCAGTTTAAATTAGAAAGCTGAAAAGTAAAAATTTAATTGGATACTTTTAAGGACTGTATTTAAAATACATATAGCAGTTAGAGAGGACAATAACGGTTAACGATAAACCCATTACTACTTTTAATTTCTCTGTTCTTAAAACTGTTTTTGTGAAATTTAACTCAAAAATCAGTTTACTTTGTAAAACACAAACACCTAGAAAAAAAAAATGAAAAAAATATATTTGTAAACTCAAACTGATTTCATTTATTACAATAAATAAATAACTAGTTGTTTTTCCTTGTTTTGTTTCAGGGCTTGTTGATGCTCACACTCATCCAGTCTGGGCCGGAGACAGAGTTCATGAATTTGCAATGAAGGTAAAACATCCTGACTTAGTCTGTTCACTCCCAAAGCTTCCTTCAGAACTTCTTATCATTTCCCAGATCTGGATAAACATAAATAAAGAAATACAGTGAAATATTTATTATTTTAGTTCCTCTGTTCACTAATCCTTTCGTTTAGCCTGCCAGCTTTATGCAGGTTTTCCTCAAAAAGTCTTAAATTTATAAAAAAAATAAGGCTTTAAAATAATTAATTAAAAAAACATTTTGTTTTAATTATCATTCTCGTATTGTGTATTGAGGCTACAGCTAACTAGCTGCTAATGTAGCCTTGCTAGTTAGCTTTTTTTCTTTAGCCTCTCATAGCGCCTCGGTGAAGCTTCAAATCGAACATCTGTGCTGTTTGTACAGCAGATTTTTTTCTGTCCTGATATTATGTTAAAGATATTACTGAATGTTTCAGAGGTTTTGAAAGGTACAAATTCAACCGTTTGTCAAGCAACAAATGTAGCACGGCTCATTTGTGATATATTAGCTGCTAATATATCGTTGCTAGCTAGTTGGCTTTCTTTTGCGTCCGTCATGGGTAAATGTAAATTTATTGCCAGTTGGCCTCTTCTGTTGCCAACCCATGTGATGTTACATACATTAAATAATAATTATTATTATTATAAAAGGCTTAAAATTCAAAATTGAACTGGTAGAAACCGCCTAAAGACGACGAACCCCTCCGTCCTGCAGCTAGCTGGAGCCAGCTACATGGAGGTCCACCGCGCCGGAGGAGGGATCCACTACACGGTGGAGCACACGAGGGCCGCCGCTGCCTCCGACCTGCTGTCCTCCCTGAGGAACCGGCTGCAGCGGATGCAGCGAGCCGGAACCACCCTGGTGGAGTGCAAGAGCGGATACGGCCTGGAGCTCCAGACGGAGCTGAAGATGCTGGAGGTGATCGAGGAGGCGAGCAGGTCGCTTCCCATCAGCATCTCCTCCACCTACTGTGGAGCCCACGCTGTGCCCAAGTAAGAAACACGGTGAAATATTCACTCCACTGCTTACGGGTTTAATGTTCTTCTATGCGTTACGATGTGGGCACAATATCATATTATGTGACCATCTATATTTCCAACATAGACATAATTTTAATGGTTTTTATTCTTTGTTGTTAGCATCGTGTTAAAATGCTGCAGCGCCTCCTGTGGTCAGAATGTATGGTGGTCACAGAATACGGTGTTCTGCCGGTGTCTCATACCGGAAGTTTGTTTTGACCCCAATGTTCATGAAGCAGTTTGATAGGTTCTGATTATTAATTACTTTAGGTTGGAATAAATTAATCAATAATCTCCATTTCCATGATTTATTATTTTTCTGTCTTTGTTCTGAAAACTGAATGACAAAAGTTTTCAGTCTGGTGTCAATAAGACAGTTTTGTTTACAAAGACTTCGTAATTCGTTTTATTGGTTGTTTCTGTTGTTTTGTTTATTTATTTTAGATATTTCAAATGTCTTCCAGGGTCAAAGTTCATTGATATTTCCGAATGGAGTTGAAAATGGTCTCAAAACAGCAATATTATCGTATATTGCAATAACTTCTGGGACCAAGAGATAAATTGTTCCAGTAATTATTATTATTTAGAAACAATTTCCAAGTAACATATTGACAACGGCATAATAATGCAAGTTCGATCCAAAAATAATAAACCAGATTAAACAATTTTATGACTCCACTTGCTAAAAAAAAATATGTAGAAAGCTGCAGTGTACATTTATTTTAACTATGTAGTTAATTAATATGGAATTTATGCACCAAATATGACAGAAAACGCCTGGAGTTGTGCTGAAATGATGGGCTGAACGTTTCTGTCCCTCAGAGGGAAGACGGTGGCAGAAGCCACAGAGGACGTCCTGCAGGTCCAGCTGCCTGGGCTAAAGGATCTGATGTCGGCCGGGAGGCTGAAGGTCCAAAACATCGACGTTTTCTGTGAACAGGGAGTTTTTGATCTGGACTCGACGCGCGCCGTCCTGCTGGCTGGGAAAGAAATGGGGCTCAACATCAACTTCCATGGAGACGAGCTGCATCCCATGAATGCTGCAAAGGTTTAGATCAAAGTCACTTTATTTAAAGATTATTCTTACAGTTAATCAACTTAATTGAATAAAAAAATGTCAAATTCTGCAGATTTTTCATTTAAGCCTTTTTTATAGGATAGAAATGCACAAATAATTAAATTCCTTTAGTGAATATATATATGTATATATATGTATGTGTGTGTATGTGTATGTGTGTGTATATATATATATATATATATATATATATATATATATGTATATGCATGTATATGCATATGTATATATATATATATATGTACTGTATATGCATGCATATATATATAAATGCATGTATAAAAATTCCCTTCTCACCCACCGCGGTGGTTCTGATCCTCTGAGCTCGGGTCCTCTACCAGAGGCCTGGGAGCTTGAGGGTCCTGCAGTATCTTGGCTGTGCCAAGAACTGCACATTTCTGGACTGAGATGTCTGATGTTGTTCCTGGGATCTGTTGTAGCCATTGATCCAGTTTGGGGGTGACTGCCCCGAGGGCCCCGATGACCACAGGCACCACTGTGGTCTTCACCTTCCAGGCCCTCTCCAGTTCCTCCCTGAGGCCCTGGTATTTCTCCAGTTTCTCGTGCTCCTTTTTCCTGATGTTGCACCGCTGGTATTGCTACATCTACCACAACGGCTTTCCTCTGTTGTTTATCCACTATGACAATGTCTGGTTGGTTCGCCATTACCATTCTGTCTGTCTGGATCTGGAAGTCCCACAGGATCTTAGCTCTGGCATTCTCCACCACCTTTGGGGGTGTTTCCCACTTTGATCTCGGGGTTTCCAGTCCATATTCTGCACAGATGTTTCTGTACACTATGCCTGCCACTTGGTTATGTCGTTCCATGTATGCTTTCCCTGCCAGTATCTTGCACCCTGCTGTTATGTGCTGGACTGTCTCAGGGGCCTCCTTACACAACCTACACCTTGGGTCTTGTCTGGTGTGGTAGATCTGGGCCTCTATTGCTCTGGTGTTTAGGGCCTGTTCCTGGGCGGCCATGATGAGGGCCTCTGTGCTGTCCTTGAGCCCAGCTTTTTCCAGCCATTGGTAGGATTTACTGATATCAGCCACTTGGGTTATTTGCTGGTGGTACATCCCATGTAGGGGCTTGTCCTCCCATGATGGGTATCTCTGGCACTTCAACCTCCGTTCCCTGTTGTCTGAGACATTCACTGAGCACATTGTCTGTTGAGGCTTTGTCTCTGATGTATTTATGGATCTTAGTTGTTTCGTCCCTGGACAGTGGTTCTCACACTCACTAGTCCTCTGCCTCCTTCCTTGCGGCTCGTGTACAGTCTCAGGGTGCTGGATTTGGGATGGAACCCTCCATGCATTGTTAGTAGCTTTCTAGTCTTAATATCTGTGGCTTTTATCTCCTCCTTTGGCCAGCTAATTATTCCAGCAGGGTATCTGATTACTGGCAGGGCATAGCTGTTTATCGCACGGATTTTGTTCTTGCCATTGAGCTGGCTTCTCAGGACTTGCCTTATTCGTTGGAGGTATTTAGCTGTTGCTCCTTTCCTTGTGGCCTCATCGAGGTTGCCATTTGCTTGTGGTATACCTAGGTACTTGTAACTGTCCTCTATGTCTGCTATTGTTCCTTCTGGGAGTGAGACCCCTTCTGTGCGGATCACCTTCCCCCTCTTTGTAATCAGCCGACCACACTTCTCTAGTCCGAATGACATCCCAATGTCCGTGCTGTAGATCCTGGTGGTGTGGATCAGTGAGTCGATGTCTCGCTCACTCTTGGCGTACAGTTTTTGAGTCGGTATCCGTAGCCAGTCTTGTTGATAATTTGGCTGAGGGGGTTCAGGCCTATGCAGAACAGTAGCGGGGACAGAGCATCTCCTTGGTATATGCCACATTTGATGGACACTTGTGCAAGTGGTTTGCAGTTGGCTTCAAGGGTGGTTTTCCACAGCCTCATTGAGTTTGCAATGAAGGCTCTCAGAGTCCTGTTGATGTTATACATCTCTAAGCATTCAATGATCCAAGTATGCGGCATTGAGTCATAGGCTTTCTTGTAATCAATCCAAGCCATGCACAGGTTGGTGTGTCGGGTTTTGCAGTCTCGGGCAACTGTGCGGTCTACGAGGAGTTGGTGTTTGGCTCCTCTGCTATTTACACCGACACCTTTCTGTGCCATGCTCATGTGCTTATCCATGTGTTTGCTTATCTTGGTCGCTATGATGCCTGACATGAGCTTCCAGGTTGTGGAGAGGCAGGTTATTGGTCGGTAGTTGGGTGGGACTGGACCCTTTGATGGATCCTTCTGGATTAGGATCATCAGTCTTTCACCCGAGAGGGCGGGTTCGAATCCAGTCTGGAGTCCAGTCAAGTTACCCTAATCAGAGAGGTTACATGCAAAGACTGGGGGTGGAATGGTTACTTCATATATGTACATTTATATAGTTTCAAGTTTCACATTTCTAAATAAGGCTGCAGCTAACATTTATTTTAATAATACATTATTCTTACAACTGAATAAAAATTGATACATGCTGCAGATTTTTTGTGGAGTCATTTGATCCTTTTTATGCAATATGAGAAATGCGTAAAAAATGGAAAATGGCAAATAAAATATTCTATTGCTTAAAATGCAGGAACAGATCATAACTCGCTACACAAAGCAGAGTGCTGAGTGAATTTTCTCATTCATCATTTTTTTATCGATTATTCACCACTTTAAAACAAGCTGCTGTGTCTCAGATGGGAGCGGACCTCGGAGCGTTGGCCATCAGCCATCTTGAGGAGGTCACCGATGAAGGGATCGTCGCCATGGCAAAATCGAAAACCGCTGCCGTCCTCCTCCCGACCACGGCTTACATCCTGCGGTAGAGACAGCGACCTGACTCTCTCTGCTCCTGATTGGTTGTTCATGGATGTTTGTTGTTCAGGCTGCCTCAGCCTCGGGCCAGAGACATGCTGGACGCCGGCGTCATCGTCGCCCTCGGCAGCGACTTCAACCCCAACGCTTACTGCTGCTCCATGGTCAGGACTCGTCTCCGGCTTCCTGTCCGTCTCGACCCGTTCTCCTCATGTCAATGTTTTGTTATTTCCAGCCGGTCGTGATGCATCTGGCCTGCGTCAACATGAGGATGTCCATGACTGAGGCTCTGGCTGCCGCCACCATCAACGCCGCGTACGCGCTCGGCCGCTCCCACACGCACGGATCCCTGGAGGTGAACAAACACGGAGACCTGCTGGTCCTGAACGCAACACGGTAAATAAACTCTCAGAAGTTTGTCCTGGACGTCCACACATCTGAAATTAAAACCTTAAATGCATCTGAAGATACAACTTGGCCTTAAACATGTAAATATCAGATTTTAGCTGATCTAGCAGGAATATTTAGTCTCTTGTTTCATGTAGTTTCTTTTACTTGTGGGACTTTTGTCAACATCCTGAGCTTTTGCCAGTGATGTTGACTGACTGGAGGTGGTTCAGTACGGAAGGCCAAAATGGACATAAATCTCATGTCTGAACAAAAAAAAATCAGATTTTTGACACTGATATTGTAAAAAGTTATGCTGAAATGTTTAGTCTATGCAAAAACTTCAACACTTATGTTAATTATTGCTGATGTTTGGCTCTGTAAATCAATCAAATTTAAGACCTGTGTTTAACATATTTAATGCCAATTTACATGTTTTCTAAAGAAATTGAGACTTTTTTTAGCTCTTAATGTGTGGTGCTAACCTTCTCAGCTGAAATCAACAAGATGACTGAAAGTCGGGTAAAATTTGATGCTTGAAACAGCAAAACATCGAGTTTAATGTCAGCCTTTTTGTAAATTTATGGAATATATCAATGACAGGAATCCTACCAATTTATATAAACTCCACTCGTTATATGAAGGGAGCTACAACTTGCTGATATTTAAAATCTGCTGCACAATCATTAACTGTATAAACCCCTAATTGGAGCTGATTTCAGGATTTTCATCCTGGACGTATTTAAACCTTTGTCTTTATTTTTAACACTTTCTCTGCTGAGTGAAGGTGGGAGCACCTGATTTACCAGCTGGGCGGGCATCAGGAGCTCATCCGCTACGTCGTCATCAGAGGAAATATCGTGTACGATAACGACAAAACCCTTGACCTCTGACCCCGAAGGAACTCCCAGCAGAGGTACGTCTAAAAATAAACATTTCCTTCCAGCTTTCAGAAAAAAACTGCTGGTTTTATCACCACCACAAACTTAAGTGCATATCTGTGCATGAACAGTAATTAGTGGAGAGTTTAAGTCTCAATCAGCAGAAATGACCAAATGGCTGAATTTATTTAAAAAATGCAAGATTAACACTTGAATTTGTAGCCTGAGAAAATCCTGGCTTATTTTGGGCATTTTAGGTAATATTTCTACTTTTTTTAGCTACTTTTGAACAAATATTTGTTTTTTTTAGATAAAAACTCATTCGTGACCAAAAATCAACCTTTGATTGGTCCAACAAAGTTCCAGAATCTCACTTCTAATAATTGTAATAAAAAAGATCCTTTTGTTGCTTTATGTGAGCATATTTGTACATTTGGTTACAGAATAAAAGTTTGTTTTTCTTGCATTTTTCATAAATCCTACTGTTGTTTTGATTGGATGAAAAAGCCAATCAAAAGCCAATCTTTCAGCTTTTAAACATTTAAATATCAGAAACCAAAAGAAAAACCTCCGATTGGTGATCAATAACAGCCTTTATTGAACATTTTAGTTGAGAATCATTTTCCACAGGCAGAGATTTAAACCTGATCTGCTGCTGATGTATTTTCAGTCAAGGCTTATAAAAAGAAAATGATTAAAAAACAATTTTAAACGTTAAGACAGAATATTTGAGTGCATAGAGTGAGTAAAAATAGTAACAGTGGCAAACATGTTAACTGGCTTTCTAAACTAGGTTTGAGTACCAGAACTGGTCTGGAACCAGTTTGGATCCGGTTAAGCTTCGTATTTCTTTCCGGCTCGGTGGATCTGTTGGTAAAGCGTCATGGAGAACGCCATGCCCAGCAGCTGGACGAGAGCGTTGATGTTCCATCGTTCATGCAACAGAAAAGTTTAGTTCAAAAACCTCATAATTAGTTCAGCTTTCATTTCATGTTTGTTGGTCTTTTTGTTAAGGTTCTGGTTAAATTCGGTTCTAATACCAAACCAAACTTCATGTTAAATTGAAATGAATGTTCTCACCTGTATGACCAGCACACACATGGCGATGGTTCCCAGCAGGTGTTTGTTGTCATCCACCCACTGCTCCACCTTATCATAGCAACCCTGCACACAGAAACGCTTCCAGTTAATCAATTCATTAAAGTGTCATTTTTGTTCTGTTTTGCTTCCAGGTGAATTGGGTCTGGATCTACATCCATGTTGTGCTGCTGGAACATAATTTAAACGTCTTAGTTCTGAAAAGCTCCATATTTCCAGACTATAAATCACTTTTTTCATCAAAATGTTCCTGCTAAAGCATCGTCAATAAAAACATTCATGCTTCTTGTATTCATTATACTTTCAAATGTTCCAGATCATGAAAAAGAGTAAAGATGGTAGTAAATTAATCTCACATGGGTCCAGAAGGCGTTCGATGCGTTGCGGCCGCAGCTCAGGTGAAGCTGCTGGCAGCAGCTGTCAGGAACAACGTTCTCCTGAAGGACGCTGGACCAATCGTCTGGCTTCGTCACGCCGCAGCACTTCCACTGCGGAGGAGGAAACCAGTTCAGGACATGGAAACCAGTTCAGGACATGGAAACCAGTTCAGGACATGGAAACCAAACCTCACCACTGCTGTACTCTACCTCTCTCTGGATGGTGTTCCACGCGTCCCGCAGGCCGGCGTTGTGCTCTGTGTTGTACAGCACCAGCCCCTCTTTTAGGTCCTGTCTGGCGTTTTCCCTCACCTGTGGAGGCACAGGGAGAGGGGGATTATGGGTAATGAACACAAACGAAGCACAAAGGATAGGAGTCAAGTTTTACCTTCTCTGTGTAGACAAAGAAAAGGATGAGGAGGATCAGTTCAGCCAACAGGATGATCAAGAGAACGATGAAGAACTGTTTGAAAAGAGAAAAGTTTTTCTCCATATTGTTTTTACTTCCTGAAGTTGAACAGACAAGATTTACATTGGAAATAAAATGTCGAAAGAATTCAGGTAAGTAAAAAAATAACACGAACTGAACTATGACGTCAAAAAACTACAAGAATAATGTCGTTTAGTATTTCAGGTCATTTTTGACATTTTACTGAAATTACACCAAAGAATGTGGAAAAACGAAACACTTTTCCAAGATGTGCAAAAACACAAAAACGACAAACGCCATACAATGACTCGAAAAATGTGCAAAAGACAAATGCTACACTATGGTGGAAAAGAAATGGAAAAATTTAATTTTTCCACATTTAAGGCAAAAAAAAAAACATGTTGCTTTGACGTGAAACTAAAATAAATACGTGATGCATTTTGAGACGTCACTTCGGAAGGTTAAAACCAAAAAGAGGAATAAAGCAATTTAAAACATGGCTTCTGATCCTGAAACCAGGAACATTTCAACAGTTGATCGTAACGACACTTTGTGGAAGTAAGCAGAAAAAGGACAAATGCTACAACATGTCATTTTTCCACTCAAAAAAACGACCAAAATGACGTCGTATAGAATAAAAACTCACATTGATCACCAGAATAAAAATAATAAAATCAGTTGGATGCAGGGCGACTCACACTCAGCAGCAGACACTTGTTCTCCTTGATGGCGCCAAGGCAGCCCAGGAAACCCGTCACCATGACAACGGTGCCCAGCGTGATGATGAGGTTGGCGGCTGAGAACGCAGGGAAGGAAGGAGACAAGGTGGCGAAGCTTCCCTGGGAAACCGAAAGCCAAACTCCGACTCCCAACAAGCCGCAGCCGCCCAGCTGGAACACACAAAGAAAAAATGATCAATCATAAGATAATTTGATGCTTTGATCGTATCATTGTTAATAAGTTAAGAACTTACCCAGAAGAAGAGGTTGAAGAGGAAGAGCATGTATTTCACACAACAAATGCAACCCCGAGCCATGACTGAAGACAAAGGGATCTGCTAAAATTAAACACAAACAACATAAATAAATACAACAATTTATCACTAAAGTCCAACTTTAAACTCTTCCAAGTTCCAGAACTGTTGGAATAACTTCTCATGTTTGATGATTCACGTTTTTGTTTTTAAACTGAAGACCACACAATGAGTTCACAAAGCGCTTTGATTCCCTTTGCTTTGGCTCCGAAACCACAGAAAAGGAAAGAAGCTATAAACTCACCACTGGAAGAAGGAAGACGACTCTGCAGCTCCAAGGTTTCTGTAAAACACAAATATACAATTATAGTCTGCAAATTATATGATAGGCGGAAAATAAGAGTAAAAACAATTGGATACAATTTTCTCTTGATCAAAAACATTTAGCTGATTATTATATATTGCAACTTAAACAAAATATGCACTATTTTTGTCAAAATCATAAATACACAGCAAAATTGAACTAAAAAGCACAATAAAATTGATTTTTAACTGGTAAGTATGCCATATTTAAAAACTAAATAAGAATGAGAGAAGTCGATCCTTCCACATACAAAACAAAACTATTTTTTTTCCTTTGTACTGAAACATTTCGTTTGTTTGATGTACAAACTTCATCCTAAAAAACCCTAAAAAGAGCTGAACTGTAGAATGAATATGATGATTAAAATACTTTTTATTGCCCTTTCCATTTGGTACAACAGATACCACAAACTACTGTAACATATTAAGATCATATGATTCATCCTTAATATTTATATTTCATAGAGTTAATTTGTTCTTTGTCCTTTTAGAAAACATTACTAATTGTTATTGTAAAAAAAAAAAAAAAAAACAGGCTTGAATTTAACCTTGAAAACAAAAATGTCAAAAAAGAGAATTTCAAATAAAAGACTAAGAAAATCCAATTTAAAGTTTTTTTCCTGACTTTTGTTTTACTATCAAATGAAAAAATAAAACAAAAAGATCTTATCAAAAAACTTTCGAAACTCGTGAAACAATTTTATCTAAAGAAAAACGCGTTTTTATAAAATAAAATGTATTTTTAAGAGAGGGATAAAATACCAAGACAATATCTAATAGTTTTAAGATTTTAATTAGGCGAAATATCATCTATCCGTTTCTTTCTTTATGCTAAAATACATCAGCTGTTTTTACCAGTCGACGTATTTTAGGGATTCTGCGCAGTGACGTCACGGCGTTCCCAGATTTCGCCGTTCTCAAAAGTTTAGGCAGTAAAAACTGAAGGAAAACGTACAAATTCAGTTTTAAAACACTTCTCCTTGTTCATATTCAGATACAGATTCATGTGATGCTTTCTGTTGAGCACTTTAACCGTTTTTCTTCGTCTCGTGCCGTGTTTGCTTTCATGCTCATGCAGCCAAAAAAAAGTGACGAAGAAGAAAAAAAAACAGGGATAAAATCTCACCGTTAGCTACGAACTGGCGTCCATCTTCTCACAAACAGTCTGGCGTCTTTTCCCGCAGAAACCTTCACATTCTGCCTCCGCCAACAGCCGGAGTCGGTTTTAAAACACAAATCCAGGAGCTTGAAACCGAGACAGCAGCTTTGGGAATCCTTCGACGGATGGAAGTGGAGAGACGTTTCCCCGGCGGAGGGAGGGCGGAGCCGGACAGGAGGCCAGGAACGGGTCCGCTTCTCATCGACCAGCCGGCGCTCCACCCGGCTACCACCGCGTTATTCCAACGGGCGGAGCTTCTCTCTTCAATCAGGGACACGCAGTGAGAGGGGTTTAAATGAACTATACTACGACCAATTTACAACATACCCAACTGAGAAAAGTAATGAACAACTTCCCTTCTTATGCTACTTCTTCACTTAATCAATAGGTGCTTTTTTCAGTTTAAATAAGTGAAATGATCACACCACAATATCCCAATGACTTTAAATTATTCTAGTGCTACGCTAATGTCTTAACATTAATCAACGAGTAACAATATACATTTCAAAATTTCCAGACTTTATTAGGAAAAAAAATGCTTAGAACATCAGACAAATAAGTTATAGCTTACTATTCTTCTGATACTTTTTCTTCAAAAAATGAAAGGTTATTTCAAAAATCTTAGTTTTTTGTTGTTTTTTATATTACATTCAGCAAATTTGGTTTTACTTCCTGGACATTACAGGCTACTAAAGATTAATCTTTTAAACTTTTAAGTTAGTCCTCTATGTAATGCTTATAAGTGCAAATATTGACTCTAAGTTTTTAGACTTGAGGATCTTCTCTGAAATTAGCTTCTATAGACAAAATACTTTTTCCAAAACTTATACCTTAAAAATGTATTTTTTCAGGAACTAGATTTAAATTTATTGGAGCTCTAACAGTTTTTACAAACATCTATGATTCATTTATCTTGTCCAGGGATAAAAAGTGTCCAAATTTATGAGAGTGTACCAAAAGAATTTGAAAAGCAGATTCTTTGGTTATTCATCTACAATCATTTTGTCTTATTTTAAACACTGGAAGCGAGAAAACAGGTTTTTAAAGTCAGAGTACAGTCAAATCCGACATCATTAATAAAAAGAGGCTTGGATAAAATGTCACAAAAAGCAGGTTTTTGCTCTGGTTCAAGGGGCAGCTGAATTCATTATTATTTTCTAAACACATTTCAAAAACTAATCTGAGATGATACTGAAAAAAAACACAAACAAAATGCATTGAAATTAAGTTTTATAAACAGTTTTTGTACAAAGTTCGCCTCCATTCACTGGAAGGACATTAACTTGAGAGACCTTCTAATAAAGTCAAACAGGACTTTAATAAACGTTCTTTATCATAATATAAATACATAACCCTGAACAGAAAATAAATAAAATACAAAATGTACAAAAAACATCAAAACGTTTGTTTTTTGGTGGAGTTTTTGAATCCATGGAGTTAAACTGGGGGGGAAATTAGGATGTATTATCCAGGCTGTCTGCAGGTCAATAGAAAAAAAAGACACACAGGATTCTGGACAGCGAACGCATCACCGTCCATCAGGAAACTTATCCCAGGATCCATCGATCGGCGTGGGAGGAGTTCAGCTGCACCGACTCGCTGCTCTCTCCACCCTCATGCTGACAAACACAAAACAAATCAGATCAATAAACAGGAAAAAAAAAAAACGTCCAACTGGTGACATTTTTTTAAAACATTCACAGCAACAACACAAATAACTTTTGTGTAGTTTCTAGTGCAAATACATTATCACTGCTCGTTCATTAAATGAGAAAAATAATTTTCTTGCTGAAAAGTTACTTCTAAGTTAGTTTTGTCTCATTCCAGGTGTGCTAATATGTTAGCGCTGGAAGCTAGGCCAAAAACGTTGCTGAGATTTTGTTTTCCTGTATTTGTGGCACCTTGTTGGCGATGGCCCTGAGTTTCCCCAGCAGGGAGGGTTTCTGGGTGTAAACCACGTCGTCTTCAGCCTCCTCTCCTTCCGCCAGAGCACAGCTGTCTGCAGCTGGAAGCTCACACTCCTTGTTGGCCGACATCACCAGACGAGAGTATTTATACTCCAACCTGGACACAAACATCACTTTCAGCACTGGACACATTTAAAAAACCTGATAAAATCATTAAAAAAAACTAATATTTCTACATCCAGATTAAGTGCTTCTAGAAATGGAACTTATTTCCGATCCTTTTCAAATATTTCTTTCATAAATATTCATTTCAAAATAGTATAAATCTGTTGCATGGAATTATGACTGTAATATTTTGTGGTACTATCATGATAAAGATAGAAAAGCTCATGATAAATTATTGCTTATTTTTCTAAGTGTGAATTTATGGCACAAACACAAATATTCCCATTTTAAATCGGCTTCTTAAAGAATTCTGATTTAAAAAACTTAACTGCAAAAATGTATTGCATTTAATTTCAAACTTATTTATCAATTATTTTCTCCACTATTTGTTCTGCAAACAGTAAAAAAATGACATTTCTGATGTCAGTTTTTAGAAATTATTTAAACATTGTAATTAAATTTAATTGACGAATCAAAAATGTTTATATGAAATTTTTATAATAAATAAAATTAATCTATAAACATTTTAATAATTTAAATAAATAGTTATTAAATAAAATGACCAAAATTACATTCAATTAATGCATAAAATTTAAACAAATGAAAATAAATAAATAACTTGTCTCAATTTAAAATAAAATGTGTTTTTTGACCCTGATCAGTGAAGTATATTTATATTTATTGGTTTTTATTTTTTTGTGTTTCTGGGGATGTTTTTCCCTCTGGAGTAAAACACTTTTTACTAAATGCTGAAGAAACGGAACCATTAAAGAAATAAATGTTTGCAGTTTGAACGGCTTCACTGTATTTTAAATAAAAGTTTCCGTTACATGAAGGGATTTTCTTGTTTTCAGTTCTGTGTTTTTCAGATGTAATAGCGACTCGGCTCCTCTCATTATAACGGCTGAGTCATGGATGCTGCAGGCGTTCCCACCTCTTGTTTTTCTTCCAGAAATAGAAGGTGAGGGAGACGAGCAGCACGGCGATGAAGGCGCCGACGCCGAGCCCGACCTTCAGCCACAGAGCGATGACCTCGCAGGGGGCGGAGCTTCGAGAAGGCAGCGCCACGCCTTTGGTGCACAGCTTCGGCTCGTTCCACACGTACAGCGTTTCCTGGAAGAAAGTTGAGATTAATTCTTGGGAGACGTTAATCTGGCAGATTAAGATGTTTTCTCTGCTACCTGGACTCCCCCCCTGCAGGCTCCCTCTATCAGGTGGTAGTCGGCCTCGGTGCAGCGCGGACAGGCGCCGGCGCTCTGCCACAGGAAGTGAAACGTGCATCCGTCACACGTCCCTGCAGGACAGGAGCTGCAGAATCCACAGTCAGGGTGAAATGTTATAATCTATAATATTAGAGATGTGCCACTGGATGGACGGACCCGGGTCAGAACCGGGTCAGAACCGGTCAGCTCTACCTGGGCACAGAAAGTTCTCCTCTGTCCGACGCTTCCGGGTCGCAGCGAACCGTGATGACTGAACTTCGACCCTGATCACAGGAAGCCGTCGCCTGCGTTGACCTGAAGGAAAATCTCATGAAACCCAGAACCAATCAGGACAAATAAAAACCGCCTCTCTGTCTCCACCTGTAGAAGAAGTTGATGTCCGGAACGTCGTTTGGGTTTTCTGGGAACAGATCCGGTTTGGCGTTCACTCCGCTGAGAACCGTGTCCACTGTTGCTCCTGCAGAGAAGGACGGTCGGATCAGCTTCTCCCAGCAGGGGGCGACACACAGCAGACCCACAGTTTGTACCTATGAACGTGTCGGCCAGGCTGATGGACTGGGAGGAGATGGCCATCCTGAAGCCCCGCCCGTCTCCTGGGATGATGGTGGACTGGCACAGGAAGCTGTCCACCGTGTTGACGAACTGGGACAGGTCGCTCTGGTCGTCTTTGCTGGACACGTCCGTGACGTTATCGGTGCAGATGGCAGCTCGTTTTCCCTGACAAGCAAATGGAAACAACATTGTTTCTCTATTTTTATCGTTTGGTTTTTATTCGATAAACTCTGAACATTTTCTGGTGCTGCCAGAAAATGTTTTCTATTGTATGTATTTATTTGTAAGGTTTGTCCTCGTAGAAGACGACGACTTTGGGCGGCCATGGATGTTGCCACTTTTTAAAAAACCAGGGAAAAGGATTAAAAACATACTGACTTTAAAATCCGAATTTTGAAAACAAAAAAAGAATTCTAAAGAAATAAAAATCTGAATTCTGAGGGGAAAAAAGACAGAATTTTTTTTAATGGTCCGATTTTAATAACGTGGACAAACTGCTGGTCTGCAGTTACCTCGTGGCCACAGAGGCTGACGTTGAACAGGTGAAGATACTTTGTGCCTTTAGAGGTGAAACTTGGCCCCAGTATCAGCGAAGCCACATTACTCATGGGGCTGAGGTCAAAGGTCAGCGTTCTGTTGTTCTCAGTGTGGGTGAAAACGCAGTCGCTGAAGCAGCGGGAATGCTCCTGAAAGAAACAGCAGTTTTGAAAACAATCCAGGTTTTGTCAGTGTTTCTCTCAGTTTCACTGTAAAAGTCAAATTTACATTTGAAATCACATATTTATAATACAAACATTGTGAAACACAAGCAAGAACATCCAGAGTCCCAGTCCAGACTGGGATTACTGGACCTCTGCACCTTGTTGCTGATGCTTCCGGGTCCGCAGGCGACGCAGGCGTCCTGGCCGTAGGTGTGCCGCCCAGCCAGGTGTGTGTTGGCCGGACACTCCTGGCACCTGTTGGTCTCCCGGTCGATGAAGAACCCGGCGGGGCAGGGAACGCAGGAGGAGCCGGCCCGCTGCGAGTTCTGCGGGACGAGAGCGCAGGCCCGGCACGCCGACGCCACCCCGTCCAGGACGTTGGTCACCTTGATGGAGTAGATCTTCACCGTGTCGCTGACGTAACGGCGCACCTGCAGGTTGAACCCGCCGGTGTTAAAGAAGCGATGGAAAAGGTCGGAGAGGTTTGGCTGTTGGATTTTACTCACATCCAACGCGTGGCTCGTCCTCTGGAAGGCCCAGGTGTACGTCACAGAGGCGTTTCTCGTCATGCTGTGGGAAAACGCCTGCTTCCCCTTACTGCCCTCCCAGGACTCCACCACTGTGGTGCTCTTCCTGTTCACATCCTGCAGGGGGCGCCCAAGACAAAACAATATTTTTTTTAAAGTAACAAAAAATAAAGTTAGACTAAAGAATAATTTTCCAAATCAGTTCCTTTCAATATGAAACTGAAAAACTGGTAAATTTTTGGTTGAAACAAAAAAAGAGTAGATATTTTGTAATAAAATTACTAAAGTAAAAGTAAAAAGAACAGTGTCGTAAAAATAGTACTAAAGTAGTTATTTTCACAAAAGTTACTCATGTAAGTGCAACTGAGTAAAAGTAACTAATTTCTACTCAACTCTAAAGGTTTTAATATTTTTCTATAGGTTGCACCACAAACTGAATGCAAAAGCAAAACAGAAACTTCCCAGAAGAAGGAATATAAGAAAGAAAACATACATTTAAACTTTTTAGAGAACTTTCGAGTTATTTTAAAAAACAATAAAGGGCCGTTTTCATGTGCAGTCCCATCGCCACACCACTAGGGGGCTCTGTAATTTCTGCCAACACACACCATCATGAAGTAGAGCTCACAGTCAGCAGAGCAGATCGTCTCGAAAACAAACGTGATTTTTCCGATCTCTGCCCCGGTCATCCCTGAGAGCGACGCCGGAACCCTGAAACCAAAACCAAGCAGAGACGATTAATCGTGATTAATCAATGACTAAAATCAGATAATTTAGTAATCAATTAATCATTAACTAAAATGCATTTTCCTTCAGAAACTCAAATAGATGATTTAAAGTGGATTTTCTTAAAAAAAAAATAAAAAATAAAAAATATTGAAGTTTCTAAGTAAGAAGTCGGCATCCATTAAATTATTCCAGTAAGAGTAAAAAAGTATTTGATAAAAAATCGGATCAAAATATGAATCATTTAATATTCAAAAATTACATGATCAGATGGACCAATGTATTAACTTGTGTCAATTTTGGTACTTTAAAAATGTCAACATGAAAGTAATTCATATAAATAAAATCAGGCAAAAGAAAAAGGTTTTTTTTTTTTGTTAAAACTTCTGAAGCTTTAACAAAAACTGAAGGTGTGTGTTTTTGGTTAAGACAAATTTTTCTTCATTCAGTGAAGAACAAGTGAAGTGTTACTCAGGTTAGCATAGCGACACTTTAAGATAAAAAGAAAGCTCTAACTTTTTGTCCAAAATGTTGCTCAAGTAAGTCTAACTGGCTACATCCCAACTGCAAACCAAACTGTGGTAGAAAGGGGGAAAAATGGGGATGTCTGACTATGAAATGGGGGTAAGAACTGGAATAGAGGCGAGTTAACCCAAAGTTATAAAATAAAACGATAACTTACTTAAAGCCAGGAACAGTGAGACTGAGGATGAGGTAATCGTTGTCTGAACTTCCTGCCCCGCTGCGGATGTGATCTCCAGCGACCTCCCATCCTGACAAACAGGATCCAACATGTTTAACTTTACTGAACGTAGCTTAATAAAAGAATAAACAAATATACACAAAAATAATGTTTAAAATGCATGTTGTTGAGTTAATTCTTAATTCACGAGGGAGAAAATGTGCAAAAGCTTTGATTTTAACAACTTAAACTCTGTATAAATAGAGTTTATATAGAGTTTAAATAGTTTGTTGATTCTTCATAAAATATGTTTTAAAATGTACTTTAATTCCAAGCTATAATATGTAATTTTAATAGAATAGATATTAGAAGTCGGTCAGAGTTAAATGTTTTAAATACAATTTAATTCATAAAAAGGTAAACAGAGCAATGTTGGAAGAAAACTTATTGGAGGTTCTAAAAGCCTGGAAACTGAAAAGAAGGATAACAACCCTGAGTTTGAACCATTTTGCAAAGAACTGGAAAAAATGTTGGTAGAGAAAAGCAGGTGCTGATTTTCTCACCGTTCATATCGTCGCATTTCGAGTTCCCCACATTGAAGCAAGACGTCTTCATGTTGGACGGCAGAACGTTCCACCATTTGTACTCGTAACCCAACACGGGTTCGGTGCCTGCAGGACACTCGACGCACGCTGAAACCCAAATATGACATCCAGAAATCAATTCAGGCTCACAATGATAAAAAGCTGCAGGCTGTTTGAACAGAAATGCTCTTCAGAGGAGGATCAACCAGCTGTGTCAACAGTTTAATACAAGGGATGGAGAGAAAAGCTTTTAGTTATACATACAGATTTATTGTTTCTAAATGAATATGAATTTGTTTTCTTTGCTTTATTTGAAGTCTGAAAGCTCTTCATCTTTTCTTATTTTGATCATTTCTCATTTTCTGCGAAGACTAAATTTTTGCTTGAAAATTCAGAGACATGTTTTCAGTAAAATAAAAGAGCAAAGTTAATTTTCCTCAAACATAAATCTATAAAAAGAAGTAAAATCAGAGAAACTGATCAATTTAAGTGGTCTATTAATTTTTTCCAGAATTGTATTTTTAGTTAAGTAAAAGTAAAAAGTAGCCATAGAATAAATAACTCAACTATTTGGTAAAAAGTCGACTGTAGTTCTATCATCCGATGGGCCAAAATATAAAGTTAAGTGGACAAATATTACAATACTTCTTATAAGTAAAAAATAATTGACAAATCATTTCCTTTCAATAAAAAAAACTTATAAAACTTTTAACAGACACTGCAGGTGTGTCTGTATCTGGTGAACTTTTGGTTAAAACATGTTTGTTTTTCCATTCAGTGGGCAGAAAATCCAGAAATTTTACTCATGTAGGAGTAAAAATACTTCATAATAAATTTACTCAAGTAAAACTAAAAAGTACAACATAGTAAAAATACTCCTAAAGGTACATTTTTCCAAAAAAGTTACTTGAGTAAATGTAATTGAGTAAATTAAAGTAGTTATTTTCCAACGCTGATCAGTGCAGGGAAACTGTGGCTCGCAGTAACAGCAGAGGTGATGTTTTATGTTTTACCGTAGATGCCGTCAGAGTGTGTTCCAGGTGGGCAGGGCAGGCAGGTGGAGTCGTTGCTGTTGTAGTAGCCCGGGTTGCAGGGGGGGCACGGCTCCCTCTGTCCGGTCGCAGGCAACTTGACGGCCCTCGTCACGTTCTCCACGCAGATTTTTGGCTCCACCCATCGATACAGGACCTGCGTCTGGAGCCAAAACAGACGGAGGCCAGGAGTGATAAAACCCAGGACCTGTTTGTTGGGTTCTTGCTCAGGTTGGTGTGTGGATGAAATGTGAAACCTCTGACCTTTCCCTCGCTGTCGCAGGCTGTGTGAATCTGGAAGTAATCCTTCTCTGAGCACGGCGGTCTCACCTTACATTCAGCCCAGCCCTCATCTGAACAAAACACACAAATGAATCAGAGACGAAACACAAAAACAAAACAAAAAAATCAGCAGCTTGAACTTTGTTTTAAAATAGGTTTCAGGCACAGAAAGAAAAAATATTTAAAGACAAATATAAATTACTGCTTTGAATTTAAAGCTATTTTCAGTAAAAGGCCTTTTGATTAACAGTGATTGACTGAGTACTAAATCAGTTTCACGGTTATTTCTATAATTGATTAATCACAATTAATAAGGATTATTCACGATTAATCGGGCTCAATAACGATTAATCATGATTAACCTGATTAATTGTTCCAGCCATACATTAAAGTGAACTCCCAACTCTAATCTGAATGTGAATAGTGTCAAATTGGATGGATTGGATTTGGATCTGTCCATGTTTATGTGCTCCTTCGTTCTCAGTGTACGTACGTGAGTAGTAGTGTTCAGGGCAGACTGAACAGGCGGACGCTCCCTTTCCAGAGTAAGTGTTGCTAGGACACGCTTGGCAGGATGAGGAACCGGGAATCGGGCTGAACCAGCCGGGCCGACATGGAAAACACTCAGATGTGTAGGCGACTCCTGCAGCAACACATTCAACTGAGCTTCTCAAGATTTTTGTCACAATTTAATTTGTCACAAGAGAATAACTTAACTTTACCCTCTATTTGGATGTTCTTCAGCAGAACCGGTTTCACCATCTTTCCTCCTACCAGAATCCCCGTCGTTCTCCAGTACAGGATGTTTGTGCCCGACTTCAGGCTCACCTGAACAAGAGACGCTCTGTGAGGAAACAGAACCCTTCCAAGTATTTCTGGTCCAGTTTAGTTCATTGAAATAAGACAAAACTAACTGACAAGTAACTTTTCAACAAGACCTGGGAGCTTGTTTTAAGTTAATAATTCCTTAATATTGATGAAAAAATATTTTACTTACAACAAGACGTTACAAGTGATCAACATGCTACTTATAACCCTAATGCTAATGTTAGCATCTTAGCTAATTTTGACATAAAACTGAAACTTAAATTGTAATAGAGTAAATTAACATGAGAGTGATAATCCATATTTTTAGGTTTAGTTAACAGTTAAATAATTAGTACTTTTTAATCAATATAAAGGAATTCTTTACTTAAATTAAGCTCATATATCTTGCTGAAAAGCTATATGTAACTTAGTTTTGTCTTATTTCTAATACACTAAAAGCTAGACCATAAATTATTGTCTTAAAACAAGCTCCTAGTTCTTGGACTAGAGCACATTTGTTAGTATGCCAGGGGTAAATTGACATCTGACATTTCGAAAAGTACAAAAGAATAAAAAACAAATGTGAGTTACGGGTCGACAGCTGCCTGAGGCTGCAGCGATGGGGGACGATGCCCTTTCATCACATAAGAAAAATAACAATTTTTTTGAAAAAAAAAAATAAAAAAAGTTTCTTTTCACTAAGTTTTGTCTTATTTCAAATATTCTGAGATGTTTTCACTGGAAACTCAATCAACTATACTTGTTTAGATTTTGTGTTTTTACAGTGTAAAGCGTTCCATTGACACAAACCATCAGAACCCTGGTCTTACTGTATGTGTTCCCCATTCTCCACTGCTGGTGACTTTAATCCACTTCTGGTCGTCAGTCTGGGACATTTCTTGGCATTGCTCATTCTGGACCTGGACACATTCAGAATCCCTGAGCCCTGCATGCAAGGAGTCACAGAACTTCTAGATGTTGGCAGCACTGCTTACGTAAAACTCAAAGAAAATGTTGTTGTCTGGATACTGATAGGTGAACGAGACGGATCCCTGTTTTTCCAGATGAACGGCGTAAACTAGGGACACTGTGCACTCATCGCGGTTGGACTCCAGGTACACACCCTGCGGCATCCATTTTGAGCTGCAACAACAACACAGTAATAATAAACTTCATTTTTCTATATTTAAAGGAGACTTATTATGTTTTCTTGAACAGGTTAGGATATGTCCATGAGTGTTATAAAACATGTTTATTGCATTTTTGCAGAAAATCATTCTTAGATGAGATTTTTTTTGCTATTTTAGGGCGTCTTATCACTTTAAATCCAAATAATCCACAGCTGACCACCAACTCAACATTTACACTCGCACGTAAAAATGGCTGCAAATAGATGCGCAATTATACAACCGTCCATCTTTGAAAAGCAAAAGTGGAGCCTTCTGCAAAACCAACAAGAACTCAGCAAGTGGTTCCTGAATAAATCAGGAACAGAACACCTGTCTTTTCCAGCAGCCATAAAACCAGCAGACCAAACATGATAGAGCTCAGTTGCTAGGTAACAGGGCTGGGATAAATGAGGGTTGCTGATGATGTGACTCAACAATCAGGAGGTTTTTGAAGCGGCTTGAAGTGCTTAGGATGTTTTCAAAAGCAGTTGAGACCCAAATGGATGTACAAAAATGTGTAAAAAGTTAATTTTAAATAACAGGTCAAAATGAAAACACCTTCTGATGTTTTTGTTACCTGTTACAGGCCTGAATGTCCTCTCCATTTGGTCCAGGATCCAAAAAGCTGGTCAGACTCGTGAAGCCCGCAGGAATGGCGTCCCATTGGTCGAACCTCAGGCCGCTGCCCAGAGAGTAAGAACCGGCTGCACACGGCGTGCACAACTGGGACGACATCTCCAGAAACATCCCAGCCGGACAGGAGAAGGCTGGACAGAATACCAAGGTTATCTTTATGTGAATACAAAACAAGTGTGAAGAGGAAAAACTGCAGCTCACAGCAGTCTGTTCCTCTGGTTGGAGAGGGGAGGTCCGAACAGGAGCCTGGGCTGAGCGGGATGGCGACCCGCCATCTTGACCCGGTGCTGTCACACTCTGTGTACTGGTAGTAGTAATCTCCCTGTGGAAAAGCCCAAAACGATCAATGATCCATCCACTTTTAGCCAAGTTAGCAGTGGATGTAAATTACAACGAGCTCCAAAAATAAATCTGATCTTAAAGGGAAAGTTTAGCTCCTGCTGGTCTGTAGGAGCCAGCAGGAGCTGTTTTTCCGCCATTTTCACTTTCAGCCTTATCAGCCGAAACGTCTCACTTACAACACGGTTTTACTGTAACTCTGCAACACTCTACGCTATTTACTCAGGGGACTTGCTGAGAACTGCTGAACAACTAAAATAAGCAAAAATATCCAGGCGGAGATTTGAAACTCCTAATGGACCCAGCTTTAGAAAGAAGAAAAAAACATGCTAATCTGAGACTTTATAGTCCCAGTTTCTAGAAAATTGTTGTTGGCACTTCAAATTAAAAGTCTGCTTTAATTATAGAGAAAGACTGAACTTTTTTTAAAGCATAGCATTAATTATGAACCGTACTTTCTGGTTGTTTACATACTCAGTAACAGACTGAAAGAGGTTTGGAGAACAACGCTGGAAAGATAATAGCATGCATGACCAAATGTTTAGAAAAGCTGATCATACAAAAAAAATCATGAATTGCCTTTGGTGACTGACCCTGATCGCTATGGCAACCAGCAGTTGGTCCTCTAATGGGTCCATCAAGAGCATGACTGCAGGTCAAATGGGTTCTTGTCGAGGTCGGCTGCTTGTCGCTCCACATGTAAACTCACTGAACGTTTACTGAAATACTCTCTGACCCAACTCTCATTGGTTGTAGCAAAACAAATTTTTAGAACTGTTTCCCCCTCGAGTGTTGTGCTTTTTGTAGTTTTGATCTCCTCTGGGCAGAAAAAACTTGTTCCAGAAGCTTTGATTCTGCAAACCTTAAAGCTACTGTCACTTTATTCTTGGAGAAAAGAGCATTTCTACAAGCGACTCTTTCAAAACGTTGCACTTTTTCAGCCTACAGTCATTGAACATGCTAACATTTAACATGCTAACGGAGGTCTGATAGGGTTAACAGGGAGTCGTTTCTAATCAGGTTGAATTGTTATGTATTTTGATGACTTCATTCTTGTTATTTATTTCAAAAGGGACAATGTGCATCACAAAATGCATCAGAGTCCGCAAGAGAAGTTAGCAAGCTTCTTCCATCTGAAAAGATAATAATGATAATAATAATAATAAATAAGTAAAAACATGTTATTCTAAAACATTCATTTGAAAAGAATAAAAAGCAGTGCAGCACAAAATTATACCACAAAAAAATATACATAAAAAAATTCAGAATGGAAATAAGAATCACATGATCAGTATTTATTTAAGCTTATTTAAGTTATTGGAAAATTATTTAAAAGACTGATATGTATTTTATTCCTGTTGTGAGAAGTTTTCACTGAAATTTTTTATAGCGACGAGACAACGGATTAGCAATATGTCATATTTTTCTTGTTAATTCAACAAATATTAATCCTGAAAAGATTGAAAAAATATTTTCCACCTGAACACCAATAGACTTTAAAATGTTTGATATCCACTCCCGACAGAAAACTACCAGTTTAGGTAGAACAAATGTATTCTGATTGCAGGATCTGTGGAAAATTTGCAACAAATCCTTGAAAATATTGAGCTACATTCCAAACAAATCAAGGAAATAAAAATAATAGTAATAAAAAAGTACAGCTGATTGGCAGTCGTCAAAACAAACGTTCGGTTTTCTATGTGTCCGACTTCCCAGACTGCAGCAGAGCAGTGCTGAATATTTACTTATCTGCTAATTAATCTGAACATATTTGGAGAATAAATGGCAAAACGTCTGCAGGGAAATTAATTAGCAACATGGAGGCTGTTCAGAAGCAGGTCAGGTGTGAATGCATTGCCAAACGAGTAAAGATCCTCGTTATTCATGGTGAACATCTGTCTCTCATCTCCAAACACAAATAATATGAATGTCGGTTTGATTTGAGTGTGGAAGAAGTCGAGTAAACACTTTGAGAAGGCAACCTGCGCTGGCTTTATGTTTATAGAGGACCGAGAAAAAGGACACAGACTAATCTGTTTCACTGGTCTCCATGGTGATTCACTCTGGCTGTCATGGAGACTGGAGGCAGGAAGCAAGAGGGTAAAATTTAGCTCTTCAACACACCAGTCAGGATTTAACATAAATATAAAAATTCAGCTGAGGATTTATTTCCTCCTGTTGGGTTCAGTTTGTTTCCACCAACAGCTGCAATGTTTGCACACACAGAACAAACAGTTATGAATTATTAGTTGAAAGTTATAATACTGAATATTAGAGGGTTTTTTTCAGAGAGATAATTAATCAATAATATATCCTGCATCCCAGGAGATGCACTGCTGGGGTCTGCTTTGACTACAAACCATGAGCTCTCAGACAATATTGTCACAAATCACCACTTTTACTTCTCATATGGGTAGAAAGTCGCACAAAATTGCTGGTTTATGGTTTGAGACGTTATAAAATACGAATGAAATATTATCAAGATGATGCTCTTTGCACTACTGAACTTAGGCACTGAATTTAAGCACTTCTGAACTGCTTAAATTACTGCATTTATTCTGGACACTGAATGCCACTTTTTAAGCTAATTGTTGCAACATTATTACACCATATTGGATGATGTTTTCTAAAATTATGCAAGGCCCATGATTTTCTTATCTTAGTGAGCAGAGCACACTGATTGATCACAAATCAGCTGTGCTGAAAAGAGATTTTTATTTATTTATTTTTTGGGCCGATTTTGATATATTCTGCAGAAAAGTGATTTATGGCAATTTTGGTCTTCCATACTCTGACGCCAGCAGACCGCGTCTTCTCAGAGTGCGGCGAGTTTATGGTGAATTAAACGCCTTTTAATCTGATCACCAAAAAGACATGAGGTTTAATGAAAGGAAAACTTAATTAAGCGAATTAAAATCCAGTTGTTCTTGGTATATAAGCGCATACAGGTGAATTTTAATATAAAATGTTAAATAAAGGAACATGCACTTATCAGTCGTGCTTGGAAAAGTCAAATCAACGTTAGCAGATGACACTAGACAGACCCACCTTGTCGCACGGCTGCAAGTCTCCATCGGCTGACGCTGCTGATCTGTGAGCGCTGATGATGATGAGGAAGAGGAGGAGGAGGAGGAAGAGGGGGCGGATGGAAAGGAGGCAGCGGGAGAAACAGGAGGTGCGCAGCGGCCCCCACATCCTCAGCTCGGATCACAAACAGCTGGCAGCTCGACGCCTGGAGCCGCGGACGTGGAACAGGCCGAGCGGTGCAGCTCTGACTGCTGCCCTCCTCATTGATGCGCCTCCTGGAGCAGAACCAGCGGGACAGAAAGAGCGACAGCCGCACTTCCGGCCTGGGGTTTCAAAATAAAAGCACCAATTTAAAGTAAAATATTTGTTCATATCTGAAAATATGTAATAACTGTTATTATTGTTATACAATATAATATACACTTTGTATATTATACATATATGTTGTACATTTATTATACAAGTATAATAATTATATAATCATTATAATATAATTATGTTATATAATAAAAATTATATAACATATTACTAAACTATTATTATTTTATAATAGTGTATTATAATTCTTATTTATTATTTTTCTTGTGTACTTAATTTCTTTGATTTTCAATTAGAGCATATTTTTTTAGGTATTTTATTTTTATACTCCAGATTTTTCATTTAGAGTTTTTTCCCCTTTTATTTTTTTAAATCAGTGGATTAGTACAATTCTTCAATCATTATTATTACTATTATTACTTAATTGTGTTATTATTCATTTAAGGAATTAATAATTTGTTTTGTTATTTTCCTCAGATTTATTCTTAGTTTGTTTTTGTTTTATATTAATGTTCTTATTTTGGTTGAAAGTAGTGTATTTATGTAATTATTTAACTCATTTTATTATTTATATTAATAAATATAATAAATTGGTAAATTAATTAGCAGAATTATTATTTAAATTTAATGTTTAAAATCTGAGAACTTAATAGTTTCTGGAGTAGGAAGGAAAATATTTGTACTTTTCTTTCCTAAATTCATAACATATAAAGGAATGGTAAGAGTGCATTTTAATTTAAGTTGTATTTAAAACTCATAAGACAAACATGACTGAGAATCACCACAATCACGGTGAAGAGCTTTTGTTTTTATTTTGAAGCACAACTTCCTGCCACCAGCTGGTTCATTTGTTCAAGCTTTTTCTTCATCTGGTTGTTAAACCTTTTAAATCCTCAGGCTGACGCCACCATTGTGATAACAAGCATTATCTTGACTGACAGCAGGAGGAGCAAAACACAGCAACTGAGTTGATTTAAGGAACTGGGATGAACACACTGGAATATGCCCATTTTCTGCACAGCTAACAACGTAGCACAGTCTGTCACTCATTTAGATCCCATTGTTGTTATGGAAAATTGAAAAGAAAATAAATTAAGTAAGATTCATTAGGATGTAAAATGTAGTTGTCTTTTGTCAACTTCACATATTTCTTTAAAACAATGTTAGCATAATATTTTAGTAACACAAAATATTAATGTAGAATCAAACTGAACTTAAATAACCTGAAATGTATTGTGTTTCTTTGCCAAATATTTTTTTAATCTATTCCATTATTTTATGGTTTATGAAGCAACAAAGCACTTTTTAAATCTCTGCGCGTTAAACTGCAAATGAACTGCTTTTCCAAAACATGTCGGTAGGTGGCATCAGCGCACATGCACAGCCAGAGACAGCAGCCAATACACTAACGAGAAAGTAAAGAATCAAAACAGTTGGTCTCTGTGACAGATTTTTCCCGAGATGGAGCTCATGAAATTTAGAAGAAAAATTAATTAAAATGTCTGAAATACTGTATAATACATCGCGAATATTTTTACGGTCCTGATACTCTTTTTGAGGAGTACTGGCGAATGATAAACTGAGGAAAAGACAGTTGTTGCTGTTTTACTTCTTAGCCGGTTAGCTTCCCCGTTAGCCGGTTAGCTTTCCAGGCTCGGGAGCTGCTCCATGGGGGAACTATGGGATGAACATGACCATATATAGGCCGGACACGGAGCTGCCCCGCCGGTGAACCGTAAACTCATCATATAGGCTGACAAACAGCAGGGGATAAACATGTCAGCGGACCAGGTAATAGCCATCGTGGTGGACGACAGGACCTACGAGGTGAATAAAAAGAAGCTGATCGAGAAAAGCGACTACTTCCGAGCGCTCTACAGCTCCGGGATGAGGGAGTCCACGGAGGACTCGGTCCAGCTGCAGGGGCTCAGCGTCCCGGGCCTGGAGCTGGTCCTGGAGTTCATCAATACCTCCAAAGTTGAGGTGGTCAACGAGACCCTGGAGGATCTGATCGAGACAGCCTCCTTCCTGCAGGTTACCTCCATCCTCAAGCTGCTGAGCTCTGAGATCCGGCCGGAAAACTGCGTGGAGCTGTACAGCCTGTCTGAAGTGTATGGAATCCACGATCTGAGGACCGCCTGCCTCAAGTACATGAGCTGCCACTACCACCCCATGCTGCGGCGGCCGGAGTTCGGAAGCCTGCCCCCGGCTGTGAGGGACCAGCTCCGGGAGATGCGCATGAAGGGCACCGCCACGCTGGTGGTCATCGGAGACTTCACCTGTCTGTCCCTGGAGGTGCCGGATCAGGAGGAGCCCTGGTCCATGCTCAGGTACGGGGAGGTGGAGCAGCGCTGGAGGCCGCTGGCCAACAACCTGCCGCCAGACATGGTCAACGTCAGAGGCTACGGCTCCGCAGTCCTAGATAACTACCTGTTCATAGCGGGCGGCTACCGGATGACGAACCAGGAGATTTCTGCGGTGCATTGCTACAACCCCTGCAGGAACGAGTGGAACCAGGTGGCTCCTCTCAACCAGAAGAGGTAGGCCTGTCACAATTAAATGAGCAATAAAACTACCTCAATAACCTCCATTTGCATTCTTTCATGTCTTCTGATCCAGGTCCAACTTCAAGCTGCTGGCTGTCCAGGGGAAGCTGTACGCTGTGGGGGGTCAGAGTCTGGGTACAGTGGAGTGTTACGGCCCAGAGCAGGACTGGTGGACCTGTGTGTCCTCCATGCCAGATCCTCTGGCTGAGTTCTCAGCCTGCGAGTGTCAGGGAATGATCTACATCATGGGTGGATACACAGCAAGAGGTTGGTACCCAAAGAAATACTTAAGAATTTGATGCTGGGGTGTTAAAATATCTGGTCATGTCTTGGACCATGTCGTCTTTTTTCTTTGAGTTTTAAGATGTTTTTCCTGGTTAAATTGTCTCTTTTTTTCTGCTGATATTAAGACTCAACAAAAGTCATTTAATTTTTTGTCATTCAATTCAGAGAAGAGATTAAATATTTACTGTCATTTTGTCTTTACACTGCAAAAACTAAATTTTACTAAGTGCTTTTTTGTCTAGTTTCTAGTCCAGGTAAATTTATACATTTGAAATATGACAAAGTTAACTTATAACTACTTTTCAGCAAAATAAGATAAGAGCTTGTTTTCAGTCAATTCCTTTATTTTGATGAAAGTGATGCAGAGGCAGGTTACTTAACTTATAAAAATATTTTTTTCCCACATTATAAGCAAAATAATCTGCCAGTAGAACGAGTTCATTTTCATCTGTATTTAAGAATTATTGACAAATTTTGTGGTTTTGCAGTGTACAAAAGAAAGAAAGCAGAAATTTTTTTAAAATCAGATTTGGTATGATTTCTAAGTTGTATCTTCCAGCCTTACCTGCTTGTTTCTGATGCAACGTTTTTCCCTCCTGACAGACAGAAACACCAATGTGCTTCGCTACTGCCCCACCTCCGACTCCTGGTCGGTGTTCCAGACGTGTCCAGTTCACATCCGGAAGCAGCAGATGCTCTCGGTGGAGGACACCATCTACCTGGTGGGCGGCTACACCCACCTGCTAGAAGCGGGGCGGCGGCAGCGGCGGCCCAGCCAGACGGAAGACGTCCTGTCGGTTCAGTCGTACAACGTGTCGACGGGGGAGTGGGTCCAGCTGAAGGAGAACACGTCCAAGTCGGGTTTGAACCTGACCTGCACGCTGCACAACGACGGCGTCTACATCATGAGCCGTGACATCGGGCTGCCCACCAGCCTGGACCACCGCGTCTTCCTCAAATACAACATATTCTCTGACGCCTGGGAGGCCTTCAGGCGCTTCCCGGCTCTGGGACAGAACATGCTGCTGTGTTCGCTTTACCTCCCCAACACGCTATGACCAGCGGCCCACCGGAACCAGAGGTACCTCCAAACGAAGCTCACTGCAAAAGAGAAAACATTCGAGAGAAAATGGACCAAACTCAGAAATCCTAATGCTTCTCCAGTCAGTGAATGCACCATCAGATGTCACTTTCATCAGCCAAACATCCGATTATTCATTTCAGGCCTTTGCTACTTGGAATCTCTGCAGTTTTGTACATTTTTTTCACTCAAAGTGACATTTTTCCCTCAGTAAATTAGTGCAACCTGGTAGCGGTTGACATGATGCCTTTAGGGACCAGAAAAGAGCAGATTTTTGACTTTCTGACCAGCCTCAAATCACCTAACCTCTACCGGTACAAACTTTTTCTTTTAATCATTATCAAACCACTAAAACTGATTATGAGCAAAAATAAAGTGAGGATCTGAACTGAACTGATGTTTACGGTAATTAACACTAACCACCAGTAAATGTTTAAAATGTAACTGTCTTAAAATATTAAAGTCTGGTTTCACAACAGAGACTCTTAACACACACAGTGTGACATCACCTCTGATCTTAATGTAAATAATCAGTGAGCATTTGATGCTAAAAGGAGATATTTTGAATAACATCCTGATGTTTACACTCCAAATACGGCATTTTGCTACATGTTTTTATTTCCCCCAAAACTTTAAAGCTGCATTTCTTCTGTTTATGTTCACACATAACCAGGGACAAAGCTACGGTTTACGCCGACACTTTAACAAGAACGGAGGGTCCTTGAACTTGTCGGGAAACAAAGCGCCTTGTTGAGTCTTATTTTTCCTGAGATACATTAAATAAATGTCCCAGATGTGCCTTCTGCAACCGCAGTGAAACCGTTAAGGAAAAAAAAAAAACACAAAATGCAAGACTCCGTTTCAGCGCCAGCATCTGACAAAACTGCTGTTTTTATTTTCTATTTTTGTTACAGTGGATGTTTGTTGAGCAGTGAAATGATTGTTTTGTGTAATAAATGCAGTATATATAGGGATTGGATTTTTGTTTGGAGAATAAAGGTGATGTTCTGGGTTTGATCTCTGTTTCTTCACTTGTTTATGAAACGACATTGAATGGATAAGCTTTGGATTTTGTAATACTTTTTAGTTTTTCTTACCATTTGGAGAGGATGTTAAGGATTTCCTCTGCAACTGGAAGTTGGTTCCTGTTACCAAAAGAAAACATGTTAATATTTAATTTGAATTATCCTTAGAAAAGGTTAAGTAAACCAAACAGTTAGGACAGACTTACAGATATTTCAATAAACTTTAAATAATCCATCTGTGAAAATCCCACTTTAATCCTTAATTTAAGCATTAAAGTGCATTAAACTAAGCACTTTAATACTTAGTTTCTTAGATAAAATTTTTGGCTTTTATAATTGATTTGCTTCTTTTTTGGACAAAAGCACTAAGTCTTACCAACTAATTTTTTTTACTAGTTTCCAGTGAAAATGTCTTAGTTTTTGTCTTATTTCAAGTTACTAACTTAATAGTCACTTTTCAGCAAGATGTAGGAGCTTGTTTAATGTCAATAATTCCCTAACATTGATGAAAAAATTATTTAAAACAAGAAAAGTTATTTCTATGTTAGTTTTTTTCTTTTTAAGTGTAGTGAGATATTTGCACTAGGAACTAAATGAAAAATACTTGGTAAGACTTTGTGTTTTTGCAGTTTGCTCATATATCCTCACTCAACAAATACTTCAAATCTAGTGAATTTATTTATTGCTCATTTAATTGTGATTCAAACTAAAACTTAAATTGCTGCGTTTTTCTTAATATGAGGGATTATGTAATTTAATTGGTTTTAATAGGAAAAAATTTAGATGCAACCAGCAGGGGGCAGCACTTGCTTTTAAATAACTCCCCATCTCTAAATGCGCGCTGTGTTTTCACCTTCACAAGGACTCCGTTTAAAAGAACAACTGAATCCTAAAGAGAAAACGTTTCACATGCGTGTTGTTTGTGCCGAGCAGAGTTATGTTGTTGTTTCTCATAAAATCCACAGCATCTTCAGCGTGTCATCGTCCAGAGGTCATGGACAAAGATTGGATGGGATATTTATAGAGAATGGACGGGAGAGATTGGATTCTGGTTTTAGCTGTGGCACTCAAAGGGGGGACAGAGGAAATCAATATCTGCCAGATTGATCCTCAATGTGAGGTCAGATCCAGCTGCAGAAACACAGCATGAGGCATGATTTTTTTTTTTTTTTTTTGATGCATGAAGAGCTGTCATTTTCTCTGTAAAGTCAGGGAAGATGTGCTCTGAATGGTGAGCAAACGAAGAAATCCAAGGACGGCAGCACTGAGGGGAGGGTAGAAAAGACGCGCACAGACTTATTAGTCCCACCTTCTTCTGCTGCTGCTCAGTCAGAGGGAACAGATCTCAGAGGAAGATGCAGCTCTACATCCGAGGAGCGCTCAGGAAAAGTACATGAGAGGAGACAGGGGACAGAGAGGGACATCTGGCTGTTTATTCTGCAGAACACCGGGACGCAGACCGTAAACCGCGACATCCACCACAGACAGCTGAGAGCATGAGTGAGGCGAAGAAAGGAGAGCTGGCCATCCGGGACAAAGCCATCCTGCATCAGCAGAGGCGCCTTAAACAGGCCACCCAGTTCACACACAAGGACTCGGCTGACCTGCTGCCCCTGGACGGACTGAAGAGACTCGGAACCTCCAAAGACCTGGTGAGTCCAGCATCCAGCAGCAGAGGCTCTGGAGAGGGAGACGCTTTTCTCCTCAAGCTGCTGATTAAATGCACTTTCGTTTAAATCCCATCTCTAATATAACATTGTACATACACACAAAAGTAAATAAGTAGTAGGTGAATTTATGACGAAAAAACTCACAGATTTTGAGCTTGTAAATTTCTGAGTTTGAAAAGTCAAATCTGCTAAAAATTAAATAAAAACTGAATAAAATAAACTCAGAAAATTTCTAAGAAAAACAAGAAGATTTTTCCTTTCGAAGCTCAGAAAATTTCAACATTTTTTGTAGAAAATTTTGAGATTAATGTAAAAAATTATGAGTTTAGAGAACAACGGGAAAAGG
The DNA here is from genome assembly GCA_922788865.1 of Poeciliopsis turneri. NCBI lineage: Eukaryota > Metazoa > Chordata > Actinopteri > Cyprinodontiformes > Poeciliidae > Poeciliopsis > Poeciliopsis turneri. The sequence continues at coordinate 410,150 of CAKLNU010000303.1, read as the reverse complement.
AGGAATACATTTCTGGAAAAAAACTCAACATTTTGATCTTGGAAATTTCAAAGTTACAAAAAAAAAACAATTTAAACTTAGAAATTTTCTAGAATTTTTTTTAAACTTTTGAACCTCAAATATTCCTTGTTTTCTAGAAAATTTCTGAGCTTAATCTCAAAATTAGATTAAAAAAAAAACGGCAAATTTATGTCAAAGTACTCTGAAATTTTAAAATCCTCTAGAAAAAAGTATTTTTGTTGCAATACTTTAATCAGATCTTATTGCTCTTCTTAACAATCAGAGTAGTAAATATGTAAATATTTAAATAAACTCCTTGGCGCTGATTGGCCAAGAGCGGAGACACTGACGCCATGACAGTTAGCTTGTGCGGTATCGCTAGCATAGTTTTGTTTTATTATTATTTTTGCTAACACAGTTTCCACTCTGTGTATCAATGAATATTGACGTATATTTGTTGCTTGAACTACTAAACGTTTTTAGCGGCTTTGAAGTACTTGCGTGATCTTTTAACGTGGATCCGTGACCAACTGTCGCGGCGGTTGTCATGGAGTTGCTATGACAACAAACAAGCCTCATTCCCGGTGTGGTTCGGGCTGATTTTGTTTCCACGCGTTTCTCTGGCGCTTCTGTCAGAAGTACCAAAGTACTTTATTTTTGTTGGTTTCGAAGCAGAGATTCATTTATGCTTCCCGCTGCGCCTGCTTACCAAGATGGCGCCGATCACTTCCGGTTCAGACTTAAAGGAGCTGTTCAGAAATCATCAATAAGCTCAGGCAATGCTGGAAAAGAGCAAAACTAAACTACTGGAAGCTTTTGATGCTAAATTTGTTTGTTTTGAGTTTTTTGGCAGCATTTCATTAGAAAAGTTGATAAACTTCATGTTTTTGAAGGTTTCTTGTGGTAATTGGAAGTATTTGCATCTAAACATTTATTTTTGTCCAACATGTGAAGGAATCAATTATTCATTAGCTTTTCTTTGCCTGCTGTTTTGCATTTGTGTGTTTTCATTTTAAATGGAACATTTTCTGAGCCGTCGTTTCTTTATCCACTACTGCTTTGCTTTGCTGTGCACATTGGGTTGCTGTAAGGAAAAAATGAACAATGTTTGCAGAAGTGGGAACGTCAGCGCTGGTCACGGTTCAATGCGTCTCCTCTCACACATTTTACAGAATGAAAGCTGCACATGAAGGCCTGACTTCCTCTTCTTGCAAGCCTCTGAAGTCAGGCGGTTCTTAGACTCTGAAGGAACTTTCTGTAATAATCCCCACAATTTATTGCTCCCCTAACAGAGTTCTGGTTTAATGGCTCCGGCCCAGATTCCCCTGAGCTTTTTTAACAAGTTTCAATACGTCGCTGTGGAGTGGGGAAACTGGAAATGTTGCTCTCTGCCACTTTTCAATTGAAACATTAAAACATCAACCCTCATTCTCACACTCAGTAGTCGAGTTTCATTTCTTAATCACTAATTATAGACATATTTACATCTTTCCTCTTTATTTGCAGTGTTTGTGATTATAGACACAATTCCGGAGCCACAGTCTGTTTTAGCAAGTAATATTTTTAGTTCATTCACTCTAATTACTGAATAAAATGACTAAAAAGCAACAAGTTTAGTGACTCCAAACTATCCAAAGAGCCAGACATGATTTATGCACAACAAAATTACCAAAACGACAAAGCAACAAGACAGACAACTTAAAATGAGTTTAAAGAAGAAACAAACTTAAAATGACAACAAGAAAGAAATAAAGAATCACATGTCATTTCCAACAAGACACAAAATGACTCAGAATTGACTAACGTCGTTAAAAAAACAACTACAGACATGCCTGCAAGGACACGAACTGTCAAGCTACAGAAAACAAAACTATTTAAAAAATTACTTCCTCAAAGTTCCATCTGAGCAAGAACTGATGACAGAGCAAAATGTCTGGAGACTGAAGGCTCCCATTGGCACCAGAACAGGAACCCATGAAAAACACTTTAAAACAACCCAAACTAAACAATAAAACTATTATAAAACTATCATATATGCCCAATATTGAATTTTTCTACATTGCAGAACATAAAAAGTAAAATATTAAGGCAGAAACTTCAAGAGTTTGATAATACTTTTTTCTTTTTCTAATGAAATACCAAACTTAATCTGTTTATTTGTTTATACATTGATGTTAAAAATGTATTTGTCAAACTTTTCAGTTCAAACTAATTTCAACTATCAGAACAGAAAATCTGAGGAAAACCAAGAAATATTCTGAAAAGATTATCTAATTTATCTATGAAGTATAAATGAGCAAAAAGCATCTTCATGATCCAAGACTTTTAGGAAAATATTCTGTGGACAAATGAGAACTTTTTGTTTTGTGTGATTTTACATTCAAAATAAATTTAACAGCATTTCAGAAAAGCATGGTGATGGCAGAATGATGCTGTGGACTCACATGGCTGCTTCAACTTGTTGGATTATAGAGCAGTAGAAAGATTTCAAGCACAACAGAAAATTCACTTCTGAGTGACACCAAACAACAAAAATGTTTTTGTCTTCTAGAAAATATCTGAGATTAATCTAAAAATTTCTGAGATTTTTTTATGTTTTTGTCTAAAATGTGCCGCCATAGGTCAGATTGCCAACCGTCAGAATAAAGGGTGAGAAACGTGAAACTCGGATCCCAGGTGATGGAAAACATATAAAACTTCCTCCTGATAATCTCTCTGCTCTCACCTGCAGATGATCAGAATCAGTCGTTCTTGTTTCCATGCCTGATCCAGGTGTTGCTGCAGAAAGAGGCGCAGAAGATTCATATCAAGACACGTGGCATGCAGCTGCCTCTACGTTCACAAACGAATGAATAAGAGTGTTTTCAAAAATGTCTTCAATTTCACAGAACCTCCAGCTGCAAATAAAAGATAAAAAAAAACAACAAAGACTGCAAAATGCAAATCCAGGAGCTCATTATCGTTTTATGAAGCTAAAACGATTTACCTTTTTGCTTTTTTCTCTCTCTATGCTCACAAAGTGCCATGTAGTTTAGCTGTAGGCTCATTTAAATACAAGGTAAAAACAGCAATCAGATTTAGTCTAAACTCTGTTAAATCCAAAACGTTTAATGTAAAAGTCGTCTTTGTGGAGGAAACGTCAAATTTTTTTTATTATAAAAACTAAATTTTTTTTCTCAGTGGATTAAGGCCAACAAGAAATATTTAAAAAAATCTGCATTGATGTGATGTTAATGTTGTTCGCTTTGGGAAGTCTATATAGAGTAGGGGTGTCCAAAGTGTGGCCCAGGGGCCTTTTGCGGCCCTTGGAATAATATTGTGTGGCCCCTGAATGATGCAAATGGAGCCGATGCAAATGGACACATTGTATGTTTTTAACAACAAAAGTTTTTCATGGCAAGCTTAAATGTAAAATGGACAAATTTTTTTTTCTTTTTTCTTTTATTTTTATGTCATAGAAAATCGTGCCAAACATCCAGAAATGTTTTACGCAGGGAGAGTTTGAAAACAAATTTTTTATTTTTGTTGTTGGAAATTTAAAAAACCAACAAAGTAGATAATAATTGCTCAAACATTTAGGCAAATGTTGGATTCATTAATGTTTAGTTGTGCAGGTAAAGGAGAAAGATTCACAATAATCACTTTTTCTCTTTGCAAAAATAATTTTGGCCCTTGAGAACTTTCAGCTTTGGGATTTTGACCCAAAAAATCTACATCACATTAATATGGAAACTAAAATCCTGCAGATATTTCAAAATACTGAAAGAAATGTGGTTGGAGAAGCTGATGGATCAGATTATTCAGGTTTTGCTTCTTTGTCGGGTTTTCTAAACGGATCAGCAAAAGCAAATGAGGTGGATGAGCTTAACAACCGATTGCATCATGCAGAACATGTTAGTGTAGAACATCGTCTTTATTGAGGGAAAATCGAGCCGTCCAGACAGTTAAACAGTAACTGTCTTCAGTCAGAGGCCTCCTCAGGTTTGCTGCAATACTGTCTGCTACCAGAGATCAGCAGAGACTTGGATGATGTGACGTATTGAGACTTGGCTTTGTGGGGAAACATGATCCAAAACGTTTACTTAGTTCACCGTAAAGAAGAGAAATGAGTGGAAGAGAGAAATGATCCCATTTTCTCTCATGACTGTAAAAATCACTGAAAAGCGTCGCTCTCATCTTCACTGGAGCGGCTTTCGTTCGTCTCATTTGTACAGCATAAAACATGGAGGTTACAGAATAATCTGGGTCGTTCTGGGCTCAGGTGTTGAGCAGATTTTTCAACCCAACAGACGAACTCGTACCCTCAGAAGTCCTTGCAGCGTGTTGCATGAACACGGCCAAATCCTCTACACCTCTTCCCTGAATCCTTTTCTTTTCTTCCTCTCCATTGCGCTTGTGTTGCAGAATTGGGTTTTGCCCTTTCAGAGCTCGCTGCTGCCCCGACTTTGCAGCAGAGCATGGCTGTGGTGATGCTGAGAGTGAGAGCACCTCGGGCTAAAGAGCAGCAAAACAAACCCAGCCTTACATAACAGCTGAGCTGCAAGCAGGAACGAAAATCAGGCCACAGCAAAAAAATCTAATGTATAAATTAAAGCAGCAGACATTTTTAAAGTGTAATATTGTCTTTCATTTGAGTTAATGTTTATTTTTTTATTGTTTCCTTGTTTTGGAAGAAATTTGATCCACCTGTTTGCAGAAATGGTTTTAACTCAAACATTTAAACTACAGTAAGTAACTTTTATGAAAAACAGTTGAATTTTCACATATTTAATGAAATCACTAAAATCACCAACCAATCAGAGAAAGGAGGCGGGACTTGCTGCAGTCAATCACAATCTCATGTGGCACCTCTTGCTCTCTGCTATACATCTATATAGCCGTATATATATATTTATATAGCATATATCTGTATGGTATATAAATAGAATATTTATATAGGCTAGCATAGCCTGTTGTCACGCCAAGGCTAGTTAGCATAGGCACTGTGGATGGCAGACATTTTCTCTGTAAAGATGAGTTCACCATCAAAAAATTCTGAATTTTTGAGATTAATCTTAGAATTTTTCTTTTAAAAAAATTCCTGAAAATTTGAGTTTTCAAAAGTTTACATTTTTTGACTTTTTTTTTTGAAAATCAGCTTTTTCAATCTCAGAAATTTTCAAGTTTTGAGAAAATTTCTAAGTTTAATCCCTTATTTTTTTTTTTTTTTTTATCATTATATCACAAAAATCAAAAAATTTTAGAATTAAAAAAAAAACTTCAGCGGCCGTAATGCGCCGCTGTTTAGACCGCTAAAAATAAAAACAGTCTCACATCTATATAGCCGTATATATATATTTATATAGCATATATCTGTATGGTATATAAATAGAATATTTATATAAACACAAATATGCATGAAAGTGTCTAAAAAGCAGCAGATCATTAAACCCGTATCAAATAAATCTAGTTATTATCCAGAAGGAACATCCTTAAAGATTTGAGAAATGTGTGAAAATTTTGTCTGTATTTTCAAAACTGAAACATCAGACGACATTAAGAAGCAGCTGCTTTCAGCCAAGAAATAACTAATATAATAATACGCTTCACTTTCTGTAGCCAAGAGTTAATATATCAGGTTATCATCATTTCTAGGAAGAAAAAAAAAGCAAAAGCAAACGTAATAAAATCTGTACTGATGTAAAGACATGAAGCATCTCTGCTGCTGCTGCTGTATCCATGGTTTTGCCCTACATACTGGCTGTCCGTTTCCTCGAGTGTAACTCAAACAGATGAGTGAAACTGAAAAGTGTGTGTCTGCAGGTACCTGAGGCTAATCAAAAGCTACAGGTCTGGATGGATGGGAACTGGCAGCGTTTACAAACAGGAAACCACAGTGGAGGAGATATGGAGCTAAAGTAGGGATGCAACAAACGATTGTTTTAGCAATCAATTAATTGATTATTTTGACAATTAATCGCATAAACAAAGGTTCATTCTACAGATTTTTCATTTTTCAACAGTATTAGAAATGCGTTAAAAGCAACAACGACTAAATAATTCATTTTGTAAGGAAATTCAGTTTTATTGAATAAATGCAGTAAAATACCATTTCTTTGGTGACTCTAAACCAGGTGGAGCTAAAACTACAACACTTTAGGAGTTTAGAGTAAAATCTATTTGAAATTATATCATAATATTATAAACATAACATTGCAGTTAATTAATCGATTACTAAAGTAATTGACAACAATTTCAATTATCAAATAATCATGATTAATCTGAAATGCAAAATGTATATTATTTGTACAGTTTTGGTAAAATTGCTGCTCTGAATATGTTGGTTTTTTTCAGAAAATGTCAACGATTAATCACGATTAATCGCTTCAATCCTAAACCAAATTAGTAAATTTTCCTCCTTGGTGCATAAATAATGAATCCAAAGCAGAATTTAGCAAACTGCTACATTTAGAAGTAAATCTGTCCTCCAGAGGGAAACGCTGCTGGCCTGTTCCTGCACCTAAACAAGCTGCGTGAAATGGGTTCAGATGAGGGTTTTATTATTAGCTCCAGGACGATTAGGAGGCTTGGACTCGCCTCACTCCCTGTCATCTGGAGGGCTGGATGGGCGGTGACCGTCCCTCAGCTGCTCCCCTCGGAGCGCAGCAGGAAGACTGGAGGTTAAAAATACTCAGCAAAACAAAAACAACCAGCAAACAAACAGAAAACCTCCATGTTTGTTCACTAAGGCATAAATTAAGAAGCCATGATGTCAATTTTTATTATATTTGGTAGGAATTAAACATATTTCTCATTAAAAATTTGGCTTTTCAAAATATTTATCTTCAATTTCAGTATCTTGAGATCTGTACGATAAAGAGTTTTTATTTCAAAATGTTAGAACATTAAATGACTTTTTCCCCCAAACTCATTTCCAACAAACTTCATATGGTACCAATTTGAGAATAAAGGCTCACGAGAGAAATAGAAAAAAAAAAAAAGCTTAAAACAGAAGCTGAATTCAGGCATCGCTTTGAAAGCAAAAACAAACAATTGCTTTGTTGCATTTTATGCTGCATTGTGGCTTTTGTTGTTGTGTTTTTGTTGCTGCACTGAGAGTTTGTTGCTGCGTTGTATTGTGTTTTTTAAATATTTTTACTTCTGTATTGTGGGTTTTGATGCATTTTCTTTGTTCTATGGCTTTATGTTTTTGTTGCTGCATTGTAGCTTTTGTTGCTGCATTGATGGTTTTTCTTGCTGCCTTTTTTGGGGGGCTTTTGGTTTTTGTTGCATTGTGGATTTTGCATTTCCTTGACTCTTCTGGGCCAGTTCAAAATGCTGCCAACACAAAAGTAGCAGAAGCTTAAAATGACGATGCCGGACATTCAGCAAATCAATTAGCATGAAGTGACCCTGCTTGTGTTCACAGTCCTGTTCTAGAGTCTAAGAAGATGAACACAGGTTGATCTCCTGAATTAGTCATTTCAAGGTACGGACAGAGGTTTGTTCTACTGAAATATCCTGCATGTATTTTTTATTTTTTTTTACGAAGCAGCAGCAGCAGCAGCAGCAGCAGCAGCAGCAGCAGCAGCAGCAGCAGCAGCAGCAATGGTCTCAGCTTTTCACCTTGAATCAGACTCAAAGTTTGACGTTTCCAGCTGCAGACATCTTTTCATACGCCTCACGCCAACCACAGGAAGTGGTCATGAATTATACAAATCTTATGTAAATATAATCACAACCAAGCAGCTGGAGGATGGAAAGAAAAATATTACTTTAGAAATAATGTTTCTAAAGTAGATTGTGAAGGTGGGAAATCTATTTCTTTTTCCAGGGGACAATTTTTATAGCGAAATCACAGGAGGGACCCTGCATTTAAAACCAGACGGCGTGCAGCTGTGCATAAAATGAAATGATCTTTACAAAGTGATGTTAAACACGAGCTGAACATAATTTACAAGTGTTGCTGTCAACTGCCACGAATCCCATTAATGTAAACAGACAGGATGCGATTTGGCCACTTATTAGGCCTCCAACTAACTGGTTTGTTGTTTTATCCCTAAAAATCTCCATTTAAATGGAAGCAAAAAACTACTAGATTATAGAGTGAACAACGCAAACACGCAAGGTTTGTTTCTGAAAATGGAGAGTAAAACTTTGTTCTTAGAAAATGTTATGTGACATCATGACTAAAAATGACCTTTGAATAGATTAAGATTCAGTTTTCTTTCTTCTTTAAATAAAGGAAATTCTTCTTTGGTTAAGGTAAAAGTCAGATTCAGGGTTCAATACAATATCCTCTAATATCCCCAGGGTTGCTAAGGTAACGGGCTGGGATTAGCTGGGGTTGCTAGGCAATGAGTGGAACTCTGCTAGGGTTGCTCGGTGATATTACAAATCAGGAACATTTTTGAAACGGCTCATTTTCCAGACACCAAAAATCAAACGTATTGCCAAGAAACAATACGTGTTTTGTTTTTTGTTTGTTTTTTTAAGCGACTGGGTTGATTTTATGCATCTAGATACATAAAACAGTAGAAGTGAATAAGGATGTGCTTTCTTGTCATCATGACTCTATTTTAGTTCTTAGTAACCTGTCAAATAAAATGAGGTATTTTGAGGACAAAAGGCTGTAAACAGGAAGCTCAATTTTTCAAACTGTCAATTAAAAATATATTAAGGTCACTCAAACTAAGTAGCTCTGTTTGTATTTGTCCTCACTGAGCGACTGAGCTGCCTTTGTGGGTTTTAAATGCATTTTTTCAAGCTTCTGTTTAAAATGCTTTAACAAAACAACGTTGACATTTCAACTGCTTAGAAGAAAATTAAATAAAAACCTAAAACCCGTGAAAAACGTCTTGCTTTCTCATCTTAAACAAACGTCCCTCATCTGAGCTGCACAGTGTTTTCATTGAAGTTTTGTTTTGTTTTGTTGCGACTTTTTGTCTAATTTATTTAGTTTTAATTCATTTTTTTGAGTGTTTGCTAGTTTTTATTAGCTATTAGTCAAATAGTAGTTTTGCTTTGGTTCATTTTTAGGTGCAGAATTCAAAAAGATCAAAGCATTTTGATTATTTTAACATTTATCTCCATCAAAAAAAAGTATTGAATAATTGTTGAGTAAGCAGTTAGCTGGTGTTTTCTCCCAAACTGCAGACTTGCCTAAATGTCACCCGGGGAGTTTGAAGTGACGCATTTTGACGAAAGCTGACAAAAACTGCTTGTGTGGAGTTCAAAAAAATTAAACAAAGACATTTCACAGTTCAAAAGGCTAATAAATAGACTCGAGCACAAAAACGAAGGATGTTATATCTGTAATTTCAGCATATTTTAGTTTTATAAACGCACTTTATCTTCCCATAATAATAACACAATAGAAAAAATATGAAAGGAAGTACATTGAAATAGTTTGAACTAGCACAATCATCAAATACCGTTTTTATTTATGTGAGTTGAAAATGTTTTCAGAAACATTAGGTCACTGCAGCGCCAAACGCAACGCTCATTAAAGTGACTGCAGTTTGGAAATCACTGACCTGGCAAAGTCTGAGCAAAAATATGACGGCAAAAACTTCCAGGAAGTGGATGAAACAAACCCTGGAAACCACATGAGCAGTTTACTCTGTCACCAGAGATTTAGTCGTCACAGACACGACGGAGTGGGACGTGATGAAGACGCATTCCAGGTTTATTATTATAAAGACAGAGCAGAAGATGGAGGGAAAAGGAGGCGTCCTGATCGCTGCGGCGGGACGTCAGCTGCTGGTGACATCCATCAGAATGAGAACGAGGGCATTAGGAAGCTGATGGAGGAGAGAAACGAGTCTGTTGCTGTCAGATAATTAGTCCACATGGCAATCAGCCTCTAATCTGACTCACAGAGGGAGAGACACAGAGCCAAATAGGCAGAGATGAAGAGGAGGAGGAGCAGCGCTGGTGCTGAGCTGACCTGCTGGGGAGACTGGTTTGAACTGGTCGGAGCGCAGAGGTCGCCACTGGACACACATGAGCCGAATCAGCAGCGGGACACGAAGGAACAGAAAACACAAGGAGCAAAGTCGATCCCTGTTAGGCTGGATTATGATCATGAGAGGCTAACAAAAAATGAATGAACCGAGAATAAAACCATAATATTACCAGAAATCGTAGGAGAATAAAGTCGTACAAGGAGGACTATCACCGTCACGATAAATTCTCCCAGAAGTTATTTTGATAAACGATAATATGGTTTTGTTGTGTCCATTTTCAAGCAATATAATGCAAGAGCACATTTTCAGAGATCAAGAAACTTTAAGAAAACATTTTAAATATCCAAAATAAGTAAACAAAACAGAACAGAAATAAATAAAATGAATATCTATAAACAAAATGGCCTAGTTGAGATTAAAACACCAGACTGAAGACTTTTGTATTCCAGTTCTTGGTGGAAAAAGAGAGAAAAACAATAAATTATTCAAATAGTGAGTTTGTTTAAATTTATAATGCAATTAATTGACCTTTTGGTTATTGCGCGCAGCTTACAGCCTTCGGCTTTCCTGCAAAGAGATTTGTGGAAAAATGTCGGGTCAAGGGTTAGGGGTAAAACTGTCACAGAAATGTCACCTTGTTGTGAATTAATTTCTATCTAGCATAAATAATTTGCAGCAAAAAGACAAAAATCCTGATATAAAATCAAAAACGCAGCACATCGGGTTTTCAGACTCTCCCTGTACTGCACAGCCAGGTTGACTCTGTGCATCAGAGCCGCAGTTTGCGTGTCGTTACTCTGCCATAAACACATCAGGTCGGCGCGTTATTGATGCAGCTTTTCATGCTCTCAGTCTGCTAACAAACCGCCGGCTGAGAGAGGCGAGAAAATGTGCCGAAACGTCGAGATGCGTCACCGGGGAGGGAATTTGTCACACTTGACAGTTTGTGAAGAGACTCTCCACAGCTTGCAGAAAATGTGCAGAATGACTCGTTCCAAGTCTGACACTGTTGACCCTTTTCAGATGGAAAAATAAAAGCACAGAACTTAACAAAAGGTGAATTTTTATGTGGATTAAATTAAAACTAATGGCAGAAGAGAAAAAGATCAATGTTTTAATGGATTAACGACTCGTTAGGTTCACTTAATTTATACGTGAGGATTTCAACCTGCAGATAATTCAATATGATGCTTTCAAAATAAGCAGCAAATTAATTTGCCATCTGCTCACTACTATTCTGCTAATAATCTTACAGCTGTTGATCATAACTCTCCATCCAGAGACATTAAATTATCTCAGAGGAAAACAACAAAACTGACATTATTGATCTTTATTCTCAAACGTTACCTTGAACTGATAATATTTAAAGACTAATAAAAGACGTGGAGAAACGTCCTGTCTGTTATGCAAAACCGAAAAGATGCAGAAATTTCACCCGCTGCTTTCAGATCAACAGAAAAGCTTGGAGGCGTCACATTTCCGTGCACCTGTGATATGGAGAAGAAACTGGAAGGATTTTATTTTGGATCAAGTTGTTTAAATCGGAAAAAGGCTGATTTCGTTTGCCTGAAGCATAAAACTCATTTCCATTCTCATTAACAAAATGCTAATTTATCACTAAATAGCTGTCTCTGCATTTGATAGTTATTAAGATTAAAGAACATCTTTTCCCATCGGTCAGTCCCTCCAGGATTTGCGATTGTTTTTGTGAGTTTCTGCAATAAAGATCACAGATTTTGTGGCTCTTTTTTAGAAATATTTGCAACAAATTTTTCATGAACTAGACGTAATTTGTTTTTCAAAACTATCCAAATGTAAGTCAACTGACCACAAAACTTTAAGACAGTGTATTCTGTTTTAATTGGCTCAAAGTGTGAAATACTAACGTTTGGAGCTACTTATTACCAAAAAAATCAATAAAATCAAACTTTTCTGGCTTGTTTGGTTTTCTAGCAAAATAAAGTTAAAAGTACCAAGAGTTGAAACTTAACTGGTTACTTACTTTTAGAAAAAAAAAAAAACTTCTAGGAGTATTTTTATTATGCTTCACTCAAATAATCTTGTTTATCGTCAACCACAAATTTACCTGCTACACACCTGCAGTTCTAGTTCAAGTCTCACAAGTTTTATATTGAAAGAAAATAATATTTTAAAAAATCTTTTGGCTGATTTTGTCATTTTGCAATTATGTTAATTTTATAACATTTCCAAATACATTTTGTCTGTCTGATATTCTTAAATATTAATGATTGATGTTTTGATCAGTTACTCAGTACTTCAGTGATTTCTTGGACGTCTACTTTTACTTTAGTAAATATGTTTAAGTCGTATAATTTTCTAGTTACTTTGGGTTACGTTTGATTACGTTTTATCAGATTCTCTCCAGACATCTCTACCATTTCCCTTTTCAACTCAAACTGAATCAATCTTGCGTCCGATAACACGAAGCAAACGGTAACATTATGATAAACCGCTGTCAGGAAAAGCACTGCTCCTGCTAAGCTAATTTGCTCCATAGCAGTCAGGACTAACCAGCAGAAAACATGGAAAAACACTAATAGCTGACATTACGCCCAATCATATTAGCTTTCTTCCGTGGAGGATAATAGAAGCACTTTAGCAGACATGGTAGGTCGTTTCATTTATATTACTCTGAAACGCTGTTGCTGCTAAACCCGGCCTCAGCAACAATCATGACTGATATTTAATCGCATTAAAACTGTTTGGTTTTCTTTCACTGGTAATTTTGAAAACCCCTGACTGTGTAATTTTGGTAATTGCCATTCAAGGATCTCAGTGTTGGCCTGTTTTTCAATTCCAGAACCAGTGGTGGTGTGTGTTTTAGATCATTTTCCTGTTTAAGGCCCAGCTGGGTTTAAATCGCAACAATCTGATGGAAACCAAAGGGAAGCTGCTCAGGATGCTAACCAAAGGTCATGTCATTTTATTAACATGAGACAAAGATGGTGTCATTCACCACAATGGAAACCTTTGAAGAGAGCTGCTCAGCACGATGGTGGCAGCAGTATGCTGTGGAGGGTTTATACTGATTGATACTGCAAAGAGACGACTGCCTTTAACTTCACCTCAAAATAAAAGCTAGATTGTTAAACTTGGACACAGTTGGGAGTTGCAACAATCAATGATTGTTACACGAATCAAAAAAATGTTTGAAAAGATAAATGAGGTTAAAAAAAACCTAGATTAACCTTAACTTTTGGAAATTTTGTACCAACCGTAAAAAATTAGGCAATTCTCTACAGAGATGTCGAATATCATGATTTGGTTTTGCAGTTCTGACCCAGTATAGATCACAGGAAAACAAAAACATTTAAATAGATTGGATCATCAGAAATTAAAATTACAGTTGTGTGTAACTTTTATGCTTGAAATAATAAATATATATCACAATAGACGTGTGGTAAATACTAATAGATGATACACCTGATACAATTCAATATTTACTGAACTCTGATCCAGAACTGCACAGCATTCTGGGAGATGTAGGCAGAGGAAGAACTTTAGCTGCTCAACCGAAGCAGAATCAACTTCACTCACTCTTTGGTTACCTAGCAACCTAGCAACTCACTCATTCTTTGGTTACCTAGCAACAACCTGTTGAGTAACTTGGGCAGCAGCAGTTTAAAGTTTTGTCACTGCACCTCATAACTGCTTAAAAATAAACAGCAGCAACAGTTTGCAAATGAGACGAACATCTTCAGTTAGTTCTTAAGAATTAACTGAAGATGCAGGTCAATCAATCCATGTTATTAAAAACTAGACTTCTTAATGGATGCTGGATTGCACCCGAGGGCAAAGAGTTGAAAATGAAATGCAAATTAATGAAGAGGAACCTGGCAGCTGGAAGAAAAGGTGAAAACACTCAGAGGAACTCCTTTCATTAGATCGCACATTTTATCTCATCTTTTCAGCATTTTCTCCACGTTATGATTCACATTCTGCATTTCCACACAACTGAAACCAGATATTTACAGTCACTGAATAAAAAGACATTTTATTCCTCACTGTCTGGAATCTAATCAGCCCAAACTTTACTTGTTTAAACTTTGAAATGACCAAAATTATGTCTATTTACTAAATGTATTCACTAAACTTATTGAGAACATTTCTTTAAAAAGTTTTGTATCTTTTTCAGATTCAAAGTTTATGTACATTTGGTCGGTTTCCTGGATAAACTTGATGACCTGGGTCAAATCTGTTGGATTTCCTTTTACGTTTATGAGTTTCAAAGGTAAAAAATGTTCGACTTTTGAAACTCAGAAATTTTGATTTTTTTATTTTTTTTGGAAAGTTTCAATTAAATTCAAATTTTTTGTTTTTTTCTCGAAAATTTTCTTCAAATTCAAAATTTTAGTTTTTTTTCTTTTAAAATTTTATGAAACTCAACATTTTTGTGTTTTTCTCAAAAATTTCCATTAACCTAAAATTTTCATTTTTTTCTTGAAAATTTCAGTTAAACTCAACAATTTTTGTTTTTTTTATTTCAGATATTGAACTCAAAATTTCAAAATCTTTTGGCAAAAATTTACTCTCGTATTTTATTGTTAAAAAACCGTCATTTAGAAATATTTTTGGAAGGAACTGAAGGGATAAAATAAGTTTGAGCAATAAACTGAAAAATGACAATGAATCTACAAATTAATTAAATTAGTTATCATTTTGTTAGCATGACAACTTACTTTGATTACTTGCAACAAATTAAAAGTTATATTTAACGTTGGATCATCTTTTTCCAGAGAATAAAAGGGTAAAAAGTGATAAAGTATTCTAATATCAGCAGTAAATGAGGAAAAAATAATGGAACAAGTTGAGAATAAAAATGGGGGAAAGTGTCAGGTTGGTTCAGTGATGACGCCGGACAAGAGGAGAGGCGTAAAGACGAGACGAGGGCATCAGCAGCAGCTGCTCAATCCCAGCTGGAGAGACGACAAGAGGCCAAATCGAACTCTGTGACCTGGCAGGTGATTACCTGCTGGAGTGTTGCTGAAAAACAACAAGCTAACGCAGAAACCTCATTTTATTCACCCAATTTCATTGTTTATAAATGCCAAGAAGGTAAATTAATGTCTGCCATGTTATTGTGTTGTCCATAAAATGCTCTGGGTCCAATTCAAATTTCAGTCAGGAATATTTCAACAGCAAACCAGATCATATCAGCATTCTTGTTAATCAGTGCAAAACCCCCCTAAAATAATCACTGGTGTTAAAGAAAAACAGCAGGTTCAGTGTTTATCATTCTTACTATGTTTACACATAACCTGAGACTTAATGGGCTTAAAAGCTGGACAACAACAAATTGCTCAACTGATTGCACAATCATGCAGAAATTTAATCAAAAGCCCAATCAGACGTGTTGGAGCTGATTCTCAAAAACACCTTGTGCTAATAGCTGGAGCTCCCATGAGATGAAGAGCAGGAACAGCGATGGCTGGACGGCTGTTTTATGGTTGGGAACATAAAAACAGCCATTTTCTCTAAAGGTGTAATGGCTGCAGGCTGGTTACTGCAATAAAGAGAGGAGGAGGACGAAAGGACGACAGGCAGCACAGATACATTTTAAACCACTGATTGGATTACTGCAATATTTAGCGAAGGATCATTCAGTTTATTGCTTACACTAATGCATGTTTACTCCTGTTTCTGTCTAACAATTATATAGTTTTTTGTAGTTTAATTTTTTTTAATAAGATGCTGCTTATAGTTTTCTGTCCTGGTGACAAACACTTTTTTTACCTCTAAATTTGAAGAATTAAACTTGTTGCCCTTCTGTTTTTAATTGTTGATTCAAATAATGATCCTAAAATTCAGAGTTGTTCATGTAAACGATCCACATTGTTCCTGATTCAACTTTCAATGGATGGAAAGAAAAAATAATGGAGAGAAGACAACCAGAAGGAAGGAGAGTTGGAGAAAGAGACGAATGGATGGAGAGACAAATGACAGAATGGATGGATTAATAAACGGATGGATGAACAGATGGACGGTTGGTTGGATGGTTGGATGGTTGGACAGGTGGAAGATGAATAAACGGACGTATGTATGGATGAATGAAAGAATGGATCAATGGATGGTTGGTCTGTTGGATGGATGAATGAAAATTATCTTGTAATTTCACTTTAAAACTGTTATCAAAATCAGAGATAATATAAGTTTAGATTTCTGATCTACTTTGAATAATTTGACGGAAGTTTTTCATTATTATTTAAAGGTTTGCTGAGTGAAAAAAGACAAAAACAATCCAGTGTTCTGGAGGTTTGAATGTTCAGAAAACCCTTGAAAAAGACAGAAAGCTTTCAACTAATAACTGCAGGTCTGGAAAAGCAATGAGATTATGGAACGACAGGCTGCTCAAATACAATTTCCTGCTAATATGATGGTGAACAGACGGCCATGTTGGTTTGAATCTGACACAAAACAACAACCATGTGCTGAGAATATAAATGTTAATCCAGACAGGTGGATTAAGGGATAAAAAGAGCTTCGTCACGACACATTAAAACCTTTATAGTTCAATATTTGTCTAAATAAATCCCTCTCAGAGATCTTTCCACGCTAAAGAGCTTTTATGTGCAGATTTAGCTTATTTTTATAGTCATACTTCAGCTTTAAATTGGTCTTATATTAACATATTCTACAACAAAATGGTCGACTATGATAAATCAACACTTTCTTATTCAGAGGTCAAATGTAAGCTTCTTGAAAGGCTACAGTTGTAAAAAAGACTGCGTTCTTTCTGTTAGTAAAAGGCAAGCGATTATGGTTTTTTTGAACAGCTTAGAATAGATCTGTGGTCTACACAAAACATGTTAAAACTTTTATTTTTGCAGAAAAACATTCTTAGATAATCAGATTTCAGTCTGATCATTTCTACCAACTTTGAGCTGCTTTAGAGCGTCTTGTCACTTTAAATCCAACTAGCTGCTCTCCAACTCAACGTTTATACTCGCTCGTGAAAATGGCTGCACACAGATCTGCAATTATGCTACAGTGCATCTTTGAAAAGCATTAGTAGAGCCTCCTGCACAACCAACAAGAATACAGGAAGTGGTTTCTGGATGATAAGTTGATAACAAAACACTGGATTTGTCTTTTCCAGCATGGGCTGGAGTTAAACTTGGGTTGCTAGGTGACAGACTTGGCTGGGGTTGCTAGGTAACGGGCTGCACTTGGTTTAGGTGATTTGTGATGTTAAATTCTGAAAGTGACACCCAAAAAACACTTTAAGTTAATGCTAAAACAAAATGGCTAGGTGAGTTTTTCAAGTGCTTGAGTTGTTTTCAGACTTTTTCATTTACTATCTCAACATTTACGTCTCTGTTTTTCTTGTTAGCAACCTCACAGCATCGTCCAGCGGCGCCTGCTGGAGGGAAACATCACACGGCTCCGAGGCGAGGCCCGGGACGCCACCGCCAGGGTTCGCTCGCCATTGGCCGACACCAAGGACGGACCTACGGACGCCGAGGAGCGGAGTGAGAGCACGGCGGACGACTCCACCGAGGAGAGGGAGTCTCTGGAGGAGAGCGAGAGGAGCCTCCGATCAGACGAGGAGGACGATAACAGCGAGGCCGGAGCCAGACACTCAGCCGAGAAGCCGGAGAGCACGGACAGCTCGACCCGACTCACAGCTTTAATTATTCAATGCAAGGTACCACGCACTGTAAAACAGTTTGCCTGCATTTTTTCCTTTGATTCACCCACATATATCTGCAAGCAAACCGAAAACAAAAGGAGACGGGCTCCATTGTGCTCCTGTGACTCATAACTTGGAGCTCATTTCACTTGCGAAAGAAAGAAAAGCTCTGCAGGACCAGCAGCTTTCAGACTGGATCAGAATCACAGATAAGTGAGTCACAGAGACTGAAAATCCAAACGGGTCCAAATGGGTGAAAGCATAACATTTACTGCAGCAGAGCTGAAACATAAGTTCTGGTTTTAAACAAAACTACTGGGTTCAAAATAAAAAGTCGGTAAATTTGCTACCAACAAATTATGTTCATTGAACTCAAGTTTAGATCCAAGGCAGCATATTAGGGTCATTGTTTATAACAGGAAATTTCCAACAAAAAATCTAAAATTTTCTAGAAAAAAACGTGGACATTTCTGAGTTTCTGACTTTTGAACCGCAGCAAATTCTCTTGTTTTTTTTCTCAAGAATTTCAGGGATTAAACTCAATTTCTGAGTTTTATTGTAGCAAAATTTTGACTTACCAAATTCAGAAATTCTCTTTTTTTTCTATAGTATTTTTGAGCTCAATTGCAAAATTCTGGAAAATTCTCAACTTAAATTTTTTTTTTAAAGTCAAAATTCTTGTTTTTTTCTAGAAGATTTCCAAAGTTTTATTGTAGCAAAGTTTTGACTCTTCAACCTCAGAAATTTCCACTTTTTTTTCTCAAAGTTTTCTGGGATTATTCTAAAAATGTTTTGACTTTTCAAACTCAAATTTTGCACTTTTTACAGAATTCTTCTAATTAGTCTCAAACGTTTTGAGTTTTTATGTGGAAACGTACCCTATTTTTCCCATCTACCATAATCATTGCTTAATGTCTCCAGATTGGGATTAAATTCCTCAGATTATCGGTTAAATCTAAGATAAATTGAGCAGAACTAACTAACAGGCATCTTCTGTTTGCTAACAAATATTTTCCTGTATTGGAAGAATCAGTAACTTAGTGAAGAAAAAAAAATTGACATTTTTATAGTTTAAATTTTTATGAAAACAAAAAGGGTAGTGAAACTTTAGTCCAAAAGTAGCTCATTTTAAAAATTTAACCAGCAGCGAAAGTAGCTTCTATTTCCCTACTTTTATCTTTGAAAGAAATCAATGCTAAGAACAAACAGCTGCTGTTCTCAGTGGTGTTTAAATAATGAATCACTGAATGCTGCAGATCTGTTAATATTTTACATAATCCATCCTATTTTCCTGCACATTCAGCATTCTGGGTTTTATCATCAACTCATTAACAGCTCAGGGTTTTTGTGTTATTCATTCAGTGGCTATTTTTAAAGCATTTCAGAGGCAGCAGGACTCAGAACAAAGAGCAGGTTTCTGTGTCTGCTGATAAGCCTGCAACAGCAGAGCGGCCATCTTGGTCCGTGCAGAGCGAGCAGAACCACAAGAAACTCACTGTGCTCAGATTGTCTTTGGTGAAGTGGATAAAGTATCGATTTATAACCAGCAGAGGAGGGTAAATAAATATGAAAGAAGGCGACTTTTTGAAGATCTTGGTATAAAACAACAAAACCGAAATTTATAACACAAAAAACGAGAGAAAGTCAAATTTCAACAGTAAATAGATGAGTGGATGATAAGGATTTAGAATTTTATTGCAATATTTTGTGATTATGATATATAAAAAAAATTTTATTTTACTGTACGACTGACTACATTCGTAGCTCCACAAATTTAAAATAGGATTTTTTAAAGAAAAATAAAAACTGTGATTTAAATCACTAACTGGATTAAATCAATAGTTTTGAAGTTGTTGCTATTTATTGATGCTTTTGTGGAACAAAGTGAAGAAAATTGTAAAATACACACAACACTGACTGAAATTTACCGTGATAACAAATGAAAATACTTAAACATTTTTCACAATAAATGTGTTAAAATAAGGAATTAATCAGTTGATCTCACAATAAATTAAAATGAGCTCAATAATTCTCATTCTGATGATTAATATTTTATATTTACCTTTTATTTGTTTTATTTTGCATATTTAAAATATCATTCTGTTAAGTATTTGGTTCAAAATTCAAATTTATTAGTGTTTGAGAGAGAAAACTTGCCTTATTATTTGAAAATGATCTCAAGAAAAAAATATTATGGTTTTTGTATAAATTTTTTAGTCAGTCAAGCCTAGAAAAGACATTTATCAACCATTTTAACCCACAATTGTCCCAGTAATTATGGCAATAAACTACAACAATGTTGTTTTGAGACCATTTTAAGTAATGCATTCATAATTTCGAAGATTAATAAGTGTTCTTTAATATTTATAAAGAACATTTAACTGGAAGATATTTTATCAATAAAAAATAAAAACACAACAAAATCTGCTTACAAACAAAACCATAAATATTTAAATTCATCAAGCTATTAATTGATTATCTCCAACAGAGCCATTTTTCATTACAACCCTCTAAATACGGTGAAATTTGCTGCTGGTTACATTTAAAATGGGTCTAAAATATTGAACAGCTAACAGTATTAAACTGATGCTAGAGTTGTAGTTTATGTGAGACTTTATAAAAGATAAAAATAGCACTCTTTGTAGATAATCCTGGAAAATATCTAAATTATGCACCGTGTGGGGGTGGCGTCACCCCACTGCTCATCTCACAGGCCTGCAGAGCCGCCATATGCTGCGTTTACATCCCAAACTCTTCCTTTAATGTTCCTCTACTGACACCAACTTAAAGGTTTCTGAGGAAGGACCTCAGAAACATTTAGCATAAACCATTCCAGTCTGCTGCACTGCAGACAGAAGCATATTGAAATGTCTAGCAGGGAGCAGAGGAACTGTGAAAAGAAAGAACAAAATAAATGTCAGTGAAAATAGGCCAGGCTGCCTGCTGAAGCTGCTACTCCAACACCTCACCTTGAGAAATCAATGACAACCACAAAAGCTATGTGACCAATGATTTTTTTCTTAATGTTGTATGAAGAGATTTTATAAAACGGAGTAAAAGGCAAAAAATACAATGAGATTACAGAACCATGAAATGGGGAACATGTTAATTTTGAAGCAAAGCTACATTTTGAGAATAATTAATACTCCTGAAGGGTAAAGGAGTGTTTTCAAAGTTTGGACAGAGTTAGGATGATACTTTACCCCAACAAAGCTAAACTAACTCAGTTAAGCTGGTTCAGTTAAGCTGGTTCAGTTAAGCTGGTTCAGTGAAGCTGGTTCAGTTAAGCTAGGGTAGAAGGACTCAAGGATTCAGGATTTTTTATTGTCATACTACCTTTGCTTGTTTGTGGTACAAAATTCAGACTCACATCCCAGATTATGAAATCTAATTGTTCTGCTCAAAGCTAAAAATTAGAAATGGTTCATCATAATTTAGTGATAAAAAATGGAAATATTTCTGTAATAATTCATGCTAAAAAGTTGGTCATTTAGTTTAAAAGCATCTATACAGTCAGTATAGATGCTTTTATTTTTAAGGTGAATTCTGAGGTCGCATTGCATTATGGGTAGCAGAAGCAGTACCAGTTGATTCATTTTATTCTGATTTTAAAAAAGAAAAAGCTAAAGAACCATTCATTTAGTTTGGTATTTGCCTATTGTTCAGTACTCATGTTTTATATCCATCATCGTATGTCCTTGTATTTTATTTTATTATCCACATATGAATGTTTTTTATGTCCCATTATGTTTATGATATCCATATTTTACTAGATGCAGTCCTTTGTGAGAATGTAAAAATCTGTCTAAATAAATTATTCATTCATAACTGCAAAATGTAAGCCTTGAGAAAACAATAATTGTAATAACATGCAGCAATATTTGAACATAACTCAAAAGAAAGTAATTTAGAAATAGAAATCAGCACATCATAATCTTATAAATTTTCAATGTGAAAAACTAATAGCTTTCCTAACGAGGTTCAGCCAGGACACATTATGCTTTCAGAGTGGATCCTGATGAAAGCTGAGAGATTAAATCAAAGATGAGACTCATTAAATAGCTCTAGAGCTGATAGAGAATGCAGCACTGGCTGCTAATTATCTATTATTAACACATTTCACAGTAATTTCATCTAATTGTATGAGAGGAATGATTGTAATAGATGCGAGAGAATTGGTTGCAGGACGAGAATTTAATGTTATTCTTATTCAAAGACATAATTTAAGATTTGTGACATGACAAAAAATAAATCACCAGTTTTTACTTCACTGTACTGTGGTTTGCGGTTTGTTAAATGCACACATATGACTCACTTGGTTAATATTTCATGGTTGGTTGTGTACAAATGGGAAAAGTCAAAGTGCATTCAGCAGACTTATGAATCAGCATCTCATGTCAGCAATATGAGTCTTAATATTTAAGCTATTAAAATAAAACAGAGTTGGCTCGTAAAAGAGTTCATTTCTGTTTCCGGCGTTCTGCGCATGCGCGACGTTTTCGGATATATAACACGCAGGAGGTTCATGTTAACTTGACCTGCTGCACAGAATCGATGCAAAGCAAGTCGCAGCAACATTAAACCCTGGGCAGGGAATCCTCCACCAAGTGTTTGTTTTGTTTCTGCATTTTATCTTTCAGGTTGGCAGTTTCATCAGCACATTGCAGCCAGACACATTTGTGTGAAAGAGGGAAGATTAGCTTTTTAAAACTCCCTAAAGCTATACTTATGTGCCGCTGTGACAAACTTTTTCCTTGCGTGCAGAATCATTGCAAATTGGAAAATCCCACTATGTCACCAACATCCCCTCCTCTCTCTGCATCTCTCTCCTCAGTGCTGCGAAACTGAAGTGAAGGCATCCATCAACACCGGCAGCCTGCACAACCACATCTCCACCCCCTGCTGCCAGAGGCTGGGGTAAGAAACATCCAGCTCAACACAATGAAACGCACCGATTTCACTGCAGCACTTCCTGTTCTTATAGCCAGACAAACCAACTGCCAACAAAGATAACGTTCTACTGAAAGAGACTTTAAAGCGTTAAAGGGAAATGTAATCAAATCATTTTTAATCAGTACCTTTCTTCAATAATGATTTTATTTTATTATGGTTTATTTGATATACTTTTACAAAACTGAGAAATATAAAAATCATATTAAATTTAAGTTGCTAAGGGGAATATTTCATTAAATATTGTCCAACAGGCAGGAAAATGGAGACTTATTAAACTGGCACTCAAACTAGCGATCACTATAGTCGGGCTTTAATTAACCATGACGGTTGTCTTCATGTGCTCTGCAAAAACTTACAAGTAACTTTTCAGCAAGCTTGTTTAAAATCAATAATTCCTTATTATTGATGAAAAAATCAGTTCTACTGGCAGACCATTTAATTTATAACAAGACATTTTCCTCACGTTATAAGTTAAATAATCTGTCAGAGGAAATACTTTTTAAAATCAAAATTAAGGAATTATTGACTTTAAAAAAGTAATATTTTTGCATGGAAAAGTTACTCTTCAGTTAGCTTTGTAATACTTCAAGTGTGCTAACATATTTGGACTACAAACCAGACCAAAAATATTTGGTGACGTTTGTGTTTTTGTAGACCATGAACATATTTTATACAAATGAAGTATAAAATATGTTAAAAAATATGTAAGTTCTTACCTGAGAAGCTTCTTGCTGTGTAAACTCCTTGTCCTTGTAGCTGCTGACAGTCTCGGGTTTTTTCCTCAGTTAAAGCCACATCTCCATGTCAGCCATTATCCTAAACCAAAACATGATGCAATAGTGACCACTTACTTTCAATAATATCACCATGTTGTCAAGTCATATAGAAAAAAAATATTTCTTAAAATCTTAAGATTCTATTGGAATATTCAGAATAATTTAATAATTTAATATTTTAAAAAAATTCTTCTTTTGATTTCAAATTTGTTTTTAAAGTAGCTGATAAACCAGTAAATGAGCTAAATTATTAGTGGAAGCTGCATATAGAAGGCAGCAACATCAACCAGCTAAACATGCTAATTATTGAAGTTACGGTGAGGATCACAGAGTGTTTATGTCTCCTCAGACTGGTTCCCAGTAAGGACAGTTCACCATGCGGTGCTACCAGATCAGTGACTGGTCTGCAGCTACAGCTGGGCAGGCAGACTGTCCAGTGTTCAGCATATGTGAAAGGTAAGGACATTGTTATAAAACCGATGTAAAGTAGCTTGGAAACATTTTAAGGATTTGAATGAGATTTTTTTTTTTTACTTGTATTGATTTTTTTGTTAATTAAAACACATTTTGTCTGAAAAAGAACTTGTCGCCTTACAGATATAATCCATTTCTGCCATTTTAAAACAGTCAAACGTTTCAGATCAATCAAATTTTAATCATAAAAAGAGCAAAGAGCAAAAAATAACTTAAAAACCAAGCAGGACGTATAACTAGACCTCTCTGAATTTCAGAATAATTTAATTTCCCTTTGGGATTAATAAAGTATTTTTAACTTGAATTGAATCCATACTAGACAATAAATCAATAATCATCTGATCAATATCAGTAGATAATACATTTGATAGAATATTCAATAATATTGCTGAACTCCAATCCAGAACCGTACAGCTTTTGCCACAAACTGACTCATTCTTTGGTTACCTAGCAACAACTCCCTCACTCATTCTTTGGTTACCTAGCAACAACTTGTTAGTAACTTGCACAGCAGCAGTTTAAGGTTTCGACTCACAACTGCTTAAAAATAAAACATAGCATGGAGTGAAACTGGTGGATAAAACAGGAAAAGCCACACGTTTTGATTTGTCAATATGTCAGATATTAAAAACAAAAAACTAATCAATAATTATCAATCGACTGATATGAAACACTTATATCTTTATATGTTTTTAAGATCCAAGGTGTTATGAATTTTATGATTGTCATAGTGCAAAATAATCAGAAATCAAACTTTATTGTAGTAAAATTTCTGTACAATTCTTTTTGTTTAAATTCTTATATGCTTAACTCAAAGAAGTTTTGGTTTTATACGTTTGCATGTCAAGAAATAGTTATCCAAACAAATCCTACATGGTCTTAATTAAGCTAAATGAAAAATGAATCAACACCGTATGGATTAAAATCATTCTAACCAGTGGAAAACGGATAATTCAAGACACAAATTCAACCCCATACCCACAGATATTAAGTTTTTATGATACAACACCAACACCCACCCTCTTAAGTACAAGCTTAACAGCTCTCATTATCACACAAAGGAATATTTTTGAGGAGCTTCAGTCTAATTTATGCATGTTCAGACGGGGTGGTTAAATAAAGCAGTTCTATAACACGTTTTATTTTCTCTGCTCTTATCTTTTCTTCTCTCCACTTTTAGAGGATGAGGCGTCTGAACTGTGCCTGGGTCTGCAGACTCTGTTGGAGCTGAAAGTAAGGCTCACTTTTTATTTTAGTACTTAGTGAATAACGGTCCAAATGTGCCGAAAAAATAGTCGTCCAGTTTGAAGCTAAATTGCTAAATGGGAAAAGCAGAAATCTCTGTTTTAAAAAACGATGGCAGGACAGAAACAGAAAGTAAATTCATGGTGTGAAAATAATGTGAACTTGGATTTAGTTGGAGCGTTAAATGGAAGGTGATTTTACCCTCTGGCTTTATTTTCATTAAAATCTAATTACATATAATTAGAGGCCTAAAGTATCATAATGTTGTTTAAGTTTGTAGCTGTAAAAAAATCACTGCTTCTCATAGATCATAATGTCAAGACAATTAAATTTCAAAGCGAACGTTAAATCATGTCCTCACAGAAAACAAATCAACTGATTATTGAATAGAACCCAAAAGTAATTGACTTCATTTGACTTTAATCAGCCTGTTGCATCATGCTGAAGGATCATCAGATTCCCAACAAAGAGCTTTATCCTCTGGCAGGAAACCCAAACTGTAAACTAACAGGAAATGTTAAGATATCAACTTTTATGATGTTTTTCATTCACTAATCAATAATTATTACATTCATTTAACATTAATGCTGCCTCGTAAATTTGGATTTTAGACAGCCATAAGTTCTGTGGCAGAAAATTTAATTATCAGATAATATAATTTATCACAATCCCTTTCTTTGATAATATATATATGTATATAAGTGAATAATTTACTTAAAACATCTAAGCCGAAAAGTTACATCTAAGTTAGTTCTGGCTTATTATTAAGATTTTTGCTCTAGAAACTTGTCTCAAAATACTTGGTAAGATTTTGTGTTTTTGCTGTGTAGAAAAGTAGAAAATATGAGTTAAAAAGGTAAGAAAATAAAGAACGAGTGGAGAGTTTTCCTTGGTTTTTGGGTGATTTATAACTGAACAGCCTCCTGAAGTCAGGCTGGTTTAAATAATTTAGCGCAGTAATAATTATGTCTCGCCATGTGAATCCTCCCTCAGTGCTGCTTGGATCTGAACAGTCGGGTTCTGAAGCTTCAAGGCTGCGGCGACGAGCTGCCCTTCCTGAACACTGTAACCGACGGCCGGCGCCAACACGACACCAACGAAAACCTGTGAGCCGACTCCGCATCAGCTGCCAAGTTTCGTCAGCGCTAACGGGCTGCAGCTGCGAGAAACGATGCCCTTTGTTTTTATCTGGACTGTCCAATCACAGCGTCACTGCCAGAACATGGATGAGCTTCACCTCCGTTGTTCTCAAGCTCACATCTTCATGTCTGCTGAGTTTTGACTTTATTTTCTCTGATAATAAAGTCAGAGAAAATAAAGTTAAGCAGAGCAAAACCTGATCTCGCCAGGTTTTGGGATTATGCTGTTTTTTCTGTTCTGCTGCTTACGAAAAGAAAAATATTAAACAATTTGAAGTGAATTTATATTGAATCTATGATGATTTGGCTGCTGAGGAATTGTGTTGAATTACACCTCAATCACATACTGAGATTTTTTTCCACTTTTTTTTTCTATGTTACAAAAATGTCTACAGTTCTGTTAAACTACGATGACATATTAGAAAAAGGAATAAATTCCTGTAAAAAAAAAAAAAAACTCAGAAATTTTGGGAATGTTCTAAAAAGTTTTGTGAAAAAAACAAAACAAAAGCCAACAACTTGGAAATGTAAGTTTCAAACATTTGCGGGTAACAAATCTGACAGCTTGAGGATAATCTGAGAACATTTTCTAGAACAAAAAATAGATATTTTCTGTGCTCCAAACAATGAACATTTACAAGAAAAAAACTCCAAAATTTTGAGATTAAGCTGAGAATTTCTCTGGAAAAAACCTTCAAATGTCAAAAACTGAACTTTTTATGCTTTTGTAAAGAATTTTTTTTTTATTTTTTTTTTTAGCTTAATCTCAAAATGTGAGTTTTTTCTAGAGATTTTTGACTTTTCAAACTCAGAAATGTTTTTTCTAGAAAATTTGATGGAAATTTACTTCTTTCCCCTCCGTCTACAATGGCCCTGATGTGCCGCCAGTTAACACAGATGTTTGGTGTTTTAAAGTTAAAATTGTTTTGGCTAAATAGTCACTCCAATTGGCAGAACGATCAGAAAAATTATCTTGGATTAAACCAGTGCTTTCCAACAATTCTAGCCTTTTGGGTCTCCTCATACTTAAAGCTGATCTTGTATGTAATTGTAAAATTGTGGTCAATACTGAAATTTAAGATACAACGTATAAATTGTTTCATTGTTTTAAATGTTTGTCAGTTTATCGTTTATGCTTATATGGAAGTCAGAAGTCAACCGTGTTCAAGGATTTTCTTACTATTACGTTAAGTGACTAGTTTAACTACTGTTAGCAAAAAAAGCTAATAAAAGTGAATATATTTTTACTGCAACTGAGGCATATAAACCCTGAGGTGTTTGTTCATCAATGCGTTGTTCAGTACAGCATGTGAGTGATTTTATGATGTACAAATACACAGAAGCACAAACAGCTAATCATTGCAACTATTACTGTACTTTATACATGTAGCAGTAGCCATGTTGGATCTCAACGTCCATCGCAATTTACTTTTACACTTCAATCTTTAAAAAAAGTTGCTTATTTTATGAACTTAGATATTTCAACATCCAAGTACAAATGGATCAAACCCTTGTTTAGCTTCGATGATGGTGGCTTTTTAAAATTTTTTTCAGAAGACTGAATATTTACAAAATATATTTTAGCACCCAATAATTCTTGATTTATTCAATTTCAAACTCGAATGAAAGCAGTTAAATGGAAATCACCACACTAGACTGTTGGTTTAATGTTTGTTGGCTGTTATCTTCAGAAAATCTTTTTTATTTTTATTCACGTTTAAATTTTCCATTAATTTAAAACAGACATTTTTCAATGACTAATTTGTTTCAAACAGAAGAATCTGTAGGCATCCATTTCTTTATATGCAGCTGAATCGTTAGCATGTTAGCTAACCTTTAGCATGTTAGCTAACCTTTAGCATGTCAGCTAACCTTTAGCATGTTAGCTAACAGCATCAAACCGTTATGGATTTGAAATATTACAAACGTATCTCACTATTTTATCAAATACGCAAGTTTAAGATTTGAGCAGTTAAAACGTCAGATTAACATTTCAGGTTAGCTAAATATGTTCAGTTTTATCGTTTTTCTCCAAGCTACTTTTAGCATCTCCCAACGGTCAAAATGATATTTATTCTTTTGGTTGGAAATCACTGGATTAATTAATTTAAGAAATGACTGAGTAAAGTGTAGTTTTGTTTTCTTTCCTTTCTGTTAATTTGGAGACAGACGGCAAAATAAAAATTTATTACCCCCAAAATAATAATCCTTCCTGTAAAGTGGTATTGCATAAAATGATGAAATGCACTAAATGTATTTTTTTTTTTAAGTTTTCCACTCTCCTCAGCCTGACAGTTATGTAGATTTTATAACAGCACTTTCCAGAAAATGCCCTAAAAACAACTAAACATTGATTTGATATATTTGAGTCAGACTCAGAAGCAACAAAAACACCAAAACAGTCCAGATCTGCATGACATTGTCAAGTTCAGCCTTTGTATAAATAAGTCTGCATGTGGTGTTCTAGTCAGAAAATGTCACGTTGGAAGTCTGTAGGGCCAGGATGTGAGTGTGTTTTGTGTGCATGATTGCATAGCGAGGTTTTGTTCCTTTTTCACATGGGAAAAAAACTGAATCCTTCCCATTTTCCCAACTGGGTCGAAACAAAACATGCTGCCAAAAGCCAACCCCAGCTGCCTTCATGCCCTGCCTCTTTTAGGAGACTTTAATCATTTGGTTACGGCTCAGCTCCAAGCCAAGGTCTCCTCTTCATGCTAATCGTTATAGATATGGTCTTTATTGATATAAATATGTCACCATTTCTGTTTCTGATGCAATGGTTTCTGATTTGTTCATATAAAATAAGCAAACCTAGCAACCTGAATTATGTTTTCATGGTTCAGAGGACCAAAAGCTGTTTATCAGAGGCCATCATGCTCTGCTTTGAGCCCAATTATGCTTGCGACTGTGCTGCACAGCATCCATCCACACAGATTGGCAATATTTGTTTCTTATAAATGTAGTAGTGAAATTACTATGCTGTGTGAAAGGAATTAATGTATTAAAGAAATTTATTTTTGGTGTTTTACCTCTTCTGAATATTTTCTCTGCTTAAAATAAAATCTGTATTCTGGCTAGCTGTTTTCCTTAATATTTGTGGAAACTAGTTACACTACAGGCCAGTTTTGTTTTGTGGCAAATACGGAAGTGGACTGGGGCCAACGAGGGAAAAGAACATTTTTCACTTAATCTCGGAATTCTGACTTTTTTCCAGATTTTTCATTTTTCATAATTTCGACTTCTCAAACTTCTGACTTTAATCTCAGCATATTCAGTTTTTTCTCAAGAATTTTGACATTTTAAAGAATTTTTACTGTAATTTTCACATTCATCTCAGAATGCTGACATTTTTCAGAATTGTTTTTTTTTTTTCAAAAATTTGACTTTTCTCAGAATCTCAGAATTTTTATTTTTTCCTAGAATTCTGATTTTTGTCTCAAAATTCTCTTTTTCTCTGAATTCTGACTATAATGGCGGGGTTGATTTTTTTCATCACTTTGACTTTCTCAAAATTCTGACTGTTTTCCTTCAATTTTTTGACTTTTTTGTGAGAATTCTTTCATCATTTTTTAATTTTTCCCCCAAAATTTTGACATCTCAGAATTTAGAATTTTTTTCTCAAAATTGTGAGTTTTTCCTCTGAATTCAGTTTTTTTTCTTCAGAATTTTGACTTTTTTGTGAAATTCTAACCTTAATCTCAAAATTCTGAATTTAGTTTTCTGCGATCGTAAGTCAGAATCCTGAGAAATATCCAGAATCAAGTCTGAATTCAGGAGCTCTGTTCCTCTTCTGCAGAAAAAGACTCCTTGTCTGTAAAATGACTAAGCAGACTGTTTGTAGGAGGGCTCTACAAGAAAGACGGTCAGCGCAACCCATTACATTGATTCCCATAGACAAACTGTTTGCCCTTCTCTGCCATCCTTCTATAAAAAGCCGAGAAAGCAGATGTTCCCACAGCACCAGAGGGAAACGACCCGCAGCCATTTCTACAAACACATAATCTCATCCGGCTGCACAATAGATTTTTTTACCTGACAGAACCACAGCACTGCCTGTGGCCCAAACGTTATTGTCAAATAATAAAATCTCTTTAAATTTACTGAAATCATTTTAAACAATGATTCCACTAGTAAAATTTATGAGTCAATTGCAAAAATTTGAACAGTTTTCCTGCAAAGGCGACTCATTTCTCCAAAATTAGCACATTGAGCAGTGATTACATATGGTTGATTGACAGCTTTAACAAATATATATAAAACATTTTTTATAAATGTAAAATAATGCACTTTTAAGCAAATGTATTTTTATAATTCCAATTTGAGTAATTACATGGTCAATGGAAACACAGCTTGGTGTTGAAGGAGTACTTATTTTAGTAGAATCAGACTTAATGCTGATTTTTGGGGAGCTTCAAAGACACCAACCAAAGACAAAGAGAACCATCTGCTGAGCAGGAACAGACACCGACAGCCCTGGTTTAAATTCACAGCAGAGTCCAGACCATCCAATTACTGACTGGAGGGATGTAATTTGATTTCTTCTTGAACACTACAGTTTATTAAAGTCCAAGCAGCTTTCAGCTTGTCAGATGACGCTTCATTTCATTTTGGCTTCATGCGACAGCTCGCTGTGTCGGTAAGCCAGGAAACGGGTTTGTTGGGGGGAACGGAGGAATATAAAGTCACACCAGACCTTGTTAGAGAAGAGCCCCCTTTATCCGCCCCCGTCTACTGTTTTGAGTCATTTTCTACACCCACATCCTGTTAACACTGCAGCCGATAACACCTCTGGTTGGAAAGTTCAGTTATTCTTTCATGAATCACAGTGAAGCTATGCTTTCGCTTTGCACAGCCGCCTTTGTCTCTGCAGCAGCTACAACGCAGCATGTCGAAACCACAAACTGGAAAGCAGAAAAGGAGCAAGCGCTGAATTCATTGATCAATATTTATGCATCAGAGCTTCGAAAGTTAAATGTTAAATTTCAAAACCAAAATCAGGCGCAAATGCAAAAAATTATTTCATTATTGACTGAAAAGCTATCCGAATCATAAATTAACTGCTCTCATGTTTTTTGAACTGTAGCACATTATTTCATTAATAACAAACACAATGTTTAGAAGTGAAACAATCTACCAGTGTAAAAATAACTTAAAAAAGAATCAATACTAAGATATGAAGGAGTCTTAGTGAAAATTTGTCTCATTTCAAGCGTATTAAAAACTAAAAAATCTGAACACTTGTTCAGATTTATTTTTGAAACCCTCGGATGACTAAAGCATCCCTAAAGGTCAGTGTGGGCAGAAGGACTTTTACTCCGTCACAAACCTCTGACATAAACCCTGATCACAGGCTGCCCACTCCCACACCAACAAGTCTGTCCTGGGTGGATTTCACTGCCTGCTGCCTCACATAACTTCAAATATCTATTTGCCCTTCATTTCTTGTCAATACCTTCAATCACCTTCTCATTTATTTATTTCCTCCTGCTGCTGAAGAGATTAAAACACAGTGAAAGCCTGTGGTTCAGTAACACATTGGGAATGACTCACAATTTGAACTGCAGTGTTTATTGATCAGATTAGGGCTTTTGTGGAAAAACACTTGCATCATTTTTTTTCCACTTCACAACAATGCACTATTTAGTGAGTCTACAACATAAAACCTAAATAAAATGCTTTACTTGTGGCTGCAGAGTTACAAAATGTGAAAAAGTTCATTATTATTGTTTCATTAAAGTATTATAAACGCAACTTTCAAACTTAACCGTCCCAAACGAACCGTTTCTGACGCACAGAGTAAACCAGTACAGGCTAAAAGAACCGAAGTGAAGCTAACAGCTGCTATCAGTGAAGCTAATAGCTGCTATCAGTGAAGCTAATAGCTGCCATCAGTGAAGCTAATAGCTGCTAGCAGTGAAGCTAATAGCTGCTAGCAGTGAAGCTAATAGCTGCTAGCAGTGAAGCTAACTTCGAATCTTTCCTTTTCATCTTGAGATAATTTACTTAAAAATTTTAAAGCGCAACAATAAAACAAGCACAAGTTTATAAAATGTGTCCTAAAATTAAGCATAGAAATTAGCCAAGGTGAATTTACTAGGCTTTTAACAGAACGGGTTTGTGGCAGAGAAACACTGAACCTTTTTTAATATGATTTGTTAAACCAGACGATTAAAAACAACATGGTGTCCAAGAAAGATGGAAAGAATTTCTGCACAAGCTAAAATAAAACCCATAAAGCAGCTGAATCTTATCTTTTCAAATCTATCTTTATCCAGAAAATAAAAAAACAAATACTGTCATAAAAATGTAACCTTACACAAACAAGTACATAAACCAGACGCTCCATAGATCAGATATTTATATCTCATCTTTAAAGGATATTTTGCCATTAAAAAGTACAAAACTGCTGTTTTGTTAAGCATAATTTGATTAAAAGTGCCTAAGAGTTGCGGTCAGTTATCACGACAAGGCCAGCGGCCCGGTGCAGCCGGGTCACAGGGTCAGATGTTCGAGACAAGTTTCATGTTTCATGTACGAAATTTATGTCTGGGAAAAATCCTGGAGCAAAAGTCAAAGCCACAGAGGATTCATCATCATCAGGCCAGAGAGGTTTCTGCATACTAAGCTGACATTTTCTCTGGGAGATCATGCTGAGGAAGCCATGTACATCAAACAGTTTACATATTAAAAACAAGAGCCTGGTTCTGCTTGACCATTAAAGGTCATAAATGAGCCACAATGAGCTCACAGAAAGGAAATGCTCAGCACTTATGAAGGCAAGCTGCAGCCGAACAAAGACGAAGTTCTGATACAACTGCAAAGGTTATGATTATAAAATCCACTTATCTATAATAGGAGTCAATCATTTTGTTAGGAGGCATTTCCTTTTAGCGATGCAAACGTTTACTATCTTAAAGCTTCAAAAAATGAGAATTGTTATCAATTTTGACTGCATAAATAACCCAACTAATGAATGATAAGCTTGTCTGATAAAATACTTCTCCGCTTTATTTAATGATGCAGGAATTAAATTGTCATAGTGACAAAAATTTTAATTATTTGGAAATATTAAACAATGCAACAGGATAAAGCAAGTCAAAAATGAAGCCACAAATAACACAAATCAAGTTTCATTATTATTGAATAGCTGAACAGCTATGAATGTCAAACTGATAATTCAACACAATAAATTAATTCAAATACAGCAAGCTGTTTAAAGATATGGAATAAAACAATTATTTCAAGAAAACAGTTAACTCAAGATAATGAGAAATTATGGAAATGAAATTTGGCGCATGCATTTTTGTGAAATTCAATTACAAGTTACACAAGATTGTGTGTCTGCAGATGAATTTTTTATGCAGGCGAGAAAGACAAAGACTGCAGCATCCAGGATGTCCACAAATCAAATGTGAATAAGAAACAATTTGCAGCAACTTCATAAAAAGCAAAGCTTGCAGAACAACTGAGCTCATCAGTGAAACTCTTGGTGTGGGATTGAGCAAGTCTCTAAAGGGCAGATGAGAGGCAGCTGCCTCCCAGGACACCTGAGCTTCCCCCAGTCAAACATCTCATTTATTTTTCATAAGACACAGGCAGCCAAACATGGGCGGTCACTGGATCCTCCCCAGAGGAACAGTGGGTGATTCCCCCTGCCTTTCCAACCGTCACGCCCTCCGAGGAGATCGCTGCTGAGACAACACTGCCGTCTTGCTGCCTTTGTCATTATGTAACAAACGCTGTTATGTAACATCAGCAGGGCTTTTTACATTTAAGAGAATTCACCAGGTAAAGAAAGAGGGGATTTCAGTGGTTATTTGACAGCGACATACAGGCGGTGTTGATCTGGACTCTGGTGAAAACAGCAAAGCGTTTCCCCTGCAAAGCCTCGCGCTTTCATCCTCCCCTCCATTTGTTAGGAGCCAACCTGAGCAGACAGAATACAAATGACAGAAAGCACAGGAATAACAGCAGCCGCTGGGGAACGCTCTTTATTACAGTATTTACATTAGGAAGAGGACGCAGCATACGACACATGCACATTGATGTACATAGAAAAAAGAGGAGTAAATCTCTGCCAAACACTCAAATTTTTTAATTAATCTCAGCAATTTGCAAGAAAAAAAAAGTCTGAAAAGTTGAAAACCAGCTACAAAAAAATTGACATTTTGAGATTCATCTAAGACAATTTCAATAAAGAGGAGATTTTTTCAAAAGTTGAAAATTTGCTAAAGAAAAATTTTCAGATTAATCTTGGAAAGAAAAAACTAACATAAAATACAGTTTGAAGAGTTGAAAATAAACTAGAATCTTTTTTTAATTCTAAGATTTATCTGAGAAAATTCTGAAAAGAAAGAGGAAATGTTTGGGTTTAAAATGTTTACAAATTTATAGAAAAAACTCAAATATTGAGAATAATCCAAGACATTTTCTAGAAAGAACAAGGAAATTTTTCAGTTTGAAAAATCTAGCAGAAATTTTCAAGAAAATAATTTCATCTTTTGAAACTCAGAAACTCCCAAGATTTCTCCTGAAAAAATTCTGAGATTGATCTCAAAATTTTACTTTTTCTCAAACAAATGTTCAACGTTTGATACTGTGATACGTTTTTCCAAAAGAGAAATAAAAATAATAATGAGTAAATTTTCATCCAAAAATGTTAAGATTAATTGCACACTTTTCCTAGAAAAAAACTTGCAAATTTTTCAGATGAATCTAAATTTTGTTTTTTGGGTAGAAATTCACTCCTTTTTTTCCCTGTCCGCTGTGACCTTAATACGGCACAGTAGAAAACAGAGAAGGAGGCTGTGTGGTGGAAATCTGTTGCTGCGCTACGTCTGTGCGTCCTGGTACAGAACATTCACCACCAGATCTCTCACTGCAGCCGGATCTTCACCGTCTGTGGAGACAAAAAGAACAATGTGGAAATTACTGATGACACCGGATAAAACTGTCCAAGTACAGAGAACAAGTATCCATATCCTATTAACTCTTCCTCATCTTCCACCCACAATTGTTAAACTTTATATGGACTTTATGATAGAAAAACAAAGAAGTGAATAACTGAAGCGAACACGTGATTGACAGTGCTAAGACCCTCCCCCTGGCTCTGATTGGTTGTTTCTGACCGGGAGCTGTGCATTTCTGCAGATGACTGTAGGACAACAGGAATGAGGCAGAGGATTTCTTTGCAGATGATTTGTCTCATGTTGTACTTTTACGACATACACACACACATACACACATATATACACACTGCTCAAAAAAATAAAGGGAACACTCAAATAACACATCCTGGATCTGAATGAATGAAATATTCTCATTGAATACTTTGTCCTGTACAAAGTTGAATGTGCTGACAACAAAATCATGTTGATTGTCAATCAGTGTTGCTTCCTAAGTGGACAGTTTGATTTCACAGAAGTTTGATGTACTTGGAGTTATATTGTGTTGTTTGAGTGTTCCCTTTATTTTTTTGAGCAGTATATATAAAATGTTTTTAAAAGTTTCATGCTGCAGATTTAATGCCTACTTTGTATGGATTTGTATTTGGATTTGTATTTGTGGATATGTATGTAAGTTGTAGGTTGAGACCTTTTCCTGTTGTGGGCAACGGGGCCCGACGAATACCCGTGGTTAAACGGACGGCGGAGTCCGGCGGTAACAGGCGCTTAAATTCCGTGACAAAAAAAAAAAAAAAAAAGAAAAACCCACTTGGTGTTTTATTTTATTCTATGTTGCATGACTTTGTATTTTGTGTTTATGACGTAAAGCACTTTGAAATGCCTTGTAGCTGAAATGTGCTATACAAATAAAATTTGATTGATTGATTGATTTGTGATGTCAGACAGGTCTTATGTAGATAATTTATGATTTATTAAAGAGAAAATTTGTATTTCTACACCAATCTTAATGTAACCTCACAACATTGCTTCGCACTAAGAATAATCCATGTGATTTCATCCATTTCTTTTATAATAAGGTTTAGGTTTGGCGTTGACAGCAGAGGTCTGATCACTGACAGCACTGTGACCTTTAAAGAGCAAAAAAGGAAGAACTGCTCACACATTAATATGAACACAAACAAAGGATGGCTACACGAGACGGAATTCAATTAAGTTCAAAGACTTTTGAAGGCGTCCTCCCATATGAAGTGGAGCAAAAAGAAACAAGACAGAATTACATTTATAAATAAATAAAATGAAACTAAATATACAGCTTATACCAGCAGCTCAAAGAGATTTTTCAAATTTATTTCAGCAATGATTATTGTGCAGCAGCAATGGATGGATGATGGAAAAAATGGAGAAAATGATAGACAAAGAGTAATAAACAATAAAACACTTGTATATTTTAGCAGACCAAAAGTGCTGGAGCTCCACGTGGGTTGCTAGGTGACAGGTGGAACTCTGCTGGGGTTGCTAGGTAACAGGTTGGCAGTGTCTGCTTTGTCAGTTACATTTTGGAGGTTTTTTTTTAAAAGCTCATTTTCTAGAAATCAAGAAATGTCATCTTACTGCCAAAAATGGTAGAGCTTAAGCACTAGAGCTTGAATTTTGGATAATATAATTTACATATTTATTTACCTTCATGATTGATTTATATTTATTAGACTTCTTAAACGAGATCATGTCCAGATTTTGCACCATAAACATGCAAATGTGAGCTGGTATAACAATAAGTGAATTGAATTACTGAACTTTTAATTATTCATAACATCCTTAAGCATGTCTGTATGTTTTATAGAACTTTTTAAAAATAAAATTAATACCTACCATCTTAAACTGTTCAAATCAAGCAACTGATTTGAATTAATTTTTTTGTCCTATTTTTTAAAATTTACATACCTGGTGAAAATGGAGGTTTAGTTTAACTTATGTAATAGTTATCAACATCTGTCTCACTTCTGCTGATTCACAGACAAACTTTACAGAAAACGTCCATCTTGTTGATTTCAGGTGATTAAAAAAAAAGCCAGCTTACCTTCTCACATCACAACTCTTCAGGAATGAACCAAGTTATTCACACAGGCAGACTGAAGTCCTTCATCACAAATTAAAAACGTAGGAGTAGCTTGCTTTATTTAGAAACCTTTTCCAGTTGCAACAGAAATCCGAAAGGCTCTTAATAATCAACGTTTGGCCTGAGGACATGTATTAAAATAAAAAGGACAGCAGGGGAGAGGCTGAGTGTCGCTGCGTAACGTTTCCTTCATGACTGATTACACAGTACAAACTTCTAATTTATTTTTCCCATTTTATCTTGATGGCAGCCATTTGGTATGTGATCATTTAAAAGAAAATCCCAAATATAGACTGCTTCTCTTCTTTAAATGAAATCTGTCACCATTTTTCTTCTGTTCCTGGTAAAGTTAGTCTCAACTTCAACATGATGTGTAAAAAAACAAACAAACAAACTAATTTGTAATTTAATTGAATCTTACTGAGTGAAAATCACTGCGACAGCAGCAAGACTAATGTTTCACCCTGAAAGATAATTAACAAAAGAAATTAACAGGAAATAAACAACCATGGAGGATTCGAAATAATAATTAACCAAATGCTGACTGAAGGCAAACGCTGCGTTTGTGATTAATACAGAGGAGCAAGAAGAGAGCAGCGGGGAGAAGAGAGGAGAAGCTGTAGAGTTGATGGACAAGCTGCAGATTTGGCCGGGATAAATTTCCCTCCTGACCTCGTATGTCAGTCACAATGAGGGTTTTATGAAAGACTCTTATTAGCTGTTAAATAAAACGCCAGCAGCAGAAGCAACATCTGGTTAGCTTAGCTTCACATTAAAGCTGGAAAATGGGAAAAACAATCCTCCAATTTCACTTTTAAAATTTTTTTTCAT
Organism: Poeciliopsis turneri; assembly: GCA_922788865.1. Taxonomy (NCBI): domain Eukaryota; kingdom Metazoa; phylum Chordata; class Actinopteri; order Cyprinodontiformes; family Poeciliidae; genus Poeciliopsis; species Poeciliopsis turneri. The sequence continues at coordinate 372,112 of CAKLNU010000303.1, read as the reverse complement.
ACTTTTAATCCTTATATATTAAAACTGTCATAGATAAATAAATAAAACTTTCCCTCTTGCAAACAAATACATTGAAATCTAATCTATGCATTTTTCTTTATTTTTTACATCAAACTGCCTGAGTGGAGAGAAGCCTTCACCATCCATTTTCTGAAAAACAGAGGAGGTTTGTTAAACTTGATTTAGATTTTGTTCTGGGTTTTCTCAACGTTTATTCAGGTTTTCTTGTGTTTGTAGATGTATATTTAAGCATCAAATGTAAATAAGAGGCTTAATCAGGATTCTTGAATGTATAAATTACATATAAATACAATATAAGCACATAACCAATCTTTTTTTTTTTTTTACATTTACTTCCTCACTCATTTACATAAAGATTACTATTACGATGGACTTGCAAATAATTAATTGACTTATCGATTAATAGTTTATTCAAATGAAAAGGAGTTCCAATCGATTAAGTAATAATGTCAGTTTAGGCCTTATTTTAGTGTTGTAGTTTGGCCTCCGTCCAGCAGAGGGCGCCGCTGCTCATCCTTAAGCAGAGCCAAACAAAAACAAAGATGGCGGAGAGCGCCACCCAGAACAAGAAAGTGAAACTCTGAACGGAGTCCGGTTTTTATGCGGTTCAGTTTAATATTATTATTATTAGGGACCAAAAACAAAAACAACAACAATTAGGTCCTTCAACAGCTACTGATTGACCTGGTAATGATTTATTTTTGTGTTTATCCTCATGTTACTCTTCATTTGTATTTGTTCTCTTCCAATTTTCACGAAAAATTAAAAAGATAAACCCCATGTATGATGAGTCACAACCCGAGGCTTAAAGCCAGAGTTTGAGACTTTAATTAAACACTTATAATCTGCTACTGACTTCTTAAAGGTTGTGTATGTGCAGCTGGTTTGATTAAGAAGGTTCTCGTTGAATCTTTGAATTTCACAGATTAGGCAGAAGTGCCAGTCCTGCTTTGTCACTCTTCTCATAAGCCAATAAACACATTTCTGAAACTGTGAGAAGAAAGTGGGCAGTAAACCTCTCCTCCGTCCTCATTACCATTCAGGTCAGAGTCTGAGTGCCAGCTCAGGACTGAACGTTTGTTGGCTGCAAACAGTCACAGTTTGTCTCCTGTTCAAATAAAACCTCCAACTGAGGCAATGTTGGCTGAATTTAATGAACGATGTTCTGGTTGGAGCTGAATTTGCTTCCTGGAGACCACCTCCGAGTTGTTTTTGTACTCACCGACTCCCAGAGCCTTCAGCTGGCTTTTAAACTCAGGCTTTTCCTCAAGCACTCGCAGCAGGTTGGTGGACTCCATCCGCTCAAGCTCCACCTTCCAGTAGATGTAGATTTTCTGGTTGAAACTGACGTACACCAGACAGGGGCTGTTTTTGCCCTCCTTGCATGTGTACTGACCTGAAATCACAGATTTAAATCCACATTTTGAACCTAAAGGTTTTGTAAAATAACACACATCTGGTCAGGTTACATTCACAACCTTCAATGTTTCGGAGGGATTTTCTGTAACAAACCAAAACAAAGTAGTTCATAACATCTAAAAGGTGAATTAAGCAGTTTCCAGAAGCATAATAAGAGCTAACATTAGCTAATGATAGCATATAAACTGCAGCTAGCTTAGTAGAAATAGTAAACTAATAATACTTGATGTGCAAACTTGAAGATATTATTTTGGGTTAGCATTTTGCCCATGGTCATTATGAAAGACAGACAGTTCTGTTCTGTAACAAACTACAACTAGCTAATGTTGATATTTACGCTAATGACAGTGCAGTATAGCAAATAGTGAAAGACTTTCAACACTGCATTTTGAATCCCAAGTTAAGCACAATGCTTCGTAAAATATTATGAGTACTGTTAGCATAAAGTGTTGCTAGCGCTACTGCTGCTCTCATTAGTATGGTAATACATTATTAAATATTACCTCACTAAATAACCCCGACATGTAGATGTTCTATGTTCCGTATGTTAGCAAATTAGCTAAATGTTAGCATTTTAGAACCTATCAGCACATTGGTTGTATTGACTCTTTGACACTATGTCATTTTCGAGGCGCCATGACGGACCGAGCTACTTAAAATTGTTTTACAAAGTTGTTTTTGCCAGTTTATTTATGGTTTGTACTTGAAGTCGAGTTGTGGCTTATGGACGGCCATATTTACAAAAGTTGGAAACAGCTAGCTTAGAAACCGACCCGTACTTCCTCCCTCCTCGCGTGTTGGTCAAATTTCAAACTTTCACTGAATTCACAACACATTATTTATATCTCCATGTCCTAAACGCCATTTTCCCTTAAACCGGAGAAGCATTAAAAACGTACAAAAGACGAGATGCTAATAAGTTTGTTTCCATACATGCTAGGCTACATGACGGAGCGCCATTATCTCCATGGTTACTAACGGTTAGTCGCGTTCCTTCTCCATAATGTAGTATTATAATTATACACACTTATAAAGTAAATGACCGTTAATCTTCTTACCTTGTAAAACGTGCTAGCTGCAAATCCGCGATAATAATGACTGACAGCTGCTATCCATCGCCGCCATATTTTTCCTCATTAACAGTTAATAAATAAAATGACAAGCTTGGTTTCTACCCTTGTCTGTTTAAACAGCCGACCGCGCAGCACTCTGGCAATTTTTAGAGTGAAATCAACTAAACAGAAGCAATTTTAGGCGACCGACTGCCTGAGTATGACAGGCTTTAAAGGAGCGCATCGGTTGTTTGGACGTCCATCATGGCGGAGCGGGCGGATATCTGAACGGCGTGACGTTACGCGTTGAAGCGTTGGCTTCTGTTAGCTAAGATGCTGTTGCTAGCCAAAGTAAACATATTAGTTATTGTGTGCGTAATATAATAACGTTTGCCTCTGGTAGCAACATGCTAAAAGATGAGCGATAGAACACAGTGTTATTCACGAAACACGGGCTGGACAACATTAGTGAAACCTCATCATAAAAACCAAAGAACGCAGACAAAAGGTCAGGGGTGAAGTAGTGGAGAAGTTTAAAACAGAGTTAGGTTCTTAAAACAATACGTCAAGCTTGTGAAGACCTTTGCAGCACTGTCAGGTGATCCAAATGAACAACATGGAGCAGCAGGAGCCAAGTGCAGAGGGTTTATCTCCATTTCAGCAAAGAAATGAACTTAAAATAAATCAAAGTAAATTTCTCACGGATTAACAGTGCCATCTAGTGGTGACGGTTTAGCTCTACATTTGGCCAATGAATGATACAACAGAATGTGATAAAGGGCAACCAAAACATATTTTAAAGCTTGTTTAAATCACTTCCACACCCAAATGCTTCTATATTTGACTTGCTCTTCTATGTTTAACTGTGATTTATTATTTAGAAGCTGACTATGAAAAAACTGAGAAGCTACACAGCATCTTCATCATATTTATGATTAAACATTGAGCATTAGGCTCTGCAGCCATTTTTGCACCCCAAACAGAAGAGTTTTATTGATGTGAGAGATTAACGGGATCTATACCAGACGAGGTTAGAGAGGACAGATGGAAGCCTTTTGCACATAAACCCAGACTGGTTCTTTTTTTCTGTTTGTTTCTTCTTTCTGGACCAGAACCAAGATGAGCGCTGGTGGTTTATTTAAACTGCTGACAGTTGGCTGTTGACTTGTTGCTGTAAATACTGAGCAAATGTCTCGGTATAAACAGAGCAGACTCTCATTTCTTCATATTCAGAGCAGCCACAACTTTTCTAAAAGGAGCTTCAGGATATTTTTTCTTAAATCTCAATTTAAAAAATCATTTACTGGGATTGATTAAGTGTTTTTGAATTGATTTTGAATAAAATGAATCTGAATCATGAAGTTGTTGAGTCACCTGCACAGAAGGCGTTGACGTTTTCATCAAACTGGAAGCGTACCACAGTCCTGTTGTGGTCGATAATGTAGGTCTGACCGTCCCAGGCGCAGGCCACCACCTCCTCTCTGCCATCTCCCTGCAATTAAAGACCCAAACAAACTGATTTCCACCCAGAGAAATGAACCTTGAACTCATAATAGATTTATTGAAACAACCGGTGAAATTAGACTAAGCACAGACTCACAGTGACGTCGAGTTTCTGCAGAGCGAAGAGCTGATGATCGACCTGAACTGACCAGAGGAGCTGCTCTGAGCTGTCCATCAGCTTCAGGGTTCCTGAGGACAAAAACAGAGAGATTTTATAGTCTTTAAATACAATAAATTACGCAAAATGTGCCTTTAATAAGCTTTGCTCAAATACACGTGAACATAAAACTTGAATTCCTTCATCAGCATTTCACCAAGCTGTGCTGAGGCCTGCTACTGGACTTTGGATGAATCTAAAGGTTGTAGTACAATAGACGCCTACACTGATGAGTTAACTGATTATTTTATACATTATATTGCTTTATTAGAAACTGTTTTTGTCATAAATAATGATAAAAAGAGACAAAAATCCCTCTCTCACCATCCAAAGTACAAAGTGCAAACAGTCCACATTTTGATGATTCTTCTTTTGAACCTGGAAAATAAAAAAACAACATAATTTAAAACAAATTAAATCAATATTTTTTATAAATATGACATGAATTCACAATTTTATAAGTTAATTATTTACAAGCTGAACTCAAAGGAAGAGGTGCATGACATGACCCAGCAATAATTAAGTTAGAAAACCATTTTGAAAAAGTTTAAATAATTTGCTGTAATCTGTATTAAAAGAGAAAAAGCAGTAAAACTAGTATGTTGTTAAATAATTTAATGACCTTTGCTTATGCTGCCGATGAGGTGAGTGGAAACGTTTTTGTTGTGAATCCGCCCGCTGGTCAGGTGGAGAACTACATCTCTGGACGGCCCGTCACTGTGAACAGACACGCAGCTGATCGTCCAGCAGCCGAGCTCGTGTTCTGGGTCTGACGGGGTTTACCTGCCCGGCGTGGCAGGGGCGTCGTCCTCAGACTCGGTGGAGTCCTGCTGGGTCCAGGTGCAGAGCAGGATGGCGTAACCGCAGCCCGGCTGGGACACCATGAGCTCCGGCAAACCCTCGGGACCCGGGTTGACGGACAGGCTGTCCACCTGCAGAACGAGCATCAGAACACGTTTAACAGAAACCACAAAATGGTTCCTAAAAGAGGAAAGTGAAAGGGGAGGTGAGCAGCCAACGCTTGTTTTTAGAGGAGCTTAATTTTTTCAAGTCAAGTCAAAGTTTATTGATATTATAGCACATTTACAAAAACCTCATCTGACCAAAGTGCTTCACAACAAACACAACATCACAGGTAGATAAATGATGACATAGAAAATAAAATTTAGTTTAGTAGAAATAATTAGACAATTATAAAAAAGATATTGAAAGCAAATTGTATGAATAAAAACCAAACTACTTAATTTTAGCTGGAGCAATTTTCTTCCATCCTTTAACTTTTCACAGATTATACTATCACAACATGGAGACAGTTTCAACAAATATGCAAAAATATATATTTTTATACTAGTTACATACTGCAGCTTTAAACCTGAGGACTCGATAACGATATTGAGTATATCTGAATTTGATATTTAATGAATTTAAATGATAATGTTTCCTAAATTCCTGATTTCAAGTTTCATGGATAAGAACCGCCTAACTAAATTTTGTAACTATGGATACTTCTGCACCATAAATAATATTTAAAAGCTTGAGACCTGTCCCTCCAGTAGCCACTTCTTCAGGAGAACCAGCTGACCGGATCCCCCATCCGAACTGTCGGACGGCTCCTCCCAGCGGAAAGCTCGGACCACCCGGTCTGTGTATCCCACCACCAGCTCACAGCGCCCATCTCCGTCTGCACACATAGAGATCACCACATTTTGCAGGGAATCTGCTTTGCGTTGAAGCAGAGAAATGGAAGCAAAGGTTGTACCGATATCACTGATGAGGATGACTTTGGTGTTGGCCGGGATGTGTTGGGTGAAGAAAGGTCTCTGGTCGTCAGGACACAGGAACTCATGCTGGCTGGACGAGTCGGATTTGCTGGCGCTGGCCGCCGTCACGTCGAAGAGGTGGAACCATCCTTCTGCTCCCACAGCGACGACGAGATTCTGGAAAACATCCAGGAAGCTGAGTGGATCATTCAGGATCCAGCTGCTTCTGATTTAAATCTGCTCACCTTTCCCTTGTTGCAGACGTCTCCGACTGCGACGCAGGTCAGCTGGAAAAGAAAAACATGTCAAAAAGGCCAGAAGTCAGATTATGTTCTGTGGTTTTCTTGTTCCATACCAACCATTCCCACACAGGTTCTTGTGATCCAGGGCTTGGATTCATCATTCTTGTAGACGAGCAACTTTCCACTTGTGTCTCCAACAATTAGTTCATTCAGCTGCAGAGACACGAACACAAAGCTTTAATTCATTTATTTATAACTTAGGCTGTGATATTTACTTCAGTTGAGAACTTCCATCCATCCATCCATTTTCCGTCACCCTTCTCCCTAACGGGGTCGGGAGTTGCTGGTTGATAATTATTTGATTTTGTGCATGTAGGATAATAAAAAGCACCTGGAATTAAATATATTTAACATTAGCAAATCTATGATGACATGTTAAGCCATTGTGGATTGACAAAAATTTAAGAGTACATTTCCGACAAAAAAAAAAAAAAAAGTTTCAAAATTAATCTCAGAAATTTTCTAAAAAAAAAAAACAAATAAAAATTTCTGAGTTTTGTGAGTCAAAACGTTTTACGTTTGGCACTCAAAAATATCTGAGGTTAATTTCAAAATTTCTGAAATTTTTCTAGCAAACACTGACTTTTTAAACTCAGAAATTTCAATTTTTTTTTTCTAGAAAATTTCTGAATTTATTTACGGAAACGTATTACTCTTTCTGTTTCTGGCTACAGTGGCCCTAAAACACAGTCATACCAATATAGCCTCAAAATACATTAAAATAAGAATGTTTCACAATTTTAAATTTTTAATTAACAAGATAGCTTATTTATCATTGTCGTCTAAAAATCATGTTCTATTTGATTTAAAAAATGATCTAAACTTTATAATAAAGATTCCACTAAAATATGATACACTAAAAATATATTAATTACTTTTGTTTTGAATCATCCAGCCAACATTAAAGTGCACTAATATAAGCTGTAAAACAGACATAGAACGATAATAAATAATAATAATAATAATAATAATAATAATAATAGTAGTAGTAGTAGTAGAAAAATAAATTATCTTCCGTTTAAATATTAGGAATACTGGATCAACTTTAACACGGGCGAAATCTGGAGGTTTGTTACCGAATCGTTGTCTGCGTCTCCCAGGCAGATGGCGTGAGGAAACATAGTTCCTGTAAAGTCCAAACTGATCCGGTGCACAAAGTTTAACGACCGCATCACCGCTGGATTAAAATCCGCTAAAATGACATGTGGAAAACGTGACTTATTTCTGAGGCTAAATCAGAAGCTAACTCGTCTAACGGTCGCTCTGCTTCCGGGTAAATAAAACCACGTGACCTGAAACCAACGGAAGCTCGAAAAAGGCAAAAATCACACTCGCGGACTGATTGGTGCTCAGAAACCTTTCAGAAAAACAAAATATTTTCCATGTTTTTAAACATAACTGGGGATAAAAATTAATTAGAAAAATATCAGAGCGTTTTATTTCAAAACATATTTTAACACGCTTAAAGGTACTTAGGTTGTGGTTACATTTTAAAAAAAAAACACCGCGCAAACCAACAGATCAACGTCTTAACATTTATTAAGTTGAAATGATGTTATCTAGTGGTCACAATATGCAAACGGACTGAAACGCAATACACTGCTATTTTATTTTGGTTTTTATTGTTTTTATTCTGTCTATCTAGTCCCTACGTCATATTTAGGTTCTGTACGGCAACCCAACAGAATAAAAATGTTTTTTAAAACTCCATAATGACTCGTGTATGTAAATATCTGACCGGAATGCAAATGCCGATGTCCGCTAGAGGGCGATGTTTCATTACAACTTAACTTGGACAGGAGAAAACAAGTTTTCGAGCAGAAGTTGTTGTATTTCTATATTTGTTTTATATATGCAAAAGCACAAATAAAACAGTGAAAATTAGTCGGGCTCATAATTAGGTAATTAAAAATAGTGTAAAATATAATATATACTGGCTCGTCAGGTTTCCTTATGGGCTAGAAAAATGTTTTTGATGAGAAACAAATGAGAGGGTAATCCCTTCATCCCTCACAAATTAGTTTTGGTGCTTGTATTATTTTTCTGTTTTGTTTTTATTATCCTCCCGGACTGTGAACGCCTCTCACAAAAGCGTAAAATCACGGAAAGTGGTGAAACTGGAACCCGGGCGCCCAGATGTCATAATAATTATTACACTCAACTTTGACTGGAAAGCCCCTCCAAGTGAAGCGCGCCCTCCCAGCTTCTGGAAGACCCGCAAAGTCCGCACAAAGCGCTAATTGGACCCTGGAAGCAGGCAGACAAGGGGGCATGGATAGGTTTCAGAAAGCATGGAGATGGGGAAGGGGACGCTGAATAGAACCCACGCCTCTTTGGCTAAACTCTCTTGCTGCGCCAAAAGGGAAGAAGGAGGAGGGAAGAAAAGAAAGTATATAGGTGGGGCGCACAGCAGTGGGGGTCGCTCAGTTGGTCCTGAATGCCGCTGCCAACAGAAAATGTGCGCAATTTTACAATCCCACTCAACAAGAAGTAAAAGCAGCAGCATGTAAGTGAAATTGCGCGCGTTTTTATCCTTTTCCTCCGCATCTCAGAGCCACAATAATCAACCTGCGCATCGGGTGTGTCCAATCAGACACAAAGCTCTGGATTCTCTGCGCCTCCCTGCGGATTTGCGCTTCGGCGTTCCGCTTGTGCAAACGATCACGATGCCTCGGATGGACAATAGAGCCTCAAATGAGCCGCGTCGTGGAAAATAAAAAGATGTGCAGAAGCAGCTGCTCTCAGATGAACCAGCATGTTGAGCTACAGTACCGTCCTCCATCTTGTTTGACAACAAAACAATTTAAAAGGTTTAACTGGCTAAAATGCTAATGCTAGCAATATAGGTGAGGTCTGGTTCATCTTCCAGCCCTAAGTAAAGCGAAATACGTTGCTGTCCAAGGCCACCAGCAGGGGGCGCCAGAGAAGTTAGAACAACCTGGAAACTGAATCAAGTTTGAGTTGAATTTACGACTCAAACTAAATTAATCGCAAATTTAAATAAACGATGTAAATAAACACTTTAAAGGACACATAAGTACTTAAAAAGTATTAAGTCCAGTTATTTTACTGGCAATAACAAAAAACAAAATTTACAATGAAAAGTTTAAGATTAAAAATGTGTTTGATTAAATTTCTTTCTCATCAACTTCCTGAGGCCCCCACAGCGCCCTCTGGCGGCCCCACTTTGAAAAACACTGACCTGTGACCCGTCTGTCTGTTTTTCAGTTTTATCTTCTAAACTATCACAATCAAAATCAAATCTCAGAAAAATACAAGCAAATCTGATTGGATTCCTTTAGGATCTTAATAGTTTGATTGTTATTTTCTCACGGCTAGTGTGACAGTTTTTTATATTTCCATACTAACAAAACCTTAAACCATCCATGATGACTCTTTCCAGTTAGTATTAAAGTTCTTCACCCAATAAAAAAAAATACATAAATTGGCTGATCACATTATATTCATAGTAAATAAAGTAATTTATTGACATTTCATTACAACCTGCTTTCACCAGCAAATCTTAAATTAATTCAATTGAAAAATTGAAAATAACATCTTTTATAGATCTATTACACATTAAATGATAAAACTAATGCATTTGTTTGTTTGTCTATAAAGTTTTAAATACACTCAGTTCTTGGTGAGTCATTCTGTTTACCTTTCCTTCAGTCGTCGTATTTTGATATACATTCAACAAAAGATAATATTTTCTAAAGCGGTATTCATTTATTGTTGAACAACCAACGACATTGATGTTTCATCCCAACTTTTACCGTCGCAATCTTGCGGACCAGTGGACAAGAGTGCCGTAATTTGTTGACAACTGACGTAAACTGCGTGTTCGAGAAAAAAAAAAAGTTTCACATCAATTCAAAGGCTCATAATAAACACAAAACTAAATTTGATTTAAGCATGTTTTAGTCAGTTTTATACACGCACTATAGTTTTAATTAATTGCCCTTTTTATTTAATTCAGTTAACAAAAATATCTTAATTTCAGTTTTTGTTAGTTTTTTACTTTCTTCCAAATGTTTGTGACATTAAAAGCTTGTTGAGGAACCGAGGAAAGTCTCACATTCAGGACAAACTGTTGTTGCTGTAAAGAGGTTTCCTTCCTCCTCTCCACTCTGTTTGTTTAGCGCTTCAAGTGGCACGCGTCTGACGCGCGCGACGCACCGGTACCCGACGCAGGAGCCCAAGGTGTATCCACGCGACCAGTGGGCGTGGCCAGCTCTCATCCAGGCGCATTGAAAAGCAGTGGAGTCTGTCTTCCAGGACACATTTCAGCGCTGAGAGGCGGACTGCCCCCACCGGAACAAGTGCGGTCGAAACACGTGAACGGCACGAGCGGGACGCACCGCCTCGAGACTTAAAAGTTACTTTCCGGAGATGGACATTACAGCCAAAATGGAAATTAACGTCAGCCAGCAGCAGCTGGTTCCCACCGCGTGTTATTTCTCGGCGCAGAGCATCCAGCTGAGCCCCAGCAGCAGCAGCAGCGGCTGCAGCAGTAGCAGTCAGTGCAGCGGGAAGCCCAAGCAGCCGAAGCGGCAGCGCTCCTCCTCGCCGGAGCTGCTGCGCTGCAAGCGGCGGCTGAACTTCGCGGGGTTCGGCTACACGCTCCCGCAGCAGCAGCCGCACGCGGTGGCCCGCAGGAACGAGCGCGAGCGCAACCGGGTGAAGCTGGTGAACAACGGCTTCGCCACGCTGCGTGAGCACGTCCCCAACGGCGCCGCCAATAAGAAGATGAGCAAAGTGGAGACGCTGCGCTCCGCGGTGGAGTACATCCGCGCCCTGCAGCAGCTGCTGGACGAGCACGACGCGGTGAGCGCCGCCTTCCAGGCCGGCGTGCTGTCGCCCGGCATGTCGCAGGGTTACTCCGCGGACATGAACTCCATGGCCGGGTCACCCGTGTCCTCCTACTCGTCGGATGAAGGTTCCTACGACCCGCTGAGTCCGGAGGAGCAGGAGCTGCTGGACTTCACCAACTGGTTCTGAGCATCTCCAAGGTGAGACGACGCAGTTATTTTCTAACACTTTTGGAAACTTTTGTTGAGTTTTGATCTAATTGTTTTGTTTTTTTTCACAGAATTCTGGATCAACTCGTCTGAGTTTTGTTGTCCGGCGCTTGGGTTGGTCCCGGAGAACAAGGGCCGCTGTTTTAATCCTACAGACTGATTAAAGACTCAGGATTAAAGGGAGACAAAGTGGAAAAAATCCCAAACAAAAACAGAGACCCTCACGTGAATTCATGCTGTCCAGAAAACAAAACATTATTTAAAATGCCGCTCCTCTTCTGCGCTCTCCAGTCTCACCGACCCTTTTGGTAAAACCTCTCCGAAGCTGAATTCAGTTCAAATGCTTCCAGGTTGCGGATTTATTCTATTAAATTCTATATCAGACGCTTTTTCTGGGAATATATTAAGATATTTTTGTATGTAAGAAATTTATAGATGTTTTGTACACATCCATTTTGTATATATTTTGTCTATATATTGCGAAGTTATTTCTAATACCTCCTGCCAACGCAGACGTGTCGCCTATTATTCTCTGGCTCTTGTGTTCACGAGGTTTTCAGCAGGAGTTTGACACTCCCAGGTTTTTATTATATAGCACCAATGTGTCTTATTTAATAGCAGAACCATGTTATTGCATTATATCATGTCACGATGATCAAACTTATGCAGCTATTGTCCAAAAAAAGAGTGCAATAGCCATGCATTGTGTCTTTATACTGCCAGCTCTTTATCTTCTATTTACAAGCAGATGTTGAATAATTCTTATAACCATATTTTCTACAATTTAGTCCAAAAATAAAGAGATTTACTGAATTTCTTTCAATGTCTTTTTTTTCTTGATGTTTGCTTTGGAGAGCAGAGTGAAAGTGATATAAAAGCAAAGAAGGAAAATAATAGAACTTATATTTTTAGCCTTTAAGGGATCAACAGTGACTCTTCTGTTAACTTTATGCACCTTTTAAGATACTTTTTTTGCCTATAAATAGGCAAAAAAGTTTCAACAAAGGAGGGCAACATTAAGAGAATAAAAGAGGTGAAAACAAAAGAAACAGCGAGAAACAAACTTATTTAGGGCAAAGTATTTACGCACCCTAATGGGCGTTGGGAAAAATGGTAAAATTACAGTCATTAATGGATCAATTAGTGAGCAACTTTAAGAAAACTGAGGAGAAATGGTTCAAATAGAGGAATCAGACATATTATTAGGAAATAAAGGACATTTTACGCACAGATTGCAAGGTTTTTTTTTGGGAGCGTTGCGATGAGTAAAGCGAAATAAAGTATTTACTGGCGTTGGTAGGATTACGCACATTTTTATTGTCTTCAGTTCTTATTGTCCATCTTTATCTTTCATTTTTACGCACCGCATCTGAATCACCGGAAGCGCTTTTTAGATAAAAGAAACGGACAATGCAGCACGTCAAAAGAACTTTTATGCAACTTAAATCATCCAGTTACGCAGCAACCGGACAATTTCAGCCAAACTCCGACATCAGACGCGTAAAGCAGCGAATGTCGCCTTAAATCCGCAGCTGGAGGCGGAGTGAGCGGCGCGTCAGGTGGTCTGCGCGCTTCGGGACAACTGAGTTTGACAGGTAGGGCGGAGGCTGCGCCGGGACGCGTGTCCGCTGTAATGAGTGAATGGGCTCCGGGCGGTGGTCGAGTGGAGAGACGGAGCTGAACTGACTGACGGCGTGTGGCTCCTGCCAGCAGCAGCACGCCGCTGAACACACAGGCTGCGCCACCTGCGAGGACAGGAAACGGTTTCTGAGGGACTGAAGGGTTTTCACAGCAAACATCTTGAAATAAGACCGAACTGAAACTTTCCAGCCAGAAATCGGAACTTGTTTTCAGTCAATAATTTCTTAATATTGATGGAAAAAGTGCTAGTTATAATCTCCAATCAATATATTGATAACCAAGGAACTTTTTCGTATTTTGTCACATTACAACCACAAACATTAAGATATTTAATTTGAATTTTATGTGAAAAAAAACCAGAGTGGTTTACAATTCTGAAGCAGAAAGAAAGTTTTACATGATTCAAACCATTTTTAATAAACTGAAAAGTGCGGTGTGCATTTTTTTCTCTGAGTGCAACAAATTGCTCTCAGAAGTTGCTAATGACACCTGTGAGCAAATAGCATCACTTACAGAAAGTGAAATAATCTGCCAGACATTTTTTCCAAATTATAAGTTGAAATGTTTTGTTCAGCTGATGACTCGACTTTTTCCATCCATATTAAAGGTGCAGTTTCATATTTGCTAAAACAACCAATCAGAGCCAGGAGGTGGGTCTTACTGCTGTCAATCAAGCTAAAGTACTCGCTGAATGTACTAATGATGGAGAAACAACAGTTTATGGATGGAAGGACATACAAAAAATGAGTGGCAGGATGGAGACTTGATGGCTGGACTTACAACATTAAAAAGTCTGGCAGTGTTTATAAATTAAAGTTTTGGTGTGGAAGGAAAAACTTAAGATGAATAGACATGGCGTTCAACATGAAAACAAATCTGAGATTTTACTTTTAAGCCATTTCGTCAAACCCTTCTTTTGGAAAGTTTTGATGCAGCTTTGTTTTAAAAGTTGTATTACTTCAAAAATAATGTAAAATTTACAATTTTAATTGACTTTAAACAAGTTTAAATACAATTTTGCTTTTAAAAGTGTCATTTTTCAATCAAATATTGCAAAGTTGACACTTTTAATGCATTTTAAATGCAAGTTCTAATAAAATTTGGCTAATAAAAGAGTAGACACTTTTAATGAAGCTTAAATGCAGGTTTTAATGCAACTTTGTTCTAAAAATGTCATTATTTACTGCGTGACAGCAAACATGTTTATGTTGGTCTTATCTCTTCCAATAAAGTGTTACTTTACTACTGTAAAAGTTTTTCATCATTACAGAGCAGGAATATTAACAGTACGATAATTTATTCCCTTTAATATGCTGATCTTCTGACCCCTGAGGCCCGACATGCCGCTGCAGATCTCAGCATCGGCCGGAGTCGTCCAGCGGGTTGGCGATCACTGATTGGTGGATGAGCATGAAGAGGGGCAGGTAGGCCAGGAAGTCCAGAAGGTCCAGAGGGGGAACGCGCTCCAGCTCCAGCCTGACGGCCGCCTCCTGCTCCAGGTGGATGCCGCCGGCCTGCAGCTCCAGGAGCAGCTGCTCGCCGCTGATGAAGCCCCGCTGAGCTCCGGAGACGTCGCCCTGATCCTCCAGGAGGAACAGGAAGAGCTGCTGCAGAGGCCAGGATAACAGATTCAGAAAGAGCCTGGAGCCATGATGCTTCCTCTACCAGGTCAGGATATGTCTATGAGCATTACACTGCAAAAACACAAACCGTACCAAGTACCTTTTACCTTTTTTTCTAGAGCAAATATCTTAATACATTTGCAATAAGACAAAAGTAACTTTCAAAGTGATTTTTCAGCCAGATATCGGATCATTTAACTTATAAATAAGCCTAAAAATATTGCAAGCAACGTTTGGGTTATTACTAGCATATTGGTTAACAGTGATTCTGTTTCAATTTTATATCTAAATTAGTTAAAATGCTAACATTAGCACATATCATTCACATGTTGACCACTTACAACGTCTCGCTGTAATGCGCCACTTTTTCAACAATATTAAGAAATTATTGACTTCAAACAAACTCCTATATCTTGCTGAAAAGTTAATTTAGTCTTATTTCAAGTGTACTAAAATATAAGACCAAAAATACTTGGTAAGACTTTGTGTTCTTTAATTTTTTTGTGTACAAAATCATTCTTAAATAATGAGGTTTAAGTTTGGTCAGCTCCTATCAGAATGAGCTGCTTTAGTGCGTATAGAGGCTGGCCACGCCCCCAACTCAACGTTGACACTCAAACGTGAAGATAGCTGCAAGCAAATACGCAATTATGCAACCGCATGTCCTTGAAAAGCAGAAGTGGAACCTCCTTCGCAACAAGAATGCAGCAATTGGTTTCTGGATGCCTTTTCCAGCAGCCATTATGCAGGCCTGACCATCCTCTTTACGAGACTGTCTTGGGAAGGCAGAGCATCTTCAGTCAGAGGCTTCTTCTGATTCGGTGCAGTCCTGACTGCTGCAGGAGATCTTTCCTGCCAACATCTTCAATAACTGTTTGAAGAATCTGAATTAATGAGTTTCAGCAACATTTAATTTCCCTTTGGGAACAAAAAAGTGTTTTTGAATTTGACCAAACATGCTGGACTTTCACTTGGGTTGCTAGGTAATGGGCTGGGCTCATCTGTGGTTGCCAGGCGACGGGCAGTGCCTTTACATTCCCAAGGCTTTTGTAATGGCTGATTTTCCAGACACCAAAAAGCAGTCGGGTGTTTCTTGTCTTTAATTATTTGGGCTGTTTTTAGTTGCAGTAGAAAAACAACTAAAAGCACAAAAACATGAAATTTGCGTGGCAGGTCAACTTTAAGGAACCTGTTGGTGTTTATGTGGGAATATGTGTGTGTGTGATTTTGTGTGGCGCAGCCTCAGATTACCACAGTCTATCTGGGCGCACCTGTTTGCACAGTTAATGCAGTCGAGGTAATAATTGCAGAGCAGAGGCAGGGGGGCCGGGGGAACAGCCCTCTGGCAATTAGCCCTACTCCCCCCCATCCACCCAGCAGCCTCTCCAGTTAACAACCCTATCCCTAACAGCTCTGTAATTACAAAGCCTCCCTACCTGGCTCAGTTTTCCACACCCACAGGCTTTCATGTCCTGCCGGCCGCTGCTTCCTCGCCCTCGGAGCCAGCTGGTATTGGCTCGGTCCAGTCCACCCGAGATGAGCCGTGTGTCTCGGGATGATTACAGGCCGGGGCGGAGTGGACGGCATGTTCACTGCTGGGCACTTTAATGAGATTAAGGCCGTGCTAATCTATGAAAAGGGAAAGGCGCCCCTCTTCCTTTCTCCAGCTTGACTCCCTCATTTCTATGCATGAGGTTCTGAGTGGCTCTCCAGAACAAAATAAAAAAACAATGCTTTCGGATCACTCTTCAAAGGGTCGGGATGTTTGTTCCGCTGCAATTACACCTGCAGAACCGCGGAGGTGATGTTGGGGCCATAAGAGTTAATCTGATGTGTCTTTTGGAAACAAATTCAAGAGAGCAAACATGTGATTTACCTTCGCTTTAAAGAGTCGCAGTTCAAGGGAGCGCAGGTCCATGTTGTCGATGAGGGATCGCATGAATTCACTGGGAAGGAGAGAAATATGTCAGTACAACTACATACACATAGGAGGCTGTTTTAAGTCAATATGTCATATATACTGATGAAAAAGTGAAAGTTACAATGTTTAAGTGAAATAATCTGCCAGAAGAACTAATATATTTTTATTAATATTTAGAAATTAGAAATTATTTGTAATGTTTTTCTGTAAAGGTATGTACTTACCTATGACAGACCCAATAAAGCTAGCTAACTTGCTAGCATGGTAATATTAGCAGTTAGTTAGCGTTAGCGGCACTGCCTCAAACCATAGAATATAATCTATTTATTTATATATCTTTATTAAACCAGGAGAAATAACAGATTAAAATCCTCTTTTCCAAGAGAGACTTTTGCCTGACAAAAAACTAACTACACAGCATGTGGTTGTCTGAATTCGTTTTAAGACCTGTGGTTAATGTATTCAAGGCCATTTTCTGATGAATTTAAGACATTTTAAGGCTTTCATTTATGATAAATTAATTTAATACTTTTTAAGGATTTTTTAACTATCCAAACAGTCGTGGTTTGGGATGTTTCTGATGAAACAAAGATGGATGAAGTCGAGGAATTTGTTGTACAAATTCAGTGGCTTCTGAATGTATTTTATTACTGGGTGTTTGATTAAACAAATTAAACCAGAATTTTATCCATTATAGAATATTCTTAACTTCGATTTAGTCTAAGTCGCATGTAAAATCACATTGAATACATGAAATAAAACTGTTGCTGCAATGTGTTTGCAGTAGATTTTTGGAAAAACTTGTGTAAAATTAAAACATAAAGGGGAGAAAATTAAGTTCTTTAAGACAGGGGTGACCAACGTGTGGCCCGGGGGCCATTTGGGGCCCTAGAAGTAGTTTCATGTGGCCCCTGGATGCAATTTAGGAATGGTTTATGGTATAACTGGCAGATTTATATCTTTAATAGAAAGTGATTTTCTTGTTTGGGTTCATTTAAGGTCTTTGTGACCCAGTCACTAAAATGGCTGCCATTTTGTTGTTGGAAATAAGCAAAACTTGCTATCTTTATTATGACTTTCTAAATAAAAATACACTTTGATTTGTTGCTGATTATACAAAATAAGAGAATTCAGAATAAAGTGATCCAGTATTTTTTAAATTGTGGCCCCTGAATGCTTTGCACGGTGTAAAAAGTTTGCACTCGGCTGCTTTAAGGCGAGTGTTTGTAAATATGAGTCACGCCATGGCGGGATGTTTTTGGCGCGTTTGTCCCGGGCTACCCCGTGTTTTCCAGCCAGTGATGCTAAAGTGTTTTGAGTCCATTGTGGTTGCTCACAGCCGCCTCGCAGACAGACAATGCGTCGGCACACGGAGACATCCCGCCACATTAACGGATAAAACTGATTTGGGGGACAGTGGGCGTGGACGGGGGGTCGTTGGGGTTGGCCTGGAGGGGAATGAGCGGTCGAAGCACACGTTGGTGCAATGTGACGAAATCTGGTCCACGAGGATAATTAGAGGCAGAGTGGAGCGATTGTGTTGGGATGGACCTCTCCAGTCCAGCGTGTGGCACGGCGACGGTCATCCCGTCTCTAACGAGCGCCTGGTGTTAACGAGCCCCTCCTCGCCCGGCGCTCAATGGCCTGTTGGAGCAAAGAATGGCCATCAAGTGCAGTGCACGCCTGAGTGCTCCCCGCGCCGCGGCCGGGCCCCGGCCTCCCAACGACCAGGCAGTCCGGCCTTTGATGAGGACGAGGCAGGACAGGGCAGCTAATGATCATTAATTGCACTTCGTTTGCGGCGCACAAGCACACCGGCGAGATAATGGCGAGGACAAGCAGCCGGGCTGTGGGGGAGGCGGCGGTGATGGACTGCAGCGAGGATAATAACAGCCTAACCCATTTTCTTTTGTCGACCCCCCGCGGTTACCAACACAGAAGACTTCTCACTTACGCAGAGCCCAACATTTTGGCGGCCTTGTGGCTGCAGAGCTTACAGACGGCGATGCAAACAGATTCTGACCCAGTTTGAGCCGACAAACTCAGAGTTGTTTGGGGATATTTTAAGCGGGAAGGTCGAACATCTTACCAGCTATTTCTGTTCAGGGTTTGGTGAAAATATCTTAGAAGAACCTTGTGAGTTAATTGTCTTATTTCAAGTGTACGAAGATATTTGCACTTGAAACTAGACCAAACAAAATACTTATGGTTTTTTGTTTTGCAGTGTTCAGCTTGGATTTAAACTTTGTGAACGAACCACAAACCAGATCAGTGTTTAGTTTTGCATTTCACCTTTATGTACAACACAGCAAATGTCTGTCCAACAAAATATTAGAATGAGACCTTTTGTTTGGTCAAGCAATGTAGTTTATGATCTCTTATTGGTGTGAAAGAAACATTCCTCAACTCTTAAAAGTGAAGAAACTTTACGTTCAAAAGCAGACTGCCCACTAAAACTAAACATGTTTTCAGACTTGACAGACTCCTTTCAAAATCGCAACATTTGTTACGTTTTTATCAGCTGCAATTCGAACAAACCAAATTGTTTGAAACGCCTGTTCCCCTCCTCGCCTGTGGGGGCGCTGCACCAAGAACCACTAAAGAAAACAACACAGAAACCTCTGAAGAAGACATGAGCTCAACTTCCTCCTTATCTAAATGTAAACAAATATGGAGTAGCATCAGAGTTTTAGCGGTTGTAAAGACCATGATGTATTTCTCCTGCTAGCACAAAACTAGCGCGTTTGTTTTGGTTCTATTTATCCAGAATCCTCTGCACTGGAGACCACTTCCTGGTTCTGGAAGTGGTCTCTAGTCCACTTGGCATTCACATACGCATTCAAACCGCACCAGAGTTCACTTCAACTGAACTGAGACCTAATTATTTAGGTGGACGAGAGTTTGATCTTTGGTCCACATCAGTTTGGTTTTCGCGTTCACACCTCCCCAAACGAACCAGAGTTTGATTAAAGTGGACTAAACAAGACTTGTGTGAATGCAGATAAAATGTTTACTCTCCCATCTTTTAATGGAAAACAAGATCTGATCATTGATTTTCATCACTAAAAATAGTTAAAAACTAAACCCTAAACCAGGGGTGTCAAACTCAAATACACAGTGGGCCAAAATGTGAAACTTGAACAAAGTCGCGGGCCAGCATTGAACAAATGAACCTTTTAATATCAGAATATCTGTTTACATATGTAAAAGACAAACTGTCTTTTACATATGTAAACAGATATTCTGTCTCCCACCTGTCCAGAAAGCTCCTGTTGTCTGCCTTTCTTTTCGGTTCTACAGTGACAGTTGTAGCTTGAGATCGCTATAACTACTGTCACAGAGGAGAGGGCGTTTCTGGGACCTGTCCTGATTGATGCGCCAAAACAACAGCAAGGCATTATGGGATTTGTAGTATTAGCGATAAATGAATGCGCTGTATCATACCGGTGGGCCAGCTCGCGTAGTCATTTGGTATAGCCTCGCGGGCCAAATATAATTACACTGCGGGCCAAATTTGGCCCGCGGGCCAGAGTTTGACACCTATGCCCTAAACTATTTATCTGCAGAGATTTTGTTGTCCAGTGACAGAAAGACGCACAATAACCCTAAAGGACGACTGGCGCGGCTCTAGTGGTGCTATTTGTGCTTTCCTGCCAAACCACGTGATGCGCCTGGGGGAATGTGGCGCACAATGCAGATGGGTCCAGAGCAGCAGAGTGAAAAGGAGGCAACAAGAGATGAAAGACATGCGACAGGTAAAGCTGGGAAGAAAGGAGGAGGCAGAAGGGGGGAGGAGGCCTGAAATTGCAAGAAACGCACCTCCTCAGATCTCCACATGATCAGAAAGGCTGATTGTGTAACTACTGTAGCGGCTCATTTCCAAAGCGGGATTAGAGACAACAGGATTAAGTGAAACAGGTAAGAGGATCAGTCCAGTTCAGTACGGATGAGATGCTTTTGTTTTCTTCTTGTTTGGGAGGCGGCGTTACGAACGCCGATCGCCTCCCTGCTTGTTATTGAAATTGCAAAGAGGAGTTTTGTGTAAAGACGTTTAATACGGACATTCATTATCATTACGATAATTGCCTCCACAGAGTGCAGAGCAGACTCCCCGGTGTTTTTGTGCCAGCGCAGCAGTCAGGCTGCAGGCCGCCTCCAATCCACAAAGAGTCGGCCGTAAATCAGGGGACCCGTGACCCCAGCCCCGGCCCCACTGAGAGGGCGCTCTCAGAGCGGGGTGAAGGCTCCGGGAGCAGGCCTTGACCCCCGGGGGACCTCTGGAGCGAGCTTGGCTCCACTCGCTGATGTCTGTAGGAAGCCTTAGACCCCGGGGGCAAGGCCGAGGAAAAACAAAACGCCGTGTGTGGGAATCTGCGGCATATGGAGCAAAACGTTGGGACACGGAGAGGCTGAGGCCAAAGTTTGGCCCCGCAAAGTTCAGCCTGTTCACAGCTGATTCACTGGATCCAGTCACATGTAACATGTTCCAGTCACATGTAACATGTTCCAGTCACATGTAACATGTTCTCACATATTTAATCTAAAAACTGATACAATCTGAATAAAATGATCAAAGATGATCAATAATCTTCAAAGAAGCCAGTCTTTGATGTGATTTTTTAAAATGGTCTTTACTAAAACTTTTATAAAAATATTTTTAAAAATTTTATTTTCATATAAAACGTTTATATTTTTATAAATATAAAAAATGTTTTTATAAAGGTTTTTATGACTATAAAAACTTTATATTTTTATTTAAAAATGTGTATATTTATACTAAAATAAGTTTTCTGTAAATATAAAATATACTTGTTTTTCTATATATTTTAAAAATATTTTTTATATAAAATATATTTACATTAAAAATATATAAAAATATATATTTGTCCTCTTGCTGTGTGCTTTGCAGAGTCTGTAGTTAGCAGTGGATAAACAGTTTTCCTGTGACAGTCAGTAGTTTCTCTATCATTAGCATATTTAGCAGTGAGTACAAGAGGATGATTGACAGCGTTGAGAATCCTTGATGATGTGGAGGAGGTCCAGATTATCTCTCATAACATGGTTACAATTATAACTAATATGAAAAAAATATTATTTTAATAAAAGCTACGTACTGCAGCTTTAAGAGTCTTGTGTTTAAATTCGCCTTTGAAAAAAACACAGTTTCACATTTTTTATAGATGCAGCAAAATAAGAAAAAAATAAAACTTAACTTCATAATTTTCAAATATTTGAATATTGTTTATATTAATAGAAAGTCCAAAATATTGTCACAAAACCCTTGATATACGACAACAAACTGTGAGCTCCAAACAAATGCGCAATTTTCCCAATGTACATATTTGAAAAGCAGAAGTAGAGCCTGCTGCACAACCAACAAAATGCAGCAAGTGATAACTGGATGTTGAGTACAGTGTCCAGCAGCCACTGTACAGTGCATACTGACCAAACGCGCAGAAGTTTAACTGGGGTTGCTAGGTGATGCACGGAACTCTGCTGGGGTTGCTAGGTGACGGGCAGTGCTTGCTAATTTGTTACATTATGAAACAGTCACATTTTACAGACACCAAAAAGCATTAGTTTGGGTGTTTTTTAAGTGCTTGCGCAGTTTTAGAAGCAGTAGAAACCCAAACTGAAGTAGAAAAATGTGTAAAATGTGAATTTTTTAAAAACAGATTCCCTTTAAACGTCATGAGGAGTCTTACTTCTCAAGCACCAACCAGCCAAATTGACTAACTTCACACCAGCTCACAATAAAATTCTGGATGATATGAGCTTCTTTGTTGTTTTCCAATAAAAACAAACTCCGTTTTGCTTTCATAAATCATGAAATAATGCTTCAAAGAGTGCAGATATTGCCCAGAAACTGAAGACAACTCAACGCAGTTCAAAGAGACCCACACACGACGCTAAGATCAGTGGAACAAACTTGGGTACAAACTCTTGTCCTTATTTATGGCGGGTCAGCGACTCCTCCTCCAGCCTGCGGCTTTCTTGAGGAGAGCGTTCGCCTTTTCACTTACTCCATGGAGGCTATTTTCTGCGCCAGGCTCGCAATCACGGCAAACAGCCTCAGGTCCACCAGTCCATCTGTCACCCTGAAGTCCACCATCTCCAGGATCTGAAACGGGACGTTGGCGTTACGGCAGGAAGTGAGCGAGCGGCCGCTGCGCTGCGGTTGGTCACGGATCTACCCGGTAGACGTAGATCTCTTCTTTCTCGGACAGCAGCTCAGGAGGGATGATGGTTTTGAGAGCGAGCAGAACCTGCAGGCAGGAGATGTAGCCGTCACAGTCGCTGTCCTCCTACACAAAAAACATAATCTGGAAGAAGCTTCAATGGAAAAATTTACATTTGCAACAAAACAGAGAAGACAACTTGAATGTTGACAACTGGTGACATTTTCTGCTACAAAATTTACATTTACTCCATTATTTAACTTTACATATTTGTTAAGACTATCTAAATACTCCAATCTCAGTTAGATTTGGTAAAAAGTGTTTGTGACTATTTTCTATTAAGTTCTACTCCTATCGCCGATTTTTACTTTGACTAGACCTTCTCTACTGAAGATTTCCAACAACTCTATAACTCCTTCTATTCTCACATGATGAAATATTAAATTAAAACTTCTATTTTAGTGAATTGTAAGCATCATTTTCCTTCAAATTTAATGCAAGTTGCTGCTTTTTGTGTTTTCCCAAACACATCGCACTGATTTGTGTTTTTAAAAAGTGACAAAGTTCACTTTATGTGGAGCTTTTGAGGCTGCAGACTCCACACCTTCCCTCTGACTGAGAGCAAGGCTTTCTGCAAGTGAAACAGAATCTGCTGCTGAAAAAGAAAGAACAAAAAGGGTTTAAATCGCCCTTCACTTACTGCTTCAAAAGCCCTTTTGTACTCCACCAGCTTCTCCTGACTGAAAATGCAATACTTTGCCAGAAAGTCGACTGAGAAAGACAAGAAGAAAACAACAGGGGTTAAAGTGTGAGGAGGCATTTTTAAATGTTCATATTAATTGTGTTTTGTTGCATTTAAAATGAGATATTCAGGTGTGCGATTGCTGGGTGGCAGTCACACTTTGAATTATTTAGTTTTTCTTTTTAAAAATGGAAAAAATTTCATTAAAAGGAACATTTAGTTTTACCCAGTTATTCAGTTTTTATTTAAATCAAATGTAAGCAGCTGCTAATATCAGTTCATCTTGGACTTAAATGTTACATCAGTCAAACTTTCATTTTTGCATTTCAACTGATCTTATTTTCAAGTATTCGCTGCAGTTAATGGTCTTCCTTGAATAGACAAAAACCACAAATTCTTCTGACCCTAAAAACGCTTTTTATTGCCCTTTTTTTCCAATATTTAAGACATGAAATGCCAAACTTCATGTTTTAATCCAATTCAGCCAAATTTGTAGCACCGTAACTCTGCCACACTTTGCGCTATCTGAAAAATCCCAACGCTTTCTGAAAGGGGAGACGTTGCGCTTTCTAGCCAAGTTATTACGGTAATTTCACTCCCACGGCTGCAGGAAGTGAAATTAGATTAAATTTTTAATCTGATGAGGCATTCTTTTCATAGACGGGAAATTGTGAAAATAACTTGCTGGACATTGAAAGTTCCAGTTGTTATGGAGAAATGAGCAAATTTATTTACTCACAAGACATTTAAAAAACTTTGTACAATTAAAATAAGCAAAAATATCCAGGCAGAGATTTGAAACTTAGATCTTAAAGGGTTAACAGTGGAAACCACCTCAGCTTTACTTCATCAGAAAACATCCGCCAAATGTTAGTGGTCAAATCTCTGGATTTAGCTGCAACTCTGTGAAATATGTCTGTCTTAAAATCTTAAAATAAAAGTAGAGATTATCAGAGGAGGCCAAACTGAGACAAACCATGAATATTTCATTAGGAAAATTTGGGAGGGAGGAAAGAAATGGCTGCCTTAAAAAGAGGCTTTTAAGCTGCTGCCACTTCAATTTAAGAGATGAGAATGAATCTCCTGGATAATGGATCTATTCATGGCTTTCCTGAAGAAAGAGGAGCAGCAGAGTTGATATCAGTCTGGACTTAAACCTCTGGACCTCTGGGGTTTCTCCGCAGTAGCAGGGGGGCCTGTTTGAATCGGCCATTTATCAGCTTAGGCCTAATCAAAACCAGGCCTCGCCTTTCAGATGCAAAATGTTACATTCGCAGCCAGTCAACTTGACTTGTTAAAGCTTGATTGATCAAAAAACCTGCAGGCTGCCAACGAAGCATCTGTTTGCAAATATCTGAGATGGAACGAGGCTGGCAGGATGAGGCGGTCTGCATGCGAACCTGCAGGGATTTAAATCCGGACTCGTCCCTGGCGGCCGGATCAGTGAATGGATCACCTCTGCTTTTTAGATAATTTAGAGCTGCAGTTCTGTTGCCCTGGATTGTTTCACTGCTGGGTGTTAGTCGCCAACCATTCTTCTTCTGAGGCGACTAAGAAGATAATTTATCACCAGGTCTTCATCATCCAGTTGTCATGCAAATATTGAGCGAACTTTTAAAAAGAAAAAGCAAATTTGGGATTCATCGACTGTTTTGGAGCGAATCAACCAAAAAGCTTGATTTACGTCAGATGTTGAGGTTTACATATGGCAAACGTTCACTGCGCCCAAAAATCTTGCCCTGGTTTGGCTGTAGTGAACCCGAGCTTCCAAAAGCAGGAAGCTTTACCCAGAGTGCAGGGCATTCTGGGTAAATACAACCAAAACAAATGTGCTAGTCTGGTGCTAGCGGACGAAATGGCTCCTGGACACAACCACAAAAATCTGACACTTGCATTCATGTCTTCTTCAGTGGTTTTTGTGTGATTTCCTTCAGTGGTTCTTCGTGCAGGTGCAGCGCCCCCAGAGGCGAGGAGGGAAACACGTTTTTCAATAGTTTGGCTTGTTTGACACAGGGCAGTTTGAATAAGAACAATGAAAATGTAACAATGTTGCAATTTTGGTTTTCATTCGAAATGAGTCCAGCGGACTACCAGGTACGAGGACGGTCTTTCTGGTGGCCCACAGGAGCCCCCTAGTGGTCCACAAGGAACTGCATGTAAACAACCGTTTATTTGCCGTAGCGTTAAATGGCAAATAAACGTTTAACGTGAGAGTATTGATGTTGTTCACTAGCAATATGATTCTTCTGAACGAGTCAGTTCTTTGTTTATTATGACTTTACTTGCTTATGATGCTCTGTGCCACTGCGATTTTATTTTCTCAAAATGATTAAATACAACAGATAAATTCAATTGGTAGAAATTGGTGGATAATTGTTCTATTTACTACAGTCTATTTTTCTTTCATTGTGCTTCTAAATTACAAATAGCCGTAAAAGTTATTAAAGAACAACTTCTTCTTTTTTCATTTCCATTTGTTTGACTTCATTAGAAAGCTTATTTAGATATTTTCAGAATTTAAATAACTCCAAACGCCTTGAGTTGACCGTGATCCTTCATTAGGATGAACAAAGACGACAACAATAAGTGAGCGATAAGTGATGCATCATTGCAGGGGAAATTTCTGTTGATTACTCAGTTTTCTGGTGACTTTTTACTCAGTTTTCTGAAATAATGCTGATCTGTGTGAGACCCTGACGCCGGCTGCTGGAGGTGGCCCAGGCTGAGGGCAGCGCTCCTCCGTCAGGGAATCAGTCGAACAAAAGACGCAGTGGAGTGAGAGGCTGGTGGAGGAAGCGAGGGCGGGTGGAGGAGCAGGACAAAGCCGAGGCAGCAAAGCCTCCCGCCTGATAGCCTTATCTGATTCCACTCCAGCGCTTGATGGCTTTTTTTCACCCTGCCTTTAAAGGACACAGGTTGGGCCTTTGGTGTGAAGCCTAGCAGAAAATGTTAATCAAGAGAGGGGCTGTGTGGAGAAAGGCGAGAGAAAGGGGAGAGTCACTCCGTTCAGGCTGTAATCTGTAATGAGACCGAGGCGATTCAGTTGCAATTGAGAGAGGAAGAATAGGGCGATGATGATGATGATGAGCAGGGAGGCTCATGCTTTCACTCGGCGTTTGTTTTTATGTTTTGTTCCTGTTTGTTCACGACTCCTGCATCCGTCTGCAGGCAGCCTGCGGGTCACGACTCATTTGCCACGCACTTGGACCTTGTTCTCAGACCTGCAGCTGCACATGAAGAAAAGCACCAAGCTGCTCATTTGACAAGGCCGCTCTTCTGATTATGATTAATATTTTCATTTCTTACACGCAGGGCGACTCATGCCGGGTTTCGACCAACAACTGGCAAATGTCCAAATATTTTTACACTATATTGGTGTTAAAAATCAGTTCAGTTCAGAAATGTAAAAAGGAGATAAGCAGCAGCAAACACAGGCAAAAAATGTAAAAAAAAAATTAAAGAATAATTATAGCATATTATAGCATATTAATGTGGATATTTTCCAGTGCTGTACATTAGATTTATAAACTTTTCTGTCATCTTGTGTTTATTTGAATTTAATAGGTCAATAATAAAATTTCCATGGGTGAACATAAAACATTTAGTGTAAATCTGCGCTTTCTAGTTACATTGATTTGTTATTTTTAAAGTAAAGACAGTTTATTTTTGACCCCTGCAATATAATCACACACAAAGACAAGTCCTTTGTGTTTTAACGGGTTTTTTATTTGTTTGTTGCTCTTTTTCTCGCCTAATTCCAGACTTTTGTATATCAACACACTGCATATAGTGTCCCATAATTCAACACAAAGATGGCTTTGAGCAGCAGGCAGGAGGTGACCCCCTTTTAGCAGCGCACGGCCCACTTACACAGCAACATGTGATTAACGGCAACAAAATACACTTACACACCAGGTCTGAACTGTTCCAGAGTACAAAACCAACAAAAAATGGATTTATGGGATGTTTGATGCATTATTGTTAATGTGATGATCCTGCAAATCAACAGGTGTTACGATGCAGATCTGTTTGCAAAAGGATGTGAAGTACAGATTTTGTAAAAAGTGAATAAAGACAGATATAGGAGGGCATAAAATATTGATCCTGCATCTTTAAATTTAGATTCAATTAGACTGAGTTACTCGATAATTTACATTTTCTCAGTAATTAGGGATTTATATACCGTTAAAAACAACAAAAGATCAGATTTGCTCTTAAATGTAAAACAAAATTTAATCTCTAAATTATAAGTGCTGCTCAGTAAATTCAGAACAACATTGAAAAGGTAATTTATTAAAGATTCACATATAGTGGTGCATTTCAAGCATTTGCTTCATTTAAATCAAGTTTAGTTCAATTAGATCATTTTTACAAATTTTTCAGAAAACTTGATTAATTCGCAAAAATTATGTTTTGACCAAGAAAGAACTAAAGAACTGTTCACCGTCCAGTCACAGCTGCGTTTCCATTTATCGTAATGTTACGCAAATTCGAATTAGGGATATAAAATTTGCTCAGTGGAAGTTTTTGCGCGATAATGAAGATGTTTTCCGGTTATATTGAAAATAATGTATTTTGAAAAACAGGAAGTGATAGGAAGTGGTGAGCGGATGATGTCACAGATTGTTTTTTTTATGACTTATTGTGTTAAACTTATTTACATGTCATTTCAAGGCTGTTTTGTATTTAAGGGAAACACAAGCAATTGCAAAATTGTGTTTTTTCGACGTTAGCGGCGAGTGATTGACAGCGCTAAAACCCTCCTCCTGGCTCTGATTGGTTGTTTCTGCCTGAGTTCTGCAGGAGGCACTGGGAGAACTGGGAGAAGGAAAAGGAACTTGATTTTTTCACAGATTATCTGTTTTATACCATGACGATGTAAAAAAAGGTACGTAAACTGTAAAAAACACCAAATCTTAACACGTAATTTTGTCTCGTTTCCAGCGCAAATATTTTAGCAAACTTGAAATAAGATAAATCTTATTACAAGTGACTTTTATAGCAGGATAGAGAGGCTTGTTTTAAGTAAATAATTACTTAACATTGATGAAATGTTCCAATGGCAGATTATTTAAGTTATGACAAGTCATTTTTCCCATGTTGCAAGTTAATGAATTTGCCAATAGAACTGGTAACTTTCATCAATATTAAGGAATTATTTACTTAAAACAAGCCTCAATATTTAGATGAAAAGTTGCTCTTAAAGTTAGTTTGTCTTATTTCAAGTGTATTAAGGAAAATGCACTAAAAACTAAACCAAATTTACTTGGTAAGATTTTGTATTTTTAAACAAAATCATTTTTTGTGTGTTTTTGCAGCTTTGCATGAGAATGCCTGGAAATATAAAGAATGCTTTATTTTTTAATGTTGGTCTTAGAGGAGCGATCCGATGAGTTTGTGAAGTACAGCAGGCGTAGAGCAGCTGGTTTTGGTCGCAGAAATCCGATCAGAGCAGAACTTTTTTAATGAGTCGGAACAATATGAAGGCGATAACATTCTCCCTCACGCACCGTTTTCCTGAAACAAACTCCAGCCCCGCCCCTGCACTTTCTCCAAAAACACAAAGTGTGTGTTCAGGGGGGGTTCAGGCTCTGCTAGGAAAACAAACAAAGACACACGTAGCAGCCACACTCCTGTCTCTGGCTGCATGCCATCCAGCTCGCCACAAACCGCAGCCCACGCTTTCCACACACACAGACACACTTTAGACCAATCAGCTCAGATCGTCGCCGATACGACCCACAGGCCAAATCATCTGCTTTAATGTGAGAGCAGATCTCCACAGATAACCTCACAAAGAAAAATCATCTGCTATTATTGCTCCGCCGCTCCTTGACATTGTCCCATTAATAAGGCCATTGTGGAGGGCGCTCTCTGTTTGGACACCACATAATGGAGCCTTTGACAGATTTACTCAGCGCTCCCTCTCGCTCTCTGAATGCGGCGGCCATATTCCACGCTGCCGCTCATCAATAGGCGAGCTGTTTGTTTACCCAGTTATTCGGGACCGATGGTAAACACATAATATCAGAGCAAAGGCTGAGCAAACAGGAGTTGCATAAAGGCAGTGTACCTGAACACACACTCACTGAGAGGAGTGTGTGTGTTTTCAGAAGGAGGTGCCATTACTACAACCTCCTCTCATCTCTTCTTAGTCCACTGGGTTTTGTCGTTTGATGTTTATTTTTGTGTTTCACTCCTTGGAACAACTTATCCCTGATATACGCTGCTGATGGTGGGTGGAGACAAAGTGGAGTCGACCCAACACCAACAGGTGTCCCAGCAGTAACTAGTTAATGTTCCTGAAGTCACTTTTTGGAAAAAATATACTTTTAGGAGTATTTTTTACTCCTTAAAGTAAAGGAGTAATGTTGTGACATATCACTACTTTTAGGGCTGGATGAGATAAGTTTCATATCAGCTTGTATTGATAATTATTGATTAGTTTTTTTTTTTAGATATCTGAAATATTGCCAAACTGGTGGCATGTTTTACATTTTTAAGCAGCTATAAGGCATGGTGGTGAAACCTGAAACTGCTGCTGCGCAAGTTACTCAAGAGGTTGTTGCTAGGTAACTAAAAATTGAGTGAGTGAGTGAGTGAGTGAGTGAGTGAGTGAGTGAGTGAGTGAGTGAGTGAGTGAGTTGATTGATGGATGAATGGTTGGTTGGATGATGGTTTAATGGTTGTTTTAATGATTGGTTGGATAATGGTAGATGGTTGGATAACGATTTGATGGTTGGATGATGGTAGATGGTTGGATGATGTTAGATGGTTGGATAATGGTTGGATGGTTGGATGTTGAGTCATTGTCGGTCGCCATTCTTCCAGCAGCTTATTGACCAAATCTGCTCTTTGTGTCCAGACTCTCTTCACTTTTCCTCAGTGACTGTTGACTTCAGACACGAGCCACATGGCGGCTCCCTCTAACCGGCGCCGACCCGCGGGTCTCTGGGCTGGATGACGATGGGTGGCCGAGTACAGGAAGCCGCTGGCGTGTGTGTAAGCACAGGGGGAGCGGAGAATTTTGGGAATCTACTGGCAAGTAGTCAGTGTTGGATGAAACAAGACCAATTAAAACCCGTTAGTCCCTTTCAGAGCCTAATGAGGGGCCACAAGAGTCTGGACCGGTGGCAGACGGTGGACTGAAAGGCAGAAGCACTTTAATGAACCCACAAACAACACATGAGGACAAACAAAGAGACACAGAGGCAAAAATAAACCGCTGATTGTGTAACCTTAAGCTTCAGAAATGCCACAATTTAATTAAGTGTAAATCTCCTGTTATTGTACAAAAAACCTTCATATAAATATGTATTTTTGTCATTTTAGAGGTGATTGTAATTAAAAAACTGCAGATTTAAAGGTACAGGTGACATTAAGAGGAGTCATATTCTTCTCCCTGATTGGTTTGCTGTCAAAAGCAACCAATCAGAGCCAGGAGGAGGGGCTTAGTGCTGTCAATCAATCTCCTGCATGGGACTTCATTATGAATGAAAAGGAAGGATTTATTCAATAGAATCTGGAATTTGTTCATTTCCATACTGTGATATGAAAATTAATATTTCATCAAATATTAAACCAACAATCAGCATTTAAACATCTGTCATTAAATCTGTATTTAAATTCAGAGGACACCAGAGCACCCAAGTAAAAGTAGCACCACTTCAACTTAATTTTACTCAAGTAATAAAGTCACTCAATAAAGTTACTAGAACAAATGTAATTGAGTAAAAGCTGCTAGTTTCTACCAAACTGTGTTTAAATTATAAACACTAAAAGACTCACAGTCCTCAAAGTTGGAGCGGCTCCTGCTGGCTTTGCTCCGCCGAGGGCCGTTGTCCTGCAGTTTGGAGAGCAAGTTCAGTGCCTGGGTTTTCCTCTCCTCCATCGCCTCGTCCCGCTCCTCGACTCGCTCTCCACCCATCAGAACATGGCTGCTCCTTCCTGGATGGTGCGGTCGGTCCTCAGCCGGGTTCTCCTCGTCTGAGTGGGAACATTAAATCCCCAATGTGAACATGGTCAATTTAAAAATTAAACGTAAAACGTTATATAATCTTCTACAACCAAGAGTCACTTTATATAGCGATTTGTTAAACACTCCAGCATTTTAGAGGAATTGAGTAAATCATAAAAGGAGAAAACTTAAACACACAGCACTTAAAAAAGCAGGATAAAGCAGTCATTCATTAAAAGCTGTTCTGTAAGGATTTAAAAAATTATAAGCTTAAAGCGGATCTATTATGCAAAATTTACATTTTGTATGTTTTTTGCTTCCATTTGTGTCTCAACTGCCCAAAATCTACAAAAAAAAAAAAAAAAACAAACAAAAAAATTTCAAACAAACAAATAAAAAATAAACACACAGGAGTTTTTTGGTGTCTGGAAGATGAGCCGCTCAAAAACAGGCCCTGCGGCGTTACCTAGCAACCAATGCGGAGCTCCAGCACCTTTGGCCACCTGGTTTTACTGTTGTATGCGTTGTACAATGGATGCTGGAAAAGACAAATGTTTTGTTGTTGACTTGCTGCATTTTTGTTGGTTGTGCAGGAGGCTCTACTTCTGCTTTTCAAACATGTACAGATGCATGATTGTGCATCTGTTTGCAGGCATTTTCATCCATCCATTTTCCATCACCCTTCTCCCTAACGGGGTCGGGAGTTGCTGGTGCCTATCTCCAGCTGCGTTCCGGGCGAGAAGGCGGGGTACACCCTGGACAGGTCGCCAGTCTGTCGCAGGGCAACACAGAGAGACAAACAGGACAAACAACCATGCACACACACACTCACACCTAGGGAGAATTTGGGAAAGCCAATTAACCTGACAGTCATGTTTTTGGACTGTGGGAGGAAGCCGGAGAACCCGGAGAGAACCCGGAGGCATTTTCACATACTGGTGTAAATGTTGAGTTGGGGGGCGTGGCCAGCAGCAGCTTATTTGGATTTAAAGAGACAAGAGACCCTAAAACAGCTCAGAAAGAATTGAGTAGACTATGATTTTGATTTTACACCTAAAATGTAATAAAATGTTTCGTATAACCCGTAACCTGTTCAAGTAAGAATAATAGGTGATCTTTAAACTTAAACTGTGTTACTAAAATCCTAAGGAATTTAGCAACCGTATCCTATCTAAGGTTGCTATTTTTTAAATTAGCAACCAACAATGAGTAAAGTCCGGAGCAAGAAAAACACATTTGTATTCATGATCGTCTGCATGTAAGCAGCCACTAGAGCCCATTTCCTTTCTCATCTCATCGTTCTCTCAGATGCAGGAGTTACATTTCCATTCATTCCTTTGAGAGCCACACTATAGACCAAGCGCTGCCCTTGAAACTTAAACAGCCATCCATTTTGTAAAAGCCCAGCCAATTAAGAGTCCCATTATCTCCCAATTCAACCTCCACAGAATACACTTCTCGGTGCAGAAGTGTGGAGACAAAGAGCTCCATCAATGCAGACTCCAAACTAAAGAAGGGTTGCATTGTCTTCCACAGACGCGTCTTTAAGTTTTTTCTTTGCAAACTGCCTGTTTGTTGCACACGCGCATGTGTGGTAATACTAAAAGTGATGCATTCAATCATCAGTACGGCCAGTCGGGAAGCAGCACTGGTTTGGATTCATTGGGTGTTCCGAACACGGTGGAGGGAATTCATTCATCCCGCCGGTGAACGTAGAAAGGTCAGCGGCGTAGATTGATGGAGCCATGTCTCATTTGACAGGACGTCTTCCACCAGGCTGCACACAATCACACGCCTCCACGTCCTGCCGCAGCAACGGTGACACCAAAACGGACGGCAGGAAGGAGAATTTATTCATTTTCACAACGTAAAATTCATCATTCCTTCTGCCATGCAACAGAAAAACGTCTTTCTGACATCATGATGAACGACAAGTGAGGATATTAATTTTCAAAAACCAAAACCTTTCCTTAGGACTGTTACATACAGGAGCATCTCAATAGATCTGAACTTTTGAAAGTCAACAAAAGTGAGTCCTTACACTAAGACTGATCTTTTTCAAGCATTTCTTTCTGATAATTTTCATTCTCTGCTGCAGGGCAACAATGCTAAAAGCTAATAGCTCACTTGCACATTTTTATCTGCTTGTGTTTGTTTATTTATGATATGCTTCCAAATCTTACTTCAAGATTTCAAACCTCAGTGTTTTAAGACCTTTTTAAGACCATTATGAATAAAATTTAAGACCTTTATCATGACAGAAAACTGAAAAAGAAAGTATTTTATATAGT
The DNA here is from genome assembly GCA_922788865.1 of Poeciliopsis turneri. Classification (NCBI taxonomy): domain Eukaryota; kingdom Metazoa; phylum Chordata; class Actinopteri; order Cyprinodontiformes; family Poeciliidae; genus Poeciliopsis; species Poeciliopsis turneri. The sequence goes on along the minus strand of CAKLNU010000303.1, from coordinate 338,524 downwards.
TGTGCCAATCTTTGGCATATTCATCAAGAAAAATGAGCTACAGGCTGGTGATAATTCACAGTTAGCAAAACAGTTAGCGGTAGTTTATTAGCAGCTAGTTAGCAGTAGCCTGACTGAAAAGGCCCATGAGAAAAATGAACTGCAGCTTGACAAGTTTGTTAATGTATGGCAGATTTTGGCACCTGATGTGCCAAACTACAAAAAAATTATAAATAAATATGGAGAAAATAATTTACGAGATTAAAAAGTTCGGCCACAACAAAATTTAAGACCTGTGATCAACATATTTAAGGCAAATTATCATATTTTCTAATGAATTTAAGACATTTTAAGGCCTTAATATTGGACACATCAATTTAAGACTTTTAAAAAACAGGGATCATGCTAAAAATATAAAAATTAAAAATAAAACTTTATTTTTTATAAAAACAATTATAAAAATATTATTTGAACAACAATATTCTTGTCATAATATTAAAGTCAAATTAGGTTTTTGTTCTTGAAATATTTCAACTTTACTTAAATTTGTTCTTGTATTATTATGATTTTATTCTCGTAATAATATATTTTTATTTTTTGTCATTATGGTCCGAATACTCCTTTGTTTGTTAGCAAAAGGAATGTTGTTGTTTTTAAAACATTTTCAATACATAAAACTGTTCTGTGTGAGATTATGCAATCAAAACTTTGTTTTATTCAAAGTTGTATTGTTAAAAACGAGTAAAACAAAAGCAGCATCAGTTTTTCAGAGGGTGGATCTGGAGGACATTCAAACGAAGCAGGTCGACGTTCACCGCTGATTTCAGCTCTGACTGAAATTATTCAGGATTTGAAACCTTTTCTTTCAAAGCCCTCCTCTATCCGAACCTCCAACACGGCCTAATCCATGAATGCACAGCAGTGATTGCTGGTCGGGTCAAGCTGGAAACAAGAGCTCATCTAAAACCACAGCAAGCGGGTTGCCATACCAACCGCAGCATCTGAGCACAGCAGATATCTGGATTTGGCTGCAAGTGGCCGAGTCAAATCCCCTCGCTGATCTCAGAAAGGCCACCAGGGACACACACAAAAAAAAACAGCCTTTAACATCCAGCGCACCAGGCAGAGGCAAAACGGCTGGACTTGTATCGTTTTCTTTGCATGTTTGAGAAAAGGATGAGCATCAGCAAGACAATCGGCTTTAATGGCAGAACAGGAGGAAGGAGGAGTAAAAGAGAAAATCCTGCGAGTTATTATTCATGGGTAGCGGATTTTCCTTTCAGGCCTTCTTTATTGACGCCTTTCTCCAACGTGTCACCCTCTCTATCAGCCCTGACAAGTGCCAATCAGAGGACTTGAGTCGGGGGTTTTGGGGAAACGTTGGAGGATTTCCGAGACAATAGCCTGCGAATCCGAAGCAGCGGTGAATTGGAAACAATGGAGACACGCTGTCAGTGTGTGGTCCGCTGGGGGGAAACGATCTTTGCTCGCTACATGGCTAATCTCTGCAAGAATCATCTCTGTCTTTTAGCAGGGTCATTTCAGATTATTGGTACGTTCATTCAGGGGCTAACACCTTAGCTACGCAGCTGAATGCTAAACCGAGTGACTGAGGACGAACAACCGCCAAACAAATATGAGGGGAGGGATTAATCCAGCTACGAATGGCTGATGAGCAAAGCGGATCTGGTGGGAGAAACTCAATCGATCCGAAGAAATGGGCGACTCAAGGTAACGAGAAACAAGAAAGAAGAAGCTTTCTCAAAAAACCTTTGAGTTTTTCATCAAGAGTCTGGAAAAGTGTGGAAGAAAGTGAAATTTGACACATATTCTGGCTGTTAAACTGAAAATAAAGGGTGGAAAAAACTTTAGGGTTGATTCACATCCACCATGTTTGGTCCACTTCAATCAAACCGGAGTTTATTTTTCTAAAGTTTGATTTGAATCAAATTAAAAAAGTGAACTCTGGTCCAACTAGAAATCCTACAACCGCTAAAATCTGACGCTGATTAAGTAATTAAGTAATTAAGCATTTTTGACTCTCTGCATTACAAACTTCACCTTTCCATTCAAAGACAAGCCTGGGGGTCGTTTAGCAGCAGCATGACCTCCAGATTGACCTCTCCATGCCCTGATGATGACCTCTCCTCCTCCAGAGGGTGACCATGCCTTTGACCTCTGAAAGGTCAACGCTCAGAAGCACCTTTAGTCTCTCTCTTCAGGTTTTCATAGTTTAAGAAACTGGTGAAACAAACCTTTCAAATGGTTCAGAAACTGCAATAAAAATAAATATTACAGCAAAAAGCGTAGAATCAGACTGAATAGATCTGTCACTCATGCTTCTCTGCCTCAATATTTGGAGCAATGCATCTCGAAATCTAATATATTTTCATTACTTTGGCAATAAATTCGACCTTGGCTTTGTGAAGAAACATGGAAGCAGCATTTCTGCCTGACCCAGCAGCTTCGCTCAGACTGACACCAACACATCCATCTGCAGCCTGATGGACGCAGAAATACTGCAAGCTACGCATCATTAGAGTCAAAACAAGCAGGACGTGGAAACGGGCAGATAAAGATTTCCAGGGTTCATATTTTAAAAGCCGCTTCGGACCCATCGCTCATGAATCTGCAGCCAACTCAACAGGCCAGCTGGCCCTTGCAAGGATTAGCGGGCTTAAGTGTACCAGAGGCAAGAGAACAGCAAACACAGTGCTGGCAGTGAGGGACAATGGCTCCGGGCTGACAGGGACCGACCAGGCTTTTATCGGATCAAACACTAATGGTGAAGATGGCTTCTCGCATTGATTAAGTATTGTTGGTAAGCTCTGCAGCGGCAGCGGCAGCGCCGAGGCGACACGCTGATGAATGCGTTTTAAGGCTGAAACAAACGGGAAACCTACTGGAGAGGAGGGAGGAATCAGAGGACCGGAGGATTTCCAGCGACGGACTCGGGTCGACGGTCCAGGAAGACGGAGACGCAGAACCTCCTTCAGACCAGTTCTGACCAAAAATAGAGAAAATGTTCAACAAGTTCAGGCCGGGAAAACATCGTCTGCAGCATTCAGGGTTGGATCTGAGATTCTAAACATGATCTGATGATTAATCAGACAAAAAAAATGACACATTACAAATACATTAAAAGAGTCAAATAAATCATCCAATTCCTTTATTAAATAGCAAAAATAGACATTTTATTGCGTGTCGCATGAATAACCAGAGCAGGAAGGAGACAAAACAGACATGGCAGCCAAAACAACATGGGAATGTGTTAATAAATAAACATAAAGGGAAATAAAGGGTCGTTTGTTATGACAGTGTAATAGGAGCATTGAAAATATTCATAAAAGGAGTAAATAGAGTAAAAATGTAAATTTTCTGAAAAAAAAAACCCCCAAGTTTCAAAAGGTGAAGAATTTCCTTAATTTAATCTCAAAATGTTATGTTTTTTCCAGCAAATTTTTGAGAATAATCTAATTTTTCTCTAGAAAATTTTGTTTTTCATTTTGTTTTTTTTTAGAAACTTTTGAAACTCAGAAAGTTTTCTATGTTTTCTATAAAAAGTTTTTTGGTGGAAATGTTTTTCATCTACAATCAGTTTTTATAATAAACTTGTAGTTTATTATAAAAACTTTAAAATAATTAATAAAATTAAATAAAAACTACATTTCTACGTAGTAACTTTACATGTTTGTTTTTCAAAGCACTTGGCTGAAGCTCCTCAGAGTGAAAATTATTATTATCTCATGAAATATTTAGTTATTTAGTTTCATTTTAGCCTCATTCTAGTCATAAATGTGCTGATAAAACCTGCTAATTGATTCTGCATTCGATTAGTATTTCCTAAAATTAAACATCTTTTCACATTGAAATCAAAATAACTGATTTATGAGACTGATGTACAAATATTAGCAAGAAACTTTGCAATATTTTGCGCTTGTGTCCCACCGTAAATGTGATTTTTGTTACTTGACCTGATGTAAGGCTGAGGCAGCAGTGGAGTCAAAGTAAGAAACACTGTTAAACCAAATCGTCTTTTAGCATTTTGGTGGAAAATTTGCTATAAACTTGAACAAAAAAGTGTCACGATTTGTTGATCTTACTTAATTTTCTGTACAAAAATTGGGCCGACTGGTGGAATTTGTCAGGAAAGAGAAACAAATTGCTTTAATTTGATTGATTCAGTAATACTTAAGCATCAAATTGATTTATGTGATCAAGCAGAACGGTGTGTTTACCTCTGAATTAAACACTTTGACTCGTCTGACATGCATTTTCTGCAGTTACTTGATGATAGAAGTTCATTTCCTGGAGTGTTTTTGGAGCGAGAGATGAAAGAAAGAGGATTCAAGTTCCCCTTAAAGAGGCAGAGTCGCTCACCGATTTATTCTCCTGGAGTTTCCCTGCAGAGTCGCACCTTTCAGAGCCGCTGCCAGCTGTGAGAGGCCTTGAATGACCTAAAAACCACAGAGAAAACATCATCATCAGGACGCTGCAGGTAGAGGAAGTGATTGTGTGTTTGCAGCACGCACACGCACACACACACACACACACACACACACATTTGTCTTTTGTACTCGAGTGTGTGTGCTCAGATATGAGTAATGTCGTGTAGTACCCCCAATTATGGCTGTTAATCTCTGAGCAAATAATGGCAGAAAAAGGAGCAACAGAGCAGCACCTGTCTGCAGAAGCATGCCAGCTGCAAACATTGTTCCAGAGCCGGAGAGGAAAAATGAGCTTCCAGTGAATTCAGACACATTTAGGCTCACTGTAAATATTCATAGACGGCTGAAAAGAAAATCACAATGACCATTTAATATCCTGCTAGCGCCTCAAAGTAACAAAAACACATTTACTTGATTGACTTTTCCTCTGTTTTTATCACAGCTGTTTCATTCTGCTACATATTTTATAGAAAGTGTTTCTATAAAGTGATTCACTGAACTGGTTTGTTGTTTGATGTACATGCAAAAAGTTTTTACACATTTTTAAATACTTGGCAGATTATTTAAATTATAACATAGTAAAATGTCTTGTCATAAATGAAATTATAATAATTGTGCAGATAATTCTTAAAATTAAATAACATTAAACATCTTTTCACATTGAAATCAAAATAACTGATTTATGATGTTTAAATATTAAGGTATCAGTCAAATCAATGCAGGTTTTTTTCTGTTTACTGCCAACATCAGGGAGTTTATTGCATATTTTTCTCAAAAGTTGTCAAAACCTTTCTTGCCTTAATTGATGTCAGATTATAGTCTATTATCTATAAAGTGATAGAAAGTTATAAATAAGCACAAATATTTCCAGGAACAAAAAAAGAACCATGAAATCCTGAAAATATGTTCAGTAATATTGTTTAACTTTAAGAATTCATTGATATTTTAACAGTTAGTGAACAAGTTTTATCAAAAGTTTAGAGAGAACTGGCCCTTTAAGAGCATCTATGATGCCAATTTGGACCAAAACAAAACCTGACATGAGTTTGAGGAAAGAAAACATCCAAATCATTTCCTCTGATTTATTTTTTGAACCTTCAAACTTGCTGTTTATCTCCTCTCTGCCTCCTTATCAGCCTTTAGACGACAGACGATGAGCTAATTGAGCGAGCCGCACGCTCTTCTGTGATTGGTTTAAATCGCCTCCTGATAACCGGGTCGGACTTCCCCAGTTAATGTTCCACTCCAGCGGTTTGATCTTTCATAATTTGGCTGACATCCCAGTAAACCGGCCACACCTTTGGGACAGGAGCAGTTGAAGCTCTCGGCGGCGGAGCGGTCGTTAAAGGAAAGGCCGCGCAGCGTCTCAAAGACACCCAGCGTTTCGTTTTTCCCTTTTTTCTGGAGGTCAGTTGTGTTTTCTCAAATGCTTTTAGACACAAACACAGGCACACCTGCCTGATGGCTTCCAGGTACGTCACTGACGGCTTCTGCTTATCAAATGATCTCTTCCAAACTGTCAGAGAGTCATAAGTCAGAGACGTAGGACTTTATGTCTTAACTGACACATCCAAGGCAGGAAAAGCTCAGATTTCAGATTTACTGCAGAATTAAATTCTGTTTTGTTGTTTCCGAGTGTTTACCTGGTGAAATGCATTCTGGGAGTTCGTACGGCGACGTCAGGTCAGACCATTCCTGGACCGGGGAGAATCCCTCGTCCAGGTCCGAGTGCGGTGCCGGCCGGTCCAGCAGCAGCAGCTGGACCCGGGATAAGGAGCCCAGATTCTCAGAGTCGCAGCCCACTGTGAGCGCCGCGAGGCCTGGAGACAAATCTACACGGAGGAAACGAGAAACTGGAACTGAAAAACACAAAATGATGGAAAAATAAACAGGAAAACAAACGAAGGTCAATAAATTTACCAAAGATTTTAAACGATTGAATTCAACAAGATGTAGAAGTTTTACAATAAAAGAGAAACGTATGGATGGATGATGGATGGATGGATGGATGGATGGATGGATGGATGGATGGATGGATGGATGGATGGATGGATGAACTGAGATCTTTCCAGATGTAAGCTACTGCCTGTTCATAAATACTCCACATAATCCCACCTTTAAAATCAAGAAAAAAACAAAATAAATTCATCGAAATCATAAAATTGGTGTTAAACCCAACAGAACTGATAAACTACCCTGATGCAGAGAAGCTATCCCTCGTACCCCATTAACTACCCCTCCACCCCGTTATCTGCCCCTCTGCCCCCCGAGGCTCCAAAGTTCCCTCCGTCACACCCAATTAAAAGCGGATCAGTGACACTGTGGCTCCCGGCCCATGCAAATCCCAGGTCCATGCTGGGTGTGGAGCAGCAATCTGAGGGGATTTCACAGAAAGACACACACACACACACACACACACACACACACACACACACACACACACACACACACACACACACACACACACACACACACACACACACACACACCTTCCAGTAACATCCAAGAACATCAAACGGAGGAAAGTTCAGTTTGTCCCGACTCAGGTCTCACACACACACACACCCTTGTCGATTGGTTGTGTGTTTTCAGTTGGGAAGTCGTCCTGTAAAGTAATCCTTCAGGTGAGGAAGAGGAGCTGCAGTTGTTGGGAGGAAATCCCAGGGATAACGCCGGCGGTAACACAATGAGGCGCGACACACTTTCAGTTAGGCCGGGTTTCAACGCACCAGATTGGAAAACAATTGGCCAACACTTTAGCTGATCAATAACTGATCCTCAGTCTGAGAAAACCTGCTGCCACCCACAGAGACCGTGGAAACGTCACCACTCGTCCTTCTTTCTTAATAAATTAAATTAACAATTTCTCATTTACAAACTCGTCTTTGGAAATCGACTGAATTTTCTTGACTTTTTTATTTATACGTTTATTTTTAATTTAACAGACAGAAACTTCAGTTTTTTCAGTGTCCGACCCGGTTATGTTACTTATATTTACTTAATTGAGTCAGTCCTTTTGGTTCAACAGACCGGAACCAATAATGGTTCATTATCTCTGGACATTGACTAGGCCGTTCTAACACAATAATGTAATAATAACAATAATTCCATTGGCTTGAGGATTTCGCTCCATCCATATTCCCATCAAATCAAATCAGCTTTTCTGTTCATGCTGAAGACAGTCATCCCCACAGCATGATGCTGCCATCACCAGGTCATCGTCTTCAGCCTCTAAACGTTAAGCAGGATTTCTTTTGGTTTTCTTTCAAATCTTTCAGTGGCATTTTCCCGATAAGGGCTCTATGGGTGGTTGCCCAGGGCGGTATCGGATTAGGGGTGGATGAAAAACATCCACCCCGACTTTCTGACAATCAGGGCTCCATTTTACATGCTTACAGATTGATATTGCAGTTCATCTTCCAAAAACATTGGATGTTCATGAAAGAACAATTTGCTTCTGATTCTTTTTTCTCGCAATACTTTTTGTATTTGAACAGAAAATTTGGATCTAAACTGAGAAGATTAGGCGACTTCACTTATTTTTAATTAGGGGAATCGTGACAAAAGCGATAATTAGTTAAATATATGCAAGATTTTAATTAGAAGTATTAGAATGTGTCATTTTTCTACCATTTTATAAATGTGCAATACTTTATAATGGTTTGTTAAATAAATTCTAATGAAGTACACATACGTTTGAGTCAAAATGTTTTTACAAAAGACCTAAAATTACTCCGGTATAAAGTTAAAAAAACACAACTTAGTATAAATAAAACATTGTTTTTAACAGCTTTTGAAATTAAAATGTACTAATTAATTTGGTACAGATAGAAAATGCACATTAATTATTATTTTATCAGAATTAGTCCAAAAACTATATTCCACCTGGACAATGAGAAATTTATCTTGATAAAAACAAAGTTTATAGAAATAAAACAAGGTTAAAATGACTTAACGACACAAAGGAAACGACAACACAATAAAAACTATAAGAAATAAAACTAAATTAATCAATGTAGATGGCGAAACAGAAGTCACATATTATTCAAAATGTTGACAGATTTGATGCGTCAAGAACGAATTTGTTAATTGTTTAAATACAAGAAGAGCAAACTAAATATTTTTAATATTTTCAGCGCTAATGATATAAAATCCACCACATCCTATACAGATTTGCGCTGCGCTTCCCATCAGCGTGACAGAAATCTGAGCATTAACTCGCATTTAGAAGAGCTTCTGGCCAAAACCCAGAGCAGATCTTTATCACTCCACATCCTCAGGGGTCAAAAGTCTCTGGGGTCGCACGGCGGTTCGGGTCAGGTTAAACACCTTGTCAGGGATTAGCAGGCTCTGAGGGAGGGAGGAAGTTTTCACTGGCTGATATCTTTCTCTGCAGCGGAGAGAAGCTCCGCTTCTCTCCGCTGCAGAGAAGCGGAGTGTGTGTGTGTGTGTGCGCAAACACACACACACACACACACACACACACACACACACACACACACACACACACACACACACACGCGTCACGTCAGCGCCGCCTTTGTTGGGCCGATAAAACAAGCCGACAGAGTGACACATCAGATAAACCCATCTCTGTCTCCGAGACGCGCAGATCAGTCGCTGCATTTCCACTGACGGCGTCATTATGCAATTTGACGTTTCGAAAAGAAATTTGCTTCATGGAAACTCTGCAGTTTTTAAAAAGGTTTTGTTTTTGATAAAAAGTTTTGGTCCTAGTGGCTGAATCAAAATTTGTTTCTTCCACAAAACAATTGAGCATGTAGATGTGTGAATGAAAACTAATGGAATCATTTTTTTGGAGTGCATGAGTCATATAATCAAAACCAGATGTTACTACTGGCGCAAACTACAAAGAAAACAACAGGAAGTAATAGGAGGATGATGGAACAAATTCATTCATGTGTGACTTTAATTACGTTTTTCTTTTTTAATGGAAACACAGGAACTCGCAAAATTGTGTTTTCTTTTCAACATTAGCGTAATATTGACAAACTTTTGCGCACATTTGCATTGGAAATGCAGCAACAGAAGAAGAAAAGATTATAAAACGTAGGCGTGATGAGAACCGACTCAGTTTCAAGTTTGTGTTACATAAGAATAAGACAACAAACCTACTAGAACTAGAAGTAAAAAACTCTCAATTTTCTGATAATGTCAAATAAACACAATTTTATGACATTATTTGATTAAGAAATGCAATTAAAGTCACATCTTAATAAGTTTGTGAACAAATAAGTCATTAAAAAACATCACTTCAGCCACTTCCTGTTGTTTTCTTCGTCATTTCCGCCAGTAGTAACAGTTTTCATCACATGACTTGTGTGATGAGAAAAAAGTGTTTCCATTGCACTTTTGTGAAATACATGAATTACCTTTTGTGCCACTTGAACCGTAACAGGAACTAGTTCACCCAGGTTCGAATCAATTCATTCATGTTCATAGTTCACCAATATTTCTACATCTTTCATTTATCATATTTCACTGAAAAGTAAAAATAACAAGTTTATAGCTGATTCAATTGTTTTGCATGAATGTTATTCTCTCCTGCTGTCTTTATTCATATACATTAACATTTATAGCAGCAGAATTCCCAGAATACCTGCTCTCCGTCACATATTTTAACGTTTCCATCGCCAGAAAACAAAAACAGTCCAAGCCTCCAAATAAGCTGCAGTTTTAACCCCATATTACAACGAAAACAATCCAGCCTGCATCTGGTTCTCCTTTGGGATCATAAAGTCTTCTAGAATCTGAATTTGGTATGATTTATTTTAATTTTGTGCTCTAAACTGTAATTCCAGTCAAAAACACAATAATACTGAACATCAGCCAGTTGCTGAAACATTATTTTGATATATTCAGATGGAAAAAGGCCCAGATATTTTATTTCATGCTGAGCATTTTTAGGATTTCACCGTCATTCAGGGTGAAATAATCCCACAGGAAGACAGATTGTTCGTTGCTGCTCATAATCCCTGAGCGTTACCTGTGACAGGTGAGCGAGGAGAGTCTGACGAGTCGGACGGTGGATCCAGAGACAGAGAGGAAGCTGAAAGAGGAGCGATGACTTCCAGTTCATCAAACAGCAGAGACTGACTGCAGCTGACCTCAGAACAGCCTGACGCTGCAGAGAAACCTGCAAACACACAGCGTGGGAAATGTCTCAACTCTTACTCTCTCAATTTCTGCTAATCATGATGACGAAGCTTATATTACCAAGTACAGAAAACCTTTTATTACAGTCAATTATTCCTTAATATTGATGAAAAAGCACAGCTTCCACTGGCAGGTTATTTCATGGAAAAAACATTTTGTCATAAGTGAAATAATCTTGTACTTTTTAAAAATCAATATTAAGAAATATCTTTCTAAAAGTTGCATTTAAATTTCAACTAAGTTATTTGCACAAGAAGCTAGAAGAAACAAAACTTTGCTACAAAAATACCATTATATTTAGCAGAAATTGAGAGAGTAAAGCAAAAATCATTTCAAGATATTTATAGTAAAAGCTAGACAAAAAGATACCGACTCAGATTCTGTGTTTTTGCAGTTTTCTTTAAAAAGGAGATTTCTGAGAGAACTGATAAACTTTTAATTAAAACAAATAAAAATCAGAGAGCGGCAGGAATTAATCTAAATGAAAGGCACAAACAGCTACTTAATCATGAAGTCAGAAACTGTTCCTTAAGGATGAAAATACCCCCATGGTAACGGCTTTGGAAGAAAATCAGCCTCATAACTTTACACCTGAGTCAAAGGAAAGAAATTCTGGCTATTCTCTCCCCGTCTGGTTTTGAAATCGGAGGATTAGTTGGTGAAACAGTCACTGCGAGGCGTGTGTTGTGTCGCAGTGAAAAGGACCTGTTGGGGCTTTTCATACATTAGATATGCAGAACAGCTTTCTCCGGACAAAAGGATTATATATACAGGGTTTCTAAAAGGAAAGGCGAACCGCGCTCCAACAGGAAGTGGAGTTGCTCTCGAGCGACTTGCCGCTCCACTCAGACAGACAATGGAAGGACTTGACTTGACACTTCAAAGCATATTGCTGCTGTCAGCTGGGCTGTCAGTCTCAGGCGACGAGGGTTGAACTGAGTTTTTCGGGGAGGTTAAGGATGTTGGTTGGAAGGACAACGCCTCCTCTGTGTTGCCGTGGGCCTCTATTCGCCGGGCTGAAAGGGCCTGAGAGGAGAGGCCGGGCCATGCCGGGACAGAACCCTGGTTCATTGTTGGAGAAAGTCAAACTCTGGATTTTGGCGTTGAAAAACACGGCAGATAAGACTCTCTGAAAAAACCTCAACGGAAGACGTGTTGCTTTTCAAGGACGCTGTAAAACAAAAATAAATTCCAGGTGTTTTCTGTTGTCTGGAAAATGAGCCATTTCAAAAACATCCAGAATGTAGCTTCACAAACCAGGACGCACTCCCCGTTACCTAGCAACCACAGGTGTTTTGTTGTCGACTTCCCATCCACAAAGCACTTGATCAGTTTTTAGTTGTGCAGGAGGCTCTACTTCTGCTTTTCAAAGATGCACATCTGTTTGCAGCCTGTTTGATTGCTTAGTCACAATGTGCCGTCACCTAGCAACCCCGGCTGAGCCCAAGCTGGGCTCCAAGCTGAGCTCCAGCACGTTTGGTCAACTGGTTTTTCTGCTGCAAGCGCCAAACAATTCAATTCAATCGATCACAAAGGGAAATTAAATGTTGTTGTGACGGCTGCTGGAAAATACAACAATTTTGTTGTACATCCAGATACAACTTGCTGTATTTGTCTTGGTTGTGCAGGAGGTTTTACTTCTGCTTTTCAAAGATGTTTGGTTGTGTAAGTGCATCTGTTTGCAGCCATTTTCATGTGTGAGTGTAAACGTTGAGTTGGGTGGGTGGCCAGGAGCAGCTAATTTGTTGACAAACAGACGGCTGATGAAATGAAAAAAACTGCATGCAAAGAAGGAAAGAATTAAGAGCCCATTGAAAACTTCAGTTTTTCCACCAAATATTGATTCTTGAACTCTGCGTGAGTTAAAACATTAGTATTGTTGTTTCTAAATGAACATGAACTTGTTTTCTTTGCATTATTTGCGTTCTGAAAACGCTGCATCTTGTTATTTTGATCATTTCTCATTTTCCACAAATAAACACAAAATGTTTGCTTGGAATTTCAGAGACATGTTGTCAGTAGTTCATAGAATGAGAGCCGTGTTAATTTTACGCAAACATAAACCTATAAACAGAAGCAAAATCAGAGAAATTATTTTGCAGTGTTTTTTAAAGACAGGGTTTTATTTTAGCAATATTATAGATGTGAAGTTTGTCAGAATGTTTTTCTTTTATTCTTTTATTCTTAGATTTATGTTGTTTAGTCAACAGGATGTTTCTTCAGACATTTGTTGGAGTTTGAAGTTTTGTTGCTGCTCTTGGCAGTTGGTGGTCACCATAGCAACCGGTAACCGACAGCTCCTCCCCCTTTTTTGTGTTGCCGTGGTAACTGTGGACCGTGTTCTGATCAGCTCTGTGTTTTCTTTACAAACATATCTTAATTTGTATTTTGGACAAACTTAATAATATTTATGAGTAATTTTGCTATGTTTTGTATGTTTTTTACTGTTATTTTTAATGTCTGTTTTAGCTATTTTAAAAGGGCCTTTTTTGGGTTATTTATTGTATTTTATTTAATGTATGGAGGCAGAAGCTGCTGGACTGATATTAATCTGTGTTATGAAGTCGACCTGCTGGACCTGAGCTGAACATGGAAGAGAAACACATTAAAGGATGGGCAAATGAAAAATGGACAAACGGATGGCAATATGATTTGCATCCAAACATGCCTTTGAAATTATGATTTTTCAAACTGATGACTGTAATTTGACCCTTTGTGCAGCAGCTGTTGAAAGCGATGTCTAAACTGCAGATAAACTTTGAGCTTCACACGCTGCGAGCTCTCTGAACTCCACTTGCCTCCATCTGCAGAGAAATAAATGAACTGGTGACACTCGCTCTGTGTCTGCTGTGAAGAGAACAGCGTGCTGCGATGCAGCGCGGCCCCCCTGCAGTACAGCGCCACACAGAGAACAGTAGACGTCTCTGACAGAAAGGAGAAAATCCCCACACAATTTCCACATTGTTTGCTTTCTTTCATAAAGTTCCCGGAGAAGTCAGATGTCACTGGCCCGGTCCTTTATCCCCATTGGGAACGGTAAATTAGCAGCCGCAGGAAAGCCACCGAGGTATTCCATTGTGGCGGTTCGGCTCAGCGATGTGCAGCGGTCAGTGTGGATTTATGACTGTCGGCGACACGTCTCCCTCTCAGAGATTAGAGAATAGAGAAAGCATCAGGGGAACCAAAGCTGAGCAGGAGAAACTCCTGACTTCAACTGTTGGGGCCTCACGCCTTTAAACAACAATAAAAAATCAAATGGTACCAGCTTTTCATCTTTTCTATCCCTGACATGCCGGAAAAAGAAAAGCAGTGTTTTTTTTTTGTTTTTGTTTTTTTACAGAGGATTCATTATGGATTCAGGCTTTGACGTCCAGCTATGTTCAGGCTAATTTTTCACCTCTTTTTGGGGAGATGGGAGGCAGCACAGGCCAGTGCTGTGAATCCAGCCGGGATGGCAGAGGAGACGGGCTCAGCGCTGGTCCTGATCCAGAACGTGGAACCGGCCTGAGTTCCTTCAGCTCTACACCAGGAGATAAACTGCTGACATCCTCCTTCAACGTCTCCTGCTTGACTTTTTCTGTAACTTCTGACATTCGTTTGATGCTTTGCGTTTTATCCGATGTAGATTTAGCAACTGGTGCAGGATCAGATGAGCGCGGTTGGTGAGATTCATCAGATGTTTTCTCAGGGAGCAAAGATGTAGATCTGTAAGTGCTTTTCTTTAATGGCTGTTTAAAGGCTGGTTCTGTTGGAGAGGAAGAGGCCGGTGGTGACTGGATCACTGGAGGAAGATCTGATGTGCAGGAACCAACGCTTGTTTCAGGACGGGAGTCCAGAAAATCTGCTGCAAATCAAGCAGAAAAATATTTAAGAGAAGCTGCCACAATGAGCATTAGCTTTAGCATTAGCATATTGATCAACTCCAACCGAACAAACTGGAAGATGAATGATTTAAAATGCTAATGCTCATTTAGCTCATTTATTTATGTAGTTTTCCAAAAACTACATTAAACATGATGCTATCATTAAAAATGACCAGGCATGGATTTTTCAGAACCCAAAAGGAGCATTAGCATTAGCATAAAAATGCTAGTGCTCATTCAGCATTAGCATTAGCTACATAAAACTACATGCTTCATGTTAAACTACATGGATACTATCATTCAAAATGACCCATTACAGATAAATCAGAATCCAACGTGAGCATTAGCATTAGCACTAGCATTAGCATTAGCAAACTGATGTGAAGGTTTACCAGCAGTGCGATTGCTCAGGATGCTGGTCCTGCCACTGGCGAGGCTGGTGCTTGGACTGAACAAACTGGAAGATGGATGACTTAAATGCGAAAGAGACTCTAAGGAGAGTGATGTGGGCGATGGTAACCATGACGACCGGGAAGGCATCAGGCTAAGATCGCAGTCCGGCTCCTCAAACACAGATTCCCTTCCAGGATCTAAGTTTTGTTCAAGTTGAGGGGGAGCACGAGGAGGAGCAGGAGATGGATGTATTTCAGGAGTTGGTAAGATGCTCGAGTTGCTTTCTGGTGTTTTGGGGTCGAGGCGCGGCGAGTCGGGTTGGAGAGGAGTCGGTCCAAAGCTAGATGGAGATACAGGTGGAGTCGGAGGGATCTGGAGACGAGGAAGAACAGCAGCGTAGTTTCTCCTCTTCATCAAATCAACACTTTGATCACCGCTCTGTCCTCCACCAGTGTTGGAATTACCTTCAAAAAACATTTTAGGAAAAATATGTAAATAAAAACAGTCCGAAGAAGCAAAGCAGAGAGCCTCTGGTTGTGATATTCAGCCTTGTTCATTCATACTTTTCCCCAGTTGGGGAGGACACACTTTGTTTCCCTGCTGAGTGGGTCGACCTGCTAACAAAAGCAGTGAAAAATTCGCCCCTCTGCAGCAGCTGCCGCCTTCCCAACTCCATATTCACCAGAGAAATCAGAACTGAGGGCGGCAGAGAGCGCAGACACTGAAACGTTAAGCAACGTTTCTCAACACAGGTTTGGGAAACGTTGCTTTTCCAGACTGTCAGTCTTTTCAAGGCTTGAATATTTATACCTTTATGGCAAATTATCCGTAAATAATTGGTGTAAGTATTTAAAAAAGTGCCTTAAATCCACATTTCTGTTTTTGCTGAAGACACACAGACCAAATCCAACCAGAAATCAAATGAAGTTTATGTAATAAACAGAGTTTAGTTGCTATTAAAATGGCAAAACAAATATTTCTTTACACTCAGACTGTTTGGGAACCTTTTAAGGTTTTATATATAATCTATTTTATTTATAACTTAGGTGTTAATTTTGAGCTGGTTGTGCCAGAATATATTGATAAAATTCTTAAAATATCAATCACAGGAGTCAAACGCAGTGAAGACCACATTTCTGCATTCCTTTTTCCAATATCCTGCCATTCCCATCTGTTGTGCTCACACACACACACACACACACACACACGCACACACACACACACACACACACACACACACACACACACACACACACACACACACAGCTGAATGTGAGCGTGTGTGTGTACTAATGTGCATATGAATGACATGTGTCAGAGTGCAAAGCCATGGCATTGGGCGCAGCACGTTTCTTAAGGGAGGAGGGTCAAGGATGATTGTGAGGGAACCAGCCACCATATGGCAGAATAATTAGTGTTGGACCTCGGAGCAGAGAAATGCGCCCTCCCTCTGCTGCACACACACACATTTTCACACAGGAAAGCAGCGTCCGACTGGGGAGCGAAGGTGTGAGCACAGAAAAATACCTTTACATCTGAAAGGAGCGGCAGAAAACTGAGAGAGAGACAGACAGAGAGAGAGAGGTCCACCAGGAGGGCGGCGCTGTGGGGACATCCTGCCTCATTTAAACTTTAAACTAGAACCAAAAGCAGGGATTATGATCCAGTGAGGCTTGGTGGCCTCCGTGTTGAACAAAAGGAACGAGAGGCTGCTGGTGCAAAAGCGCCAGATGGTTTAATCAACTTACCCAGAAGAAAGTCAGGTTGTGAGGCAGGAGGAAGGTTAAAACTCTGCATCCTCCCCTCAGACGGAAGCTGCTGCTGGTGATTATTGTTGAGGTAACAAGGAGGCTGGAAGTCCTCAGGACGAGCCTTCATGTGGGACAGAAACCGAGGACACACAGCTGGGGGACGACGGACCCGCTCATAACGGACCTGCGGCTTAAAGACAAACATTTTGCAATCAATAAAATTTAAAATGAAATGTTTTTTCTTATTATTCTTCTCAATTTTCAAATGCCAAGAAACATAATTATAAAAAACGGAATAACCTCATGAATATATTTATAAAAGTATTTATGAACTTTTACTTTTCCAAGTTTAATTCAACAATTTTGGTTTGGAACTTGTTTCATTTATTGAAATTTCATTAAAAAATATTTTTACTATTGTGGAAAAACAATAATTAAATAACACCACAAAAGTTAAAAAAGCAGAAATAAGAAAAAATAACTAAATAAAACAAATAATAACTTTATAAAAAGCATTTAATATCACGTTTATGGATAATCCATCTTTTCCTATCTTAATTGGATCATTATATATATATATATATATATATATATATATATATATATATATATATATATATATATATATATATATATATATATATTATTTATTGCAGTGTAAGTCTTCTTTAACTATTTAGAAAACAACATGATTGTCAAAAAACGACATTAATTAAATAAAAATAAAAAGATAAAATTGAGAAAATAGCAAAAAACAGAATAAACAAAAAATAACATGAGGAAATACATTTATAAAATACATTTTTATTCATAATCCCACCTTGTCTTTCCAATTTTAATAGGAAAAGTTTGGACAATTTTGTTTGAATTTTTTTTATTTACATTGTAATGTCATTCAAGAAATGTTGATATTCAGAAAATAACATGATTGTAAAATGCTGCAATAATTAAACAAAAAATAGCAACAAAAAAGATTCTATTTATTTATTTATTAGTAAAATAGCAACTTTTTTTGCTAATTAGAAAAATATTTAAAAAAAACAAACAAAAAGAGAATAATTGCATGCGTACATTTTAAAATACTACTGCATTTATTACCATTTTTATTTATAATCCACCTTGTCTATTTTAATTAGATTTCTGGACAATTTTGGTTTGACATCTTAAGTATTTATTGAAAAGTAAAACAAAAAACTTCATAGAAAACGTATGATTGTAAAAAACAAAACAAAAAAAAACAATAGTAATTACATAAAAAATCACAAACATTTCAAAGTAAAACTGTATTAAATAACCAAAAGATTTAATATTTTAATTCATAAAAAAATACAGAATAACTTGTGGATACATATTATTATATTATATGCTATTTCTGTATTTAATTAAAGAGTAATAAAGGGAAATCAAGCTTAAAGAAATTCTGTAAAAAGATTTTTTTTTAAATCTGAGCGAGAATTCAAAGCAATAAAAAAATATTAAATTAATAAATTGAGTTTCTTTTTGAAATAAATTAATATAAACATAAAATTCAAAACAGAGATAATTCATTTCCATCTGGGCGTTTATTTCTTCACTTACAGTATTTTATAACATAACTTGCCACTGCTGCCCCCTTGTGTTGATATAAGTAATTACTTTGAAAACAAGTTCTCACAGAAAACCTGCCTCCTCTAAAAGTAAAAAAAAGAAGCAGAAAATTAGTTTCCAGGTGATACAACTTCAGCGTATCTTCCAAAGAAATAAAAGCAGGTAAATAAAACCATGTTGACATCAACCAGAGAAAACCAGTTTGTCCCAAATCTGTGGTGCCAGTGACTCATTCACAAAGCAAACAGTCGTAATAAATGGCCCACTGGCTTTTATTTGTCTTGGATTTAAGCTTAACCTAAAACAAAGTCTAAAAAAAAAGAAACTGTTTCTGAGGAAAGGAGGAGCAGAAGACACAGCGAGGATCAGCTCTTAAATCCCTCCGCCATGTTCTTTTCCAGAGGGTTTAAAGATTTGCATTCTTGTGATGAAAAGAGGGAGAAGTAACGAGCGAACAAGAGACGATGTCGCCTGTCCGCGCTCTTCGTCCCCCCCGCCTCATCCTCATCCTCATCGGGATGAAGGCCAGATGTGAACAGCAGGATGGAGCATCATTTTATACTAAATGTACAAAAACATGAAAACTGTGATTTTATTAGACATTTTTATTATTATTGATTTTGGATGTATAATTTAAAAAATGTAAAAGCAGAACAAAAACAAAATGTGAAGCAAAACAACAAGATAGAGAGATAAAGAGAGATGGATAGAGAGAGAGATAAATGGATGGATGGATGGATGGATGGATGGATGGATGGATGGATGGATGGATGGATGAAAGGTGATTGTTTAATTATTGTGACGGGTGGATGAAGACAGATAACTGAACAAATGATGGATAAACAGATGGATCACAGACTGCATGTTGTATTTACCCAGAATGCCTTGCACTGAAGTCTACTTCCTGTTTTTGGAGGGGTTTCCGGTCCGCTTAGGGTTCACATGTGCATATTAGACTTTTAGGTGGACCAGAGTTCTGTTGCATGTTCACACCTCCCCAAACGAACCGGACTTTCTGAGCAAACAAACAGAAGTTTGACTGAAGCGAACCCAAACAGGACTGGAGTGAATCCACCTTTTGACATGAAGCCAGTCTGACTGGTGCATCTTGATGTCTGTCGTTGGTGTTTTTAATGTCTTGAAAGGTTTCCAGGAGCTTCTGGGACTCGTTGTCTTTCTATTGAAAGTAGAAAGTTTCTGCGAGCGCTAAGCTGCATCTGAGCCTGGCTTCTGACACGAGCTGATAATCAGATTTACCCCCCTGAATCCACCGGACTCCACAATGCTCCCCACTGTCGTCGGCCCCCACATTGCCTCTCACCGGCGGCCCCCTCCGTCCCTGCAGCAAAGCCAATTACACCCCACAGAAACACAAATCTCCATGTTTTAAAAAGTCTCTTTTTCAGGGGTTTAACCTTGTTAGGCCGTAAGCCTGGCTTTCTTATGCATCAGCTCTGTGAAGAATTCTCTGTCCCTGCAGCCTCTGGGACAGAGACACACTTCTGTCTTTGCTCATAGCCGTCCGCCTGTCAGAGGGTTCACTCGGAGGCAGCGTAATTAAGTGTGTGCATGCGTGTGTGTGTCTGCTTATCGATGCTTATGTGTTTTGGAGGTGGGTGGATGGTTGAGGAGGGGGGGCTGCGCACGCAAGGCAGACCATCTGGGACTCGGAGTAACTAATAGACTTCCTACATTCATCGAGCAGCGCCACTTGTGCGTCTCAATCAGGGAGCTGTTGAGCACAAACAGGCCCGTAATGACATTAGCCAGTTCTGGCTGTGTGAGGACAGCGTGTGGGCTGCCTGACGCCAGGAGGTCAGCCCGTTTCCTGGGGGCCTGCGAGGGCCCAGAGGAGCCCACGCCGCGGTAATGGGTGTCTGCAGAAAGTGCGGTCCAATGTACTGTCACTGCTGCAAATGCCTTCCTCTGGAAGAGCCTCTAATTCACTTAGCTGGGACTTCGTAGCGAATCTTCTGACTCCCGCGTCATCAGAGTTGTTTTCTCTGCTGCGCGGTTTGATTGTGGGAAAGTTTGGAAAAACTTTGGATTTTACTTACAGTGTGGAAAAAAAAAAACACACGGAAATTATTTGTATTTCAGACTTTATGAAGTAAACATTTAAATGTTCATCGAAAATAAATCTACGTTTTTTTTATCTACATGATTATAATTAGAGAAAATAATATTTAGAAAAAACATCTTTGAGAAAATATTTTCTTCCAATCGAGAAAATATTAATATATTTAAGGAAAATATAAAAAATAATATTTCTCAAATACATACAGAAAATATTTGAGAAATATTTTCTCAAATATTTTAATTAGGCTGTTAATTTAACAAGTTTAGGTTATTTAACCTAACGTTGGAAGGTTTTATTTACCAATATTTTTATTTTCTCTAAGTAGAAAAGTAAATTATTCTCTAAAAATTATATTTAGAAAATATTAGAGAATTGCAATTCTCTAAGTAATAAAAGTTGATGAACATCCAAATGTCTTGGCTAGCTAATAAATCTTTACTCGCAGTTCAAATAAATATCAAATAAATTAAATGAAAGCTTTTCCTCATGTGCAGAAACTTATGTCAAAGTTGACGTGTTTCCATTCAGCAAATTTATTTTTGTAATTTTATTCTTGACAGAAACACCGATATTGTAATTTGTGCTGAAACTCAGATTTCAGTGTTTAACTCTTTAAAGCATAATTTGGGAAGACAAACTTGCTGCTCAGGGTTAAACTGGTGAACTTCTGCACTGTTTGCATGTTTCTAAAAGCGCGACCCTGAAGGACTTCAGCTGCCAGCACAAAGCAGGTTGCTGGGCGAAAAGCCTCTCGTTGGCCTCCTCCATGTTTAGACATCGACGCCCTTCCAGCAGAAGTCGCGTCGCTGCCTGACAGAAGCGGTTTTACAGTCACAATGCTCCTCCTGATTTATGAGGTACAGCTGGATCGCAGCAAAGCGGCAGAATGTCAGATAACGGGGCTGGTGGAGATTCTGAATGCAGAAAGCAGCTCAGGATGTAAATGAGGCTGGAAAACCAAGCGGCCCACTTTGTCTGATGACTTTGTTTGCGGTACCAGAGGCCGAGACAGGAAGGCGGCCCACGCGGCTCTAATGTAACCATGGAAACGTCACCGTTAATGATGGTGCATCCTCTCCCGGCCTCCTTTCACCAAATGGAAGAGGTGGAGCCTGGGAGTTTGAGTCTGTTAGCCTCCATGTTTAGAACCATTTCTGGTGTATTTACTAAACTAACAGAGGCCTAATGCGGATGTAAGGGGTCAGGGGTCACGTGTGAATTAGGTTTTGGTTAAGGTTAAAGTTAGGGATAGTCTAGACTAGCACATGAATATTGTAACTTGGTTTTAACAAAGCTTTGATAATTATTGAGTCATTATGTAATATTAATAAAGGTTAGGATTAAATAAGTGTTCACTTCTTCCTACTCCCTTTCAAACATAAAAGTGGTAAACAAATGACCGTGTTCTTGGTTATGCATTTTGCTCGTTTTAATAAAAACTGAAATAAATAAATTCAAATATAATAGTTAAGGTCAGGGAAATGTCTGGGTTAAGATTATTGACAGTAACTGAATCAAAACATTTTTCAATGAAGATAAGAGAATAAAATTAAGGTTTTTCTTGGTAAAATCTTAAAATTAACCCAATTAACCCATTAAAAATTTGTTTAATTTTACTCAGCTCAGGTTATCAGTAAAACAACAGCAGGGATCTTCAAATCATTTTCTAACAGAGTTTATACAATAATATTAAAGGTAAACTGTAAACATTTTTGTTATTGTGTTCATACGATTTGTTTTGTTGTTATTACAGAATAGATTAACTTACAGTGTGGTGGCAGCCTCCTCTACCCCACAGAATGGCCTTAGTGACAAACGAGATGTACATCGGTCTCTAAAAAGGAGGAAGAAAAAGACCAAATGAGAATAAAGCAACAAAGAGGCAGTGATTTCAAGAGGTTGTCTTAGTTTTTGTAGCATTAATGCTAAAGTAGACATTGAAGGTGACCTATTCTTCTTCCGTGAACAGGTTAGGAGAAGTTGGGTTTTACAAAACATGTTCATTACATTTTTCGTACAAAATCATTGAGCACTTTCTGCTCAATGAAGCAGAAAGTGGTTTCTGTTTGGTGAGTCAACAACAAAACACTTGTCTTTTACGGCAGACATCGTACAAACCTGCTAGAGCTCTCCTTGGGTTGCTAGGTAACGGGCGGAACTCTGCAGCGGTTGCTAGATAACGGGCGGAACTCTGCTGTGGTTGCTAGGTAACGGGCTGCTTCACTGGGGTTGAGCCTGCTGATTTGTGAAGCTGCATTCCAAAGGTTTTTTTGAAATGGCTCATTTTCCAGACACCAAAAAACTTTAATAGCCAAGTAAACACGTCTAGATGTTTTTTTTATAGTGCTTTTAAAAGCAGTTAAGACCCAAATAGAAGAACAAAAAGGCGTAAAATGTGAGTTTTGCTTAATAAGTCCCCTTTAAACATAAATATGAGCGTCTAATAACTTCTAAACCAACATTTTGAAATGTATTCGTTTACATCTAATGGTTGCATTTTAAGTTATTTTACTCTCCCAATCGGTCCTTTCCAACATCTGCTTCCTGTGTTTACTCAACGTCTTCAGGACAGTACAGTGGTGATGTCACCGGTGCGACCTGTGGAGCCGGACGCAGTGCGTCAACTCATCCATCAAGATGGACACATACCAAAAACTCATCCATCTCTCTTTGCAGCTCATAGAAGCTGAGTCAGCTCAAATCGATTCACTGCAGGGAGCAACAGAGCAAGTCCTCCCTGAACTCACCCTTCATTCACAGGCCATAACCCCGAAACAGAGATGGTGACGGGGGGCAAGACGAGGTCACGAGGTGGAGGACAATAAGACTTTATTGGTGTTTACTCTGAAGTGTGGATCTCTCGTCCGCTGAGGACAGAAAACCTGCAAGTCCAACAAATGAAGACTAGAGGGCAGCGTCAGGTCAGACCATGTCTGATTGTGCAGTGGCTTTAACGTATGATTAGTTAAATTATGGCACCAATGTCACTAACTATTCTGTCCAAGAAGCCGCTTTAATTAGAAACAAAGTAATAATGACAGACAGCAAAAAGCCAAAGTGAACTGGAGGAAAAAATCACAAATTTAAAATTTTTTACTATATTTTGACGGCTCCCAATCAGCCAATAAAAAAGTAATAAAGTATATTTAGGCATTTTGTCAGCAGCAACCTGATCCCACTTGATCTTATTAGTAAAAAGTTGTAGGTCTACAATATTGTCCAGGCATGTTCATATTGCATGTTTCAATATCAGGACAGAAAGAAAGAAAAACTTCACAATGTTTGAAAAACTTAAGATTAAAACAAATAGAAGAAACATATGAAGACATTCAACGTTATTAGAAACATAAAAAATGGTTTTTATGGTTATAGTATCTTAAATTTTACTATTATTTTTAATGTTTATTGAATATATTTCTCTCTAACTAAAGAAAATAGTCCAGGCATGGACTAGGACACTTTACGGTTGTTTCTGAGCAATTTCTGAAAGAGTTGAGGCTGCAAGTCAACCCACAACTCCTCTGAGTAACTGACAAGAGTAACTGTAATCTGATTACTTTTCCCAGGTAACGAGGAAAGTAAGGGGTCAGAATTCCATAAAACTTTGATTACTGTAACTTAACTGCATCCATACCAGGATAATAAGCACAAACTCTAACAAATAAATATTATTTATTTGATAGAGTAGTTATAAATGCAACCTAACAGAAGAAATACTTGATTTTCTCAAAATACGCAGGACAGGTTTAAATGCATTTAACAAAATTCACCAATAAAAGATTGTTGCATTTCATGAAATGTTTGGTGATTCAATAGGTATGAAGTTAAAAGAGTGAAACAAAATTACAGGGTTTCATTTGAATACATTTATTTGATGGAATATGAAGAATAAAAGGGTTATTGCTTATTTAGTTTGTGCATCGTTTATAGTAAAATAATGAATTACTTTTAAAGATGATTAGTTATGGAACTGGATTTCTGTCTTGTGGAAGTAATTAGTAACTAATTACTATTTCCAAGTTGACAGATGGTCACTGCGAACAGATAGCTGTGGGATACAGACTGGGATCTCTGTCTCAAATGATGCTTTTCAACTTTTCCGTTTACTTGAAAAAGCATCAAATCATAAAGTTAAAGGTTTTGCCTCATCAGCTCAATCAAAGCAGAATTAATTGATGGAATTGCTCTGCCTCTGATGTCCCATCATCTCCAACAGGAGATATAATCCCACAGAGAGTTCACCTAAAGTGATTGCTGCTCCTTTTTTCCTGTTCCATCCAGATAATGAGATTAGAGAGACTCCTGGCAGATGGGGTTTCCACTGTATGTGTCGACAGGATGCATGCCCACTTTTAAGAGTTCACCTCGATCTGGTGAACGCAGAGCAGGCTTCTCCACCAGCGGAGGGCAAATATGGTCGAATATGGCCGGCCTTATTAATAATGAGTAGGTGGGAAAGGGGCAGATCAAATTACCAATTTAGAAGTAATCACCAAAGTGGTTACTGCTTCGTTATCCACTCCGCTTTGTCCTCTGTGGTGATTCCTGCTGCCATCTGTCCGTCTTTCTCAGGGGAGTCCTTCCTTTTCTCCTGAGCTCCTCACTGGATGTTTTATTAACTCAGTTTCACCTGATTACACCCTGCCTGGGAGTCGGCGCACATTAATAGGCATTTAATCAATGTTTAATTAAGGTGGCAGCCATGAAACACCAAGCTGAAACACTGAAACACATGATTCCAGGTTCAAACTTATGAGCAATTTTCTGCTTAGTGGAAATATTCCTGATCTGAAATCCACTCAAAAGCCAAAGACTTAACATTTTCATGTGTATTTCCCTAGAAACTGTAAATTCTATGCGACCGTAAACAGACTTTAGAAGAACATGGACGTCTCAACACAAGTTTACTGATTAAGAAACAAATTACGCCACTACTTAGAGAAGCAGCGTTTAGCTTCTATGCTGCTGCTCGTTACCTGGGAAAATCTGGAACAAACATCCAGAAAACTGCAAAACAGCCGAAACACAGAGTTCCTTTAAATCAAGACTAAAAACCCAACTGTTTAGAATTGATTTGAAACATGATAAATGGAATATTGATCAATATATTCAATGTGTATTAATGATTAGCAATATCTGTCACTAGTTTCTTAAGTGTAGACTGTATGTTGTTTCTATTGTGCCTTAATTTTTGTGTTTTTATGACGTGAAGCTGCCTTGTTCCTGAAATTTGCAATACAAATAAAACTGATTGATTGATTTATGGTTTAAATCAATCAATTTTTAGACAATCAAGTACTTTCCATTGTGAGGGACCTGTTTGCTGCAGCCATTGTTTTATTGCGGCTGTCTTGTTCTGGTGCAGAATAACAATAACTGTGTTTCCATTACAAATGTGAGCATAAGTTAAAAATACAATTCCACAATTGTGGCGTTTCCATTAAATAACAAATGTAATGAAATTCACATGTGAATAAGTTTGTTAATGCGATAAGTCGTCTTCTTTGTCATTTCCACCAGTAGTAACATCCGGTTGTTGATTACATGACAGGCATGATGGAAAAAAAGTGTTTCCTTTGAGGTTTGGGGGTATAAATAAATTTCAAAACAGCAAGAAAACCACCTCATCCAAATAAAAAAGTTTTTTTCTTGAATTTTTAAAGTTTTTTTCTAATTTAGAGTGTTTCCATGAAGCAAATTTACTTTCGTATTTCCAATTTGCTCAATTTTACCGTCAATGGAAATGCATCTAATGATGTAAGAGACACATAAAATATGACATGGCCATTCTGACTGCAGAAAAATATTGTTAAAATGGGTTGTGCTAAATTAAAAAGGAGCTTTGCATGCATAGCAGTATTTCTCCTTGAAACTTCCAACACGTATTATTTAATCTAAGTTTGAACATAGCAGCCTCGTCTTTTAGAAGTGAATAACTAGAACTGCATGAGGTCAGGAAACAGAAATTGAGTCCAAAGAGATGACACACTCTCCACAGGATGGTGGAAACAAAGCGCAGGAACAAAGCAGCGTCCCGTTTAGAATCGACTGATGGAGCTGCTGACTTATCAAAGCCAACAAAAGGTCTGGGTGAACACCGCAGCATGGCTGAGTCCAGGTTACAGCCAGAGACACAGGAGAAAAGGAGAAAATTGAGAGAGAGAAAGCCTGGGGTCAGCCATAATGAGCCATGAATGTGAGCATCCCACCAATCCTGTTTAATGGGGTTCATCCCTTCACTGCAAAAACATAAAATCTTACCGAGTAGATTTAATTTAATTTCAATTCAAATATCTAACTACACTTAAAGCTGCAGTAGGTAACTTATGACAATTTTGTTTATCCTCCATTAGACCATTGAGCAGCGCATACACTACATTGATTGACAGCGTTAAGATTTTCTTGGATCTGTTTGGTTGTTTTTGATCAGAAGCAGTGCATTCGTGGAAATGGCGAACTTTCAACTAACATTTGAGCAAAACACAGCAGTTTGTTTTAAAGGTTCGAGTTCCACTTTCAGATTATTTCCCACATTATTAGTAAAATAATGTGGGAAATATTAAAATTAGGTGATCTGCTTTGATCACCTAATTTTACCAAGTATTTTTCATCTATTCTGATGAGAATATATTGGTTCACTTAAAATAAAACAAAACTAACTTGCAAATATATCAATATATCAGCTCATTTTAAGTCAATAATTTGTTGATATTGGTGGAAAAAAAGTGCAAGTTAAATTGAAAACTTACTTATAACAAAACTTTTTTCCAGTAAGTAAAAAAATAAATAAAGCTCTTATTTTGATCAAATTGGTTAGTAAATAAAAAAATACTCAAATACTGCAAAAACACAAAATATTACCAAGTATTTCTGGTCAATTGTAGTGAAAATATCTTGGTACATTTAAAATGCGACAAACCTAATTTATAAGTAACTTTTGAGCAAGACATAAAAGCTGACATTAAGTCAATAACTTTTAGTTCACTTAAAATAAGTTACAAGAAAAGTACCAGGAAGATACAGGAGCTTTAAATATTGATGAAAAAGTGCTTTTTTCACTAGCAGATTATTTCACTAATAACATGCGAAAATATCTTGTTATTAATGAAATAACCCACTGAAACTTGTAATGTTTTTAATCAAAATTAAGGAATTATTGAATTAAAACAAGCTCATATTTCTGGCTAGATAGTTACCTGACATGAAATGAGACAAGACTAATATATTAGAATAAGAATCTGGATCAGATTTTGTATTTTTGCAGTGTTCCTCACACCGGGGGGTCTGTGCGCACACGTTGGGGTTCGGGTCAGGGGGCTGCAAGGACTCTGTGACCCTGAAATGAGCCGGGGAGCCCTGCTGGTAGGACAGAGCTGCTTTTCTGCTTTAATCTGCAAGCAAGAGGATCAATATGGTGACTACTGGTGGTGAGGCTGTGTGCAGGGCAAAGCGGGTCCAGCCATTTAAGATGTCTCACAGGGGGCTGGCGCACCCTGACAAAAGCACAGCTCTGCTGCCACAATGACCCGGGAGACACTGGCACGTCGGCGACTAACCTACTTAACATTCATTAGCTTCAGAGAGAGGACAGATGCTCCGGACCGTCTCTCTCATGTTCTCGACGTGGGACTCATTTGACGTGTCTTTTATTCAGGATGTTGTGGAGGAAGACCTGGGTGAGCATGGAGGGACTCACCCTGTGTGGCCCGCGGCGTCCAGAGCCAGAGCAGTCGGGTCGCCTGGCAGGAAGAGACAGAAGCCTCCTCGGATGCTTCAAATCCTGGTTTCTGCTCCGTCGGCGTTCAGGCAGAAAATCCAGAGCTCCTCTCCTTTCAAAAGAAGACATTTCCAACAAGTTCTAGTCTTTACATTTTTATGCTTCTGAACACAAAAATATACTTCAGTGTTTTGACTAATTTTCGCTTCTGGTTTGAAAGTGAAAGAGCAGAGTGAGCGCTCTCTGTGGGAGGCTTTTTAAATAATATTCTGTTAATAATTACCATTCAGACTCTCAAGCATGTTTCCCTGAACATTAAGTAACAAAGGCCGGGCCTCTGGCAGTAACTAGTTTTGAAAAATAATGTACTTTGAGGAGTATTTTTACTTTTACTTGGGTAATTTAACTATGAATTAAAACAACTATTGCTGGAGTAAAACTTCTGGATGCTTTTCCCCACTATTAGTAACTCCACTGAATTTGAACTATGAAAAGAAACTCATTTTGATTTTTGTTTTTTGCAAGATGAGTACTAAGGCCATGCTAAAAAAAAATTAAAAATTAAATTAAATTATGAGGATAGAGTTGTGTTACCAGATTAAAGTCATAATATTACATTATTCTCAAAATATTCACTTTATTCTCACATTATTTTGACTTTATTCTCATTATATTACTTTATTTTTGTAATATTACAACTTTATTATAGAAATACTTACTATTCTCACTTTATTTCAACTTTACTTTCGTAATATGAGTATTCTTATAATACTACAACTTTGTTCTTGCATTATTTCAACTTTATCCTCTGAATTTTATGACTATTCTTGTAATACTATCACTTTTTTTCTTGTAATTTTAATATTTCTTAGTATAGCCCTAGCACTCGTTTATAAGAAACATTTTCATTGTGGCCTTAAATACCAAGATTCCCACATAAATTTACATTTTGCCTCATTAAGTAATCTATAAATCTTAAAGGCAACTCAAGAACTGAGTAATTAATTAAAAAATTAAATACTGTTTTACTAATTTCATTTACTTGAGTAAACGCATGTTAAAGTAGTGCTACTGTTACTCGAGTCCAGATCCAACGTTACTTTCCTACCACAGACAAACTTCATCTGTTTTTCTGTCACATGTGCAGAAGAAACCCGGGAAACAACAGAGCAGCGCTTTGAATTAAACATTGAACAGCTGTGCAGCTCAGAGTGACAGAGTCCAGAGCAGGAATCAGGAGCAGCTGGAGAGAAAGGCAGCTTTTCAACCCGACTCCAGACGCAACACGGATCAGGTTCTGGGCTGACACACTGCAGCATAAATCTCCTCTCCTTAATTACATTAGAGGCGCATAGTGGCGAGCTTTGTGATAACAATGGAGCCCATCGATTCCACAAATCAGAGGCGGCCGGAGTCGGCCCGGCCTGTGGGTGTGCGCTCTGAGAAGCTCTGGATCTGCATCTGCAATCTGAGCTCATTACGAAGAGCGAGTGTCGGTCGGGCCGGACGCAGCGCAGGAAAGAAAGTTCTTGGTTTAATATTAACCAGAAGAATGTGGAGCGGTTTCTATGGTAACTGGCAAACAGTTACTCTCATGACACAAAATGTATTTCTGCTGGAAAAGCAGGGCAATCACATATTACCACCAGATATTACCAAGCATGTTTGGTCTAGTTTTCTAGTAAAAATATATTAAACAAGACAAAACTAACTTACAAGTAACTTTTCAGCAAGATATAACTAATTTTGAGTGAAAGATTTCTTAATATTGATGAATTTGACATTTTCTTCCAATATTTAATTTCCCTTTGAGATCAAGAAAATATTTTTGAATTGCATTTGACCTGAATAAGTGCCAATTCAAGTTAAAGTTGGGTTTTCTTTGGTTCTGAAGGGTTAATATTAAGAATAAGCTTCTAAAGGATGACACTGGTTGTCATGGTGATTCCCGCCGATTGAGTTTTTTTCTTTTAAATCAATATTAAGAAATTATTTACTTAAAACAAGCTCTTATATTTTGCTGAAAAGTCACTTTTGAGTTAGTTTTGTCTTATTTACAATAGAATAGGCCAAAAATATTTGGTAATATTTTGTGTTTTTGCAGTGTTCTCACTCATCACTGTCCCTTTTGACCAAGGGAAGAGATTTATTTATGTTTTTCCAAAGCAAAAGGATCCAACACGACTTAAATAAGCTTCTTTTGGCTTGTGAGATCAAGACCTCTCTTTAACATAACTGGCTCTGCCTGAGGTCTCTGTGTTGAAGCCGGTGGGGCCTCTGCAGAGCACGTCAGCATAATCCAGATGCCAGAGGACCGGTTGCTAGGAGATGAAAAAGTGTCCAAAAGGGACAAAAAGTTGATTCATCTGTCTAATATTGTCAAATCTAAATATGCAAAACAGAAAATCATAATATCAAATACATGATTTCAATCCAAACTCATTTATAACATGAGTTTATTTGGCTATTTTTCAGTACAACTTCAAATCCCATCATGTTACAATAAAGAGAGTTTTGACATAACCTGTTCGTTGTCCACCAGTATCTTTATTCAATTAAAAAATACCTTATTGATCACGAAGGGAAATTCAATGTGAAATAGATAAGGGTGAACTTTTAAAGATGACCTATCAGTTTACACTCACATGTGAAAATGGCTGCAAACAGATGCGCAATAATATAGCCGTACATCTTTAAGAAGTATTAGTAGAGCCTCCTGCACAACGAACAATAATTCAGCAAGTGGTTTCTGGATGGTAAGACAACAACAGAACACTTTTCCAGTAGCCATTGTACAGCACTTACAGTGGTGAAATCAGCTGAACATTACTGCTGGAGCTCAGCTTGGGTTGCTAGGAGACGAGTGGAATTCTGCCGGCATTGCTGGGTAACAGGCTGAGTTTCCCTGGGGTTGCTAGGCGAAGAGTAATGCTAATTTGTGACGTTACATTCTGAAGATATCCAAAAATGCTAATTTTCAGCACACTAAAAAGCACAAGTTTATTGTCAAAATCCACCTTAAAAAAAGCAAAATGTATAGAAAACTGCTTTTTGCATTTACTCTGGTTATCTTTGACATGAAAATATGTTCCAATGTCTTGATAAAATTTGCTCATTTTAGTCAAAAAAGCTAATCTACAAGAGTGCAAACACTTTTTTACAGAACAGTATGATAGTGACATCAAATCAAATCAAAAATAGCTCCTCTTACTGGTGGGTGATGTTTACTGGAGTCATAAATACACATTTCCTTACAGCGCCCCATCGGAATAATGACACAAATTATTACATTTCTGAATGCAGAAATGTATTCCTAGACAAAAAAAATCCTTATATTGAAAGAACAAACAAGTAACATTAAAGCACATCCTTTTAATGAGGATGCTAACAAACACATACATCAGCACACAAGAGCTGACAAAGCTTTCCACAAGACACATAAAAACACAATTACAAGAGCTATCATGCTGTTTTAAGGAAAGCTGCCCTGCCCACCACACGCTGCCCTTTGTCAGGAGCGGGACGGACATTCAAAGAGCCGTGACCTGCACCGGCTGCTGTGGGCAGCAGGCCTGACTCCAAACCCCGGTTACCATGCCATGCTGGGAGCCTCCGCTTGTCCCCTGGTTAGTGCAGCTACTTTCTCAACTCATCAATCTGTCAGCGAAGCCACTGGACAAAAAACACAATATGGCCGCCGTATTTTATTCAATCTCTTACAATATGGTCTCACCATTTCCAGATTAGTCAGCTCACCCACGAGGGCAGCTCCCCTGCAGAGGAGTCGTGGCAGTGGGTGTCCTCACTGCAAAAACACAAAATCTTATCAAGTATTTTGGTCTAGTATCTTGAGCACATATATTAGTACACTTGAAATCAGACAAAACTAACTTACAAGTAACTTTTCACCAAACTATAGGAGCTTGTTTAATAAACCCTTAATCTGAATGAAAAAGTATTTTTCTGCCAATGGAACCAGAACTTTTTCATCAATATTAAGGAATGTTTCACTTAAAATAGGTAATATCTTGCTTTCAGGCAAGCCACTATTTATTCTGCAGCTTTCCTTCATTTTTTAAAAAGGGCCAATGCTTCCTTGAAGAGAGTAGGATAGGCTCTGAATAAAACATATTCATTACATTTTATGTACAAAATTGTTCTTCTGCTCAGTTCTGCCTATTTTAACTCCTTTTAAAACTAGATGTTTTAGGGCCCATCATCACATGTAATCCAAATAATTTTCTGCTCCCGTCAACTCAACGTTTACACTCGCTTGTTAAAATGGTTGAGAAAAGACATGCAATTATACAACCTTACATCTTTGAAAAGCAGAAGTGGAGTCTCCTGAACAACAAACAAAAATGCAGGTGGTGGTTTCTGGATCGTAAGTCAACAAAATTCTTGTCCTTTCTAGCAGTAAAACCAGCTGACCAAATGTGCTGGACCTGCACTTAGATAACAGTGCAGTTTCTGTTGATTTTGACTCAGGTTTTTTTAAACACACAGCAAAAATCATTAATTTACTGTGTACTTGGGGCTCGGGCTGTTTTTAGAAGCAATGTCAACCAAAATGGGAGTTTATAAACACGAAAAATGAGAACGCCAAACAATGTTAGTTTCAAAATGTTTTAAGAAAGAAAAAATTAGAGAACCAGCTATGAAAACCATGGTAAAAGAAAGAATACCCTTACAGCTCATAAATTGTTCGAGCTTAAGTTCTCTTGCAACTTTTCCTGCTTTCTAGATGGATTTTACATTTAAACCAATCGGTAAAGACATTATTGTGTAAATGCTGGCCATCTGTGTAAGTTTACAGCACGAGTTTCTGAGAACAACCTTGGACTGGACTCGCTCGAGAGCCAACTATTCAGTTTATTTTCAAGTAAGGATGAAAGAAAGACTCCAAACTATGTATGTCGCCTATTCAGTGGTGACGCTCTTTAAATGAAAGGACAGCAGAAAGAGTTGGGGACGGGGTGGAGTGCTGCATAAATTTTACATACACAAGGCCTCAGACAAAGTGATTGTTGCTTCCCTGAAACTTTTTTTCTCTCTCCCTCCTCCAGCAAACACTTTCCCCACTGAATAGGCACCTATTAGTGACTCCATTATGGGACAGGGCTCTTGAATGGCTCCTCACTGTGCGTCTTTATCATAGCCGGGCCCCCCTTCCCCGTCCGCCCAACCCAGCTTCCTACAGCCTGTTTTGATAGGTGATGATGGGTGAAGTCGGGGGGGAGGAGA
Source organism: Poeciliopsis turneri (assembly GCA_922788865.1). NCBI lineage: Eukaryota > Metazoa > Chordata > Actinopteri > Cyprinodontiformes > Poeciliidae > Poeciliopsis > Poeciliopsis turneri. The sequence continues at coordinate 305,285 of CAKLNU010000303.1, read as the reverse complement.
GGTGGCCTGCCACTTTCACTCCCCGTTGTGTGCTCCAGGTGTGGTGGGTTAAGCGTAGTGCTTCACAGCTTCTATTGTGACACGCACTTTTTCCCCTTCACCACTTATTCAAGGAAAAAAATGGCTGTGTTTTACATGCATTAGCTGATCCCCTCCTCCCGAAACGAGGGTGGAATCGCTGCACATTGCCTTGGAGAAGCGTATTGTTGCTGGATTATTCAGGAGTTAGCTGAATGAAAGAGGCAGGCAGAGAGGGGTGTCTGTACTTTATCTCCAAGGGAGACAGCGGCTAAAGACGGAGCTTCTTTAGAGGAGTGAGTTACTGTGGCGAAAAGCTCAGGAGCACCTGCAGGACACAAATGCCTCCATCTAAAATACAGTAAACTAGCTTCTATTCATCAGGTTCAGGGGAAAGTTTTACAAACTATCAGGCAATGGCACGAAATATGTAAAGACACATCAACTTTTACAATGTTTTCTATTCACTATTCAATACTTATTTCAGTCATTTAGCAGAATTTCTGCTTCATACCATCTGACTTTAGATGCTGGAAAATTTTATAGATAATGCAATTTGTAATATATAATATTTTATATAAATCACACCAAATTTATTTCATTTTTCCCCATGGTTCTTGTAGGTTTATTGCAGCAGTGCTGGGCTTTCTGGCTCGTGTTTGTTTGAGGAACAAACCAAGCAGAAAATGGAGCAAAAGAAATAACATTTAAATCTATTATTTTATATATATATATATATATATATATATATATATATATATATATATATATATGTATGTATGTATGGATGTATGTATGTATGTATGTATGTATGTATGTAAAAAGATTGAATAACAGAAAACAAAAATTGTAAGATTAAAAAATAATAATTGGGTTTGGATTTTTTGCCTCAACATCTCTCAAACTTTCTGAGGCTCCCACAGCGCCCCCTGGAGGCCACGGTGCCCCACTTTAACCTGCCACAACCTCCCTCAGACTGTACAAACTCTGCTGTATTCGCAGAACCATCAGGTCAACAAACATCTGTGTGTGTGTGTGTGTGTGTGTGTGTGTGTGTGTGTGTGTGTGCGTGTGTGTGTGTGTGTGTGTGTGTGTGTGTGCGTGTGTGGGCGTGTGTGTGAGTGAACCAGGTTTTCATATCCTGGTGGGAACCAATCTCTGTCTACAACATGGGGTTGTAGGGACCACTGCTCCTTTTCTTGGTCCCTATAAGGGACCAAGAAAATGGGTTAGGTGTTAGGTATATGATTGATATGGCTAGAGTTGGGATAACAGATTGGTATATAATGGTTAGGATTAGCGAGAGGGGAAGGGTTTAGCTGTAGAAAATGAATGTAAGTCAACGTTAAGTCCCCACAAGTGTTGAAAACACGACTGTGTGTGTGTGTGTGTTTCAGCTTTGAAGTTATGCATGCACACACAGTTGAAGGAGGGAGACACCGAGAGTCAGCAAGACTTTATGATGAATATGGAAGCATTGTTCAGCCGTGCTTACCTCCACGGGGAACCATCTGCTCCCTGTCAATGCATCACCTGCTCGTCTGAGCTGTGTCCACGGCAACAAGACTCGGGGGGCGGGGGGGAGGATTAGGAGAGGTTACCGCTTCGATGGTGATGGGAGGGGCCAGAGTCGGAGGTAAAAGAGGGCAGAGCAAATGTCGCCCTCTGCTGGTGGAGAAAGTCTCGCTGAGTTGCGCTGCACCTAACATGGAGCCACCTGTTGAATATAACTATTACAATCAATGGAAACTCTTATTAATAGAACAAAAATCTATTTTGTGTGTGTCAATTATTGCTTGTGTGTAAATGATAATACTGCAAGCTTACCAATAACCTGCAAAGTTGAAACATTCTCAACTTTTGGAGCAATATGCAGTAAGGAAAAAACATTTCCAATGAGTTTTTAAACCTTAAAAAAAATTCAAATTGCTGTTCGTGTTGCCAGTGGATTGTAATTTACAGTTTAGCTGGGGAATATGCTTAAAAATAATAATAATTAAAAAAAAGTCACATTCACAGATTAAAATTTTTTTTTTTTACTTTTTGAAAGAGATTCATCGGCACCAAAGACGATAAAAGTTTGCACATATAGCTTTGGAAAAAATGGAGACAACTTAAAATGATCAGTTTCTCTGATTTTACGGTTTTATAGGAATATGTTTGAGGAAAATGAACATTGTTCTTTTATTCTATGAACTACTGACAACTACTGAAATTCTAAGCAAAAATGTAATATTTATTTGAAGAAAATGAGAAGTAGTCAAAATAACAAAAAAGATGCAGTAATTTCAAGACCTCAAGTAACGCAAACAAAACAAGTCAATATTCATTTAGAAACAACAATACCAATGTTTTAACTCAGGAAGAGTTCAGAAATCAACATTTAGTGGAATAACCAGGAGGTTTTCAATGGGATTCAGTGCAGTAGGCTCTTAATTTCTTCCAGAGTTCTTGATTGAAAAGAATTAAAATATTATTTTAAAGAATTAGATTTCTTTCTTCATTTGCATCATAGGTCTATCTATAAATGTAGATCTGGATGAAAGCTATTCTGGTTCTAGAAATAAACGTACAAAAGTGCCTGGTTTCCGACTGAAAAAAATCAGTTGAATTGGAAACTTAACATTTTTTATGCCTTTACAATATTAAATCTTTAACTTAGAAGCAGTGTTGTATAGTAACGAAGTAAAAATACTTCACTACTTTACTTAAGTATATTTTGGAGTACTTCATACTTTCCTCGAGTATGAAAATTTTTGATAACTTTCACTTTTACTTCACTATATTTCCGAACTTAATTGCATACTTTTACTCCGATACATTTTCAATGTGTGGTTTCGTTACTCGTTACTGTGACGCAGGAGCGTCACGAGTTACGACCTAATTAAAGAGTCGCGTTAACACACACAAACACACGCAAACACACACAAACACACACAAACATACACAATCGCTAACTTCCGTTTTGTTGCAGTTTAAACTGGCGCGGTTCATCGTGGGTCACACGCGGTGTTCCCGCTTCAGTTCACGTTAATCCTTATCTGTCATTTTCAAACATTTTCCCGGCTTTATTTTCAATTAGCTTTATTGTTTCCGGATCGTGACGCACCGAGAGAGAGCTGCGCGATGTGGTGACGTCATCAGAACGTACTGAGTGTTGGCTGTTTTATGGATTATTGTATTTTTTGGATTACAAGTTTATTTTTTTCTCTTATTAATTATTTAAACCTTGTGGTTTAGGAAAAGCTCCTAATTTTCTTAACTAAATGATGCTGCAGGTTTATCTATTAGCAGGTTTCATTTTGCCTGCACTTGGTTGTGTTCATTATTTTAAGTGTATTTTACAAGTTTACCAAAATATAAAAAATGTCATTCAAACTGCCTTTGCCTTGTTTTACTTTTCATTACATTACTTGAGTACATTCATTTTTACAGTACTTTCCATACTTAAGTACAAGATGTTTCAGATACTTTGAAACTTTAACTCAAGTAACATTTCAGTCAGTGACTTTTACTTTTACCAAAGTCACATTTTGGAGCTGTACCTATACTTTTACTTGACTCCGAGATTTCAGTACTTTATACAACACTGCTTAGAAGTAGTTTTAATCTATTTGTGCAATTAAAATGAATAAAAATGAACTCAGAGATGTTTGGAAACCTTTATTATGGTGTCCCAAAACAAGATTTAGTTTAGTTGCTTTCCCACGTCACATTTACACGTCGTGAGGAAATGACTTGTCACACATCGCTGTGATTATCAGCTGCAGAGTAATATCCCCTTTGTGTGTTTTCCACGCATGTTTTGTGTTATAAGCAGCATGAAAGAGGATCAGTCGCAGGCTTCTCATTATGTCTGCATTTTCTCCACCTACAGTACATTGTGCGTTCTGCCAGAGACGGCTGTGTAAACACTGACTTGAGGACAGCTCCAAAAGCAAACATGAAAACGTTGAAGTGAGGCCAATAAACACGACACCCAATGACAAAACACAGCTTTTAATTGTTTGCAACTATGGAGAAGCATCTTTATACATATATCAATGTGTCAAGTGAAAAACTATTTACACAATCTCTTTCTAAGTAGAGATTGAAATTTAATTTCATTGATGTAAATGTGTTTTTAATTTATTCAGATTCTCTTTAAATCTTGAGGGAAATGAATATGAAAGCCTTTATATATTGTGAAGTTTTGCTGATTATGCTATTTTTGATTGGGCATCACACATTACCTAGCAACCCCAATCATAAACGCTAAAACCAACACAATAAAATCATATTTCATTTCATATCTGAATGATAATCAGTGGCAGTAAGGGCGACATTAGAAAAAGGGGCGCACAAGAACTAGTTTGAAAAACATATACATAACTTACACTACTTCTGCTGCTTTTATGCAATCAGAGAGAATTGAAGTGGAGATTAGGTTGCATGCTTTTGCACAAGTGAATGGCCTTTTATTCTCATATGATTTTCTGTATTTTTATTTGTTGGGAAGCAGGAAAAAAAGGGCTTGCTCAGGGCGCCATTCATTAAAGAAACACCACTGGTTGTTTTCACACCTGGTACTTAGTCCTTAAAAACAAACTATTTCATTTCTTTATGATTTGTAACATATAAAGTGTCATAAAGTTACTCAGAAATTTTATTCAGCCTCTTTAGATTAACACATATATGTTCAAAGTGAGTGACATTTTTATTCTCTTTTTATTTTATTGTTTCTGTTGAGTTTTATCTTATTTTAACAACTGAAAAGCATTTTGGCTAACCTAATCATGAACACATCAAGCAACAGTTGTGAAAAGTAATAAACATTACATTTACTATTCTGATAGTTAAAATCATGAAAACACGTCAAATATGTTTATCAACGTTCCAGTTATTATGGTTCAAAAACAACTCTAAACAGGTGAGTTTTTAGCCTCGACTTGAAGGAACTCAGTGTTTCAGCTGTTTTGCAGTTTTCTGGCAATTTGTTCCAATGTGGTGCATAGAGGCTAAATGTTGCTTCTAATTTGGTTCTGGTTCTGGGGATGCAGAGCAGACCAGAATCAGAAGACTTGAGAGGTCGGGAAGGTTGCTATGACAACAGCAGATCTTTAATGTATTGTGGCGCTAATACATTAATACTGTTGTTAGTGATTTATGAACTAACAACAGGATTTTAAAGTCTGTTCTTTGAGCTACATGGAGCCAATTACTAATTTCTATTAATAAGCAAACTAAATACTTATCAACATATAACACTGGGACTATATCACCATTGTTTTGTTCCTATGACAGTCTAAATCTAAATTACTTTGACTGTGTAACTTTACAGCAGTAATGAACCTACAGTTTGTTGCTAAAGCTGCAGATGGACTGCCAATGAGTCATCAGCCACACTTGAACGCTCACCTGGAGCCGCCCTCCACAGGCCCGGCTACCCTGGAAAGTCTGAGTGACAGGTGAAAGTGAGTGCAGCTGAAGGAAGGAAACACCTTTTGTGTTTGGTCGCAGAGCAGGACGGAGGCGATGACCCACAGCTCACACCCGCCACCTGATGAGCTCATCGGCCCGGGGCAAAGAAGCAGCACGTCCTCCAAAGACCACAAACATGTGGCAGCATCCCCTTCACTGACATGCTCACCAAAACAACCTCAATCTGATCTAGATCTCGACAACATTTGTAGGAAGTAGAATAAGCTGAAAGCCACCTGCAGGCAACACTATCCCTCCATACCGTGCAGCTGTCAAGCTGAATAAAGGCTCTAAAGTCCAAAAATCAATAGCTTTTTTCTCCTTTTTTCTGTTTCGCTATCGATTTTCATTTTGAATGTCGACAACCAGAGGGAGCCGAGTTGTTTAGGGGTTTGTGAGCCATTAACTGGACCATGAAAATCATAACCGTCTCCCCATTTTGTCACGTATATAACAAAGGGAACAAAATGCGACATAATTTATAAAAACAATTACAAAGCAAGGAGGCCATAGATTCTCATTGGTATAACTCTTCCAGAAAAGTAAGAGAAGGTCTGAAGTAAATAAATATTATTGAGAAATTTTTTTAATGCTGTTTTTGGGAAGAGTAGATCACAAATCACTTCAGCCATCCTACTTAATGTAGATGGACCAATAAATTATAAGTTTAATCTTTTGGAACAGGTGATTTTTCATCATAAAAGCCCAGCACACCTCAATCAGATCTCAAGTAATCCACACGCTTCCTTGAACAGGTTAGGTTAGGTCAGAAGGCTGTACAAAACATATTTGTTACATTTTTTGTTCTGAGATTTTAGTTTCTGCCTATTTTGAGGGCTCTGTCACTTTAAATCCAAATAGGCTGCTGTAGGCCACTTCCTCTAACACAATGTTTACACTCAGATGTGAAAACAGCTGCAAACAGATGCGCAATTACACAACCGTATATCTTTGAAAAGCATTAGTACATCCCCCTACACAACCAACAAGAATGCAGCGATTGATTTCTGAATGACAAGTCAACAAAAAAACACTTGTCTTTTCCAGAAACGGTAAAACCAGTTGGCCAAATGTGCTGGAATTCCATTTGGGTTGCTAGGCGATAGGCAGAGTTCCGCTGGGGTTGCTAGGTAACACTGGGGTTAGAAGATGAAACACCAAAAAACATTAACTTATTGTCAAAAAACATTTTGGTTGGTTTTTTAAGCGCACGGGTTGTTTTTAGAAACAGTAGAAACACAAATGAAAGTATAAAAATGTGAATTTTGAAATTAAATGTAACACTTTCTTGAAAATATAGTGGTCAGGATGTAAATATTGAGCCTGAAAAACAGACTTTAAGGAAAGTGTAAGAATGGATCCAACTTTTAGACGACGATGCATCTGTAAATACTCTTTTCACTACTTTCCCAGCTCTGTTCTCCATTTGTTCAAGCAGCCATACATTTCAACATCCAGTCTTCCCCTCCCTGGAAAACAAGTTAATCCTGGGAGAGTTTCTGTCAGGCCCACGTGTGGCCCGGGACACGTCCGGAGAGAAGAAGGGCCGAGTAAGAATTCAATTATTCAGCTGGGAGAGCGTGTCTGTTGTGAGCGGCAGGCGCACGGCTGCCCGTTCCCAGCATGTAACAAGGGGGTTAAGAGCCACAGAAAGGCCTCCATTATCCCGAGTGAGAACGTCCCATGTGGCTGGCTGCACGGCTCCGGCTCTCATTCACTCCGCCTCACAACGGCGCTGCCCAAAGTCCCAAACTTTCACTTTGTGCCCCCTTTTTTTCTTCCTCTCAGAAAGGCGCCTTCACAATGCTGAAGTGGATTCTTCGGCACCCCCCATGGACAGTGCACATGTGGACAACATTCACAGGATGTCCATCATCTTGTCCATTAATCAACGACATCTCATGAAAGCACAATTAGGAGCCTCACAAGTGTATAAGCGATTATCATCTCTAAGCACCCCTGCTAACTCCTTCTGCACAGCGACACTTTGTGTGCAGAGTCGGTTTCCAAAAAATCCACTTTTTCACAAATAAAAAAATAGCTGGAGTTGCATAATTGTGACAAAATAAGTGATTTGGAGGCCATAGATTCACATCTGGCAAATCATTATGACAGGAACAGAACCGCAGTGTGTTGGTCGTCTCAGAATCACTTCTGCTGATAAATGAGTAATTGTGTCCATCATCAGTAATGACTCAGAGCGGAGCGCGCCATCCACTGTACAAGCTGACCTTACAGGGGTCATGTGACATCACATCTCTGATTCTGAGGCTCATTGTGAGGGCAACACTGACAGTAAGCGGGATTCTCCATAGAAAATCAAAAATATTTGAATTATATGCAGCTTGGAAAGCTGAAATATTGAGGTGTAATGCTAATGGTTGATTATTTGAGGACGGAAAAAGTAAATTCATTCATTGAGGTATATTTGGTATCTGAGCTACTAAAATAGTAGCCAAATATACTGTAATAATTTTACCTAATCCTAATCAATAACACTTTATAAGATGATTTTTACAGAAATGTCTGTCTTAGGTGAATCGTTCCAGAAATTAGAAGTGATTTAAAATGTGCTTTACTGCAAATAAAACAAATGAGCAACAGGTGAGTTAACAGCTTATATATATTTTTACAATTTCTTTGAAATTAAATGAAACCAAACAAATAAAAGTTTCCAGTATTACAAACCATATGTATAATATTTATCTTACAAAAAGAAAATTATGTTAAAAAGCAAAGAAATATTACATAATTTGTACCATAAATACTGTATAAATATTGGTTTTCCTTGTCACTACTTGTAATTTTACTTGAAACTTCACTTTAGTTACATTTAGTTTGACATCAAAAACACTGCATTTAAGCCATTTTTCAATAGACACAAGTTCAGTTAATACCCAACTGCATAATTAGCAGAAATCTCATTCATTCCACCAGAGGCCAATGACACTCAGCCCATTTCCATCCAAATAACTGTCCAACAACAAAGGAGAGCGGATTATTTAACGTCAGGTTGTTTGCATGCATGTGGCGACAGTAGAGAGGAACAATCAAAGGCAGGTGTAGTTTGGGATTTTTCATAAAGAGCAGAAACATTTGAGACAACACTGGGAGGAAGCTGCTGTTTGGTGATTATCTAACCAACATCGTCCCCTTGTGGAGCCTGTTGGTCCCTGCGTTCAATTTGGTTTTCAATCATTTATTTAGTAAAATTCTTAAACAGAAGAAACAGAATTTTCTCTGATGGTAAAGTGTGATTTCTTCCAAGTTTCCTAGATGGGTTCTTTTAAAATTTTCAAATAATTTTGAACAGATTTAATTTTGCTGCGTATCCAACGCTTTTACAGGACAATGACTCCATATTTCACCAGAAAGACCCGATCTTCTGCAGAAAACAATACTCAGTTTTAAAACCAGTTGCACCAGGAATCCTGAGGGGTTTTGTGTCTCTGCGCTAACTTTCACATGTCACATGTTTATCAGTGTGGTGCTAAAGCAACAAAGAACAACAGAAAATATTAATAAAAAGCTCCACAAGCTGATGCAGAAAGCTGGAACCTCTTGAGAGAATTGTGCAAGGATTTTTTCTTAAAATGAAGAGTATTAAAAGGATCTGACTTGAATCAGAAGCTTATTCAGAACTGCTGTAACACTGACTACTGCAGGAAAAACAATTATTTTCAGAAATTGTTATATTTCTGAAACGGTACAACTGTAGTAAAATGGCTATTATAAATTATAATGCGACTCAGAAGTGGATCAGATTAATTGGACATTGAGAAAAATATCAACTTTTTCTGAAAACACGATCAAATTCAACTTCACTTTTATGTTAGGAGTATCACTACAGATTTTCTACACAATTACATTTTATGAGTTTGATCCTTTTTAGTTCACCTTTTAGTAAAAATGCAAAATATCACATTAATAACAGATTTTCCAGTCAAATATAGGATGGATAGATAGTAGCATTAAACCTTTTTCAGGTTGTAAACAAAACTAAATCTTGAATCATATTTTAAAAATAAAATTTTGCAACAACTGTTTGGAGTTAAATAAAAATGGAACCCATCAAACATCATTATTGTTGTGGTTTGTTGTGCAAAAAACAGCGGTTAGCTTGAACAAAATTAGCCACTAGCGCTAAATAACTACAATAACGCATTGTTTCAGAAAACTCCTGGTTTTCCCACCAAAAACTGTTTCTCTGGGATGAGGCGTGCAAACGCAGCAGCAAATTTGTATTTCACAGACTTTCTGCGTTAAGATCGGCATTTTTATTTCCTGCTCATGAATCAAGACATTGTTCTCTGACAGGATGTGGCTCCTAAAATATAGAAGATAAATGTTCAGACATGAGCTCGTCTTCGGTATTGTTTTTGTCTAAACAACAAAAAAAAAAAAAAATACAAAAATCAAAAAAAATTTTATTACTAAGAACCTAAATAGTTCTAGACTGGACAAGAAATAATTTACTGTTGACAAAATAAATTTATTAATTTTCTTTTTTGTATATTTTAAGAACAACATTTTCTGCATGGATGTATAAATTACAAAAAAAAAACACTGTGCAGTTATCAAAATAGTAAAAAATGTAGAAAATATTAATGTGTATTTGTGGATTTAAAATATGTAAAATGCAGAAATGCTCTTTAAAATGAGTAAATGGATCGGTGCAGACTAGTGATGCACTGATCCACATTTTTCACTTCCGACCCTGATGGAGACTTCGGAAGTTAAAAAAATTGTCCCGTACTGATTTCATACAAAACACAGTGCTGTATTGAATTAAAATTGTTTTTTTGTTGTTGTTTTTTTAAATACAGACATAAATGAACTGAATTACACATTTATTTGGCAACTTTGCACACATATAAATACAAAACTTCATAAACTTCTGTTCAGTCATTTTATAAGGGTACAGCAGCCAATGTAAAATAAATAATAAAGAAAGCGTAGCTAGAAATTTAAAAGATAAAGCAAAATAAATAAACAATGATGTTGATCAGAGCACAAAGCATTAATTAGACTGAATTTGTGTTCAACATTGGGACCAATACAGATCTAGATATCGGATCGGTGCATCTCTAATCACCAATCTCCCAAAATTAAGGAATTCTGCGCTGATAAACGGGTGTAGATCTACGTGTAAATCCTGAATCTACACACCATGTGTTGGACGTATCAGCTGCAGATATTTCTACCTGCTTTCAGGTCAGCCAGGCTGCAGGAGGCCAAACTGTTTTTGCAAGCAGGCTTTCGTGAGCGTCGCCTCGGGAACCAGCGGCGGACAACAGGATCCAGATGTGACCATAACGGTTCTGTTTCATAACCGTCCTGTGACATACCGATACACACACACGCACACACACACACACACACACACACACACAGGGGGTGTGGCGTCACGTGGCCCACGTAAAGTTAAAACCCGGCGCACAGGAGAGGCGCAGAGACGGAGAAACCAGCATCAGACCATCATAACCTGCAGAGACGATGGACGCCGCTTACAAGAGAGTGAATGGAGACTACAGCCCGGAGGAAGAGACAGGAGAGCCGGGCACAGCGGTAAAAACATTAAAATATCACTTCTCTCTTACTCTAAACAAACTAATCCACCTCTTTCATACATGTTTAAATTATTTTACAGCTAAATTTTGCTCTTCATCAATAGAAAATTCTGGTGAGAGCCAAAAACAACAGCTGGTTCTGCCTTTATGTGCCGTGAATAGACAGTAGAACAGCTGATGTGAGTGAAAAGCAAAGCCCCTTTAATGCACAGATCCACTGTCAGGAACTTTCAGCACCTGAAATTTTGCTCCATAAAAATGAAACTCTAGCAAATTTTCAATTCAAACTGCTTCAGCAGAAATCTGCAATTTTCAGCTTTTAAAAATCCTGATTTTTCTCAGTTCTGCTCTGCAGAAGGAAAAGTTTTGTGCGTTTCCCAGGACCAGTTGGGTACATTTGGTCATGGAAGCGCAGGAATGCCGCGGTCAGACTCCAGAGGTCAAAGGGTCCAAAGTCTGCTTCAGGGTCGTCTCATGAATGTCACGGCTCAGAATGAGATCTCACGCTCGATCCGTCAGCGGAAAAAAACTGAAACTGATTTATGAGATCCAGTAAATATGAATAGTTGATTCTTTTTTCCAGAAAAGAAGGAACTCGTATCTGGAGGAAGACACCAGCAGGAAGTCGGAGGTGATCACCTGCATCTTTTCCCTGAAGGAGGAGGTCGGAGCTCTGGCCAAGGCCCTGCGGCTCTTTGAGGTAAAAAATGAACTTCGTAACTATCCTGATGTTTATTTGACTCAGAATACGTGAACATTTGTTTTATTTGCTCAAAGGGGTAGTTCAAAAATGTTCTTTCTTTAAACGCCACCGGTTTGTTCATGATGCAACCTTGATGACGCATCATGGCTTTGTTAAGTTACAGATTAACATGAAACAAAACACACACGCGTAGAAAACGGCATTTCAGCATCTAAAATTTACATTTAGAAAGTTTTTATTTTTATTTTAGCACAGTTCGGATAAAAATATACATAGTTAAAGTATTGTTTGTTGTTTTTGTTTTTTATAAATTTGATTCTGTTTGGATCAGTCGTGTGTAAACAGCAGGAAGCTCTTTGATCCGCTGGCGCTTCGCCTGCAGGTTATCTCTTTTTGATTAAAGCGGACATGGCAGGAAATGTTTTCTCTCCAGAGATGTTTTTATAACAATATATTCTGGGATAAATATTTGCAGTGAAAATGATCAATTGATTATTGAGTACGTAACAGTATGACTGCCTGAGTAAACAATGATTGGCAGAAAAGCAGCACAACCTTAAAGTCCATGTGTTTCTCTTTGTGAACACAAAAAAATAAATGATAAAATAGTAATAAACAATGTTTTGGGTTAGGTGGAATTTGTGAGGTTTTTATGAGTGAACATATTGACTCTAATCAATGCCAAGTTTGAGTAAAAGTGTTGCATCAACAAGCAGCTGTAAAGTTTTTGGTGAACCTATGAGCTGCTGCTGTGCAGATCCTCCCCCTGCTCCACCTCCACCCCAAACCGGGAAACGGATCCGACTCCCTGCCGTTTCCACACGAACTGATTCCACTGCGACGTTAACGGCAACACAGCTCGAAGAGGAAACCTGAAATTATTCAGGTTTTCATTCAAAACCTGAATAATTACAACTTCCTGACTGTTAATCCGCCTGGAACTCAAGCCACTTGTGACGCAGAATCATGCCAGAGGTCGACCATGACCTTCAACCTTTCAGGCTGATGCAACATTATTGTAGTCATCAGGATTCATGACGGAGCGACGGTTTGCAAAGAGAAATCAGGAACAGTGACAGCAGCATCCTGATGATTTAACGCTCAAAAATATCACACGCAGCTCAGTTTTTAGTTTTTATATAAAGAGAGAAAAAGATGGGATATTCAAACAGAATGAAGTGTTTTTATTTTTTATTTAATTAATTTACAGATTAAAATGAGTATTTCACATGTTGACATAAGTAGTTTTCTTGTATACTCTACCTCTTCTCTCAAAAATAAATTTTGACTATTTTTCCAGTTTTGTAAATAAATTTTTTTATTTTTCTTTGAAAAAATAAAAAATAAAAATGAAATTTAAGCAACTAAGCTGTACAAATACATCTTAAACACAAAACATGCAACATGTATTTATAAAAAATAACAAATGAAAACAAAATATATGTTTCAATATACTTTATATATTGCAACATATATATATATTAATATACCTGGACTGAATATTATATTTTATTGTTTTGTAAAGTAGAAACTGATCTCTTCTCTCTTGTTTCTTTAAAAGTCCTAACTTGTTTTTTTGTAAAGTCTCAAATTATGAATGCTATCTCTCTTAATAAATCACTTTTGTAAATGTAAATATAATTAAATCTTCAAATTTCATTAAATTTCAGCTGAAGTAGAATGTTAGATCATTCTAACTGCTCTTTTTTGCAAAGTAAAAAATAATGACCTGTTTTTTAAGAATGCTAGAGAAGCAGAAATGCACGACTCCACACTTAAAAGTGGAATAGGAACCAGATGGGGGTAAATTAGGGGCCCTTTCACTCACGCCTTTTCTTTTAAGCCTATAGTAGAAAGAGAACAACACACTCCCTCTTCCTCCCCCAAATGTTGCGTAAACAAGAAAGCACACACAAACAAAGGCTTAGCACACGTGCTAGGTGTCCTCCATGTTGGCTGTTGGAGAAAACGCTTCGGAATGCCAACAAGAAGCATCTGGAAAACTTGTGGTTTTGGAGTTTTGCTGAAGAAAGCAGAAATGCCTTCAGGAAGTGGGTTTGTGAACGCATTTTTTATGCAAGTCCAGTTTGGCTGAGTGAGTTTGCAGACAGAGTTCAAGGCTGGTGACAGCAGGTCATAGTGGACTGATTGATGCTGATAAACCCACGACTTTAGTTATCACACTGCACCCTCTAGTGGTGAGAGAAAGGAAGTGCTCTTAAACAGATAAAGGCTCACTTACCTTTTCATTTGCGTAGGATAACGGCATCAATCTGACACACATCGAGTCCCGTCCTTCACGGATGAACAAAGAAGAGTACGAGTTCTTCATCAGCGTGGAGCCCAGCTGCTCTCAGGCCCTGGATGAGGTCATCGACAGCCTCCGCACGCAGATCAGCGGCCATGTGCACGAGCTGTCACGCAACAAGCAGAAGGACACAGGTCAGTATAAAAACACAACATGGCAACAGCGAGGCAGCATCTTCAGACCCATGGTTGAAATGGATTTTATGAAGCTGCCATTATTACCACTGAAGTGTCTCATTTATAAACCAAAGACAGACATGGCAGGAGACAGAGAGCGTCGCCAGGAAGACTCATGTCCCCTCTCCTCCACCCAGGCCTCTTTATTAGTTCTTTCCAGAAACACATTAGTTCAGCTACTGAGGATCAACAGGCCTGGCGCAGACAGAGGACCTCTATGTTTCTCACAGGGACACAGAACAAGCCAAGGTCATGGCAGGCTGAGACAGACAGGGCCACCAAGGATGCATAGACACCAAGGTCAACAGGTCAGGGTCAAGTTGGACCCAGGGAGTTTACAGCCTGTTTTGGAGACGGGCTGTTTATAGGTGAGCCTGATCTGGGGCCCGAGGCTGGAACATGCAGATTGATCACTGGACCATTGTGTTTCTGTGAGCCGTAAATCAGAGTGAACGAGCAACGACACCTACATACCAGGCACAAGAAATTATAATCAATTTATACCACTGAAGAGGTAGAAAATAGGAACTTTTCACAGATAACGTTTATAAATTTAAAGAACTTTTTAAAAATAATATGAAATTATTTATTCCAAGTCGCTATATCTCTGTTTACCCTCTGGGTATTTAATCCCACCTCTGTCTTTTGTTCCTCATCGGGTTCCAGTCGTATGTGACGTGAACCCAGTTGGTACCTGCGTTGAGTGCTGCCTGTTTTGGACTATTGCATCGTTAAAATAATCATTTCCTTCAACCTGGATCTACTGCGTCCTGCCTCACCACTACACCCGCATTTTCTGACACTAACTGGTGGATACAAACTTAGAAAAACGTTTGTAATTAAAACTGTACAAAATATGAATACGTTTTGCATTGAAGATAAAAACATGTTTGTCTGTAAATAAATAAATTCTCAAGTAGTTTAGTTTTAATTGAATTCACTAAAGGAATGTTATGTTACTACATTTAAAAAGGGATGAAATAATTTTACTTATTGTGTAATATTATACATAAAAAAATTAAGTAGCAAATTGGAAAATCTGTAAATTTGCCCAGTTTGTATCCAATCAATTACTAAAATAATAATTGGTTGCAGCTCAGATAAATATTTGATGCAAAATAAAGTGTTCAAACTAGATCAAATGTCAATAAAAACATGTAATAAATGTCTTTTTCCTTCAGTGCCCTGGTTCCCGAAGGACATCCAGGACTTGGACCGCTTTGCCAACCAGATCCTCAGCTACGGTTCTGAGCTGGATGCTGATCACCCGGTGAGTTCTGACTCATCCACCATCTTGTTTCCCTGCATGTTTTCATAAACAGACGCCCACGCGGCTCATAAAAAGCCGGGCCGCGAAGATGAAAGGGCGCACTCCAGCGTCCATTGTAATGGAAAGAACACAAACTCACAAATTGATGTCATTGCTTTAATTGAACCCCTGTAATTATAGATAATTGCTCCCTTTCGCTAGTGTCATTAAAGCAAAATGGATTTGCTCTGAACTGAAAGACACTCCTCAAAGGTTTCATTTGAATATGCAGATGGAGGCTCTTGTTGGAGACGGTGTGCATAATGCTGTCAAAGGCCACAGAGGGTTTAACGGAGGATTTCCACTCTTTGATTTATCAGTTCTAACATGGATTTCCCTTTATGCATTCAGGGCTTCAAAGATCCGGTCTACAGAGCTCGCAGGAAGGAGTTCGCCGACATCGCCTACAACTACAGACAGTAAAAAATTTCTTTAAAAAGTAGATTTTTTGGTTGTTAAGAGTGTGAAATGTGCAAAAACACAATTCCATTCATTGATTTTGGGTTACTTTCAAGTGCAAATGTCTTAAAGGTGATTCACAAGTAACTTTTCAGCAAGACATGAGGTTTTTTTTTTTAACTCAATAATTCCTTAAAACTCGCCAGTTCCACCGACACACTTTTTTTTCACATGTTAAAACTACACTTTTTCCATCAATATTAATTCATATAAAGCACTCTGCAATGATTTTTTGCTGAAAATGTGCCATTTAAATAAATTTACAATACCTTAACGTTTAACTTTTTTTACTTTTTAAATAAAAGTTACATCCTGCAGCTTAGTAAAAATGAAATCCATGCATTACTTATGTTCCACTTCACCACTATTCCCTGCTTTTGTTTGTCTACAACATAAAATTGAAATAAAATACATTACAGTTTGTGTTAGTTGGGTTTTCAAGACAGTAAGACGAGTTACTTTGCCAAGTATTCAGCAAATATCTTTATATTAATCCTTTAAACAAACTGCTGCCCTTCTCCATATGTGATGTGTTTACCTGTGTGTCCAGCGGCCAGGTCATCCCCAGGGTGGAGTACACAGAGGAGGAGAAGGCCACATGGGGAGTTGTGTTCAGGGAGCTCAAGGCTCTGTACCC
The DNA here is from genome assembly GCA_922788865.1 of Poeciliopsis turneri. Taxonomy (NCBI): domain Eukaryota; kingdom Metazoa; phylum Chordata; class Actinopteri; order Cyprinodontiformes; family Poeciliidae; genus Poeciliopsis; species Poeciliopsis turneri. The sequence continues at coordinate 288,645 of CAKLNU010000303.1, read as the reverse complement.
GACTCACGCCTGCCGCGAACACAACCGGGTTTTCCCTCTGCTGGAGGAATACTGCGGCTACAAGCCGGACAACATCCCGCAGCTGGAGGACGTCTCCCGCTTCCTGCAGTGTGAGCTTCATCTCGGTGGAGCCGGACTCCACCTTTCCAACCTAAAAACAAGATTGAGATGAACTTCACCTGGTTCAACATTACAAATATTACTAATGAGACAAAGAAATATGAGCAATGTACCATTAAACATCATCTTTCAAGGGAATCATTCAGTTTTAAGTTTTTAGTATGATTTTAGCTTTAATTGCTCCCAGACAAACCGTATGATCAATTAGATATTTTTTGCTGTTTATTCAGATTAGGGCTGGGTAATAATCACCATAGACAATATCAATATCAGTATCAATAGATAATCTGATCTAGATTATCTGTTGGACTCCGGTCTAGAACCACTCGGCATTCTGGGAGACGTAGGCAGAGAAAAGGTTTAGCAGCTCAACCTCTCACAGCAGCCTCAACTTTACTCACTCACTCTTTGGTTACCTAGCAACTCACAGATTATTGTGTTACCTAGCAACAGCCTGTTGAGTAACTTGCGCAGCAGCGGCTTAAGGTTTTGCTTCATAACTGCTTAAAAATAGAAAGTGACAGCGCTGAGTGAAAACTGTGTTATGCCACCAGCTTGGCAGGATTTCAGATATTAAAACTTTCTATTCAATTACTTAATGCAATGGCCAATGTAAACATTTTTAAGTTTTAAAAGTCCTTATCAGATTTGTTGTTGCCATAGACTAGACCTGCTATGACTTTGTAAGAATCCATAGCAATACTTTATACAACAAAAGTAAATTTATACGTTAACAGTCTTTGGTTAACAGCAGATCATTTAACAGAGAAGCACAAACATTAACTAGAAATGTTTCCATTAGGGCGAACTCTGTTTTTTCCCCTAAAATTAATCTATTTACAATTTTACAAAACCGATCAACAATCTTGGCTAATAATCACGAGCTTAACAGATGAGCACTAGTCTGGGTAAATTTAAAAGCAATTTTGTGTTTTAAAATGTCATCAATGTTCTAAAAATAATTATTAAAACCTCTATAAACTGGATCAGGTGTTTAGTTTCTTGTTCATTTTTTATTATTCTAGCAATAACAGGGAATTTATAACAGAAATGATTGTTTTTAGAAACAAAATGAGTAAAAATGTCTCTTTATGACCTGCTGAGTCATGAATTTCTTACATAACTCTCAACATGAAGCACCTTATTTTGGAAATGGCTTGACCTGATGAAATGCCCCACTTCCTGTTTGCCTGTGGAAAACGCATCATGTTGTGTTTCGTGTCTGCTGCCCTCCCACAGCCTGTACTGGTTTTCGTCTGCGCCCAGTAGCCGGTCTGCTCTCATCCCGGGACTTCCTGGCCGGACTCGCCTTCCGAGTTTTCCATTCCACGCAGTACATCCGTCACGGCTCGGAGCCCACATACACACCCGAGCCGTACGCACTCAGACGTTTGTCATTAAATTAAACATACATTTTACATTAATGATGTAAAATAACGTAATGTTGTTAACAGGGATGTTTGCCATGAACTCCTGGGACACGCTCCTCTGTTTGCTGACCCTCGTTTTGCCCAGTTTTCTCAGGTATTCATCCTCCTAAAGCAAAAGTTTTACATAACCTGCAACAAATTAATGTTTTAATTAAGAGTTTTTCTGTGGGACAATGAAGTTAAGGACGCATTATTTTATTTATTTTTTACAGGAAATCGGTCTTGCTTCTCTCGGTGCCCCTGATGAGTACATTGAGAAACTCGCTACTGTGAGTATATTATTTAGAAAAAAATAACTATACAATGACAATACTGTTCAAGAAAGAACAAATAGCTTCTGTAAAACTAAAATGCCTTCTAATACTTTTGTCTAAAAATTTAAATAGAACTGATTAATTGATTTAAGTTTTACAAAAGTAAACATTTCACTTCAATAACTTAGTTATTATACAAGGGAAAGAATCACCAAATATATATTTACAGCCTAGTTCTTTGCAACAACTAAAAAAAACAAAACAGCAAAGTTTTACTCTCTTTTGTGTTTTAAAACCAAAAAATAGAAATAAAACAATGGCTCTTTAAAGAAAAAGTCAACAAAATTCCTAATAGATGTATGTATATTTTGTTCAAATTGTAATATTTGTGGCTCTAAACGAGTTAACAAATGGTTCTAAGGTAAGGGTGCCCAAAGTGTGGCTCGTGTGCCATTTGTAGCCCTTGGACTGATTTTGTGTGGCCACCCACTGCAAATCGAGAATGATGCAAATGAATCCCATCCATCCGTATGTTCAACATAAAGTATTCATCTGATTTTAGTTTTTACTTCTATTTTCTCGGCCCACAAGAATATTTGGTCACCAGAAGTTTTCGAGGAAGTAATATTAAAAAAGAAGTAGAAATCAGATTTTATGTGTTTGGTGTTTTCAGGTTTTCTGGTTCACCGTCGAGTTTGGCCTCTGCAAGCAAGGCTCAGACATCAAGGTGTACGGAGCCGGTCTGCTGTCGTCGATTGGAGAGCTGAAGGTAACAGGAAGCGTTCAAACATGATGCGTTTCTCAAAGCGGGGGTCGCGAGCCGCAACTGGGCCACCGGGGGAGACGATGGCGGCCTGGGAAAGTTGAGCCACAATTAATTAAAAAGTTTTTGTTATAAAAACGTTTCTTTTTTTTTTTACAACAGCGCATCGGGGCAATTCTAAGAAAATTTAAATAACTTAGGAGAAAAAAACAAAAAAAATTTACAAGGGTGAAATCATAATATTACATGCTTTTGAGAATAAATTTGAATATGAAAATAAACTTGTAGAAAGGAAAAAAACTCATAATATTTTGAGAATAGTCAAAAAATTACAAAAATAAGGTTAAAATAATATGAGAATAAACTGGAAATATTACAAGAACAAAAACACAAAAAACATCCTAAAATTACAAGGAAAAAAAATTATAATAAAGTCGACATAATACTTGCTATAACAATGAGAATAAAGTCATGATATTATCAGATTAAAGTAATAAAAATATCATGACTTTATTCTCATAATACTATTTCAGGTGCAACTTTATTCTAATAACATTTTATTTGATTTTCGTAGCATTGTAGTTTTTTAGATAATTACTATAAAAGATACATTAAAATAACAAATTATTTATCACACTCATCTTTCTGATTGACTGCCAGTCAAACTTATCCAGCTAACATAGAAAATGCTAAATGGAGGCCAAACATTGGTGCAAAAACTAAAGTCAAACTAAAACCAGAAGGTTTGCAGTTAGCATCCATGCTAACTAAACAGAGGTTTCCTGTAGCGCTGTCTGTGGGCTAGCAAAGGAGGCTAAGGCTCATTCGGAGGCTTCCTGTTTCTCAGAGTGGGTTAGTGGTCCACTCAGGTTCAGTTTAATGTGTCAGTGGGGGAGCCCCCCTGCTGGGCGGCTGTGATTCAGTTCACCAGGTCAGCTCCTTACATCATCGTCCATCAGCAGGAAGTGCACTCTGTCAAATCATGCTGCACTTCCTGCTTATTGTTGCTATGGAAACCGCTGAGGCCTCTGAGGCCGTTCTGTTGTTTTTGTTTTCTATTTTTTGCAGTACTGCCTAACAGAGAAGCCCCAGCTGAAACCTTTCGACCCGGAGAAGACCAGCCAGCAGAAATACCCGATTACTGAGTACCAGCCCGTTTACTTCGTGGCTGAGAGCTTCGAGGACGCCAAGGAGAGAGTGAGGTACGCGCACCGTTTCTAGGCTGTAAAAACAAAATGTTACCAGGTAATTATCTGCTTTCTGTAGTGCAAATATCACAGAACACTTAAAAACACAAAACTAACAAGCAATAAGAAATAGGAGCTTATTTTAAGAAAATGATTATTTAACATTAATTTACTGGGCAACATTTCATACATATGTCACTGGAACTAATACTTTTTATTAATATTTAAAAGTTATTTATTTTAAAACAAGATTCTAAATCAGAGGCTCGGGGGCCATTTGTGGCCCTTGCAATGATTATTTGTGGTCTTTCTCTATAATTTATGAAGACCACAGCTTCATTTCACCAGACTGTTGATGATGAAATGCTTAAAACGAATGAAATAAAACGAAATTAAAATAGTTCTAAAATGGAAAACTTGAGCAACAACAAAAAATATTAATCTTATAATAACTAAAAATTTTGCTTTAATTTTAATTTGGGAACAAAACTTTTACAAAATTGGAGCAAATCAATTGATCAAACTATGATAAGAGGTAGCCTAGAATACACATAAGATGATTTATAATTTATTTCTGTATAAAAATCTAAATATTTTGTATTTAGTTTGCTTTTACAATACAATCATTTTTGCATTTTTCCTTAAAATTCTCATTTTTATTTTGAACTTCACAGTTGCTAAAAGTTTGGACACTCTGACCGATAAGTTAGTTTTGATTATTGCAACTAAAAAGACTTGGTAGGATTTTTAATATTAGATATTTCACGTTGTTGATGTGAAAGTCCAATATAACAACCTACTTCATGTTGGCGATTTGCATAAGATCCAGTGAAACATGTTGAAGTGACGGTTTGAGGTTTGGATATTGAGTTTGAGCTGCTTGTGAAACAGGAAGTTCGCCACCACCATCCCCAGGCCATTCTCGGTGCGCCACAACGCCTACACCCAGAGCATCGAGGTCCTGAACAACACGCAGCAGCTCACCAACCTGGCAGACTGCGTCCACAGTAAGACGCCGCTTCCTCTAACAGGGGCTGATCGGGAATCAATAGACGGGATCTCTGATCAATCGCCTGAACGATCAACCCGTGGGGATTTCTGAGACTGGGAAAAACGTTTAAACGCGTTTTAATTTTTTTTAAAATCCAGATTTTATCAGCCTCAACTTTCCTGAGTTCAACTAAGAATATAAAATAAATATAGTAGACTGGAAGGAAGCAAGGAAGGAAGGAAGTAAAGAAGGAAAGAAGAAAGGAGGACAGAAAGGAAGAAAAGAAGGAAGGAGGGAAAGAAGGATGAAGGAAGGAAGGAGAAAAGGATGGAAGAAAGAAAGGAAGGAAGAAAAGGAGAAACAGAGAAAGGAGGATGGCAAGGAGATAAATAAAACATTATCATCTCATTGTTATTCTGTAATTTAGATTTACTTCCTGCTTTTTGAAAAGATTGAAAATAAGTGAACGTTATTAACATAACAGCTGCTCCTTAATTGAAAGCTAAATTTAGCTTCGACGTTCTGCGTCAGACGCATAGAAATGAGGCGACTGAAGGGGTTCATTTTATCTCACTGCTTATAAAATCTTTTTAAAATTTGTCATAAACATGAATGTTTGTGAGGTCATTCTGTAAATATTGACGCTTTTAAAGCAAACTTGCATTAAAAGTCCAGTAAAAGTGTCGTTATTTACCGTTTAACATTCATGACGGCTCCTTCAAATAAAGTATCGCCAACACTTTGTTCATCTTTTTACTGATTAAACTTTCTGGTTTGGTTTCTGGTTTTGTCCAGGTGAGCTGGGGAAGTTGTGCGAAGCCCTGAAGAAACTGGAGTAGCTGCTGATCCAGTTCATATAAAACGATTCTTCAGTTTCTCTTGTTTCTTCTCTGTTCAGCTTAACGACAAATAAAGATTCTGAATATTAGGATAGAAAATGTCTGAAATAAACTGCAGCATGAAACGTAAACAGGAAGTTGTCAGTATTAAAGCTGCATGAATGTTACTGAAGTTATTTTTCACAATAGTCGTATTTGGTAGCCGACATCTTTTAGTGTTTAGTTGTTGCATATAAACTTCACTTGTAGCACTTTTTGTTTCTCTGATTTGTTTCTCTGATGATGAATGGATGGATGGATGGATGGATGGATGGATGGATGGATGGATGGATGGATGGATGATGGATGGATGGATGATGGATGATGGATGGATGGATGATGGATGATGGATGGATGGATGGATGGATGGATGGATGGATGGATGGATGGATGTTTCAGGTTTACATTTTTGTTTTAAATTTTCTCTATTTGCTTATAAAATTGTTTGATTAATTTTTTTAAAACTGTGAGATAAAAAGTAAAAATCGAATCCAGAATCCAAACGAGGGAAAAACTTCCAGTGAGACGAAGAGACATAAAACACTTTAGATTTATTTAAATAATTAACTTAGATCTCTGAACAAGTGCAGAAAATAATTAGTGTCTTCATTTGCCGTATATTTAGCTTTTAAAATAAAAATCTAAATATATGAGCATCTTAGTGAGACATTTTTTCTACTATGTGTGGAACATTTACTAGATGTTTCTATTTCTGGTTAAATTCACCTGTTTAACTGGTTTTTCCTCTCCAAACTAAACCCATCAATAGATAAATGACTCACGTGTTGCGCCTGCGCAATGTACCTCCATCAATCCGCCAGACGCGCTTATTTAACCCCGAGCCGCAGCGGCAGCGGGGATGAAGACGCGCCGCCCTCTCGCTCCGGTGACCCACGAAGCTGCAGCTCAGCGCGGACACATGAAGACCGACGGCGCGGCGCAGGCGCTCGGCGGCAGGAAGCGCAGCCTGATCGAGGATGCGCGGCGGGAGCGCATGGGGAGCGGCTCCTGCGCGGGGCCCTGCGCGGGGCCCTGCCGGTCCGGGGACGGGGCCGTGTTCGAGGAGAAGCCCGGCAGGGTCACCGTGAGCGTCCTGTTCGCCCTCAGCAGCGAGAAAAACTCCGGATTCTTTCAAACTGGGAAAATATTCGAGGTGAGATAATGAAAAAGTGATTTAATTTAGTCCCGTATTGTTGTCATGACTTCCTCGCATAAATTGGATTTTTAAAAACCTTTTTTATAAGATGAAATCCAGCTTAAAGTAAAGAAAAATACGTATTTTACTGAATTATTAATTACTTTAGTTTCTATTTGCACTTTGGTGCAGTTAATATCTGCTTTTAAAGTGTTTGTAAATCAATTAACATTTGTTCTTATCATGTTATTAGTTAGTATAAATGGTTTAAGTTAAATCTAATCCAATTCAAGTTAATTAATAGCTGAAAACAAATATTTTATTTTATGATTTGCTGCATCAAAACTAACAGGATCTGACAGAAAAGTTAAATGTAATTAATATTAATATTTCACAAAGAGCTTTTTTCTGAAAATATTCATTTGATCATTTTATCCAATTGAAACGTTTATTTGAAACTTGATTTTTGATTCATTTATGAATTTTATTCTCACAGAATCAATTAATAACAAATTATTGCTATATTTAGAGGCTTTTAGGTCAAAAACAAACCGTAGAAAGAGTATTTATACAATCGCAAATAATTTCTGTTGAATTTTACAAATAAAATGCAAAAAAAAAACAGTAAAATACTGCCAGGAACAACTCAAAAATAATTTACTTTAGATCTTTTTACAGTCATTTAATGTGATTTTCAAGCAAAGCTTTAGTAATCAGTGCTACTTTGACTATTCCTGTGATTTAAGTTCAATCTAATTCAACTTTTAAACCATGAAATAAAGTTATTTTGTGTTCTTTGTAAATGTAATTTTAGCTTAAGAAGAAGCACTGCTTTATATTTACTGCAACTGCAAAAGGTTCAAACTGCAAATTGAAATAGCTTCTAAAAATAGAGTATAATATCTGAATTCTCAATTTACTTAAGTATGCAAACATTTTATTAGTTTATACTGAGTGAATTGTCATCAAAATTAATTAATTCAGTTTTGTTATGAAGATTTGTGTGAAAATAGATCCTACAGATGTTGAATAGGTCAAAAACTCCAAGTGTGGAAAGTTAAACTCGAATGCTGCAGTTGTATTTCTGCAATAAAATCCAAACTCAAGCTTTCGAAATGGGAAAAATATTTTAAAAAAATGTTTCTGGTCCTTCAGACGTTTGAGGCCAAACTTCTCCATGTGGAGAGTCGGCCCAGGAGGAAGACCCGGTCCGGACTTCCTGACCTGGAGTTTTTCCTGAGCTGTGAGGTCCACCGCTCGGACCTGGACGTGTTCATCAACTCGCTGAAACGCGTCGCCGATGATGTTCGCGCCGTGCCCGAGGAAAAAGGTAGGACTCGACAGGCGGGATTAACGTTTAGATATTTATGAATTGATCATGTTTTCTGTCTCTGCAGCTCCCTGGTTTCCCCGACAGATTAAAGACCTGGACAGGTGCAACCTGCTGATCACCAAATTTGACCCAGACTTGCACTGCGATCATCCTGTGAGTGTTTATGGACAATAATGCAGCTGAGCTTTTTACGACACTGAGCACTTCTTCTTCTTCTTCTTCTTCTTCTTTTTGATGGCGGTTGGCAAAACTGAGCACGATCTCTATGTGTGACGTTGCTTTGCTGCGCATGCGGGACATTTTCAGCTCGCCTTCAGTTCACACTGCAGATCACATAATCAGATGTGAATTGATTATGTTCACTTCAGGCTGCAGTGTGAACGTGGCCTTATTTTTCTTCCAGTCGGTCTGTAATAAACTGGTGTTGGTGAACAATTTGAAGGTCCACCAGCGCTTCTTTATGCACTTTGGTTGCCCAGATTACAGAAAAATTGACTTCAATAATCTACTGTGGTTTAAACTCTGGGACGGTAGCGACAAAGGAATCAGTAGTCTGCAGTGGAAAGACTCAAATTCGATATTTTCATACCTAAAATCCATAAAAAGTTCCTCAGCAGCTTTAAAATTTAAAACTCAAATTCAAAAATACTCCATTCATCCAAAAGTGAAACGAATTAATGAGTTACAACAACATTTTTGGGATTAACGAATCATTTTTGAGTACTAATCCGAAACAAACAAAAGTAAAGAAGGAAAATCCCTTCAAATGTTTGGTTTTATTTGCTGCTGCATTATGTTTTCAGTGCTGACCAGAGATATATTCTATGTATTTTATTGTTAAATGCCAAGAAAATTACATCTGTCAAACTGGAAGATTGTGAAATCCCCAACTATAGAGACGAAAATATGTAAATTCTGAGATGGATATGATTTCATTTGTAAATACAAATGAAAATTGATGTTTTCAACCAGAGATTGAACATGTTTAGAGAATACCAGCTCTGTTTTGAATTGTGTAAACCTAAATAAAAATTACAAAAAATTTCGACTCATTGGGGTAAAATAAATTTTGCACAAAAGTTTCTGCTCTGAGATTAAATCTAGGGGTAAATTAATCTAATTTCCTTCTGTTCTGCAGGGATATAATGACTCGGAGTACAGAAAAAGACGAGCTGCCATCTCTGAGCTCGCATTTAGATACAAACAGTGAGTAAAAATCTCAAATATTGGTGATAAATTATGAAAAGTTCTCTCCTAAAACTGTGTCTGCTGCAGAGGCGACCCGCTGCCCACGGTGGAGTACACAGCAGAAGAAATATCCACTTGGTGAGCTGCAGACGCCGAGCGATAAGAACGGTCTGAAATGTGACAGAAAGAAGAGGTGACGTTTACCTGCTGCTTACAGGAGGAAGGTTTACCAGCAGCTGAGGAGCGTTTATCCCAGCCTGGCCTGCAGGCAGTTCCTGGACAGCCTGCAGCAGCTGGAGGACGAGTGCGGATACGGAGAGGATCGCATCCCTCAGCTCCGAGACGTGTCCAACTTCCTGAAAGGTCCCAAAAAAAGAAACGGAAAAACATCTGTTTGGTGTTTTCCATCAGTCAAAGTAAAATTTATTTATATGGCACTTTAAAGAGCAGGTTTAAGACTGAATGAAAACAATAAGTCGATGAAAAGAGACAGAAAAAAAATACTGAAAACATTAAAATAAATAAAAATAAGAGCAACAACAAATGCATAAAATAAAAAGACCTCTATTCAACAAATAAAAATACATTTTAAGAAGCAATTTAAAATAAATGTAAAATATTAGTCATTTTTCATCGTATCAGTCAGATAAAATTAGACAATTATGAACAACTAATAGTTATTTTTATCTTGTGTCTGGTTTATTTTTATTTTCCCTAAATGTGTTAAAATGTTAGTGAAACATAAGCTTGGTAAATATTGTTATCAACCAGAACAGCAATATTAATATCGGATATCGATATCAGCCCATATTTTAGAAATCTAACAATTAAATCAGCTGTTTCTTAAATTCTGGGTGGAAAAACGAGATTAACAAACATTTTTATTCATAATGTTAGTTTTAATTTCTTTTATGTTACACGAACAAAACTTCAGCCGATTTTAATGGAAATACAAAAAGTTAATAAGGTATAAAAACATTTGCGATCGATACGCATCTCTGTGATCAATATACCAGTCCCAAGACCCTAAAGTCAGAAAACATCAACTTTTAAAAATTTGTGACTTTTCTCTACTTTCCCTCTGTGTGTTTAGAGAAAACTGGTTTCCAGCTGCGTCCGGTCGCCGGCTTGCTCTCAGCCAGAGACTTTCTGGCCAGTTTGGCCTTCAGGGTCTTCCAGTGCACCCAGTACATCCGACACCCGTCTTCACCCATGCACTCCCCTGAACCGTGAGTCAGTTTTCCAGCATCAGACTCAGTAAACCGTCTGTTCAGCTCACTGACTCGGTTCGATCTGCCCTGACAGGGACTGCTGCCACGAGCTGCTGGGACACATCCCCATGCTGGGAGATCGGGAATTTGCACAGTTTTCCCAGGTAAATATTCACATATCTGTTTATTCTCATCAGTCAAGCTGTCTGTTTTTGGTTAAATCACCTCTAACAGTTTTCCTTGTTTGTTTCCAGGAGATTGGACTTGCCTCACTTGGAGCTTCAGATGAAGAGATTGAGAAACTTTCAACGGTAGGCAATATGAGCCTCTGCTGCCATCTAGTGGCCAAACGCAGCAACTGCCTCTCTGCACATGAAAACTATGTTGATGTTTTTGATTTGTAGAAAAAAATTAGCATGTTTCAGAGGAAAAAAATTCTGAGATTAATTTAATACATTTCCTATAAAAAAAAACAAGGGCATTTCTGAGTTTGAAAAAACAAAAATTTCCAAGAGAAAAATTACATTTGAGGAATTTTTTAAGACAATTTCAGAGATTTTTGGCAGAAATTTTCAACTTTACAAAATTAGACATTTTTGAGAGTTTTTTTCGGTGAAATTTATTCTTTTTTTTCTTCTTCTTATCTACAATTTCCCCAACGCGCCATCGTACGTCTCCGCTCCAGTTATACTGGTTCACTGTGGAGTTTGGCCTCTGCAAGCAGAACGGAGAAGTGAAAGCTTACGGCGCTGGTCTCCTCTCCTCGTATGGAGAGCTTGTTGTGAGTTTCATTTTCTTTTCTTCTTCACACACAAATAAGCGTTGGTTTGTTGTGCTGATGGTCCTTTCCCCCCTCAGTACGCCCTGTCAAACGAACCCGAATACAAGCCGTTCAACCCAGAGGAGACGGCGGTGCAGCCGTACCAGGACCAAACCTACCAGTCGGTTTACTTTGTGTCTGAAAGCTTTGAGGACGCAAAGGTGAAGCTGAGGTAGGGGATCTTTATGAGAAACATTTATAGAGACCCGTTTCCTGTTGGCCATGTAGGGAAAATAGCAAACGTCAAACAGAACAGACCAAGAAACATGCTGTGGGGAAACTTTTCTTATGGAAGGGAAGTTGGATATAAACCTGGTAGGATCAATGAAAGCACTGAAATTAGGTTCCTCTTTCCAGCAGTATAACAACAAGAAATCCCATTAAGAATCTTTGGCAAGACTTGGAAATTGATGTCCATGGTCATTCCTCATTCAATCGGACTAAAATTGGGATAATTTGGTAAAAGGCATGGTCTCCAGAAAAAAATTGTTAAATTATTAATTTGTACAAATTTTGAAAACAATGTCTAAAATTATCTCAAACTTTTATGGCAATTATCTTGCAATTCTGCTCGGTTCTAATCTCATCTTTCTCCCATTGACTTGGATTCCCTCCGGTAAAACGTCAACTGGGCCGATCAGCAAACAGAAGTCATGAACGATGAAATTGTTTTTTTGCGCCGTTTTACAATTGTGGCCTGTAGTTTTAGCAATGGCAGCAGAGGAGGTGAACCAAGCCATTCAGTCCATGTAACATTCATCTTGTTTAGCTAGCCGCTTCACTCTTTTCACATTCCAGGATGGTCATTTACACTGTAGGTAAGCTTCAAAGCGTTAAACTGGCACATTATATACGTCACAGCCAAACGTTAGCAACTGGGTAAAGTTTAAAACTTCAACAGAGTCCATGCCTCCAGAAAACAATCGTTTCTCGATAAACGAGAGTCCAGACCTTCTGGCAGAAGCAAACCGTAGAATAAGAGGCTGGTTTTCACCAAGGTTCAACTCTACACCACTTTCTTCTGTTCTATGACATAAAATCCCAACAAAACACATGGAAGTGAGGAAATCTTCAGGGAATCCAAGAGACATTCACAAACATCTCCAAATTGATGCAAAAAGACTACACGGGTGTAACTAGCAAAAACTTTGGCCACAATTGATGGAGACTATCATTTCTACCAGTGAGGAAAGCAATAAGTCGTCCATAGCATTTGTTTCTAAGCAGGCATAATACGGGCCAACCTTTGATCAGTGAAGCTATCCAAGGTTTCTGGACCTAAATGACCCCTCTTTTATGTATTAAGGTATTGTAGCCGTTTTCTGAGAAACGAGATGTAATGGATATGAATGCGTTTCTTTCTGACAGGAAATACTCTGCTAACATCAAGCGTCCCTTTGCAGTCCGCTACGACCCTTTCACCTGCAGCGTGGAGGTTCTGGACCAGCCAAGGAAGGTCCAGAACGCTTTGAGCCAGGTCCGAGAGGACCTGAAGACCCTCCACAGTGCTCTGGAGAAGCTCAGCTCATCCTAAGATCAAAACTGGAACATCAGCAGATCCCGGAATCTTGAAGAAAGGCCAATTGATGATGTAAACGACCCCGATCGTAGAAAACCTTGACTAGACTTTTTTGATAAGTGTCTGAAATGTAAAGATGATGTAAAAGAAGAAATAAATGTTTATTTTCATGAAAAGTGTCCTCAAAAGTTCAGTTTTTACATTCAAAAGAGGCAGGAAAAGTTGCTGACGCAAGAAGAGTTGAAAGAAAAGGAGGCTTGTAGACCATTTTCTAGCTTCTAATTCCAAACCAACTGTTTTCATTTGGGAAATTCTTGGAAACCATTTGTCTTTGTGTGTTTTTAAGCAAAGGGAAGGAGCTAATTATGAATGATTTGAGTATCGTGTTGCGTTTCTGCTGGATGGGGTTAAAGCCAACAGTGAGGCCCAGAACATTATCAGTACCAGGTCACATAGACCTTGCAGTGAAACCGCAGCACGGTCTGCAGAGCTGCGCTGCTGACAGATGCTCTTCTCGCTTCGTTTCTCGCTCTGCGTGCGACTGGAGAGTTTGTTTTTTTTCCTTCTTTCTGAAACAAGACCAACATTTGATCTCAGGCAACAGTGCGTATCATACCAGCTCACTCCAGGCTGTCCCTCAAGAAGATGGATCATCTTCATCTGCTGGATTCATGAAGAAACGGCATCATCAAGACGTCAGCCGCAGTGATTTGGGAAGCGTTTCTTTTCCCATAATTGGACTCCACGGTAAATCAAACCTCCCTGGGAAAGCCTGTGTTTGCAGAAGAGGAAAAGATCTCACACTTTATACTTTAGTGAATCTCGTTCTACAATCATTCTCTCCCCAAAACCCACAAATCCTCCACAGAAGTTGTGTTTTCAGGATGCGAATCCACAGAGCGCTAAACAAAAGCAGGTTGCTGCAGCAACTGGACAACCACAAGGAGGGATTCAGTTCAGTTCATGTGCCTTTCATGCGTCATCCAAGAAAAAGTGTCTCTTGTTCTGATGTCAGGGCAAGCCCATCTCAAAGCTGGCTAGCTTGTCGCCCCTGGGCTGCAGACAAGGTCATCAAGTTCACTTTATCCTCAGGATTGAAGCAAATTATCCATCCATCCATTTTCTTGCACCCTTACAAAGACAATGGGGCAAAAGACTGACCAAGTACGGCTTGTATGTAAGGGGAAAATCTCTAAGTCAGGAGAATTTAGGATTGCAACGCTGCATCTGGATGAACAAGACTTCTGCAGCAATCTCCAGAGACGGAGATGTCTGATCAAAATGCAGAGGAGAAAACCAAACATCCTGCATCAGCATTTTTTGTTGAATGGAAATGCAATTGAAAGGATCCATTGTGATGGCAATTTTCTGGCTGATGATCAATATAGATAAAACCTGACCTAATACAGATTGTTTCGTCTGAAAGATCACCAAGTCGGTGACTGGACTTTTGGTCCAAACGTGATGTGGTGAACGGTGATGTGGTGTTTCATAGTGGAATCATGGGATGCACATGAGCTTTAGACTGATTTAAATACCAGATACTGTGAAGGCCTGACTCTCGGTGGCAACAACTTCCATCAAATGTTTGTGAAAACTAGAATTTAGTTGCACTCTTCCCACCTGGATTGGTTTAATCCAACCACAATGAAGGTTTTTTTATAACCTGACAGCTTGTTGAAGGTCATACTACAGGGTCTCAATTGAATTTCAGTCCAGACTTTGACTTAGCCACTCCAAAACTTTCATCCTGATGTAACTATATAACTGTTTGTGGATAATGGGTCTCGCTATGATTCACTGTTTTTGAGTTTTATTAGATCAGGGCATGATGAGTTACTTTTTGAGAACTTTAACGCTATTTTGGGTTCAATTTTAATTTCTTGACCTTACAAGTTAATTAAATGGAAATGATCACATTTTCACATAGGCCTAGATTGGTTTAATAGGCGACAGCATTTCGTGTTTGAATAATATCAAAATTTTACATCTAATTATGCCTTTAAAAGCCCAAACTCTTCCCTGGATTGATTATGAATAATGTATCTTTAGTTTATGCAGTTTATCTGATCAAACTCCACACAAAAAGCAGCGTCAGCTAACTATTTCTCCCATTGATTCTCTTCATCTGATCAAGATCAAAATGAATCGTTTCATCCTGGGAAAAGTCTGCAAACAAACCAGCTTCAAAGAGCCGTAATCTCCATCTTCTCACATCACGCTCCTCATTATTTCTGTTTGCTCTTTTTGTGTTGAGTCGGGGATTAAAGTTATCTGAGAGGAAGATTAGAGGAAAGCCGGTTTTGAGGAAGCCTGATCTCACTTTTATCCCATTTCACAGTTTGTTTTTCGTGTGCACACAAAGGCCAGGGATCGAATTGCTTGTGAGGCATGAAAACTTTCTTTCAGATCAGAAAGGTAAGCATCCGAGGACGTGCTTACAGGAAAGACCAGAAGACGGTCAAAAAGAGGCTTTGTACTGACTGTCAGGCAACAGATGGCGTCCATGAGTCGTGAGATTCAAGAGAAAACATTGGACTCATTCAAACAAAGTAGCAGTGGCACGTTTTGCTTCAGTGGACGGTGGTGAACGGCCAAGAAACATACAAGGCTGGTGAGGAGGTTTGAAGGAACGGTGCTTCTTGCTGCCTCTTCTCACTTCGATCTGTCATTTAGACGAACTGCTACACAATACATCCCAGTGTGTTTCAGCACAATGAGCAGCTCTGTTAGCACCGATCCTGCAACATGTGTGGAAACAGGTGACTGCCTGTCAAAAAAATGAGAACACTCCTGACTGTGCAGCTCCAACGTGACATTTCAGGTTTAACACAAGGTTGGAGAGGGAACGACAGGCCTGACTCAGGTACTTAAAAATGTTGGAAAAGTTCAGTTTGAGCTTGCAAACAGAAATGAGTAAGTGCATGTACTGTAACCAAAGTTATTACATGCTCAGTTTGAAGAGAAAAAAATAATAATCCATGTAAAATCATTTGCAATCGCGGTGTTTCCATTAAATAAGGAACGCAATTAAAATCACAGGTTAAGTTTGTTCACATAATTTTCCTTTGCAGTCTCAGATGACCAAAATGATCCTTAATATTACCAAATTCGAACAAAATGGGGTCAATTCCTTGTATTTTCTTTTTTATGTTCATAGAAATTGAGGTTGCTTTTCTTGTGCTTCAGAACAGAAATGATTAAAACCACAAGATTTCACTTTGTGAAGAAAATGGGAGTCAATAAATGCTTCAAATGGCTGCAAACACAAAACATTTTAAATATTTACTGTTAAAGTAAACAGAAATATGAGCAGAAGATACACTCATCAGACTGAAATCAGTTTTTTAAGACTCACCTTTAGAGTTTCCTTTATTTTAAATAAAATATAAAAGTTCTCCATAGTTTACGCTAATCCAGAAAGACCAATAGAAAATAAAAAGGACATGAGGAAAAACACAACTTTTTGACAATTAGAGAATAAAACCTGGAAATACAAACGATTTCATACAATCTCAGTTTTTCCATACCTTTCCAGGCCTGGAGAATAATAAAATAAAATTTTCAGCTTGTCCAGACTTGGCAGGAACTCTGAAATATAATGTTGGAAAAAAATGTAAATGTTAAGCACTTTTCCTTCAGAGTTCGCTGCTAAATGAGAGCGGACCCCTTCCAAACACTGGAGGATGAATTATAAACTTAAGGATCCAAAAAAAAACCCGTCATGCAGGCAGTTCCATGAACTCTCACACAAATTCATAAATAATTGTGAAAAGATATATTTTATTGAACGTACAGCAACATTAAAAAAAACAAAACATCACATTTCAGTCGTCCAAAAGCAGAGCTTCCTGTCGCCGCCAACCACACAGAGCGGCAACATCCGGTGCCAACTGAGGCCCGATCCGACTGACGATGATCCGAGCATAACGGGCTGCAATGATGTAGGAAATAAGCATCAGCGGCTGTGAAGTAAGAGCAGCCGCCTGTCTGGTTGAGGTGAAAACCTACCTGTGGGTGACCAAGATGATGGATGAAAACCTGACTGCTGACTTTTCCAGGACAGCCGGTGGTGGCGAAGAGGTTTTCATTGGCAAAGGACCACCTGAAAAGAAAGAAGTATCTATAAAAAGCCTGAATATTGGCAAAAGAGGGTTGATCTTTAAATTTTGGATCATTTTAAGGTTTTAAAGGGATCAGTGATTAGATGTAACAATTGGATTTATTTGGGAAATATTTATTTTAGACGTAAAATCAATACAGTGATAGTACTGCAGGGAATGATCACCTGTTACAGCCTTTGTTAGTTTTGCTCCTACAAATGACTCAAAGTCTTCTGGAGAGAAATGTTGAGAGGACAGATTAGGTCCTTCAGACGTTGTTTGCTGCTCCAGCTCTCACACTGAGCTCTCCTTTCTTTCATGTGGGGAAATTATCCAAATTCACCTCATTTTTTTTAAGCAGTGACACTGTTAAAGATAAAGGAGAAAGTTCCTTACCTGAAAAGTCGTGCTTTGTCTTTATGAGCCGGCCTTTTCTCCTGAGGGTAACTGGATGAATAACACATGAATTAGACGTTCTGTAGATGAACGAATGAAGCTTCGCCTCGTCCTTCCCTCACCTGGAGCGTGTGATGTCCCAGATCAGCCAATCGTTGCCCACCACGGCGCCGACTTTGATGGTGTTTGTGAGGCACCAGTCGGCGGACATGAGCGGCCCGCTGTGCCCGCAGTCCAGCGACAGAATGGCCTGCTGGGTAACCAGGTCATAAAAGCGAATCGTCCCCTTCTTCTCCGCCACCATTAACTGATCAGCAAAGACGCGCCAGAAGAGGTCAGTTTGTGCAAACTGAACGCTGTGGCTCCCAGTTAGCATGTTAAATGTAAAAGTTAATGATAAGACACAAAAACCAAAAGGAGAAAGCCGCTATTGCAGCAAAAAGAATGATTTTAGGAGACCCATGTAAGTAGAAACTAAACATATCTGCAAAACAACACATCTTTAATATCATTTTCCACAAATAAATGATGGAAAAAAACATTGAATTTTTATAAAATTACTTCTCTAGTGGTTGAAAATGATCAGGTCTTAATAAAAAAGCTCTGGAGTACTTAAGGCATAGCTTGTTGTCATTATTACCAACAAAAGCAATTAAATTAAAAGGTTTCTCCCTGTGTTAGCGCAGCCAGTCATTCATTCACTGTCGTGTTTTTGAGTTGAGAAATGTTTAAAGTTGACAGAAAATTTGAAAAAATAAAATAAAATAAAATAAAAAAATCACTTGAAAATTATGCGCTATTAGAAGATTAATGCTTGAATATTGACTATAAAGTATTAGAAAAATGCAAACATTTAAAAATAACTGAATTAGTTTTGCTTAACCTGGTGGAATCCCTGAATTAGAAAAATTTGCATCGTTCAACACAAACAGGTCGTGTTTAACAAGAAATTTAAGTAAAAAAAATCATGAAACTGATGTTTTTTTCAGACTTTATGTGAAAGTTTGTTCAACAAAATACTGACAAAGATAAACAGAATATAACTAAATTTCTGTCTTTGAGAAGGAAAAAAATCCAGAAAAAAATCAAATAAAAACCCTGTAGCAGTGAAGCACGGTGGTGTCAGGATGATGATTTGGGCCTTTATTGAGAACAAATCAATGTTTTTATGTCCTGAAAAGCTAAGATTAATCAACAAACAGGGGTGTACTTTCTTTTCCCTCTAACAATACATTCAAATATGAGTTTCTGTGCTGTAGATGTGATTGTCATAAAAATATACATAATTTATTCAGACAGAAGAAACGTAATAAACACTTTAGAGTTCAGCTTATGTTTTAGTAAAAGGACAAAGGTTTATTTAGCTCATCTGAGACTAAAATGGTATATTGAAAAACAACTTCCTCCCACCTTGAACACTTCCTGTGGGTGCCAGCAGACGCTCATCCCCGGAGAGCGAAGCCTCAGGACGGCCGTTTCATTCCCGTCCAGGTCCCACAGCCTGAAATTAACACAATTAAAATACTTCACTAAAAACACTAAAAATACTTGTTGTTTGACCTACTTTGATTTTAGAAATGATTGGGAAAAAACAAGCCTGTGTGAGATTAATCTTCTGCAATTAGTGACGTGACAGACTAATTCTTGTTGACATGTGAACGGCTTTTGGTCTGAAACCTGCAAAAGATCAGTGCTTTCTCCTAATTAATGCCTAAATATAGCCTCAAACCAGGAACCAGACTCAGATGCTTATGTAATAATAACAGAAGGAATTCGCTTTCCAACGCTCCTCATTTACAAACATCCTCGACTCTGACTGATATAATCCCAAATAATCCTTTTTTCACAAACAGTACGCCCAATTATCCTCTTTTTGGAGCGTTGAGATTGCACAACAAGGCTTTAATGGATCACATTCAAGATTACGCTGCCCCTAATTCATCAAACCTCTGCTGAACACTGGCTTCCCACTTTTCCAGGATTTTTTTCCCTTCACTGACGGAGGGAAACGACAGCCAGAGCCGCGCTACGCTTCATCCGGACGGCGGCCGGTGTTTGGATGTGGGCGGCTCACTTACGTGAGGCGGAGGAAAGCGAGCGCGGTCGAAATTCGGTGAAAGTGAAACAGAAAGCACAGCCTGACCTCTGTTGTTCCTCGATTCATGCTCAGCCGAAGACTTACTGGACGAGAAGAAAACACTGAAATGCTACTAAAGTCTAAGAAATAACCTCAAAAAAGCAGTTAGACGTCAGTTTCTCAATGAAAATATTTACATTTTTCCGTTTTATCAAGTTAGGGCATTTCATGTGACTACATAAAAACGCACATAAAATTGATGCCAAGCGAAATATTTAAAAAATATAAACAAGAAACTCCACCCTGTTTACACATTCTCCATTGTGAAACATGGTGGTGGCAGCATTGTGTTTCACTGAGTTCTGCAACAAAGTGCAGCCAAAACAAAATCTTCCCATATATATAAAACTGCTGGAAACAAACTCCATCAGTGTTGGAGTAGTAATTGAAACAAAAGGTGGTTACACAGGCTAGGTGCAAGCCACACCTTTCAGATTTTTATTTGTAAAATTAATGTTAGAACCACCCTGGGTTTATGCAGGTTCCACCAACTCAAATTTTACTTAAGACCACTATGAATAAAATTTAAGCTACTTTTTTCACCTCTAAGAGCTAACTAGCCAGACAGACCTTCATTTTAGATCATTTTTCTGTTATTTACTCGGACCACCAAACACTGTCCCTTCACATTTACTGATTACTTTGTGTTTTGTTTCGCCTAAAATCCTAAGAAGATTGACTGAAGTTTGTGGTTCAAGGATGACAAAAAGTGATTAAATTTGAGGTATTAATACTTTTATAAAGGAGGTTGCTTTGTTTCATCCCGTGGCGTGAGTGAGGACATCCCCCATGTCTCCTGCTGGAACAGAGTCCCATCAAAACTCGGGGCTTCTTTTCGCTTGCGGAGAAGAAACCCACTAGACCGCAAGAGGAAAACAACAACTACACCCTGTTCTTTCTGACCGGTTGCCAAGCGGAGCTCGATCGCACGCAATACCACTAACAGCCAAACTTTGGTCAACCGCGCTGCCCTGCGAACGGAGAGCAGCTCCACAAAAACAGAACCTCTGTAGGAAGAGGTGAAAGACGTAAGGCGACGGCACTCCATGCGCCGCAGAGTTGAAAAGGTCGCCTGAGGTCCCGTATCGTCTTATCAAAGTGTGAAGAAAAACAGCAGAGGCCTCACAGTTTGCTCTGTGCTTCCAGGAAATGGGGAAACGAGAGCCATTGCCGGAGCTCTTAAAGGGAGAAGGGTAAATAATTAAAAGTGTCTCTCTGGACGGAGCTAACGGGGTCAAACTGTGTAAATCAGGAGTCTGCTTCCTTTGTTACTTTATTTTTTTGCCATTTTCCTCCACAGAATAAATGTTTCCCAGAATAAATATCTTGAGATAAGTACGGCTGAAAAATGCATCAGTCGATGTTGAAAATTATTGATTCATATTTTGCTTTAAATATCTAAAATACTGCAAACATTTATTGTTTTATCTGGTTTTCACTCCCCACTATTTTTTAATTTTAGGCAGTTATGAGGTACAGCGGTCAAACCTTAAACTGCTGCTGCGCAAGTTACTAAACAGACTGTTGCTAGGTAACCAAGGAATGAGTGAGTTGCTAGGTAACCAAAGAGTGAGTTGATTCCACAAACTTTGCTCAGCTGCTGTGACTAAAGTCTTTCTTCTGCCTACTTTCCCAGAATGCTGTGGGGTTCTGAATCAGAGTTCAACGATATCATTGGGTATTATTGATTGATATTGATCCACGTCTATCGCAATATATATTGCTATTAATTTAGCATC
This sequence comes from Poeciliopsis turneri, assembly GCA_922788865.1. Lineage (NCBI taxonomy): Eukaryota > Metazoa > Chordata > Actinopteri > Cyprinodontiformes > Poeciliidae > Poeciliopsis > Poeciliopsis turneri. Next base: position 267,441 of record CAKLNU010000303.1, on the reverse strand, counting down.
CAGTCCAAGCTGAAATATATTAGTTTATGAACTGGCACAAAACAAGTTCATAAAATAAACATTTTCTGTCAGCATCGAGAAAGAACAAGTATTATTGATTATTGACTTTTTTCACTTCTGATACCAATGCAGAGGATTTATTAAACAGTGCTAAATTGACTTAAATGTTTATTTTTTAAAACACAGATATAAATGTATGTAATTAAACTTAATTTGATAACTTTAAAACACCAGTAGCTTCACAAGGTTGGTCAAAGACATAAAAAACAAAACAATTTTAATTTGTTCAGTCAGTTAAATTAGGAGTATAACAGCCAATACAAAATGAATAATGAAAAACCTGAAACAATAAGTTAATTATCTTGATCAAAGATGTGAAAATAAACTGCAACACTGCTTTAAATGGCTCAGGAAGTACAATTATGAATTCTAAATATGGTGTAAAATAAAATAATAATAAAGGATAAAGCATAGAATTAGACTGAATAGATCTGCACCAATCCAAAAAACTAGATTTTTTTCCATTCTGTATTTTTTGTGCAAATCGGTGCATCTCTTTGATAAACGGTACAATAAATGCCTCTGCGTGATTCTAGTCAATATTTGATTAAAACTGTCTGTTTAACAGATACATCTAAAGTGAAAAGGCTTCAACAGTTTCTTTCAGAAAGGATGAGATAATAATATGGCAGCTGTGACGTGTTTTTCCTAACAGAACACATGCAGACACAGATAAGGCTCCAGGATCTGGACCAGGCCCAGCTCAGAGCTGCAGGTGTGTGTTATCTGAGTTCAGCCGCGAACTCCGTCAACTCCAGATCCTCCCAGGACCCTGCAGTGTGGCCTTCTGACCTCTAGGTGGCACGCCCCCCGTCCCTCGCCCCGTTAACTCCACCCTGCTCCACCCGCAGCGCGGCTCAGACTCCATCCAGCCTGAGGAAGTGGAGTGTGGCTCCCCGCCTTGATGCAGCGGCGTCAGGTTGCATACTGACTACAGCAGAGTTCCCAACGCTGCAGGAGACGGCGATGACAAAACTAAGCAAACTTATAGTGGAGGCTGTCCTGCCAAAGCCAACAGACTGACGGAGAGGTCGTGAACTGACACATGCTGACATAAACCTCCCTTCCTCCCTTTCTGAGCGGCCGCCGCTCTGTGATCGGCGCTCGGTCTGTGTGGGCTGACTGGAAGGACGCTCCTCCGCCGCTAACCTGATCTGTCCTAATATTTCCGCCCCGCTCTTCCTCCCGCGTCCCGTATTTTCTCATCATGACAGCGTTTAAATCTTTCAGCAGATGGAGCGCTCTCCTGTTTTCTCTGGACGCCCGGCGGAGGGATGGGAGGCGGTTCAGGAGGAGGGATTTTAATCTGGTGTGATTCAGGGCAATCACCAAGTATTTCCTCTGATTAACTGATAAAAATGCTGCTTCAACGTTTTAAAGATCCTTCAAATAATTAAGCTTTCATTTTTATCCAGACCTACTTTAATTAACTAATTAGGCCCATAAAGCAGGAAAGCAGAAAGAAACAATAGGAAAGTAAAAACAAATTAATCCAATTCAGTTCAGCTTTCTAACTAAAGATAAAAAAATTACTGAAGGTAAAAGCATTTCCACAATGTGGAGATAACTCAAGAGATTGGGAAAGAACAACTGCGTAACCTTAAGAAAAGCACCAATCAATTCCTGCGTTTCTATTGCACAATTTGAACTTACAAAAATGAATTTGCTTCATGGAAACATGGCAATTTTGAAAGAATAAACAGTTTCTGCACAATGTTTTGCAGTATTTCTCAATTAAAGCATCTTTTGAGTCACATGAATCATGTTACTACTGAAGGAAACGAAAAAGAAGATGACAGGAAGTGGTTGTAGGATGATGGTTTGTTTTTGTTTTTGCAAAGCAAAGAGAAAACAACATAAAGGCTGAACTCTAAAACGATGGATGAAAGTCGTGTATTTTGAGAAGCGACTGATTTTCCCATGATGCTTAGCGCCTGCTGTAGCAACGCAATGCTAAAATTAACTGTGGTTGCTACGACAACAATGTGAGCCCAACAAACAGTTACGCCAAGCAGTAATCGATGCTAAAGGGAGCTCAAATTAATGGTAGAGTGACCTTTTTGATTTTGGACTTTGTAATTGGTTTACAGTTGAAAACGTGAAAGAAAGTGTAAAACGATAGCAGAGGTTCGAATAAAACGTTTACGACCCAATTAGAGGTGGAAATCATTAGATTGATGGTTGAACTAGAAAAGGATGGAAAGAAACGAAGTTGAGAGCTGCAGCTTCCTGTTCAGGTTCTGTCCCTCCGCTGACCCTGGCTACTGACACAGTTTTTTCCTTCTCCCAAACTTAATTGAAGAGGAAAATTTAGGAACCTCGTTACAAACTCTTCCCCCCTTAGAGGGGAAAAACCTCAGTGCAGCTAATTGGCTTTCCATATTTAACAAATTAGCCAGAAATGCTACAACGCAGCTCAGCGGAGCATGTTGTGCTTAGCATCGGGTTTCACCGTGGAAACACAGTCAGGACTTTCTGCACCATTAACAAAGAACAGGACTGAAAATCAGAAGCTGGGAACACGCGGAGGAGCGGAAACCAAACGGCTCGGACCTGCAAGTGTGGTCATCGCTGACGGAAGCGATCTGTTTCCCCTCGGTGGGCTCGAACACCAAATGGTTAATGTAGCTGCTGTGGCCCTCCATCACCTGGGCGAAGCAGAGAGGAGACAGTCAGTAAAACTGAGCAGAGCTGGCCGCATATCTGCTTTCTGTGTGTGTGTGTGTGTGTGTGTGTGTGTGTGTGTGTGTGTGTGCGTGTGTGTGTGTGTGTGTGTGTGTGGTTACATTTCCTGTTTAACTAAGTAGCAAATGTCTGCGCTAAGTAGAGAGAAAGCTCCCCGTCTGAAGACCAGAGCAGTTCCAGATGTTGGGATACCTTGACTTCGTTCTGATCCTGCAGATCAGAAGTCAGCAGGCGTATTTTTCTGTCAGCCGCCGCCGTGCAGAACCTGCAGAAAGGAAGACAAGACGTAACAATAAACAAAAAGAGGGAATAGAAAACACCCTGGGTGACAGACGACATCTCCGAATTAGAGTCTGTGTGTGGCAGGAACTTGGAACGGGATCGTCGGCGGGGGAACGCTGCCAGGGATACTGGAAGATAAACACAGAGAGAAACAAGACGGCTCACGCCATCTACGCGCGTCTTTGTTGTAAACCCGGTGCCGAGCCGCGGAGAGGACTTTCCCCTCTAATCAGTCCTCGTACAAACCAGCGCCTGCAATTACTCACACAATTATACTAACTCACTTATGACAGGAAAAACACACACGCATCACCAGTATAAACAGACAGCGCTTCACACATTTTCAGGCACAGGCAAATGGATTTGGCATGATGTCATTATAAATATCCCTCAGACAGCTTTGCCTCTGCAGCAGGTTAGATAAAACACATGCAGGCGCTAGAACGTTACAGCCTGAACTTTTTGGCACCTCGGCTTTCCTTTAAAAGAACATTTACACACTGATGTGAGACAGAAAACCACTTTAAAAGCCATCAACAACAGTGTTTTTCCCTAAATAATAATTAAAATTTCATCACTTTTTATTTGATGATAATAAAAGTGCATTTCTGACATTTCAGGAAATAGTTTAATACCAAAGAACTGGGTTTCTACTCATTTTTCACAAAGAAACTAAATTAATTTCTCTTCTTTAAACTTTCATTTAAATACAAAAGTTAATCTTCCTTCAGAAGGAAAAATAAAACCCTTTTCGCCTTAAATCTAAAATGGTCACAAACAGATCGATGGTAGGATGTTCTTGTAGTTTAATCAGGCATTTTAAAAGGGCACGTATTGTGCAAAATTCACATTTTGCATGTTTTTGTGTTTCCATTTGTGTTTCTGCTGCTTCTAAAAACATCCCAAAAGCGTAAAAAATAAAATAAAATAAACAGCAAGCTGATTTGTTGAAAGTTTATGATTCTCTGTGTCTGGAAAATGAGCCGTTTTAGAAACCTTTCGAATGTAACATCACAAATTAGCAGGTGTTTTTCCTGTTGCCTAGCAACCTCAGAAACCAAGCTCGTCACCTAGCAACCCCAGTGAATATCCAGTACATTTGGTCAGGTGGTTTTACCGCCGTTTCGCTTTACAGAGTGATCGGTTATTAACTTACATTCTAGAAATCATTTGTTACATTCTTGCTTGTTGAGCAGGAGGCTCTACTAATGCTTTTCAAAGATAAATAGGTGGATAATTGCGCATCTGTCTGCAGCCATTTTCACGTGTGAGTGTAAATGATGAGTTGGGGGGCGTGGCCAGCAGATTATTCGGATTTAAAGTGGCAGAAGCCCTAAAACAGCTCATTCTGATAGGAGCTCAAAATTGGTACATTTATCTAAAAGTGACTTTGTGCAAAAAATGTAATAAACATGTTTTGTATAGACCTAAGAAAAATGGAGCTCTGTTAATCCCATCGGTGGCCATCCTGGGAAGACCGTGAACTTTGACCTCCATGGTTTGGGTGTCGACTCTCGGAGAAGAGCCGGTTGGTCGCAAGTTGGCCGCTGTATTTACTAGATGACAGCCAAGCTTGAAAAATTAGCGTGTGCGGTGGAAGTCAGTGGTTTTAATAGACGTCAGGCCTGTTTTTCAACACAAGCTGCAGTGGTGGCAGCTCAGCCGCCCCCCCGTACCCCTTTCGCCTCCCATCAGGCCTGTGAGAACGCTGGACTTTTCCTGGAAGGCACAGCTACGTGCCGATTGAAGGGAGAGCTTGAACCTGAGCGGGTTCTCATCAGCACAATAACATGTGCGCACGTCACAGCGCTGGCTCGAGGGTCCTGTGGAGTAAACCACAGAAGGCCAGGAATTAGCGCTGCCTTTCTTTTCCAATTACACAGAGCCTGCGTGCCTCCAGGGGGAATGCAGATCCTTCACATCCACAGCTCCAATCAGGCGGAAACTCTACTTTCTAATAATCCCTAGCTGGGCCCACTCCCCACCTGAAACAACTTGGCCGCGGTCCTGGACGAGTGACAGCGAGGAGTGCTGATGAATACTTTCGGACAGCGTGACTGACACGCTCTCCCAGAAAGAAAGAAAGAAAAAAAACCAAAACGATCCTGTTATTTTAAAAGTCACAGATGTCGGCTTTTCAGGGCGGAAGCGGCGGATAGCTCGACACCCTGTAATCCTCCAGCAACAGTCTGATGACATCTTACATAACACCGTCACACTCTAACCCTACTGTAGTAAACAACACCTCCTCATGCGGTTTTTAAAAAAAACAGCAAATCGGTCACCACATGGCAGGAACTTGAAGCTCTTAAGAATCTAAACGTAGTAAAGACGAGTGTCTGAAGATTTTCAGGTGGTTGCTGATGTCAGTGGGCAGACTGGTTTGAGGCGACAGATACCCATTTGGTGCAATCAGGGTGTGCAGAACAAAACCTGTGAGCAGAGAATAGATCAAACCTTGATGCAGCTGAGCTACAGCAGCAGCAGACCACACCCAATACCACTCCAACACCGAGTATCTTTACACCTAAAAGAGTTCGATTTGTTACATTTGTTACATTTGGTACATTTTTAGCTGATGTGGTTCGTTTTCTGGGCTGTGTCAAACGAACTAACTGAAAAACCTGTTCCTCTCCTCGCCTGTGGTGGCGCTGCACCAAGAACCATTGCAGGAAATGACAAAATAACCTCTGAAGAATAAGACATGAGTGCAACTTCCTTTCACAAAATGAAGACAAAGATGGAGTGATGTCACATTTTAGCGGTTGTAGGATTTCTCTTGTCTTTCATCCTGCTAGAGCTCGACTCTCACGTTTGACTCTTGCGGTTGTTTTACTGGTATTTACCCACAATGCCCTGCACTACAACCCACTCCTGAGATCTACTTGTATCCACATACGAAACAAACCAGAGCTCTCTTTAATCGAGACCTAGATTTGTAGGCAGACTAGAGTTGGCTTTCTTTGGTCCATCGCACTCTCACACTTCCCCAAACAAACCAAACTTCACAAAAACTGAAGCTGGATTAAAGCAAAATAAACAGGACTGGTGTGAATTCACCAAAACTTGACAAGTGGTCCAGTATTAGACCTCAGAAGATCCAACATTCGTTTTTAAAATGGTAAATCCTGAAAAATAGAAATTTGACTTTTTTCTCCGAATTCAGAGAAAAGTCAATTCTTTTCTTTTCTTTTTTTAGTGGCTCAGTTCTTCTTCCATATAAATGTTTCTTTGAGTTTTAATAAATCAATCAAAAAGCAGATCTAAGTTCAACAAAGTGCTTTGAGAGTAAAAGTCACTGAATAGACATTGTCTCATTGAAAACATATATTTTAGAGGACAAAACACTTAGTGTTGTACCTAAGGAAGAATGCAATAAGATTTTTTTTAAAGAAGTAATAATTCATGAATTTCATGGACTAGTAACAAGAAAATAAATCAGTTCAGTGGCCTAAAATGACCACAGATTGACTAAATCAATAATCAATTAATTGATCATTTTTGTTGTCTTTTCTGTTTAGGAGAGTTTATGGGTCAAATTATTTCACAAACACACCATCCATGGGATGTTGTTGCTAAAAGTGGTGAAAAGCATCACAGCAGCCTGAGCTCGTATGTTAGAGACTGGCGACAGGTTTGAGCCGCCGCCTGCAGCGGTTCCCTGCTGCGTTTTATCCGATTTATGATGAGATGGAGCGATCCAGCACTGCTACATCACTTAGAAAACTGATTGAGACTCTGCTCAGTTTACTCTTCCTGCCCGTTGCTGAAAACTGTCCAACTGAAGGGATCTGGTTGCCAAGCAAATTTAGTGACACGAGTTGAATTAAATCAAACCAGAGGTGAGGTAAGGTGGGAGGAAAATAAAAGGTTGTTTTTCTATCAACATCATGGTTTATCTCATGAGTAATACTTAAATAAATACAGCTGAACTTAATTGAAAACCTCCTGGTTTTTCCACCAAATACTGATTTCTGAACTCTTCCTGAGTTAAAACATTAGTTTTATTGTTGTTTCTAAATGAATATAAACTTGTTTCCTTTGCATTATTTGAGCTCTGAAAGCGCTGCATCTTTTTTGTTATTTTTGCTTGAAATTTCAGAGACATGTTGTCAGTAGTTCCTAAAATAAAAGAACAATCTTCATTTTACTCAAACATCTTCCTATAAAAAGAAGTAAAATCAGAGAAACTGATCATTTTAAGTGGTCTCTTAATGTTTTTCCAGAGCTGTAGAAGCAACAGCTTTGAGATTGTTTATTTTAATACATAAATAAGCTTTTTTGCCTATACATCCTTGCAGTTCAACTGTCACAGGAAACAAAATTAATTCAATTTCATTGGAAGAGGAAAAGAGCCAGTCTTTTCCAATCAGGCAGATATTAAACCTCACTTCCAGCTGTGTAGCACTTTGAGCCTCCAACTGAAAAAAGTCCTTTCAACAGCCAACTTACAGCACTAATCAAACACTTCCAAGCAAAGCATTTGGATTATCGCACCAATGAAGAAGCATCTGAGCAGCCAAGGGGCTCTTGTGGTTGATATTTCAGGAAAAATAAACTTAAACTCCTGAACATGGATGTCAGTGAAACCTTTGCATTGTGTGTGGGCTGCAAAACAAACAGCATATCTAATCCTTAATGATACAATATGCTGTTACCAGTCAACATGTGAATTATCTTGAAAGGCGATACCTGATGGTGGGTATCCTGTCCAACCGCGACTCGGGACTCCAAGCCAGAGTGTCAACCCGCAAGTCATGATGAAAAGCTCGGAGAGCATTGAACTGGACCCCGTCCACCTCCGTGTCCTCCTCCTGCGGAAGCAGATTCGTGTTTAACGGCAAAGACAAACAATGAGGTGGGTAAATCTGGCAGTGTGGAGCCGCATCTCTTACTTGGAAGAGGCAGGTGCCCACCACCACATACTGGTTGCCACCGTAGGCCAGCAGAGAGGCAGGAGAACCCGAGCTGAAAGGGCTGAACTCAACCACATGGACATAGTCCTCACACGTCACGGTGTAGCTGGGACTGCGGGTCAGGTCCTCCTGCATGTTGGGATCTGGTAAAGTTGGCTTCAAGTCAGAGATCTACTGGAAACGCAGCAATAAAACAGGAAACAGACAAGCCACATTAGTTTGCAGAAGAACAATAAGCTTTGGCTGACACTGCAAAAGGCAGATTTTCATCTCTGAATAGACAGATACAGGTTGTTAAAATTAAACACAGATTCGGTCCAGTAGGAAAAGCAGAACCCATGCTAGAACATCATGTTACTACCACAATCCTCAATTTATTTTCCTGGGATTTTATGATTTTACCCAGAACAAAGCGCTTTATTCTGACACCTAAGCAACCAGTTCCCTACAGAGGACACCCAATAATCCCAGTATAAATAACACTGTTCGGTGAAGGGTTCAGAGGCTTTTTTAGAGAACAGCAGTGAACATGGGGATCCCAGGAACCTAACAGAAACATCAGGGTTAAATCCTTGACACCGGGAGCTGAGGGATTCCATGCAAACTGACTAATCTGAAGATATTATAGAAGAAAAATGGGTAAAAAAAAATTAATGTGGGGAAGTTTAATACAAATTTACTCTTTTTAATTTGTAAGATTGACTATGAACGCTTTTGTATCTTCCTGCTTTTGTCCATATTTACAAGAACCAGGTGTTAATTTAACTATAAACATCATTTCCCTCTGATTTGCTGGAAGTAAGCTGTAATCATACACACCATCGTAACAAAGCCATACTTCAGCTTCTTCTGAAGTATGGCTGGTATCTAGTTTGCTTTGGGACAAAATAAGCAGTTCATTTCGTCTTTTTTAATTCAAACGTTTTCCTCTTTACTGAGACGACAGCTGGTGAAGCTAACCGTAAAAGTCACATGGATACGAAGTATAACGGTTGTCAACTTTCGTGGACCAAATGGACCACAGATTAATTAGTTTCGTTATAAGGGTGTGTTCATATCATAAACGAAAATATAACGTGAATATTTACCAAGTTGGTCTTTAAATGGGCTCGCTGAATCAAATACAGCGCGCCTTGGGGGTGTTTTCTGTCCTACTTCCGCATACGTCACCGGAGCGTACCGTTTACTGTCGAAGTACGGGGGTATCGGGTGTTAGATAAGCCCAAAAATACAGAGATAGTTTACAAAAGGCTACAATTAAATATTATTAAAGTCTTTTTTATGACAAATATTTTCAAAATTTACTATCATTAGGTCGCAAAATTTGTCGGGAATTCAAAAGGATATCAGGAAACCCCAAATGATTCTTGCTCAGAGCTGATTGGCTGGAAGGCAAAACGTCATCGCAGATTTAAACATTCAAATCGGCAGCTGGTTTCTGACTCGCTGCTGAAGGCTGGGAACTTTATAACAGGTTAGAACTGATTAATCCAAAGCTTATTGACATTTCTATAAATATATGTCGGAACAATAATAATGGAGGCGTAAATCCTGGAGGCGTACCGATCATGGTGTACTTTTCAATTTACTTCATTAACATCTAGCTTTTTAACTTGGCATTTCAATGAGAGCATTCAATATGCTTGGTAATTACTATCCATTTATTTTAATGCATTTTGATACTTTCTGTGGTTGTCTGCTTTATTAAAATAATAAACTGGCAGCCAACAGGTCAGCCCATAGGGGGAATCTGTAAAAAGTGGAACTCTATAAACAGATAAACAAATTGTCATGACATAATTTATGCAAAAGGAGCCCCAACCAAGTATTAATTGCATAAAAATGATTGTACTTCTCAGAATCCTGACATTTCTGTAGATAATAAAAAATAAATTTTCATTGATCTTGTGCAAGAGTCACATTTTTGGTTTTCATGACTTGCAAGCCTTAATCACAAAAATAAAGGTTGAAATATTCCACCACATGTGCAATAAATCTGTATAATCTGGTCACAATTATTGAGGGTCTTCATGATATTTCAATATTTTAGATGGACTTGTAAACATTCAGGATAGTTTTCTGCAACTTTTCTTTTAGGAAACGATGTCAGCATTGGCAGACCGTCTGAGGCTGATGGTGAAAACCTTCAGAAAGGAGTCCCACAGGGTTTTACCGTCAGAGAGGACCACCGTCCACGGAGCCGACAGCATGCTGATGGTGCTGCAGCTGGCCATGGCTCAGGTCAACAAGCAGGTAGCAGATGAGCTGCTCTATTCATTAGTATTCAAAAATGTAACCTGGATTAACAATGAAATAGTAGTTAAGGGAGGAGTTTCATCCAGAAAACTTGCTAAACCCTGTGGTTTAGCCCATCATGTTTTTGAGTTTATGTTTATCCTGGGAAAGCAATTCAATATTACAAAAAAAACCTCAAAACCTTTTTCTTCTTTAATGCAGACTAACAAGGTTCTTCAATTTGGAAGAGATTTTCTGGACAAAGTGAGACATACTGAAAAAAAATGCCTTAAAAAATGTTAGTATTAATAACTGGCACTCTTATTTCCCCTAAATTAACCACTAAGGTTAATTTAACAAAGTAGTACAAATTGAACTGATCTCTTCACATCCTGATGTTGCACAACTCTCCAGTTGCATTCTTGTTTTTTTGGTTTTGTTTTAGTTTCTGCTCCAGACTCCATTTGTCCTTGGCTGTTAGTACTCACCATCTCTTCTCCTCCCATCGACAGCGTCAGGGAGAGTTCAAGGTGGATCTGAGCGACGTCCTGATGGCGTGGAAACGCCTTCTGCTGGACAAACTTCACCTGGCGCCCCCCGGCGCCCCTCGCCTGGAGAACTCTGAGCTCTTCCTGGAGGCGTACCGATCTTTCCTGAAGCGCTCCAACACCGTGGATGTTACTGATGTTCTTACCATGAACAAGGAGCTGAGAGCGACGGGTTCGGACCCGGAAGAACCTGTGAGCGCGGTGAGCAGCAGCTGATCGACATCAAAATCAATGTTTTATTATTAGAAGAGGATAATAAAAAGTGCTTTAACTTTTTCACATGCCAAACACAAACCTTGACATATTTTTTGGGATTTTATGTGGATTTCATTATGAAAGGAAAGTGTAAAGTTTTATATTGATAGCAGTAAATAAAATCCCTGTTGCCCTGCGACAGACTGGCGACCTGTCCAGGGTGACCCCCGCCTCTCGCCCGGAACGCAGCTGGAGATAGGCACCAGCAACTCCCGACCCCGTTAGGGAGAAGGGTGACGGAAAATGGATGGATGGATGGATGGATGGATGGATAAATAAAATCCAGTCCAGCAGTTGCGTCAACTTCATTATTAGCATGATTGACAAAAAACGGCAAATGGGAATAATTTTCTGAATGAGCAGCGAAAAATGATGAAGCTAATTGTACAACAGTCCTAAAAGCAGCTTTAGAGGTTTTCATGCATCATTAATTGTAATTTACCATCATAAGAAATTATAGTAAATGATAGATGGCAGGATAAATGATCTATAACTTCAACTCCAACCAATGATGGCCTTATAAACTACTGACTCACGACTAGAACTGCACTGATTGCAGTTTTCTGGCTGATCTCCGGTTACCGATATTTGCTTGTGAACAGGTTGAGTTTAGCTTTGTGAAGATTCACAAAGTTGCAGTGTTTGAGTGTTGACATTGGCTTCGAGTAGAGAGAGCAGATTTCATAAATAAATTTGACATTAAACATAATGCAAGTTGAAAGTGTGGCATTATTTTTAGCCTCCTTTTTAGCATTTGCATTTGGTAGCAGGCTAACTTGATAAAGATAACACAGTATTTTAGTTCCACGGTAGAGAAAACCATTTACTTTCAGTAAGTAGATACAGGAAAAAAAATTGGGCATTGGTATCGGTTATCAGCCGAATCAGTTTCAGTACATCACGTGAAAGTATCAGCCGATCACCGGTTCACCGCTGCTCAGGATACGAATGTGTGCCACTCTTTTCACATTTTCAGGTTTCTTTCCTTTCATTTCTTAACTTTTCATTGGTCACATAAAATCCCAAGAAAATACATAAATCCAAAAATAAAGGTGACAGTTGAAGAAGTATAAATAAAGGGTAAAATAGTGAAAAATTCTAATATGTTGCTTATTCCTTTACCAAGATCCAGCTGTTTGAGTTCCTGTCAGGTAACATGGAAACCCCAGATCTCCCAGATTCATCAGCTCCTTTAACGCCGTCTGGTCAGAGCAGGCGCTGCCGCTCCCAGGTAGGCCCAATCCTGTAATAAATCCTTTCTGTTTCCACTTGTAGCAGTATGCAAGCCTTTTTACCAGCTTGCACTGATCCAAGCTTTTGCTTTTCCAGCCTTTCTGGTCTGGAATCCATCCTGTTCCTATTGACAGGAACTCTATATCACATCACTCAGGTTTCGGAGTGTAATGTGAAATCAATTACGGCGCGGATGTTTAACACTTGGCTCGGAGTGGAGCTCAACAGGAGCTTCTGTAACACAGTCTGCTTCCTCCTTCTGTCACTTGCTAATTTATGAGGTTTCAGCCAAGACTTGCTGCTATTTTACCACTTTTAGGGCGCTTTCATTCTTTATGAGCTCAAAACAGTCCAGGTTTGAGTTCTTCGCTGAGGAGCAACTGTTACATTTGGCCTTTCTGAGATAATCAGAGATTTTGATGAATCGTTTACAAAGTACCAAGCATAAAAGAAGAGATTCTGTAGAAATTCACTACAAATGCAAAAGAAAGAACGTTTCTGTTTCTGTTTCTGTTTGTCTGCAACTAGTGACTATTATATTGATTATCTTTGATTAATCAGATTTAAAAAGTGTCACATTTACAGATACAGAAACAATATTTCCTGTGATTAAAAATGAATTTTAACTTAAAGTGCTTGTTTTATGATCTGTTTCCTGTTTATCGGAGCAGATAAACACGACAGTGAGGCGAGTTTTCTGCTCCTATCTGAGTTTGCTGGTGAACTCTAAAGATGACCTGGCCTTGACCTTCACCCTCAACGTTCCCTGTCGCTCTCTGCAACGCCAGGCATTCACTGACATCAAGCGTGCCGCCCAACGCAGCCACACATCTCTCTTCTTGGTAAGAAATCCACATTTATTCAGTTCACACATTAGCAGCAAAGCAAGAAATAGAGAGTCTTTGTTGTAGCTGCAACATTTGGGTTTTTTTTGTGGCCTTTTCAGGCTGTGACATCTTTTGTTCGAGCCATCCAGCTTGGAGGGAAGGGGTACGCGCCAGCAGAGTCTGATCCCCTCAGGAAGCATTTCAAAGGCCTGTCCGACTATGTCCAGTTCATGGACAATCTGGAGGAAATACTGGGGGAAATTCCTGACCCCAGGTACACGGCACAGCTTAATTCCAGCTTGGATTGCAGCTCCCAGTGCGACTTGTTCATTTGTACTTGATATTCTTGCCTGGAGTTAAAGATTCATGGTAGTTTAGCAGGTCCTGTTGAAGGTAAAGGGTGAGACAAGGAGCAGGCCGGCATAATATTCGCTGAAATCGCTCTGTAATCATAAAATATATCTGTGCCAAAGCAGGTTTTAATTTCTGAAAAAAATCCTACTCATTATTTTTCCTTTTTTTCAAGATAACCGTGTTAATTTTTCCAACATCAAAGCCGTGCTTCTTCTGGTTCCCTGACTTTGATCAAGCCTTGAGCTCTACCCATCATCACAGATCATGTTTAGACGTCGAGGAGCTTGGCGCCACAACAGAAGCGATTATCAGAAATGATTTTCCCGTTCAATCATGTAGATTTGGAAGGGGAAGTGAAATCTTCTTCTGTTCAGCCATAACATGTTGTCATGTTTATGCAGCGTGAACTGCAGCTGCTTTTCAGAGGCTTTTCAGTTCATCCCGTCTAATGAGATGTTGATTACCTCGTCCCACATGTATCTTTCAACAAGCAGGGCCTTCACGTTCTCAGCAGAGTACTGTATTCCCTCAAACACCTTCAGCGCCCCTCGTTCGGCGAACAAGGGGCAATATCATTGTTTTCCCAAATGATATTGTTACCAAGCCTCAGTGTTGGGTCAGGGTCGGAGCACCACCTTTCCACCTTGTGGACGTCTTTTCTTGCACGCCTTAGTGCACTTAACGGAGAATCCAGTAAATGCTGAAAGGTACGGCTGAGTGCAAGGTGACTTTATTACAAGTTGGGAACATTTTTCACAACTATTACGATTGGCAAAGCATTGCGATGAAATAAAAACACTGAAATGCGTGTGCTTCGCCTTTAAAGCCAATGTCCAAATAATTGAAAGCGAAGCTGCAGTATATCTTGTGAGTGCTTAACGTCAACCATTTACACTCTCTGTTGTAGGGCTGAAAAATGAGTCACGATATCAGCGATTTATATCCTTCTAACGACAATCATTGATTAGTTTTTCTGTTTTAAATATCTGAAAACCTGCCAAGCCACACAGTGGCATGACGTTTATTGTTTTATTCAGCTTCACTCACTTGTTTGCTTTTTTTAAAGCAGTTTTGAGGCGGTGGTGAAACCTTAAACTGCTGCTGCGCCAGTTAGTCAGCAGGTTGTTGCTTGGTAACCGTAGAGTGAGCGAGTTGCTAGGCAACCAAAGAGTGAGAGAGTGAGTGGATTCCACCAACCTTCCTTAGCTAGCTGAGTGAAATTATTGAATATTCTATTAGATATCATTTATTGATCAATTGTCTATCATAATATATTGTTATTGATTTTAATGTGAACAGATTCTCTCACTGTTTGACCGTAAATCAATCTAAATTTTTGCTATATTAGGTTGCTTTACATTATTTCTTTTTGGTAAAATACAAAATAGTGTCCAGAGAAATTAGCTTTTTTTTAACTTCCTTCAGTGAATGTGGAGCCAGGCTGCTCGCCGCCATCAGAGCAGCTTTGGTGAAAGGATGCGGTTCTGGAGATCCAGTGTTCGCTGCTGCAGAAGAAACTACAAAAGAGCTAAAAGACAGGATTGTCCAGCTTCACCAGACCCAGAAACAAGCTGCTAGTGTGGATGGGACGGGCATAAGTCCTGCTAGGGTAATTGTCATCCTCATCTCTAAACTCTGCGCTATTAGATTCACTGTAAAGTTCTGATTGCAGCCGTTTCCATCCTCAGCCAAAAGCTTACGCGGTGAACCACGCCACTGCATACGGAGGGCGAGAAACGGTAAAAGTGCTAATAGCGCTGCTTGACGAAGAAGCTGTGGCGCCGCCGTGTGGTAACAAGGCAGACCTGCTGTCTGAAGAGCAGCCGGTCCTCAGCGGAGACGAGGGAACGTGTGTCGTCACGCTGTTCAGGTTGGTCACAAGCTCAAAGAGAACAGTCTGAGTTCAGCAGCACAAACTGCCTACTGGGTTTTTTAAGAGCTTAAAGAAAATGTTTATGTAATCTACCAAAGATGAGCTGCAACACTTGCTTGAACAGGTTAGATCTATAGGTGATACAAAACACGTTCATTTGGTTTTTTGCACAAAAATAATTCTTACATAATGAGATTTAAGTTTGGTAACTCTAAAGGTAACGTTAAGTACCTTTTGAGCTCCTCTCGGCCATTTTCACATTTACACTGTGAAAATGGCTGAAAACAGACAACCGTATATCTTTGAAAAGCAGAAGTGGAGCCTCATCCACAACCAACAAGAATGCAGCAAGTGGTTTCTGAACAATAAGTCAACAATGAAACACTTGTCTTTTCCAGCAGCCATTGTACGGGGGTTAAACCAGCTGGCCAAATGTGCTGGAGCTCTGCTTTGGTTCCTAGGTGATGGGCTGAGGTTGCTAGGTAACAGTGCCTGCTGATTTGGGACATTCTGGAGGTTTTTGAGAGAGCTCATTTTCCAGACAACAAAATATATTAATTATTGCCTAAAAAAAAAAAGAGCTGGGTTGTTTTGTTTTGTGTTTATAGAAGCAATAAAGACCCAAATGGAAGCACAAAAAAAACTAAAGCTGATGGTTTACAATACATTTTCTCAAAATATCACAAGAAAATAAAAGGATTCATTCTGCAATCCTCTGGTCTAACAGTACAAAACATTTAGGTTAGATTCACCTGACAGATTCCAGTTTCCAGCAGAGACGGTTCTGAAATACCTCAGGGTTCTGTGGTTGGACCAGTCCTCTTTGTTTCATGAATGGTTCCCCTGAAAGAAGAGAGAATTGGATGATTGTTTTGTATGCTGACTGCACTATATTATCCATAAAGCCTGATTAATTCAATCAGGCTGCAAATAATTTAAAGAGGTGCAGCTTTCCTCTTTTAAAGCTGCGGCTTTTCAGTCATTTCTTCTGAATGGCACCAATTTAGCTTTGGGTAATGTAAAGAACCCCACTTTTTCTAACAAAAATAAAAATGTCTTCCAGATTTCTTCAACAGATAACTTCTAAATCCAAAACATAACATAAAATCTTTTTTTTTACAAATATAGATTCTAAAAATAAAAAAGATACACAAACTCTCCCTTGAGAACCAAACCTTTAATCATTAATATTATTAACATATTCTATGTTTTTCTTTGTTATCATATGAATTTATCCTGTTAAACTGGTAATTATGAAACCTGAGCTGATACTTTCAGACTCAAGTCTGATGCGTCCCAATAAACTTGTTTTCCTTTGGAGTCCATATTGGAAAAAGGATTGAAATCTAAAGTTTGTGCTCGTCACACTGACTTTGAATTAAATCAGGCTGTTTTTACACTCTGAGAACGGGAAAAGCCCTGCAGCAACGATCCCACCAACACGGGACTCATGGCAACTCTCGATGAAACCACATGGGGGAAAATCCTCCCACATCACACTGGAACGATTTATCAGGTCAAACATCTGAAAGGAAAATACAGCAAAATAGCAGCCTGGGGCTGTTTGCAGTCTGTTGTCTGATGGTTGCGAAGATCTTTGACGGACAGCAGATTTAAAAACAAAACAAAAAAAACATGTTGAAGCTTTTTGCTTTCTTAATTTGTACAACTTCACTTCTTGCTTTCAGATCCCCTGAAGTGTCCGGTGGATGTTCTCCAGAACCCCTGAGGAACCGAGTCCAGAGCCGACTGAACCTGCTCAAGCCCAAGGTAACACCAGCCCCCAGAATCCAAACCATCAGTTACTTCAAATTGAATCAGATGTGCAAACACTGAAAATAATGTCTTTACATCCTGTAATCTCTCCCTGGTACTGTATTATTTATTTGCTTAGCTGAAGCTCACAAGTTAACGTTTTCACAGCTGTGTTTTAGCTCCTAATGCTGGTTCAAGTGTGCAGTTTCAGTCCAGGGCATAAAATGAATTATTTGTAGGGGCTCATGCCATTAACCATCACCTCATGATCGGTTATTCATTTGCCTATTTGCTTGCAAAGCACAATACTGTATATTTAATATCAATATTTCACTATTTCCTGTCCCGGTTTCTTGGTTTCAGACACTTTCTGCAGCAACCTTTAATTCTGAGTGTTCAGAGTTGATGTTTTGCTCCGTTTTAATAACCTTTTACCCAGATGTTTGACGTGAGGCACAAGCCTCACCTTATCATGGTGATGCTCTGCAGAAACACTTATTATTCAGAGCCATGACTGGGGAGCAGAAGCAGACTCGGAGGGAAACCGAAACCGGTCTGGTTGACGGAGGCAAATAACCGCGAGGCGGTAATTCTAGGTTCAGCTAAAGAAATGTTCCACTCCCCATGCGTCTTTGTCACAGCGAGTTTAGCAGGGATCCCCGCTGATTCTTCACACATGAAGCTGTGTTCTACGCATGTGGAGGAAGATGTGCAATGAGGGGTTTGAGTCCCGAAGGAGCAGAAATAAAATAACTTCTGTTGCTACTGAATAGAAATGATGAAAATAAACATGTCAGTTTCAACAAAATTCGTGTTTTTTGCGCTAGGATGAGTTGATGACGAGCAATGGAAATACTTTTTACGCATCAAGAGTCACGTGATCAGCAGCTGTATGTTACTACTGCCGGAAATGATGAAGAAGACGACAGGAAATGGAAGGAGGAGGATGGTTTACTTTTGTTTTTTCTGGGTTTTTGCAGGGGTTTTTTGGAGAATCTGCATCTGGCTCCACCAGAGTTTTCACATCATCGCACATTTTATAAAAAGTTTTCATTTGAACGTGTTGAATCCAAAACTCTTGTGTAAAATCGCCAAAACGTGGCGTACAAAGTCAAGGACGCATTCTCAAGAATCAATAAAGTTCAAATTCTAATGAACATTTTAAATATCCAAAATAAATACAGAAAACAAAAATAAATAAATTATGAAGTCTCTGAACAAAACGTTTTATAAAAAGGGCTGGTTGAGACCAAAGCACCAATTTGGTAGAAATGGAGAAAAGAGAAAAACTTTAAATCAATCAAATGCAAATTTAGTGTCTTGTAATTTATCATGCGGTTAATTGATTTGTTGTGAGGCCAATTTGTCTCTCCAGTGGCTGAATTATGAAAATCTCATGTAACTGTTTACATCTGTTGCTGCCATCATTTTTAATCTCTCATTGGGGGATCAAGCTTTTTCACGAGATTTTAATTTAATTTGCAATTACGAAACTGTTTTTTGACATTAGCAGAATGGTGACAAAGATGTGTCGCTATTTGCAATAGAAACGCAGGAAGAGACTCGAAAGCCGGATAAAATGCGACCATTGATGACAGCAAATCAATGGAACCGATTATAAGTCGCTCATTTTTGCAAGAAAATCAACTTTGAGTCGCATTTTCCTGCTGCGTGAACGCAGCCCATGTCTGTCTAACTTCACACTTTTTGACTTGGAAATGTTTAAAGCTAATCACCTGTGTGAACCGTTTTTGTTTTCCAACATCATATGCTGAACACATTGAGCGAAGCAGCTCCTCCATTTGATGGAGCTACCAGATGTCATCCCAGCTCCCCACAACCTGGCTGGCTTCCTGTTTGAATGCGGCGTAATGGTCCCCGGGCCACTCACCGCTTCCTGAACTCCGCCAGCGGAAGCTCTCCGCTTCAGTTTCACTTTGAAGATGCCGTATCAGGCGCACAGCTCGTCTAGCCGGGGAAACATGAAAGGTTATTTGTTGTCTGCTGAACGACTTTGTCCTCTGGTAATTTCACCGAACGCTGACGTCAGCTGGCACACATGGAGATGGGCTGATTTTGTTTTCGAGACGTTTTTAAATGCATTTCCCAGTGCTGCAAACCCAACCTGCAATGACACTCAACATTGTTTTGCAACAGACTCTGATCTCAGAAAAGTGGAATTTATTACGTTTTAATCCAATGAGATTAAATCCTTACAGGTAGGCCTGTCATGATGACAAATTATGCTGGATGATAAATTGTTCCAGAAGTTATTATTGTTGTTTTGGTGCCATTTTGTAAGTGGCCTCAAATTTTGATAATGACAAAATAATAATGCAAAAACACATTAAGAGCATTTAACACATTGATTTATTGGTTATCGTGACAGGCCTACTTAGAGGTGGTTTTTGTTCCCAGTTTTTGTAGACGTTTTAGACATTGAAGTGAATCTTGTCCTGAAAAACAGAACCTTTACTTTATGAACCTACCAGCTTAGGTTCATAAAGCTTAATTTGCTGTATTTTTTTTTGCCCCTCTCTCCCTGGTTCTGATTTGGCTTGAAGGGTAAAATCCCCGGATTGTGATAATCCCAAAGAGCCGTTGATCAAACGGTGGATCTGAATGTTCCAGGGATTCAAGTCTTCAGGATCGTTCAGTTTTGTCAGAATCTTTGTTTCGCAACATCCTACTGTTTAATAAGCTGCTTTGCTTCCTTCTGGAAGTGTTGATATCCAACTAACAGACGGAACTCTATCAATACATATGACTTTTTAAAAGCAGGACTTTAGAAGTAATCCTAACACAATTACATTAAAAAGTTTCTAAATTTAGTGTTTTCCCTTGCTAAAAGTTCACCTGTAGTGTGTTTTTGAACAGGATAAGTGTTTTGGCTATTTTTTGTGCAAAATCATTCTTACATGATGAAATGCCTATTTTGCACTGGTTTCTGAATGAGCTATTTTAGGGCGTCTTGTCACTTTAAATGCAAATAAGCTAGTGCTGCTGGCCACGCCCCCCGACTCGTTGAAAACGGCTGCTAACAGAAGCACAATTATACAACTGTGCATCTCTGGAAAGTAGATAAGAATGCAGCAAGAGGTTTCTAAAGAGTAGGTAAACAACAAAACCCTTGTCAGCTGTTGTACAGTAATAAAACTAGCTGACCGAACGGGCTGGAGTTCTGCTGAGGTTGCTAGGTAACGGGCTGGGCTTCACTGAGGTTGCTAGGCAACGGGCCTACGATTTGTTACATTCCAAATGATTTTTTTTTTTAAACGGGTCATTTTATAAACACCAAAAACACATTAACTTATTGCCAAAAGAGGCCAGGTGTTGTCTGTTTCTTTTTTTTTTTAAGTGCTTGCGATGTTTGTAGAAGCAGTAGAAAATTTGGGAGACTTTAGCTCAGATGTTTTCTGTAGCAGAAATGTTGTTTCCATCATGCATTTCATGTGGCGTCTTCATATGTTGATCTTCTTTATCAGAAATCTTTTTAGGGGATTTTTTCATCACCTAGTTTAGTTTACTCAAACAATAAATTTATTATTTTTATTATTATTATTTATATATTATTTATTATTATTGAAAACAACAATAATAATAATGACAATACAGACCTTTGGGCACTTAAATAACTTAGAAACAACATAACATGTAGGAGAAAACATAAAATACAGAAACCCTTCAGCTGTGAGTTTGACAATTTAACTAAAATGCGCAGATTCATCATACTGTGATGATTTGAAAATGTCTGCTGGAGCTCAAACATTTCATCCAGCTTTCACACATTGTCAAAAGAAGGAATAAAAACAACTGAAGTTTACTCAAATTGTTTGAGTAAACTAAATAAGTTCAAAATGTGAATTTCACATAATAGGACAATAATTTCTTTTCACTGAGCCTAAATATTGACTAGATATTATGTTTGTTACTTTTCTGAAGGATTTTGTCAACAAAACTACTGACTGTGGAAAATCTGAAGTTGGTGACGGACAGTAATAAGACTAAAAACTAAGTAAAGTTTTGGATTTAAATTAAATTAGAGGGCAGTATGTCTTAGTTAGTTAGCTAGTTTTATTACGTTTTGCTCTTTTTGTCCTAGCTCTAAAGAACCGTCTCGTTTTGTTATGTTGAAAACACAAGTAGGAAAAAATCCCTCAGCCAGTTTTGAAAGGCAGGAATCCAGGGCATCAACGTGGAGTCAGTGATACCGATCAGCATCGTCATATTGTTTGATGTTTTTATTAAAAATATTGACATATAAGACTGATTTCTCCGAGCCACCCACAATAAAAGACACTAATTACTTTGGAGAGTCCCGATCCCCTTCCATGTAATGCCAACATGGCTGCTGCCAAACTCCAAACAAGACATTCATGTTCCCTTGAGCATAAGCTCAACTTGTCATGTCATCGTGGCTTTTCCACTGCACACACTTCTCACTTCTTGGAAAAACTAGTTTCCATAGCATAGCATAGCAGTTTTAAAAATTGCTATGCTAATATTTGCTTATTTTCCACGTTATAATCCCACTAATATGATGCAGGCCACTAAGCAGCTTTCAATTTTCCTTGTTGCTGACAAGTAACATTTTTAAAAAGTTCAAATCCTTAATTTGAATACTTTTGCAGGCTTTTGGTGTTAGTGAGAGCTGCTGAAACGATAAAAATCAGAAAGAAGATTAAGAAATGTTAGTAAAAACTGGGATTACTTTGTTTAGCTACAACACAGGGTCAAATACTTCTACAAAAGTCATACGACAAAGTCAAAATAAGAAAATAAAGTTGTAATACTGTGAGAATCATACAAGAATAAAGTCATAATAAAATAAGAATAAATTTGTAATAATGTGAGAATGAAGTTAATGACAGAATAAGGTCAGTATTCATTTTATGAGAATACCATATGTAAAATAAATTAAAAAGAAAATGAGGAATCTTGAGCATTTGATGAAGTTATAATTTAATATTAGTTTTACAAACGGACTTTGTGCAAACAATTGTATTTTGACAGAAGACTCATCAGGTCAGATCTTGATATCTAACAAAGCTTTGCTCACATTAAAATGACTTTTCTCTAAATTCTGTAACTTTTTCAGTCTTTATTCCGCCGACACGATGATTTTGTTGTCAGACTTTAGTTTCGTCATTAGAAAAAAAAAAATCTGTCTGTTGTGGCTTCAGTAAAGTTGATCCAGGAAGTTTGAAACATGCGTTCAGGTTTGTTTTGTTGGTTTATTTCAGGCTCCACAAAGGGTGATCCGATCCCAGTTTGCCTGCACCTACAAAGACGAACCGCCGCTCAACCGCGTGCTGGACTTCCCGAGCGCCAGCCAGATGCCAAGCTGTGTTCACCCGGCGCCAAAGCCGAGAACCGGCCAGACTGCGGAGGACGGGTTCGACCCAGACGCAGAAGATACAGCAGGTTGGTTCACATTTCAACCTGTTCAACAGAAAAAGATAAAGGCACTTTGTGAGCATTTATATGTGCAAAACCCAAAATGTTAACATGAACGACACAACTGGTTGGGAAACTTTACTCCTTGATTTTCCTCAGTGGAGAAAACATGAAACCATTAAATTAATATCTTCCTGCAAAATATTTTAATCTGCAATGGTGCATTTAAATGAGAGAGAAGATATGTAGATAAGAGGGGAAAAAGTTAAATTCTGCTCAAGAAATTGCTGAAATTTCTAAGAAGAAACAAGTTTGAAAAGTTAAAAACTTTGCTAGAAAATTTGGAAATTTTTGAGTTTCAAATGTTGAAACTGGGAAATTTTTTTTCTAAGAAATTTTTTAGATTAATTTCCAAATTTCTCAAGTTTTTGACTTAAAACTCAGAAATTTATAAATTTTTTCCTAAAAATGTCTGAGATTAATGTCAAAACTGCTTCTTGCAAATCTTCGGCTTTTGACACTTTAATAAAAATTTCTGAGATTAAACTCAAAACTAGAGTTTGTGAAAGCAAACTTAAGACTTTTGAGACTCTGAAATTTCTACTTTATTCTTCTTTAAAAGTTCTGAGATTAACGTCAAAATTTCTGTTTCTTCTAGCAACTTTTCAGCTTTAGATGATAAGAAATTTTCAATTAATCTAAAAATTTATTTTCGGCAAAAATGTATTTTATACATTGCCATACAAACCCAAATAAAGTGACTCCACAGACTTTTTCCCAATGTTTGCATGCGTTGATCTGTGAATATTCAGACTCCACAAAGTTTATATGAAAAATGCTGAACTTCTGCTTCATATATATTTATACACACAATGCTCGGACGTCCAGTACACTTTGTGAGTTTACCTTTAGTTGCTTCCAACATTAAAAGGTGTTTTTGGGTTGTTTCAGTTTCTGCAGCCAAGCCTTCCAGTGAATCCCGGGGAAAAGAGCGCTTTGAGGTAAAGCGGGGGGTTGCTCCCGAGCAGAGGAGTGGAAATGCTCAAAACGGAGGTGGATTTCCAAGTAATAAAAGGAAAACTGGCATTCAGATGCAGAGCAAGGGTAATAAGAGGAAGCAGCTGGATTCTGAGCAGCACACCGAATCAGAGAATGAACCTCCGGAGAAGAAACAGCACACCCGTGTGTCAGTCAAAGTGCCGGGCAAAAACGCCTGCAAGGCTTCAAATACAAAGAAACTCATAGCTGGACAGGGAAAGCTTACCAGCTTCTTTAGAGTTTAGGTTTCTTTCACTGGTTTTGTGACAAAATATGATTGTAAATTTGCTTAATTTGAGTCAGCGAAATGAAATATATTTGTCCCTGCACAGGTTCCCTGACTTATATTTTGTTTACTCTTTTGTTTAAAATTTTGTCTCTTTAAAAACTTTTGTGAACAGGATCTTTTTTGTTTTTGAGATGCTTTGACATTGACATGCAGCATAGCTTAGCTGCTAATTAGCAATTAGTTTGCCTACTTTAAACAAAGGAAAATCAATAACTAGAACTGGCTAATGAGTTTTTCCTCAAATATGTATTTCTACAAATTGAGTGGTAAACAGGTTTTGTACGAAACAATAAAATGGTGAGTCTGTCCGACTGTAACCTGAGCAAAACGAGAGAAACGGCTAACTACAAATAGCAAACTGGCTATTAGCAAAAATGTTGTACTCAACAAATTTTGACAAATGTCTTAATGTCTGGTTTCATCAAAGATGGGCCAAGCAGTAAAGTACCTAAACCATTGCAAAACCAATTATGATGATGGAAAAATTATTAGCATAAGCAAAAGCTAACAGGAAGTGCTAACCAACTAGCTAGCTAGAAATGTCTACTTAGACACTAGCAATACATTTTAAAAGTTCTTTCTACTAATTAAATTTTTATAAACATGTCAAATGTTTTGTATTTTTTTCTTTTGGACCATAACTTGAAATGTCTGACTGTAGCTTAGCGTTCATCCCTTTTGCTAAAGACGCGAAAAACAGATTTCTAGGCTTCGGCTACAGATTTGGATGTTTTCAAAGTAGCAAAGGTGCCAAATGTTGCATTTGTCAAGACGCACAAACTGCTAGCAATGCTTTTTAGCTAGCAGTTTTAGCTCAACAACCATAACACTTTATTTTATTTCCTCAGTTCTTGGTCAACTTTATGCACTTTGACATATTTCCAAATCCAAGAGCATAAAAAGGTTTTAGCTTTTGGATTTGAAAATAGTTCTTGATCTAATCAACAAATAAGTGAGTTTTATAAAATGTAATTACATTTAAAGGGCAATATTGTTTTTTTTCCCCAAGATAAATTCTCATTTTAAAACTTGAATTGTGTGAGGAAGGAAAATCAAACCTGGAATCCATATTTGACCATTGCACTTTATTTCTAAATTATCTGCATACATGTCAACAGAAATGCATTTAATTACTACATATGAAGTTTGAATTTTTACTATGTACAATTCCAATACAAGCTTCCATTTAATAAACTGCTCTGTTGATGTTTTACATGTTTACGGTGAACTTTATGTCGTATATTTGAGAAACACTCAAACTTCCCAACAGGGTCGGTAAACTCTTCCGATCATACATCGCAGCACTGCAAGGATGAAAAAACAGAAATCGGTCACAACAATGATTTGATCACAGTGAAAAAATGAAGGAGATTTTCCCAGACTCTTACTGTCGAGGCCTTTTTCTTGTTTATTTATTTTCAAAGTGAACTCATCAGGTGTGCGGTCCGAACTTCGCTCGGCGACCAGAGGGTGGCGCCGGTTCAGCCCACGAATACGTTGCCCCTCCAGGTTCACGTCCTAAAATATATTAATCACCACATGTATAATCTGAATAATCAAGAAGCAACAACAGCTTCAAAAGATTATTTTTCCGCTCAGCAGATGTTGGATTTCCCTTTATCAGATGATCCAACTCTCAGAAAATGGAACAAATGTGTCCTCCTGTTTTTTTACGATATCACGGTAGCCTGTTTTTCCCAAAGTTCTGGCTCACTCAGATGTAGATGTCTTTGTTGTTTCAATTATGGCTCTCTGTTCCCCATTACCACAGAGATAACCACTGTGTTCATGACACACTAGAGACGTAATCGCCAGAAAAACATATTGCAGCCAAAGGTTTTCATGAAACACCAATATATCTTCATTCTTCCTGGTGTGATTTCAGTAAATCTTTATGGGCTTGTGATCATCTGACCTTTTCGGGTAATGGCATTTTCCGGTTTTCCAGCACTGCTGTAAAATTATTTTATAGGCGCGTGGGTAAAATATTGACTTAACAGTAGATGACTGGATGGTGGCCAGCTGAGAAGGGTCAAGTGGAGATAATGTGCTCTGTGAAGAAGTCTCACAATGGATGTTTATGACTATTAGGAAAAAATTACTTTTGCAAGTTTGTCGGTTAATTCAGATTAATAGCATTGGCTTATAGACTCAAAGAACTGCTTGCTGATGATGACTACCATTGGTTTTGGCTGCCACATAATGTGCTAAATCTTAAATGTATATATATAAAAGAAAAAGGGATGCAGTGCTTTGCTACTCAGTGGCCAGGCTGTACTTGGCTTAGCATTGTGAAATTCTTGCCTTTTTTGAGACTTTATAGTTGGTATTTAGGTATTCATCTTCCAGTCTTCCAAAAATGCATAACTGTCAAGTAATATTTTCAAATTTTATGTAAACTTTAAACATTTTTTCAGTTAAAAACATGGTGGCTGGATGGATGCGTGGCTCCACGCTCCGGGCTGAGCAAGTTTTCATGGGGAAAACCTGCATTTTAACAACAACCAGTCATCGTAAAATGGCAAAAATGACTAATTAATTAGTTTTCAAATTAAGCTTTTAGAACATTAATGTTAACTCGTACTGTCTGGGAAATAAATAGCTTAAAATGGAATCAGCACAGCTAAAAACGTTTTCATCCCTTGGAAAACTGACCGGTATGACGATGATTTTGGACGTCCCGTCATCTGTGAGGCTCCGTCGGTACGTCAGAGGAACCACAGCGCGTTCAGTCGGGTCGTCTGCAGCCAGAAATGAGTCCAAACCTTCTTGTTCTGCAGCGCCATCTTCTACTGTCGCTAAAGGAATGGCCACTGTGACCAAGTGGCTGTTCATCTCAGAGAACAGCATCAACGCGAACAGGAGGGAGCAGACGGACATGGTGGAGATCAGCGTTCAACTCAGAGCCTGTCTGACGTGACGGGGCGATCAGCTGCTTTATATGGTGAAGGATGGTGGAAAATGTCACCAAAATGCAGCATTGCGTCAATCTGTACAGGCTGAAGGTGACAGGAAAGTTTAAAAGGTGACGCAAAATAATCTACAATCTAATTAAAAAGAAAAAAGGGGAGATTAGAGACGGGATGAGAAACATGCTGGTTGTAATTCTTCATCCTTTTCAAAGAGGGCAGAAAATAAGCAGGCGTATTACGTTTACTGAAATAAACTCAACAGGTGGAAGGACAGAAGCCTGTTGAGGGGTCATAAGGGTCAGAAAGGTCATAAAGGTCATGCTTTGTGGCTTTTCAAAACCTACTGAAAAGCATCAACAGGCGTCTTAAACACACACTGACCTCTCTGCTCTATAATCCTTACACTATAGCAGAGAATGACGTGTTCTCAGTTCATTCAATTATATTTTAATGCACTGCAAAACACTTGATTATTATTATTATTTTAGGTTCTATTTCATCAATATTAAGGAAAAAAACAAGCTTCTACATCTTGCTGAATGATTTTGTGTAATTTTATGTGGACCAACATATTTGCACCAAAGATTTTGTGTTTTTGTGGCTTATTTACCTAAATTAATCACTGGGAATTGTTTCGCTGCACCGTTTCATTATCTTATGAACACAAACACCAAGAGAGCCAATCACATTGCAGGGATTTGGGGCATTTAGGCGTCTGGACGACTTGAGGAAAAAACTAAGGCTACAGTTCAAACGGGTTCAAACGGGTTCACCGAAACTGAACAGGAGCAGAAAGAAAAACGTTGCCTGGATGAGTTTCAGTTGCAACATTCAGATTATAGGGTCTGAATTTTGCACAAACAGCATCCAGGCTAGAAACAATCCAGCTTTGGAGCAAAGGTTCAGCCTTGTGGCGGCGTAATGGTGAGAGGAAACCAGATTTTCTTGTTTTCTTACCAACTGAACATTGTTTGAGCCTCCAGGCAAACCATCATATTGATGATGATCATGTCTATCGCTTTGACCGAAACGCATCCAGCTTCCATATCACAAACCTCCACTTATTTCAAAATCTCCTGTTAAATATGACGATGAGTTCACTGAACTATAAAGAACTCACCGTTCACCAGATCTCAGTCCAATAGAGACTTTGGGATGTGGTTCATAAATAAATTAAGTTGTTTTCAAGAAATGACTCAGACAATGTAGAGACACAATGAAGGAGAGCCAAGAAATTCAAGATTAATTTAAAAAAATTATTGACATCTATCAGCTTTGTTTTTCTAAAGTCACCAGACTTTTTAGTATTTTCAATTAGCAGCAAAGAACAAAAGAACATAAAAGTGTTGCACGTATAAAACAATCCACAACACAATATATAAATTGTTCTCTATACACTTCTAAAGATTCCAAAGAGGCGGGGCTTAGTGAATTCAACCAATCCAGTCGTGGCAAAAAGGTTGACTCATCAGAACAGGACTGTCAGCATCTAAATCTCTGAAGCTCAGACTGGCAGGAGTTTTTGGGTTAACGTTGGAGAATATTTGGGAATAAGTGAGATACTGAGAAGTTTAGCGCCGTTTAGCTCCAGTTTATCGTCTCAAAGTTAAGATAAGGTGACCTTGAAAGCAGCAACACTACAACAGCGTATTTATTAGTGCCAATGTACGAAAAATGAGGAGGAATAAACTCTGGCCAAAAAACAAGAAAGGTCAAAAACTTGCTAGAAATAAAAATCTGATTTTTTTTTTTTTTTGATTGTTCTGGAAAAAAACCCAGAAATTTTTTACTTTTCAAACTTAGAAAATTTCCAAAAGTGCATACTGATGCAACAACTATAAAGTAACATCGAAATATACTTTTTTTGTTTTTGTATTATTGTTAGCTTAGTGCTCTATAGGGCCCCCTGGTGGTGTGGGGGTCCTAAGCTCCCACTTAACTTTGCATTTTTCACAACTTGTTTTCTCAATTATTTCTGAAAAAATCATTTTAAAACAGCTTCATAAAATGTATTCAGTAAAAAGGAAGATGCTCTTTCCAGCCATGAAAGTCCTGATCGCTAAATTGAAATGGATGCTGCGATGTTCCTGTTTTTTGACTGACAAGCAACGACATGAAAATGCAGACCGTCAGCCGGTGATAAAAAGGCGGAGGCAAGGATAAATGTTGACACAGCTCTTTGTGGGTTTCTTCACAGCTCAAAGGGCTTACCTTATTAACATCAGAGGATCCCGTAGAGCAGGGGATGGAGAACCAGGGTATGAATAATAACTATGGATCTCAGCTGAAGGGATTTTACTTGGAGCGGTCAGCCTTTATTTTCTAAGTGTTATTGTTGGAGGGCTGGGAATTCTGCTGAAGAAGATGGCTGATCCAGCAGAAGCACATCTGAACATTTGAGCTCCTCACATTGTTGTTTTAACCTTTAGGGGTCTGACTTTCTGTTTAATAAAACCGCCTTCTTTTCAAGCAGATCTATCCGTTTTATTAAACCTAAACGCGCAGCGGATGGACGGCACTTCACTTCTGCGCCACCTGATTCAAAGCCTCAAAAAGGAAATTGAAGGAACTATCACACTGTTTTCTCTAGTCTGGATTTCTAAGAAATTATTACCATAATTCTCCAACATAAAACATTAAAAGTAAATCCAAGAGGGGAATAATCTCACGAGAGCCAGATGTGATTTGAAGGATCCTTGCTGGATCTCTGGCTGATGTCTTTGAGGTGTTTTCACCTTAAAGACATCAGATAAAGCTGTTGCTGACTTGCAGCTGGCCTGGATTTAATCTCCTCCATATCTGCCTCATGCCTTATGTTTTGAGTTTTGAACTCGGAGAGGCTGCTGAGTGTTTTATTCATCAACTCTGTCGGATGCTTGCATCACCTGTCAGATGGCGGTGCTGTATTTCAATCACACCGCCTACGACTTCTAGTCTGGGCTCCATGACATCAGTAGCAGCATTGTTTTATGACCCTCTAGGGGTGCAAGAAAGGTCATTTCCTCATCCTGTATTAACGCACTGCCTTTCATCAAAGACACCCGTCTTCTGATGGGAAGCAAAAAACGGGAGAGAAGACAAACACGTTTTGCGGCGGACGGCGGTAAGAAGCTCCAGTTCCAGGGAAATTCGATGCTCCGTGCAGGATGCTTCACATGTGTGCGCTCGGAGCCAGGGGGGCTGGCGTTGATGTGGGTGCAAAGATGGAAAGGGAGTGAGGGGTGGTCGCATTTTGGGCAAGATTTCTCTCGTTTTGCCAAGAGAACCGACCATGGTTTCCTGGAACAATGCAGCTGATGAGAGTCTCTCCAAGGAAAATAAGGCTCTGACATCATGGGTTCTTAAAGCACACAGCTGAGCCAACACTCTCCTGCTATAATCAAGTCTCAGTGAATTTCCACTGTCGACTGAAACCGAGAAAGAGGGAGAATCTCCAAATCCCAACGCTTAGTTGCTTTTTTTTTTTAAAGACACTTTAATCTAGCTGCTAATGTGCTGGTAGCATCTCTGGACTGTTTTCCTCTGCTTCACATCTGGATGATAAAATGCGCCGCAGCGCCGCGTTGGAGTTGGTCACAATCGATGCATTGCTTTCTTTCATGGCATCTGGGCACGAGATTCTTCTGGGGGAATAGAGCAATAAAACACTGATCTGACGAAAGCAAAAGCAAAAACTCAGCAGAGTTCGGCTGCTGCCTGCGCTACTGGGGGAAGAAATGAATGGCTTAAGACAGATGAGGCCTTACGTGGTGCTTTCTTTTTTCTCCCTGTGAAACAACCACCAGAATAAGTAGTAAAATTGGTGAGTGTAGTAAAACAGACCACAAGGTCATTCAAAAGACAATTGTGTGCTTAAGATGAGGAGTTGAAGAGTGTGGGGAGATTGTGTTTCAGAGTTCAGTCCAAAGTACGTGTCCTTAGATGCACTGGATCTCACAGTGAGCAGATCAATGAGAGCGCAGGCTGGTTTTTCCAGTCCTGGCTTCTGAGGTTACTCACATATTCTCCTTTCACGACACAACACTAAATAAGAGGAATAAGCTAATCTTTAATTATTAGCTTGCTGTAAATGTTCTGCACGCAATTTATTTGACGGTTTGCTAAAACTGACGAAATGAAACTGAAATTGAGGAAAAGTTTTCGTTCAATGAACCAAATAAAAATGGTAATGAATGGAGGGAAAACTGTACTTAAAACACATGGAAATCATAGATATAACGTCTGTTTCTGTGTTTTTTAATCTATTCAATCTTCTCAAACAAAACGGCGGCAGAAAAAGTTGAACAATAACTGAATAAATGGTTTGAAGATATTGTATGTAATAATGCAAACATACTTTGGCCTTTTTGAATTCTGCACCTAAACATTATCCAAAGAACTACGAGTAAAACTGATATTTAACTAGCAAATAAACTATTATAACTGAGTTTGACATGAACTGTAATGAAAAGCCAAAATCTGGTTATTTTTAGTTAAATATTGTTTACTTTTAGTTTAGCTTTTATTGTTTTTAGAAGTAAGTTTTTCCTTTTTTACACTTTTGTCAACTTTTAGGTGCAGAATAAAAAAAATGGATTAAATTTTTGTTGAAAAACCAACTGACTTTTACTATCACCATTTTGCAGACCAGCGAAATTGCAAATAAATTAACATAAAAATGAAAGATATATCTATATTTTCAGTTTGTTTTATAAACACACCATGTAGTTCTCGCTGAGCTAATTTTTAAATTAATTTGTTAAAAGTGTCTCCATGTTGTGACAGTTTATGATGATCTGTGAAACAGTCAGTCTCCTCCTCCTCCTTGAGATACTATGAAGAAATGCATCAACAACCAATCAGAACCAGGAGGCGGGTCTTAGCGTTGTCAATCACACTCATGTACGCGCTCTTAAATGTGGCAATGGTGGAGAAACAACTTACAGTTACAGAAAAGTGCTTATTAGCCATCAAACTACGCTATCTAGTTTTAGGATTCTCAACAGAGATTGATTGACAGCGCTAAGACCCGCCTCCTGGCTCTGATTGGTTGTTTCTAGAGAGCAGAGAAGCTCGATTTTCTCACAGATTATTTGCCTCATACCATTTTTTACTGGTACTGCAGCTTGATAGTGATTAAAACTAACTCAATTAAACAATTAGTCACAATACAATGAAAAACCCAGAACTACTAAAACCCAGCTCTGCATCCTGTAACCAGATCGTTGTGGTGGGATAATCAATTCTGTATTAGCTTCGAGGAGGGATGTAATAACATCCAGGATGACCTGGAGCGAGCCGACCTCCCCCTCCGCTCCTCGTTTTGATCCCCGCCGCCTGCTGGGCGGCCGCCAGAGAGTCAATTCATCAAGGTCCCCATCCCTGCTCCATATATGCATCAGTTTGTGAAAGTGCTGACGGCGAGCGGGCTGGAGCGCGGCCCTGTCACTGCGAGCATCCTCCAAAGAGCTGAACATGCAGCTCTGGCCTCAAGGAGAACCACACCCCGTTGTGTTTGGGTTGGCGGACCCTTCCGCCTCCGAGGAAGTATCACGTTGTCTTTCGGTACGACCAGTGCGGTCAGCTTCAGAGTGCACACAGCTTGACTTTTGGCTTTATCTGCAGCCAAAATATCTTAAAGGATTTAAAGAGGGACAAACATCAACTATGTAATTATCTGCTGCTTGTGTGTCTGAGTCAACAGAGTTCCTCGTAAAAGCTGCAACGTTATGTAAGAGGGAAAATAATGTCTTCGCAGTATTAGCTTTCCACCAACAGCCTGTGGGTCTGAAGTTTCCTCAAAACGATTCACACCTCCTGTCAGTATAAATAAAACTATTCCGAGTGTTTAGTAGAGCATTAAAAGCATCGTGAAATCATCATCTGGGCATCCACATAAACAAAATACTTATGCACTCCAAATTTTACGATTTTAACCTCTAAATAAATGGAAAAACATGAAGATTTTCCTTCCAGCTTCAAAATTACGTTCTACTTTATGCTGGAGATCACATAAAAATCCTGACTCAATAGCTTGAGGTCAGGGCCGGCCCGAGGCAATGGAAGTTAAGCAGCTGCTGCAATATGACAGTGTCCAAAAAGCACCAAGTTGGCGTGATATATATATATGGAAATAATTAAGAGACCACTTAATAATCTATGAACTACTGACTACATGCAAAAAATGAGAAATGGTCAAAATAAGAAACAGATGCAGAGCTTTCAGACCTCAAAATAATGCAAAGGAAACGAATTTATATTTACTTAGAAACAATTCTAATGTTTAAACTCAATATTCGGTGGAATAACTGAGGTTTTCAATGTTTATCATCTGATTTTACTTTCAAACAATTAAAACAAGAGCTCTGCATTTCAAAATGTAATAATTTAATTACAAAAAACACTAACTATAGCATTTTACACACATTGGAATGACAAAGCAACTGGTATCGGGGGCCCCAATGAAAACCTGCTCCGGGCTCCAAAAGGCTTTGGACCGGCCCTGTGTGATAAAGATTAAGGGCTAGGAAAGCTTTTTTTAAAGGTGTAGCGTGTGAGTGTTGAATAAAAGCAGCCTCCAGACGTTTCTGTGATGTTGACAAGTGGTTTATTCAGCAGGAATGGTGAACAGTTTGTCAGTATTTTTTCCTACAGAAGGCAATCAAGCACCATAAATAACAGGGCTGTAATTAAACAGTTTCTTGGACAGTGAGCTTCAGGAAAATACATTTACTCATTAAACACTTCAGGGAGTCATGAATGACTCACACACGTCCTCCCGTGCTTAAGTCTTTTTTGATTATTTCACACAATTGACAGACTGAAATGTTCGAGTGATTCATAAGCAGATGATTTGAAGTCGTTTCTGTGGTTTGCTCCTTAAAATATGCAATATACAAGGGATTTCTGTCTGGTTCATTCGCACTTTCACTTTTTACAACACTAACCATATTTCAGATACTTAAGCATTAAACTGCAGTGGAGTCGAGATAATTGAATCATGCTATAGTTATACTTTCATGAGTTATAATTTATTTAAAAAGTCTTTGGTATGTACTGTATATCTAAAGGAAGAACATATTTTAAAAAGAACATTAAAAGCCGTTGCAAAAGATTCACACACTTTAATGTTATTTTTCAAAGCTCAAGAGCAACGACCATCCATGCCAGTCAATCGGATAAAAGCAAATTTTTGACTTTGATTTTTAGTAATTTGGTGTTTGAGGTGTGATCCTGCTCCTGAACTTCTAAAATTAAGTCGTTTTTTTCCTCCATAAATTATTTAAAACCTTATTTGACTTTGAAAGTGGGACCATGCAACTTTTGTTAAATGGTGATAAAAATGCAAGTGTTGATTTGTGCATGTTTTAAAATCTCAACTAGCATTTTGATCTGGTGTTCAAACACAATTTTTTTTTACATTTTGAAAATAGAGGGAATCATAATGTTTTACCAAAATTATACAAGCTCTAAATGCTCTAAATTATCGGTGCCATTTGCTAGAACCAAGGTCCACTGTTTAGCTATTTTAGCAATTTAACTCCTTCATTTGTACATACAGTTGTTACAATTTATGTAAAATAGTGTTAATTAAGCATTTATCTACTAATAAATGTGAAGGTTTCGTGTTTTATTTTGTAATATAAATGTTAAAGTAAACAAGAAGTTTAAAGTCATGAATGTGCTTGACTGTTTATAGAAGAAGTCGCTGTGGCTGGTTAGCTTACGTAGCTTAGCTATGTTAGCATAGCATAGACGTCAAAGAAGGAAATAGCTGATTGGTTAACAAAAGATGTTAGGTTCATCGATTTATTTAGGATGTTTGCAGTTTTCATATTAACTTGGGTCTTTGAGGCTTCGAGAACAAGACTTTCTAGTATGCTTTTGGCTAAATGAGGCTAATGCTAACAGATATGAAAGTGTATTGGTTTTAGACTTGACAAAAAAATATGACTAAACAAATGTTTCCAAAATTTTTAGTTCTTTTTAGATCAATGTCCATGAGCATTGATGATTGATTTTTTAAAAATCTGGGGTCTGCTTTGGGCAAATGACATTATGCTAGCTGCTTTTGCAGTATGTTTTAGGCTAAAATGAGCTAATAGCTGAAATATAAATCTTTGACTGATCCCGTGTTATGTTTAGCGAAAGAAAAACCCCTAAGTTGTAAATGTGCGGGCTACCCTAACCCCTTACCCTACAGTTGTTATTGTTTTAAAGATAACTTTAAAAATTGTAAGCTAAGCTCCACCGTTAGCATCCATGTTTACTTCTGCAAACGCAGCGCATGCTCTCCGTTTGCGACGTCATTGCGCCCTCTACTGCGCATGCGGGACACTTTCAGGCAGTTTACAATTCACGTTAGAGAACACAAACATGTCGCGTGTATTTGGAAGAGTGAACAACCATGCCGAAAAAACACGATTTGACAAATCAGAATTGGGTCACTTTAGGCTGCAGTGTGAAGGTAGCCTAAGTTAACAAAGTTAAAGCTAAAATTAGTTATATTTGTTGCTGAGCAACTAGTTCTAGGTTTAGGTGCCAATCCATTCACAAGTACAAGTTCGGGCTTTTAATACAAAATAACCTCTTAATACAGATGGATTTTCAGGACAGCGAAATCATGTTAAGTTGACGTAATTTTTGCAAGGAAAATATTTTTACCTAAATTACTTAAATATGATCATGCAAACTATAAAAACAATGTAAAATATCACAGGAACAATTATAATAATGAACAAAATGCAATTACTTTCTACCAACAATAGAGGACGTCAAGCAAAGTTGCATAATCCCACTTTGAGTTCCCCTAATATGAGATACTTTGGCTTCCAGGGAGGCATATGGACGCACGCACACACTCTGGACAGACAAGAGCACACCATGACCTTTAACAAGCTTAAACACAACTGGAAGAATCACAGTATTTTTCTCAAGACATTTGGCAAAAGGGACTTATGTTGAGAAAATAATTTAAGAATAGTAGAAAAAATAGCATTTTGCCTTCTTGGGGCCACAACATTGTATACTCATTTAACTTTTTTTTTTTTTTTTTTTTCTCGTTTTACTCTCCATGCATTCACAGAGATCACACAGATACATTTACTTGCTTCCACTACTGAAACTGCTTACAAATAAAATCACTATTAACATGGTGGCCACAAGGCTGTGCAAAAGGGAAGACCTCCAATGTAAGCCCTGCCATTCGTCTGTCTTAGCCATCTCTTTGCAAGTACCAAACTATAAAATAGCACCATTATACAGTGGATAGGATTTTTAATACAGTTTTGCTATATGAAACCATCATGTACAATGAGTGATAGTAATGCATAGGTTAACATAATGGGAGTACAGTTTGATTATACACAGAGAGAGGAGACAGAGCCAGATATGAGCCATCTTTGGGGCGTTTTCAGGGAGGCTCAGACAAAAAAACAAACAAAAAAAAACTGTTTCCTGTCAATTATCATGCAGTGACTTCTTAGAACTGGCTTGTTTGTGAAATTTGTGAAGGTGATCTTGACCATTGGTCATATTTGGATTATTTATAAGTGTAATTGTGTACTGTTGCAATTCTGCATCTCCCCCGTCAGACGCTGGTTGGTCATGTTTACCAGTTTATTTTGCATGACTTCCCAGTGGACTTTGAAACGGATGCTGTGCTGTTTGGTTGTCATTACATAAATTATACAATACAGGCCAAAACTAGTATTAGTCCTCTGTTAAATAAGAGATCAGAGGTTGATAATCAGGCTAAACTTCACTAAATCTTAACATTTTATCATGTTGTAGCCACAAACTTCACTGTATTTCACTGGGATTTTAACTACTAGAATTGAGAAATGGAAAAAATTATGTTTTTCGACTGTTAGTTGTGCTCTTTACAAATATTTGTTTTGTGGAAAAGTTGCACAGAGAATCTGAGATTTCTGAAAGAAATGCTGTTTAAGTTTACCAAAAGCCACACAAGGAATGAAGCAAACATGTAGAAGAAAATGACAAAGTCAGATGAAACGAAATTTGGGATTTTTGTTCTTTTTCTTGTGAAAATGCTTTTATTTTGCAGGACCAGCGAACCAATCAGGGTCAAAGGGAAGATTAATGTAGCTAGGCCTGTTGCAGTGAGCAATAAATCAATTATTTGCATGACTAATTTAAACAAATGGAAAATGGAAATAATAATTTCCAGGATTATTTAGTTTTTCAAAAACTGGATGACAAAAGTCTCAACTAACCCCTTTTTAGAAGAACAGTTTTGTTAATAGAGACTTTATTATGAATTTTATTTGTTATTTCTGTATTTTCTTTATTGATTTTTGAAAATGAGTTCTCATATTAGTAGAAAACGGTCTCAAAACAACAATATTATTGTTTATCACAATAACTTTTGTTGGCATTTCATCATCCAGAAAAATTTGTTGTTGTGCCTATTTATGGGTAAACTAGTAGTGAGAAGGAGCTACTTTGGAATGGTCTAGTCAAAGTTTAAAATAAAACAAACAAAAAAAAAATAACAATGACAAAATTTTAAAATAGATGTAACTGTCAGTCTGGAAGCAGGACGGGAGATATCCTGGCAGACCTGCAGGATTCTCCCATTTCACAACTTTGTGGTGATTTATGATATAAAAGTCCAAGAAAAATTATTATTTAAAAAAAATAGCAGTGTGGTTAATTTAGTTTTTGGCTCCAATATTTTTGTTTTTGGCTCAGTTTCATTTGCCTCGTCAAAAGAAGGTACTTTCCAAAAACTGATCATTCATGATTTGTACAACATGTTTGTCTGCAGGTATCTGGAGTTTTCGCAATCAGATCTGGAAAA
Source organism: Poeciliopsis turneri (assembly GCA_922788865.1). Lineage (NCBI taxonomy): Eukaryota > Metazoa > Chordata > Actinopteri > Cyprinodontiformes > Poeciliidae > Poeciliopsis > Poeciliopsis turneri. The sequence continues at coordinate 229,981 of CAKLNU010000303.1, read as the reverse complement.
ACTGCTGACCTGTGAAAAGCTAACAGAAAACAAACATAATGGCTGATTGTCTCTATTTGATTAGCGCTCTCATTTATGCCAGCTGAACTTTGAATCCACTGACTGACCCATTTCTGTTGAGTTTTAACAACCATGACAAACTGAGAAGACAGAAATCTTGGGTTAATTGAAAACCTTATTATTTTTAAAAAAAAAAATAAAAACCTACAAATTATGGTTAAAGTGGGGCTTGGAAAGGAAATTAACAACAGCAACGTTTAAAAGTCCGACAATAAACAACATGGTGTTGGTCTTTCAGATAAACAACATATCCACAGTAATGCATAGTGCATAAAAACAAACGCTTAAGATAAAATTGAATTTGAACAGGGATAGTAACTGCTATATGTGGCTGTGACACAGAAGTAATCAGAAGAGTGAAAAGGATGTGACCAACTATTCCTGTTTGGGTGACGTACCACCTTCACTGGAGCCAAAGAAGGTGGCTGTTGCAGTTTAAACATGGAGGTATAGCAAGCTCTTATTGTGTCTTAGCAGCTAAACTAGTCTGTTAGATTGAGTTAACAAAGATTTCCTCCCGATATGGAATGGTGCAGTGTTTAAGATGATCACAAGTACCCTCATCCAACCTTTTAACTCAACTTTTCTCAACATTTTTAGCTTCGTTTTGTTTTGTTATACAGTGAACCATTCCACAGGGGTACCAGGTAAGGCCACTCCCTTCTCTCTTCCTAAGGTGTTGTCCATTCGGTGCTTCCCTACATTCGGTAAGTTCTGCCCCCGGAGCTGCCTCGACTCGTGTTTTTCGGATGGACTTCCTGCAACACAAAAACAAACACACCTTAGAAGCCGCAACCAATGACAGTCGGGTCAGTTGTTACAAAGCTATGGGACTTTAGGAGCTGTTAAGATGCAAACCAGAGGATCTTTCTGTGGCATTCAAACCAAAAGTATTAGTATTTTATACCATTCCCAAACAATAAGGAAAAACAATCTAATCTACAATAACCAAACCGAGAACAACCATTGAGACCCATCAAAATCCAAGAGTATTTTCGCATGGGGACAAAAAGTAAAATATTTCTTACATTTTCAGCTGGTGAGGTTTGTGTCAAACCAACCAAACTATGAAAAACCTGTTCCCCTCCTCGCCTGGGGGGGGCGCTGCACCAAGAACCACAAAAGCCTCTGAAGAAGACAATGAGCGCAACTTCCTTCTTCGTACAATGTAAACAAAAATAGAATGGTATCGGATTTCGCTGTCGGATTAACCTTTTGTCTTTGGTAAGAACCATTTCTCCCACTAGAACCAGAGTCCTGTTTGGTTCGGTTGCATTTTCCCAGAGTAGTTCACTTGGGATCCATACATGTATTTGAATCGCACCAGAGTTCACTGCAAACCAACAAACACCAAGGATTGTAGGCAGAGCAGCATTTGGTTTGTTGGTTTGCATCAGAGTTCGGTTGCGTTCACATCTCCCCAAATGAACCAAACGTTTTAGACAAACTAACTAGAGTTTGATTCAGTCAGACTAAACAGGGCTGGTGTAAATGAATCCTTACTTAGCTTCTTAACCACTTCACTAGTAGCGTTTCCATTGCAAATGTGTGCTAAACTTTAGCTACTTTCCACTAAAGTTAAAAGAGCACAATTTCACAATTCCGGTGTTTCCATTAAATAAGAAACTATTTCAATTTGGCCAAAAAAACCACCTCATGCTACCACCAAAGCTTTTTAGCAAACAACGAGAGCTTCCATTAAGAACATTTACTTTTGGAATGTTAAATTTTGTAATTAAATGGTCAATGTAAATGTGCTTGGGGTGATAATTAAAGTTATCATTAAAGTTCATGACATCTCAATTAGAAAAAGACTGTACAAGGACATTTGTTTGTAATCATTGTGCCACAAATCACCGAAACGCCAAAACATAGATTTGGCCATAATTCACCATGTTTGGAGAAAACCAAACCCAAACGACCTGACACCAGCTGTAGTGGAGGCGTAACACAGTGGTGGGTTCTGATGGGGGCTTGCTTTGGAGCCACAGGACCTGGACACCTTTCAGCCAATGAGTCAGCCATTAACGCCTCTGTAAACCAGAGTATGGCAGCATCAACTGTGAGGCCATCTGTCCAATGGTTGGCCTAAACTGGGGTCAATAACAGAACAGCCATGTACAGACAGTCATACATCTACAATATACCAACACAGGGGAAGCAGCTGCCTAGTCAAAGTCCAGATCTTATCCTGATTGATATTTAGAGGTGACTGTTAGGAGTGCAAAACATGATGTCTGAAAAGCAGAACGAACTGATGTGGTGAGGAGTTGTTATTCAAATGTAGGGTCACTTAATTTTCCAAATTAGTGTTACATAATGCTAATATTAGCAACATTAGAACATCAGCTTTCACCAAAGGATGATTTGGTTTATCCTTACAAAAGGATACACCAAATGATGACATATCCACCTAATTTGGCCAAATACAAGTACCATATGTTCAAGATGCTAGTCTATTTTCAAGATGGCCGCCATATTGGCTGTAGAACCACTACATTTTGCTATGAATATGCACCAACTTGCCCAATGTAGAAGTTTCCAGCATCAAATTATATATTTTTGACTCTGTAAAAACCAAATCTTAGACTCTAAAATCTCACAGAATCTTAATTTTTCCTTATTTTTAGTTTAGTTTAAAAAACTTTTTTTAAAAAAAAATCCAACACAACTTTAGCTATCATGCCTGTTTGTAGAGATCAGGGGTGACCGAATATTTTATTAAAGCGGCCATATTGGAAATTTAAATATTATATTAGAACCATATGACATAAATATTTGTTATTTTGCATGTAGGAACAGTAATATGAAAATGGTATTTAGTTATTGATCAAATCAATCCAAAAATACATGATTTTATGGCATTAAGTTGGCTTTAGTTGTGATAAGATCATCCATACCTTGAAGGATGGATGACTATGTCCAGATGAAGGTCTCTGTGGGAGGAAAACAAAGCCAGGTAAGTCGGATTTATTTAGATATTACTTATTATTTTCAGGATTTATTGTGTTAGTTCATTGGTCTGAATCGGTCGTGCAGCGTTTGCTCACCTTCTTGTTTTTTGTCTTGTCTGGCTGCTGCGCCGTCCTGCGCTCTGTGCCCTTGTCCGCTCGATGTCCCGGGTTGCTGACCTTGGGTGTCCTTGGCACATCTGTGTGGCGCTGTGCGCGAGGAGAACGAGATGTCTTGCTAGTCCTGGCGGGTGCGCAGTACATCTCCAGGCGCCGCAGCTCACAGCTCTGGAAGCAGCACTCGTCCACGATGCCATGCGACCGCCTTGCGCTCGGCCCATAGCCTGTTGGTTTATCTGTTCAGCGAACAAAAAAACTTGTAACTAAATCCTGTCGTCTATGGTTGGTTACATTCAAGCAAAATTCAACCAGACTCTTTATAAAACTGTTTAGTGGCATAGAGTGCCATTTTATAGCAGAGTCACGTTACCTTATATGTACAAAAATGCTACAAATATGAACTATGACGTCACAATTTAACGCCTTGAAATTGGGTCTCTGTCTCTTTAAAAACTCATCACATCACTTGTCTGGTAACCCTCTGACACTTTACCAGCTTTGCACTAATTAGTAGGAAGAAAAAGATGTACAGTTTCACTAGGTGTTTGCTAATTGCAGCTGGCTAGTCTGAAGGAGCTGAGAGATTAATTATTTTACTAGGACAAAATTACAATAGAAAAAAAAGGGTAATAACCACTTAATTAGCAGACTTTGTGTTTTCTGTATTTCCATAGAATATCTTAACGTTTATTCAGTTACTTTAACTTTAAAGCAAACTGTAAAGCACCTAAAATTGTAGCCAATTGATTTATTGAGTGTTTCCAGAGAAGTGACCCAAATCCTGTTCTTTAGTTGAGAATACGTTTTGGTACATTGTACATTATTTTTTTAAATGAGTCCCAAAGAATTTGTTAACTTGACATTTATCTACATATTGCTTTCCTAATTTTATTTTATTAAAATATTCCATGCTTAGTTTGTTGTTGAGCAGGTATGTATAGTTTTTGTAGTTCTTGCTCTTCAAAAAGTTATAGTTTTTGGTCTGCCAGTACTTTTGACTTGATGATTTGGCCCCAAGTGACAAACAGTTTGGAAATCCCTGATTTTATGGTATTGAAAATGTTTTTTTTTACCCACATAAATTTTATTTCAAGACACAAATCAACCACCTCAACAGAAAGTATATATCTGTCAACTTTGAATAGGAAAGATTTGAGATGCTGTCGTTTAAATCTTAAGGAAGTCTGGAGGAATTTTTTAGTAGTTTTACTGAAAAACTGTAGTTTTACAGTGATAAAACTAATTTGGAAATATTTGCAATATTTGTGCTTATTTATGATGGTAAATGCAACTTTTTATTACTTTCTGTATTGATCATGGTCTCTAATCTGACATCATTTAAGGCAGAGGCAGCTGTTTAGTACAAGTAAGAAAGTTTTTGACAATTTTTAACTGCAATAAACTCCCAGTTATGTGTTGGCACAAAAAGTGCAGGAATTTGTTGATTTTTGAGAGAATTTCCAAGACAATTCTGAAGAAACTGCAGGGACTGATTAATGTAATTTGGGAGAAAAGAGATAAAAACTGTATTGATTTGACTGACAACATAATTTTTAAGCACAGTTGGGGTTTAGAATCTAGTGGGCCACATAAAAAGCTACAGTGGGCTGTTTTTGGCCCACGGGCCTCGAGTTTGACATGTGTTTTAGTGGAAATGTTGCCACACTTCTTCGGGAAAGTTTTCCTAAATTGACCAAGTTTCATCTCTTTATAACAAAAATTCCCATGACCTTATAATAATAATAATAATAATGATAATAATAATTGTCCATTCCCAGCAGACTTAGCAAAGTTTCAGCCTGTAAAACAGATTGTGTTTATTGTTCTGGCAGGTTTCCCAACGTTATGCTTGTAGTAGAGCAAAGATAACAGCAATAAGTAAAATATGAACGGACCTAATGACATTAAATTCCTGCAAGTAAAATTTACAGCATTGAACATTGCACACTGTGGACCAAATTTGGCAGCTGCGTGTTGGAGAATGTCCTATTCAGCCATTTTTGGCTCCGTTAATTTTTTTTCTCCAGCCCTCTGTGTCCGATCCACCTGCAGAAACATCGAGGCCTCTCTGTTCATTCACATATTCATTTGGAAAAAGCCCGGCTTTAGAGCCATTCAGATGCATACATAAGCAAAAAAGGCTATGAAAATGTTTTCAGTAAAAATTTATAAGGCTATTTGAAGGTCACTCTCTTTTCGTGATGACGCCATTCCCGCCGTTAGAGTCGATCCTCTTCGTTGGAAAAACTCAGACCCTCCAGTTAGAATTCCCAGCTCCTTTGGTAACAAGGAAAACGCTGGGAAAAGATGGGCTTTTCCCTGTGACCAAATGAAATAATAATAATTTAATATGGCATTTACAAGGAGGAAATGCCTCTCTCTCTCTCAGAGTTAATAGCTCTTGGCTCCAAAGCCTGCCAGTGCTGACAAAGTGCATTAACTCCTGCTCTGTGTTTGCCTTGTTCTGACAATGTTGCTTGGACAGAGGGCAGCTTTCATTCAGAAACAGAAGCATCTTTCTCTTCTGGATTGAGAAAAAAAGAAGATAATGGAGGCGTGAATGAGATAGAGGAGAGGAGGTTTTGCGGATGAATTATTTATAAAGCAGGAAACCCAAGTTGTCTGGATGTATAACTTCTGAATGAAACACCTCGTTTGAGGTATGCTAATCTTGTTGAGCATTTTATGCTTCTCCAGGAATTTGTTCCAGTTACTGAGTAACAAACTGATGATGTGTTGCTGTGGGAGCAACCTTGGCTGCTATGTTAACGACTGATGTGAAGAAATAAAGAGAGAAAAACTTAACTCAAGTCCACACTGGTGGTTATATAAACACCAAACCATTACGAGCGAAAAGCAGGAATCTGTGTCCGTTTGATTGGCTGCATTTCCAAGAAGAAGAAGAAGAAAAGGTTTTGCAAATTAACACCCGGTGTAATTCCAAACACAGTTTGCCACCCTGCTGCACAAACAGCTGGAAGGGAAAGAGAAATCAACTGGTTGCTGCTCTGGATAGTTAGGAAAAACATACATGAAGTACTCAGCTCTAAAAGGTTTTGGTTTTAAAGGTTTTAACACTTTCGATAATTACGCTAATCCCTCATAAACAACGACTTGCTTTCCAAGAGTGTTCTCAAACAAATGAGAGTAATTTGCATCGGTTTTATGCCTCTCTGTGCTAAGCTGCAGCTTACTTTATCGTCTCCTTGCATTCCAGAGCGCGAGACTTGTTTTTTTTTGTAGTTGTTGTTGTTTTGGTGTGTGACAGTTGTGTAGAGTTCAATAACTGCCAGAAAACAGAGTTTTACAGCTCTTTATGGTTCATAAAAATAGATTCTTGGAGCTAACGCACGGTGCTAAGCTGCTCGGCGGCCGGCGTTTCTGACGATGAAAGCTCCTCGAACACAGCAGAAATGTACCCGTTTGCTATCAGTGCCTCCCAAAAATATGTTTTGGCTGATTCCACCATTGCTGTGCAAAAGCCAAGAAATCTGATCCAAGGTAATTTGATCTTACACGTGTGTACTTCCTGAAATGTCAAGGAATGGAAGGTCTTATTGATTGGTAACTGAAAACAAAGAGATGCTATGGGTGATCAGTGACAACAAAAAAACACCAACTTTTTCACGCTTCAGTTTGTCTACAGTTGCATCTCAATACATTTCAGTGTCATCATGACTTAAAGTTTTAATTAAGACTGACGTTTATTTTCCCAAAAATTTATTAAGAGCACCAAAATGTTTTTTAAGGCAGTAACTCAGGGTTTCCTCCAGTGTATCATAAGCCTGGCGGGCCACCAGACTTTACTTGTGCCCCCACCAGGCTTAGCATTGCTCATTTATTTAAGATTCTTTTTCAATGTTTGCATTTTTTAAAACTTTATAGTTGGTGTTCAGATATTAATCTTCCAATTTTTCAATAACACACAATAATCAAGTGATATCTTCGAATTTCCTGTCAACTTTAAACATTTTTTTAGCTCAAAAACACAATGGCCGCTGAACGAACGACTGCCAAGCACCCAACCACCAGGCTTAGCACGTTTTCTGGAAGAAACCCTGTAATTTATGCAAAAGTGTTGAGTGAATACAATGCACAACCTGGCTTCTACATTTCAGATTTCTCCAATTTAATCGTTAAAGTTTGGGTTTTTATTATTTGTAAGCCATCATCATGCTTTTACTAGACCACTCTGTGTAAAACTTTAAATAATTAGACATTTACAAATCACATTAAAACTGAATCTAACTGAAATTAACATAGTTAGGTAGATAGTAAGATAAGAGGCGTACGAGGCCCAGCGAACATCAAATTTCTTGTAAAGAAATAAGCAAATATTGTCAAGAACATCTAACATACAAGGAAAGTACCAACTTACACAGACGCCAAAAGTTTAAAACTATTTTTTTAAAATAAAAATTGCACTTGATCCTTTCCCAGAGCCAGCTACTACCAACTATTGTTTCATATCTGCTTTGATGCCAATTACATTTAAATTTATTTCCAGAAAAAAGACGGAGAGAAAACTGTTGTATATACACCTTATGAATGAAACTTCCTGGAGATAAATGTGGTCCACATTCAGTCAAGAATGGCAGAAATGACGATGAAATATCTCAGAGAACAAATATCTCATTAAAGTACTAAATCCACAGTAATAGTAACCAAAATGACGCAACAGGAGGCAGAAAGCATTAATACTGAGGGAGGATAACGACTGACGTGCTGCAGCTGGGAGCAATTAACTAACAAAGACCAGGTGTGGAGGAAAACAACAGGACATTATCTGAATCTAAATGAGATTACTTCAGTATTTAATAGCATTTCAATTACATTTTTACCTTTGCTTATCTGAAATACTGAGATATTTTTAATTATGAGTTTAACATATTTAGTCCAACACTCCTAAAGGATCAAATCTTCTTCAAAATCTTAGGTTGGTAAAGATGAAAGTTTTCGCCAACTTTTTGAGGTGGATTCTTTAGAAACCCAACTCTAATATATTAAGATAATCCTGGTAAGAAAGTAAAGCTTTAAATATATAAAAATAACAATAAACCAAACTAAAATCCAACATTGACTATTGAGAAGTTTTTATTTCCTTTATCACCCTAAACAACAGTCCTCTCCACGGTTCCAAATAGTAAATATTTTAATTTTTCTTTTGACTTTGAGACGAACACACATCTAATTCACTGCTAATGTCAGAAAAACACCATTTCACAACTGGGGTGTTTCCCGCAAAGGGGCAAAATTATGTGTTTTCCAGGCACATAGTGCCATTTTACAGCATAATCAAGTAACTATGTTAATTTCAGTTGATATGACTTACGGGAAATTTGACTTCATTATTTAAGGCCTTGAAATTGGGCCTCTGTGCCTTTAAAAACTCCAGCTCTTTGTGAAACTCCGCCTTCAGGAAGTCATCACAACATGGCTCCGAAGTTAACCTTTTAACGTTTTTACCTGACAAGTAGCTCCTCTAACGAGCCCAGCAGACGGGCCAGGTGTTTGCTAATTGCTGCTGGCTAGTCTGAAGGAGCTGAGTGCAAGAAGTGTGCGGTAGAGGAGCTGAGGTGAGGTGGAAGCTTGTAAACGACAGCTTTGAGGAGGAGCTGCGCCTCGAAGGCGGGGCTAAGTCCACCCAGGCGTTTCTGAGTGGTTGCCATAGAGATTAAAGTATTTCTCAAACATGATTAAACATGATCAAAGCGACATTCCAGGTATATTTTTGATGAAGAAATAAAATGAAAACATGATGTAAAGCTGGAAAAGTCGATTTTTAGATAACGCTGCTCCTTTAAGGTGTTTAACCCATTTTCACCACATGCCAACAAAAACAGAGGGTGAAACTCCCTGAATATCCGCTCCACCTGACTAACGGGTCTAAATCCGGAGAACCGACTGTCCTTTACATGAGGCGCCTCTTTGTTCTGCTGAGCCCTAATTCCCGGAGGGATCTGGAGACTTTTTGGTTCAGGGGTCTTTTTTTTTTTCTGGGGGAAACTACAACTTTTTTTCTTGGCGCTGAACAGGACACAGGAGGCCTTTCTTCAGACGCTTCCTCATCATGTTTGAGCTCAGTGTATCGTGATGGAGGGCAGAGTAGAGGGGAGTCCTGATCATCCTGTAATCCCTGTAATCCCCTGCTGCTGAGGGACGAGGCCTCGGCGTGCTCGCTGAAGCGTGGGCGCGTGCGTGCGCGACCGTGACGTGCTGTTTACTCATCCTCTGGAGCTCAGGAGAAATTGACGGAGTTGAACGCTGACCAGGAACGCTCGTTAACGGCTGCAGCCCAAAATAACTCGGAAAACAATATGTTTCAAGCCCAAAATGTTCAGTTATCTCATCCTGTGACTCATAATGGGCTATGCATTATTCATTCTGAAGATGTCCTGTTCTAAATTTGGATGGCTAAATATTTTAGCATGACCTAAAAGTGACTGAGGCCACAGAGCTACTTGGAGCTTACACTTAAGCCAAAAAAGCCTTATAAAATATTTGATTCAGAAAACAAACATCCCGGTGAAATCACAGCACAGCCCATCTGGTAAAGCATTGAGAAGACAAGTCGGGATTTCTAGGTCAGGCTAATATTTGGAAAAAATGAGTGGTACTCTACTGGCTGCTTGCTTCAGGTGGAGAAGGTGGGGTTTGGTTCTTGTATCCATTATCAATCAGAGCAGAAGGTTCAGGGAAAGCAGACGGGTTCCAGACGGATGCTTCACTCAGTCAAACGTAGAGGAAAAATAAACCAGTCAAACCCAGGAAGACAGCAAGCGGCATATTTTCCAAAGAACAGCACCCTGCTGCTCAAAGCCCATCTTTTTCGTCTGAGTGTGCATGAAACACCTCCTCTCCTACAGGAGAACTTAAAAAGTTCAATATACTCACCAACACTTTGTTGGGTGCACCTGTTTGAGTCCTTGTTCGCACAAATAATAAATCAGCCAATCACATGGCAGCAACTCAAAGCATTCAGGCATCCAGAGATAATAAAAACGACTTGCAGAAGTTCAAACCGAGCACGAGAAACCAGGGAGTTTTTCTATCCATCACCAGAGAACGGCCAAACAGAGAAAACATTGGTTCAAGTAACAACAGAACAAACACCCATTTGGTAAAACCACTGCATGATCTATAGCACCAGAAAACCAACTGGGTTGAACTGTCAAAATTTGAATACAGTTTGGTAGAAAATGAAAAGCTTGCTAGGAGTAGGAAAACCGCCTGAAGGATAAATAATCTAAGTGTTTTTGTAATATTTTCCCATTTATAACCACACTTTTAACACTTTTAACACTTTTCTATCTTCCAAATGTTTAAGCAATCACATTAATAGTTTTACAAAAACTGGACAGAAGATCACAAAGAAAGCAGAAATATTATGAGAAAACCTCTCCAGAAAAAAAGGGAAAAATTAAAAGAAGTCGGGTGATTTTTCAGACAATATTTAAACTTTGCAATTGCTTGGTGAGTATCCAAAAAATGTGTGTTTGGGCAAAGAAATGATAACTTCAGATTAGGGTAAACAATGAGCATCAACAAAGTGTTGGTGGCCTTACGACTGGACAGCTGATCAATATGTATCAGTTGCATTAGCAGCAGTAATTCACTGATATGCTAATTCAGCAAGAGGATAATCAACCATTAGAGTTTGACTTCCATAAACTGTAAATTAGATCTTAAGTCTAAGAGTTTCTGATACAATTTCACCTGATATAAAGCAGGTTCACCAGAGGAAAGTAAAATCTGATAACTGCAGGTCAAACACTTGGTCAAAAACCGATTTCCGAATGTGAAATCAGTAAAGAAGACGATGCGTTCTGAGAATAAACACTATCAGGTGTCAGGCTTGTTCTTTAACAATATCCTCTGAATCCAAAAACTAACTCAGATCTGCCCTTAATGGCTATGTTGTCTAATAATGCTCCCAAAAAGGGATAAACTATAACACGACTAGCTAGCTAGCTAGGTAACTAGCTAGCATCTAAAGTTTCAATACAGTTCTACTTTATATGCTAGCTGGCGCTAGCACAGCTACAACTAGCTGTTAACATTGAGAAACTACTAAAAAACAATAAGTGTAGGAATCAAATCCCCACTTGTTGCTATTTTTATAGACAGCTCATAACAAGAACGAGTTTTAAAAAGATGCTAAAACGGACTAGCTAACTAGCTAGCTAGCAAAGTTTCAATACAACTCCACCTTAAATGCTAGCTAGTGCTAGCAGAGCTATGTATTGTAGCCAGCTGTAAATTTGAAGGACCAAAAAACAAAAAAAGAAAAAGATCAAGACAGGAATCAAATCCCCACTTGTTGCTATTTTTTTTTTACACAGTTAGAAAAGAAGCTAAAACTTGGCATTTAGAAGTTGCAGGGTTGTTTAAAATCTGTTTATTATTGTTGGAGACAAATTATTGTAGGGAACTGGCTTTGATAGTTTAAAGATTGTGCTAAGTATGCAATCCAAAGCAGTGATTAAAGGAGCATTTCAAATACAGGCCACAATGTGCTAACAATCATCAAAGAAGCGGCAATAAATGTAGTAAGGTCTGGCAGCGTTAAAGAGGAGAACAGAAAATAAAAAATACACAGCAGAAACTGAATGTCCTTCACTGTTCCGGTCTTCGTAAATGGTTAGCATAGGTAAATGTTACAAGAAATTAAAAATGTTGTCTGGTTGCTGTTTTTGCAAGATAATTTGTACAAAATGCAAACATAGTCGTAGATGCCATGAAAACATTTAGTCAACGTTTCCAACGCACATCCTGTTTAGATGCTTGCTGGCGTAATAACACATTTAAGTAATTTATAGGCACTTTACAAGACAAATAATCCATTTTTATATACAGATATATGATGAGATAAAACTGCAGCACAGCTACTTGCTACATGTATTTAGAAAAGTAGCATCTCATAGAGTACTTTCTTTTTTGTCAAAACTGTTTAAACAAGAAGATACATATCGTCAGGAATGTTGTTTTTATTTTCTGCATATAAAAATAGGAAAGTGAGTTGTTAAAGACTAGCGAGATCACCAATATATCGAAGAAACAAATGCAGAAGACACTGCGGTAACATAAATAACATATTTTTATTAATCATCTGTAGAAAGAATGTAAGCCCTGTTGCTATTTAATGTGCTGTATTTATTCTGACAGAATAAATGTCAAGATTTTGTTGGACAGTGTGAAGCTTCTGCAGAAACACTTTCTAAACTGCGATGGGAATAAAATGGTTTCATGTGTATTTCAGGAGCTCTCCCTTCCCTTCAGCATACAGTAGCCACCACTACTGCTTGGCTGTCGGCTGGAAAACCTGGAACCCCTTCTGGCCCCCCAGTTGTCCATCAGTCAACAGGTTCTCATGTATTTTCAAACCATTCCTGGTTCAGCCTAAGGTGAAAGCAATCAATAACTGGAAAGGAGAAGAACTGAAAATGTGCTATAGATGCTGATCTCCCTGAGAAATGCTATATCTTCTTCTCCCTTTCTGCTTGAAACTGGCAGCTGACAAAGTCTACCGCATGTGGAAAATCTTTCATAAGTTTGGGACGGAACCAAACCATTTATAATGGATTGTTAGGTCAAAACTACATATGAGTCATAGGGACAATCAGTTCCTGGACAGAACAGGGTTTTGTTGGAGATATGATTCTTGCTCAGGACATTAAATACAATTCAATCTAATTGCTGGATAACAGCCAATGAAACGTGAACGATGTGAATAAACTCCAGTTCTGCAAACGTCAAATAAATAAACTTGTTGCACATTGGTGGAAAACATTGTAATTGTTTTCAAAATACTGTAAAAAGCAGGATCTGCGTTTTTGTTACAAATGTTTGCAATACTCTGTCAGTGTTAAAAAAACAACACAGTTTTGCAAATTGCAGCGTTTTTATTAAATAAGAAATGCAATTAAAATCACACGTAAATAAGTTTGCCATTAAAAACATCATCCTTCAACCACTTCCTGTTGTCTTCTTTGTTGTTTTCGCCAGTAGTAACATCCGGTGTAATTTGAAAAAAGTGTTTCTGTCGCAGTTTTGCGAAACTTTTCAGCGACAAATTTGAGTTTTTTATTTATTTCATAATGAAATGCCTACTTGGCGAACTGTGCCGTACAAATAGACTTGATTGACTTATATGGATGTCAATCAATACTTTGATCTATTGGGGGAAAAAAGGAAAACCTTTACAGCATCATCCAGTTGCTCCTTTTTCTTTTTCTGACAATAATCACCAAACATTCAGTCGTATTTTATTTCTGCTTGGATTAAAAGTAAAACACTTGAAGGCAGAGATAAGACTGGAGAAAAGGAGTGAACTACAGACGAAATATTAATGCAGGGAAAGTCAAGACAAGATGCCAAACTGGCTGCTGTTTTATTTATGAGCCTCCTGGAGGCGGAGAGCTCTGAGACCCACACAGCCAGCCTTTATGAATAAATAAAAAGGTGCACTTACTGAAATAAAAGCCCCTCTCTCCACAGACAAACTGCAGCGTGTCGACCAGCTCCGCCCCGCACAGGGTCTCCGGACCCGCCCCTGTTGCCGTCGGAGTCAGGGTGAGGATGCACAGCAGTAGTGAGAGGGTGTGGCCACAGGAGATACAGCACATCGCACCCTGCGAACAGCCAGACAGGGAGAGCCTGAATGTGAGACTTACAGCTGAAGTAACAAAGCCGGACATGAGGGGAAACGGTTCGGCTTCAAAAACAACCCGGCTGCAAACTCTACAATGAAACAATCCAGTCGGAAGTGCACTGAGAAAGTTTTCAGAGACAAAAGCAGAATTTTAGGTCTCAGCAACTGAGTAAAACACCTCCATTTTCACTAAAGCAAAATGTAATAATTTATGAATATTATGAAATCTCTGCGCTTATTCTGCAGAATAAAATCTGGGATTAAACGGGTCAATACAAAAATGTTACGCTAATTTCTGAATTACAGAGGAGACTTCAGAGATGACAGATATCCAACAATGAGACGATGACTGTGCATGTTAGTGGAAAGTGAAGTGGAAGGAAAAACTGCAACAGAAAAAGATGCATATGAGAAATGGAAAGTTGCTTCAAGAGTTTGGAGCAAATTCACAGCTGGAATCAGTGATTCAAGAACCAATAGTGATAGGGTTAGCATTTAAAATGTTTTACAAGGTAAAGGTGCAACATGTTAAAATATAAAGAAAAACTTCAATTCAAAAAGTTAGTTAGAGAAAGAAAAACCCTGTAAAAGTGACTTTCAGTTTTGCTTTGATCATTTTTTTCTGCCACAGTTTTTCCTTCCACAAAACATTCCATTTACATCTTTGGATACCTATTTTCCTTTCCATATTGAAAATAAATCACTAGAAGTCTTAACTTCTCGGAAAATTTCAGATTTTCAATTTTAATTACTGAAATAAATCAACTTTTCAATGATATGTTAATTTATTTGCACAAATAAGTAAATAAAACCAACAATTTGATACCTGGCAGGTTTGTGGGGATGGGCATTGGCTCCCCATGGCCCCCATTAGGAGCACCGCTGGCAATAAGCCCTAATGCTGAGTGTGTCCAAATTAAAAACACACGTTCCCCGTTATCACCCCATACTGCAGCCAGCATATAGCAAGGAGTTAGCAACAATCCACATTAATCAGGAACATTCATTCATCATATATATCATTAACAAGCAGGCCACCGTCTCCCGTTGCCAAAGCTGTCAGCGCGTTATTACGCACGAAAAGTGCTTCGAAATTCAGAAATAAAGGATGCAGAAAAGAGCCGCCAGGGGATCTTTCCGATCCAAAATGTTTGATGGAAAAGAGTTATCCCGCCAAAGCCAGCGGAGCGAGCGGACCGGGCCAAACTGTGCATAATAAAACCGAATAAATTCATCCACATCAGAACCGCGCAGCTCTAAACGCCCCGGAGCGCCTCAGATGAAGCTTTCCCTCCGTTTTCCGGTGAAATATTTAAGCTTTAATAACGCACAATCAGCAGCAATTAAGATGAAAGTTTTAAAGCTTTCTGGCGCAAAATAGGGCATTACGCATGGAGGCGCAGAGGATAGATGCAAACCAGGCAAAGCTTTCAAAAATAATGAATTAATCCCCTAGAAAAGGTGCGAATTATTGGGTTGATATTAATCTGCAAGAAACACAATGAGAATTGCATGCAAACTGAATTTAAAAAAAAGCCACGTTAGGAAAAGCTCCTGGTTCGGTTTAAAGTCAGAAGGATGCTGAGCGCAAGCAGGGAGCAAGGTGACAATGTAAAAGCAGCCGCGTTACCTTGAGGACATCACATAAATGCCACCGGGAGGAAGCAGCGCCAGACATCACCGCGGATCTCCGCAAAAAGACAAAGAAGCCCGGCGAAAATGAGCAACTTGTTTGAAGTCATTAAAAAAAAGAAATCGGGGCAAAGAAAGAGGACGAGATGCGGGGCAATGTCACATCTCAATATTCCCACTTTGTTCCATTGCGCAGGCTCGTTTTGGAGAAGTGAGATTTAGCGAACAGGAGACGGATTTAGAGAGAAAATCCCTCACATTTATCTACATTACACAGACATTTTCAACAGGAAACAGCTGGGGCAGCGTTTGCCTCCTCCTAGTTCTAAGTTATTCATTAAGGATTTTGGGCACATGGTCAAATAACGTCATTCCCCCCCCCCCCCTTTTTTTTTTTTATTCTTTCAGTGAACGGGATGCAGTCTTGATCTTTCTCAGACTTGGAGCTGCAGCAGCAGCAGCAGCAGCAGCAGTTGTTGCAGCTGCAGCAGCAGTTGCTGCAGCAGAACACCGTGGTTCTGCTTTATCCCCTGAAAGCTTCAGGACTGGAAGTTAAATACAAACCAAAGGTGATAGTTTCACTTTTACTGGTTGTGCGCAACCTGGTGCCACGGAATCCAGCAGTAAGTCCGTTTAACAAGAGAACTGGTGATAAAGTACAAAGGTTTTTGCAGCAATAAAGAATAAAAAGTGAAGTCTTGATCCTTTCAACTCTGTGGCACAGGAGGATTTCCAGCTTCCCTGCTCTGTCAGTGATTTATACTCCTGGGTTTCCTTCTCTTCTCCCTGATTTTCTATCAGTCCGTGTTCTTGGCAGGAGAATGAAATATAAAATCTCTGGCTTTCAAAGAAATTCTTACGCTTATGACGTGATTTATGTGAAGCTCTCCCAGATAGAGACTCGAAATGTTTCCTGCTCTTTCTGCACCGGGCGTGAAGCTTAGTCAGATTAGATAGAGAGCAAACATTGATTCAGATCTGGACTTTGACTGGGACATTCTGACATACAAATGTGACTGGATTGCTTATATTTGATGGCTGAAAGGTGCGCAATAAGATCAAACACCAACTAAATAAGGTTTTGGTGTTTTTTTATTTATTTTGGATTATTTTGTAAAGTTTATTGGTGTCTATAAAACACTTTAATAACATATTTACAGGATAAATGGAAACTAACTTGTGTGGATTGTTTTCTAAACAAAGTGCAAAAATTTAATTTGAGAAAAAGTTAAAATAAAAAAACTTTACGGTAAAGTTGAGAAATTAGATTGCAGATAAAAAATAAACTAAAATATTGATCTTATCACAATAGGACCGATCCGATATTGATACCGACTTGGTATTGAAATTATCAATATTTTGGATCGATTTCCAGTAGCTGACTGCTTCCATGCTTATGCTAATGGCTAGCATTAGCATAAGCATGATGCTGCTATCATGAAGGACAATAAAACATTTACGCATCTGTTCTTTGTCCAGACTTTGCTTGTAGTGTTTTTAATTTGAGGCTTTCCAGGTTTCCGCTGATCTTTTACTTTTGTTATGACGCTTACAACTGCTAGCTGCTGATTACCATCTGAAAAGCTCAAACAACTCCTGAACTCTGACCCCAAATCCCAGAGGAACCAACAAAAGGAGGCTTCTGGACCAGAAAGCAGAGACTCCAATGTCTCTCTGCCCGGCTTCCTCACCATACGACCAATCAGAGAGTTAAAGATGAGTAGCAAAAGCAAATGAGGTGGATTAGCGGTGCTCGCTAACAACTGATGATGAACAAAATGTGATTGTGGAAAATCGTCTCTGCTGGCTTGAAATCGAGCTGTTAGTTTGTCATCAGATCTTCAGTCCACAACGATTCGTTGAAGATACAACATTTAATTTAATCCCACTTTGGGAAAAATGAAGTATTTCTGAATTAGCTCAGATTTTTGGAACTCTGACTGGTTTTCCGCCGAGCTGAAGCTCAGAAGAACCACGATGCGGCGTCTATATTTGCCTCCCCTGCCGCGTTGTGTCATTAACAGGAACTGCTTGTTCCAACGTGGAATACAATAAGGATGCTCCTCTGAAGGACAAAGCTATTTTCCTGATGACACCGCTAGCGTCCAGTTAGCTTAAAACGCTCCATCTCTGTTCTGAAACCTGATCTGGATTCCTCTGCCTGCTGTGTACTGGAAATGATGAGCTCGCCCAGTCTATAGATATTTGCTGATGAAGAGGAGCGAGGCGGGATGGGCTGACCTTACCTTCTGGAGCGTCTGGTTATCTGAACCGTCTCTGTGCCAAGTTTCTCTCCCTCCCTCCTTCTCTCCTTTCTTTGATTGTGAGACTTTTGAACCCACTCAGCGCCACATTCAGCCGCCCCACAGCTTCGTCTTTGGAGACATCCGCCTCAGTGAACTCAACGGCCAAGCAAAGGCCGTTGAGTTCACTGAGATTAGCTGTCATAACTATGCAGATGATCCATAGCTCTACGTTATGATGTCACCAGGTGGTTCTGAACCAACCAATCACTGAACAAATAAATGTGTGGCTGTGAGAAAATAGCTGAACAAAAACAAAGTAGAATAATCTAGTCAGTTGTTACGACTGTAAACGATCAGGCCTGAAATCTGAGTGTGAAGCTTCAGAGACACATAAAGACCGTTACAACGTCGGCCTTTTATCACCGGAAGAGCATTTCCAGGATGAAAGGAAGATCTAGAGAAACTCATCAATGTTTTTATCTCTAACTGCATTGATTACTGGAACAGTGTCTGCCAGAATGCTGCATTCTGACTAAAACCTGTCCTTCCTCCGGCTCCCCGGAGTCCAGAGGATAGACTCTAAAATACGTTTGTTAGTTTATAAATCACTCAGCAGCTTCAAACCAAAAGAAAAAAAAACATTTTTTAAAGATCTGTCATCGTTTCGACCTTCTAAGTCACTCTGGTCTTCTGAACCGAACATGGAGAAGCAGCAGAATTTCTTTAAATCAAGATGAACTAAATGCAACTTTTCCTACTTGAATAATTAGTTACTGAATTCAGTTTTATGCTTTGTTGTTGAAACATGTTTTACAAATAAACTCGACTCAGAGGAAACAGTTCATGTCGTTTCGGTGGAGAAACCAAAACTCCAAACAGAAAAGATTTGGATCTGCTGCGGATCGGTTTCTGGTTCACGCTTCCAGTTTGTGAAACTTTTCATTCCTAATTAATTCAGAGATCAGATATAGCTGCACAGCGATTCCTCTGGAAATAATCCGGCACTGGATTTAAAACGAGAAACATTCCCACTCTGAAACAGAGTCGTGGCCAGCAAATGGGGAAATCGTCTAATGTTTAAAGAGTTAACTTACACGGAGTAAAATTCTTGGTTTCAAACTGAGTTGTATCACCTCATTTGGAACAGTGTTTACATGTTAACACACGGCGATCCAGAAAGACTTGTGATTTTGTTTTTCCTGCAGCGCTAACAGCATCCCTTTGCGTCTCTGCTGCCAAACAAATGTCCGCGTCAGCGATGCACACACACACACACACACACACACACACACACACACACACACAGGAGACAGAGAGTGGGGCCGAATGCAAATGAAAGGATGAAAAAAAGGGTTGAAAACTGAGATAAAGCTTTTGCAAAACTTGTGTGAACCGAAAACGGGGTCCCGCAGCCGAGATGGGAGGGGCTGGCGCGAGCGAGCAGGTTCACTTGAGGACACACACTTGATTAGGAGAGCAATGCTTCTGTTTCTGTTGATAATTTGGAGGGTTTTTCCTCCTTTACCCATTGACTAAAACAAAAGAAGAAAAGCGCAGTAAAAACAATGAATGAGGGGGAGAGGACGGGAAGTTTCTGGTGTTTTACCTTCCCAAACAGTCTGTGTGTGGCAGCGCTCGCTCACATTGTTATCAAAGCCCCCTTGTGTCCTGTACATGTTTCATATGGAAGGAATAAAGGTGCGTCATGGAGCAAATGCAGAAAATGGGGTGCTTGTTTTGATACGCTGTCTTTCCACAGTAACATTTAGGGGTCACAGGATTTTGGCAAAACGGACAGGAAAATCTGTGGTGCCTGCTGATGATCAAAACCTACATTTTCAGAAACTGTTAACTGTTTGTGGCGAGGCTTTCAACGAGCTAAACTTTAAGGCTGCACCACCCTGTTTTACTGGCGATGAAAACAAAAGCAGCATGGACTGGATTTAATGGAACTGTAGGTCTGAACTCACGACTGTATTTAACGGCAATGATAAACGTTAACCTGCAGACAGGGGTCACTTCATCCATCCATCACTTGTGGACAAAACTCCAACCTAGTTTGACCTTCTGCTCACAGCTTTTGCATGCAGACTGGATAGCAACACTCCCATTACCTCTACACTGCAAAAACTCACAATCTTACAGAGTATTTCTAGTGCAAATACCTTCGTACACTTAAAATAAATTGGGGTCTGCAGAGTCTTATATTGAGTCAATTGTTTTAAACTCAAATTCATGTAAGTTTCTTCAAAGAGCTTTGGATGGGATTTCTGCTGTGGATCCCCAGTAGCAGTCAGACATGCAACAGATCTGAAAAAGCCTCTGACTGAAGACAGTTTCTGCATGTCACTCTTATGAGTGGCTGTATTTTTATTAACCGTAAAATTGTGTAAATTGAAATAAACATACATTTGCTTCAATAATAATAATAATAATAAAAAAACTCTTTATGAAAAAGTATTTCCACCAAGATGAGGTGGTTTTACAGCCGTATCGAAATAAATGTATTTCACAAAACTGCACTGGAAATCTGAGTCACCTGATCAAAAGCCAGATGTTACTACTGCTAGAAACCACAAAGAAGACGATGGCAGGATGTAGTAACTATTTGCATGAACAAAATGATTCCTGCCTGATTTGAACTTCACTTATTATTTAATGGAAAAACCACAATTGCATAATTACAGTTTATCAACATTCGCAGAATATAGACGAACATTTGCGCACATTTGTAATGGTATTGTCACTACATGCTAACAGTTCAGTGTTCAGGCAGCAGAGACTAACCCTAACCCTAATCCACCTCATTTGCTTTTGCCTCACTTCTTTTGTTTAGCTCTGTTTTGGGGTCGTAGTTCCAGTATTATTTAAGCTTTTGAGATGCTAATCTGCTCCTCCCAGCTGTAAAAACACCTTCTCACCACAGTTACGCGTTGCAATAACTCTCCAAAAGTCAGAGACGTGTAACGCTTCAACCAAAACATTATGAACAGAAGTCCACCAAAGAACAAATGAAAAATAATGCAACAGAGATATTCCAAAAAGTGACGCAGTGGATGTTTTCCTGTTATATATCATCTTTTCTTTGTACAATATGGGATTCTCCTTTTTCTTTTCTCTAAAATTATTGTCTGCTGTTCACACTGGTTGATGATTTAAGAGGACCTTTTTGCTCTCAAGTCAATTGAAAAACAGATTGAATGGTGTATTTTTATCTTCCAGAAGTAGTTTTGACTTTATACTTTTTTACAAATTTAAGATTTTGCTACATGCCATAGTAGCCACACCGGCACGCCCACTAGAACGAAACAAACACACCCAGTGTAACACTCGCATTCTATTGGCTGAGAGGTTGCCAGGCAACGGTACTTTTTTGTTCAAAGCAGAAGTAGGAAATGTAGAGGCGATTTGATCCGACTAGATACAGGTTTTGAGAAATAGAGCAGAAGTACAAGAGTACAAGTTTCAAAAATTTTGATAAGACATGAAATCTTGCTTTCAGACTGAAAATGTGTGCTCTCGAATTATGGCATTAAAATTCCCCCATACATTTTGCTCTCAAAAAGAGCAAACACAGTTACTCAAGTGAAATAGTGTGATGGATGAATCCAGTGCAACCTTAGAAATAAAAAAGTTCTTCCGCTTCCCTTCAATTTCTGAAGTTAAACACGGACAGTGTGATAAATTGTGAAAAGAAGGGAATAAATTTCTCAAACAGAAAACGCTCGAAGAACATCTGACTTCCAAGAACAGATGTAATGCGTTGTTATTCTAGTAGAACACCCACAAAAAAAAAACTACTTGTTAATGGGAACATTAGGAGCTCTTTAAAACCCTTGATATTGGCCTTGAATTTGTCATAAATAATGTTCGGGTTAGGGACCCAGTGGGTGTCGTGGTTTGGGGGCTCTGAGTTTTGTACTGAAAAGGCTTCAGAAATCATCTTAAGGTTAGTAGTTTCCCCGTGTGCGCTGAATCACAGTGGAATCTAAAGGAAATAATTGTTGGGGTTTATTTTTCGGGTTACAAAATCACTGCTGGCACAATTATTGGAACCCCTGCTGTTACCTTGTCCAGCCCACTATTACCACTAGTACAGAATGTAGTGTTCTCCTATAATATTTTACAAGGTTGGAGCATACAGAGAGAAAGATTTGTGACCATTCCTCTTTGCACAATATCTCCAAATTGTCCAGAGTCCTGGGTACTCTCTTCTCTTCAGCTCAGCCCTCAGGTTTTCAATAGGATTTAGGTCTGGGAACTGACACGGCCATAAAGAAGATGGGTTTTGTATCTGATGCAACACATTGGAGTTGATTAGGCCCCATGCTTCGGATTATTATCATGCTGAAAGACATTTTCTGCTCTCCGCCAGATTTTTCTTTAATAACTCTCATTTATCTCAACTTCAGTCATTTTAAACATCCTCTGATTGTCAGTATGATCAGGGTTTGGAACGGTAACAAAATTCTTGACAATTTTTTTTATCATTTTTGAAGCTGAACAGATTTACTGAATCTGAACAGATTTACTCTATTTGAAGGTAATGTTTTCTCTTCTTTTTCATTTTGAAAAGTCCCTAAAACGGAAAGAAATGGATTACAAACCTGGCTATCGAAATATTAGCAACACCTGAGCTTAGATGGTATATTACCTAGCTTTAGCAAAGTAGATAATGTTTGTAACTGTTAGCTAGCATGTTAATGTTATCACTTTATCTAAAAATACTAAAAAAATGCCGATAGCACATAACATATATAGAAGTTATAATCTCTCACAGCCATATTAGCATTATTTGTAACATTATCGCTAACATGCTATTTAGAATTGTCAATACTTGCTATTGATAAGATGCTGTTAGCATTTTAGCTAACTTCTATTAGCATAACAAATAGTCTCTCGTTTTTAGTTAACATGTTAGCTAATTCCAGCATATTCGCTAATGTCACTTTAACACTAATTTATCGATAAGAAAATCCTGATGACTTGTGATTGATTATATAATCATTTTAAAATTCTTGCTTTTATGCGGTTAAATTACAACAAATAAACGTAACAGAGCTTTAAATTACAAAGATTAGGAATTTTAAAGAGGTAAGTTGCAAAAATTTACACCTAAACTTAAAATACAGGCCTAATTATTAAAGAAAAAATATATATTTTAATAATATTAGAGTTGTAGTTAAGAGCTGCACTGCTGGTTTTGTTAAACGTGTCTTCAACGTAGGATTTTTTTGGCACTAACTATGAATAATTCTCACTCGTTCTCCGTTTTCATACTTTGTAACCCAATAGATTCACTGAAAGTTATTTACTTTTCTTCTAAAATCCACACAATACATTAAGAAATGAAAAAGTGGAAAGATTTTCTCCTGCATTTGTAATTTTACAAACATAATAGGTACATAAGTATTCCCACTCTTTGGTATTGCACTCAGAAGTGACCTCAGGGGTAATTTGATGCAAGTCCAATTGTGGTAACTTTAGAGATAATTTGGGGCAGAAAACACTTATCTAGACATGGTCTCACAATTCACAGTGTAGATCAGAAACCAAGCAATGACGTCAAGGAAATTTTCTGTAGACCTCTGAAACCACAATATATTCAAACAGAAATCAGGCGAAAAATACAAAATATTTTGGCAACACTGGATGCCCCAAAAAGCACTCTGGCCTTCGTTATTTGGAAATGGAAGAAATATGAAACCGCAAGGACCATATGAGCAATCCAGGTGAAGGGACTGGTCAGAGAAAGATGGCGCTCTACTGCTCATTTAGCGACAGAAGGACAAGAAGAAGATCATCTATTATCTGCACACTCCACCAATTGCATCTTTTTTCACTGAAAAGTACATTAATATTTCATTGGTCTGAAGAACATAAGGCCTCTAATAACCAAACTAACACCACCTGCATTGTGAAGCATAATGGTGGCAGTATGGTGCTGTGGGGATTTTTGTTTGTGGTAACTAGAGATTTTACAATCAAACCTCCACTGTAGGTCTCTGAAATTCACACATTGACCCAACAAAGATACAGCAAACATTACGAAGTAGTACCTTAGTAAGGAATCTGTAAATGTCCCAGTCAAAGCCTCGACTAGGACTGAATATATTTATATTTAAAGCTACAGCGTATAGCTTTCAAAGGAATGTTTGACATATTTGTTATATGTGACAGTATGAGACAGATGAGCTGTGAAAAGATCAAGCTCCTCATGTGAATAAATACTCCTGCGTTAAACAACCAATCAGAGCCAGAGGGAGGATCTTAGAGCTGCCAATCATCCTCATCCACGCACTGCTGAATGTGCCAATGGCAGAGAAACAACTTACCTGTTTTTCTGCCGTTATCGGTGGCAATGCTAACTAGTATGATCACTTTTGGGTTGAGTTAGCAGCAACATAGCGGATACACAAAAGTGATTAACAGCGCAGAGACCCTCCTCCTGGCTCTGATTGGTGTGCAGATGACAGTAAGTCCATGTGAAGAATGTAGACGAGCTTTTTATTTTCATACATTAACTGTCTCTTATGTTCTTGTGACAGAGACAGGCCTAACAAAATATGTAAAAAAACAACAACAAATTTTGCAAATTAAAGTTTTATAGTTCAGCTTTGAGACCCAATACTGGCAGACATTTTCATGTGTCTTAAAAATGTTAGGTCGAATGGATGATGCCCTTCAAACTCGACTGGGTACAAATGTGAGCAAAAACCCAAAACAGGTGTACCGGTCTTGAAGACATAACTCTGTAATGTCGGCCTGGACAATGTAAGTATTTCATATTGATCAACGTCGATAATTAATGTTTTAAATATCTGAAATGTAAACAAACTAGTGAGGTGACCTTTCTTGTTTTATCCAGTTTTTACTCCTGTTGCCTTTCTTGTTCATTTTTAAGCAGTTATGAAGCGAAACCTTAAACTGCTGCTGCGCAAGTTACTCCACAGGCTGTTGCTAGGCAACCAAGGAATGAGTGAGTTGCTAGGTAACATAGGAACCTAGCGTGAGGTAGTTGATTCCACAAGGCTTTTTTAGCTAGCAGTGAAAGGTTGAGCAGCTAAAGACTTTCCTACATCTCCCAGAATGCTGTGCAGTTCTGGATCAGAGTTTAGTGAATATTCTATCAGATGTATTATCTATTGATATTGCTCACGTGTCTATTGCTATATGTATTGTTACTGATATATGATGTCATAAGAAAGAGTCAATCCTTTAACTTTTAGCAGTTTGTTGCGTCCTGCCGTACGGCGGAGCCGCGAGTCTACCCCACACACCGACCTGTTGAAGCCTGCTCCAGGCATTCCCCTCTATTTGCAAATCCAGGAAAGTTCCTGTGACTCAGAAACCAAAACACAAAACAAACACATGAAGGAACAATATTATCCCCCAGTAATTATTGGCTTAATGTGGCTGCAGCAGCTAATCCGAGACGAGAGCCAACATTTCAAACAATGCACAGATTCACGGTTGGGCTTTGCTGGAAATCTGCTGCCTCATGCTGCATTCAGATCTGGACGGTGGCCTGTAAGTGACACCTCTAAGCAGGCAGGGAAGAATGCTGTCTGTGCAGCTAAGTGGACCAACACAGGAGCAATGGCTTGGTGAGGGTGAGGGGTTGGGCTGCAGAGCGGGCCTCGCTTCCCACCATCTGGCACCGCCGAGACAATGTCTAGGAAAGAGACCGCTGCCAGGCCTCAATTACTGGGGGGAATAATCCAGGACACACTGAAGCAATTAGAGCCCCATATAAATCAATATGCTTTGGGTTAAAAAGTGATCTGCTCCCAACACTCTGGAGAGGCTGCTGCTTGATTTTTCTCAGAGACGGGAGCCTTTTTATTTTTTTTCTGTTGAAAACCGACGGGATGATGCAGCTGTTGCGGTTTCCACCGTCACTCAGGCTGCGTCAACGGTCAGGTGAAAAGGACTGCGAGGAAGAGAAGCAGGATAAATATTGACTCTCGGCTACTGGGCCTGAGCAAACAGTTGTGAAACTGATGTTGCATAAAAGCAGAAGCTGCATAAACAAGCAGAGCCGCCTGCAGAACAAACGCGTCTCTACGCAGAACCTTCACGGCTTACTGAGAATCGGTATTAAGGTTTCAAGTCAAGCAGAAGCTCTGGATTATTTATGTATCAGATGCTTCGCCACAAGCCACTGACACAGATTATCAGCGTGTTACTGCCATCTAGTGGCCGAACAGGACAACTACAGGATGAGCTTCTCTGCTTTCGTTCCCTCAACTCCGATGTCATTTTTAATTTATAAAATATAAGAACAGCAGGTCAAAGTTTTACTTAATTTATCCGCTTTCTAAAAGGGAATAAAACTTGTGACGGTGAATTTGGACATTGTGGATAGAAATATATATATTTTTTAAATTTTCTAGATTTGTTTTTCTGGGGGAAATTTCTGAGTTTCAAAAGTTAAAATATGCCAGAATATATATATATTTTGAGAATAATCTCAAAAAATTCTAGAAAGAAAATTTAAAAAGTCAAAAAGTGTTCAACTTTAAACATTTTCGATATTTGACATTCAGACGTTTCCATGTTTTCTCTAGAAAATGTAAAAAATTCTCCATTTATTTCTAGGAAATTTTACTTTCAAAACACAAATATCCTTGTTTATTTCCAGAAATTTTCTGAGATTAATCTAAAAATGTAGTTAAATAAGTTTTTGGTGGAAAATGACTTTTTCCATATAAACAATGGACATAAAAACGTAATGCTCAGCATTTTCAGTTTCCAGATCAAACCTTCATTTCAACCCCAGTATTTTCTAAAATCAACTAAATGATGCTGTTTTAAATTCTGACCAGTTTTAAATCAAGATAAGCTGGACCTGTGGTTCTTATGGGTCAATGGAAAGAATACATTTTGATTTTAATCTCAAGAATTGTTTTTCCCCTTAGAGGTCCATGACCTGGTTATAACTATTTTTTATATTCTGAAGTGTTAAAAGGATCTGCACTTATATTACTCAGTGTCAGATATTCCTTACTTGACAAGTCCTGGTGTAGTTGGTGCATCTTGACCATCCACACTCCTAAAACTAGAAGCAACCTGCAGATGATAGAACCTCATTATTATTTAAACAGTTAAATGTGAAGAAATGTTGCAGAAACTCCAGTAAGACACTGAAATCAGTTTAGAAGTGTGAGAACTGATTGCAGCTGTTCTGTGAATACGAAGAAACACAGAGATGGGTCAGAAAGACGAAGACAAAGGTGGTGGGAACAAATGAAACACAGACTAAGTTTTGCTTGACAGAGACCTTGAAACAATATACCCACCCTCACATCGCTCAGATGAGGGATTTTCCAGTTCTCCAGGTAGAAAACATCCAATTAGCTCAATTTCTGCACACATGAAATCTATTCCAGCATATTTCTTGATAACATGAACACAAAGTAGATTTATTCCACAACAAATAATCTTCTCTCTGTTGACAAATTGAGAATCATTTTTACTTAAAAGAAGTAAGACAGATAAAGGATACTAAAAAGTAAGACACCAATGACGGTTCAAGTTTTTAATGTTTCAGAGTTCAGAAAAGCAACATTTTTCTGCAGCCTTTCCCTGAGCAAGTCTGATTATTCATTCCTTTTTGTACAAGTTAACTCTGTTAAAGGAAAAGAAAAGGAAAAGAAAAACATTTGACTCGTAAACAAAAGCCAAAGAAGAAACTCAGAGTTCATGGGTTAAATTCTAGTCCGACTTCGGCTGCGAACGTTTGTTCCAGCTTCACGTCGTGAGTGAGCGAATGTTCCCACAGCAGCTTCTTCTGCAGGAAGACGGATCCACAGTCCTCACAGACGAAGCTCCGCGTTTTCCCAGCATGAGTCCGCCGGTGTTTCTTCATGTGGTAGGACAGCCGGAAGGTTTTATCACAGAGGTCGCATTTAAACGGTTTCTCCCCGGTGTGGATGCGCATGTGAGACTTCAAGTAGCCCGACTGGATGAAAGCCTTGCTGCACACGTCGCACTTGTACGGCCGCTCTCCGGTGTGGTAGCGGTTGTGGAGCCGGAGCTCGTTGGCGGTCAGGAAGGTCTTCCCGCAGACGGTGCACTGGTGCGGTCTCTCCCCGGTGTGGATGAGCTCGTGCCTCTTCAGGGACGTCTCCTTCATAAACTGCTTGCCGCAGGTCTTGCAGGGATAGCGCACGCCGATGTGGACCTGCTCCACGTGGTTGCTGAGCTGCAGCTTGGTGCGGTAGGCCATGTCGCACTGCGAGCAGCTCCAGGGTTTGTCCTCGGAGTGCGTCCCCATGTGGACCGTCAGCTCCGAGGCTGAGCGGTAGCATTTCCCACATTGCCAGCACAGGAAGGGTTTCTCCCCGGTGTGCTTCCTCTGGTGGACCGTCAGGCAGTTGGATGAGCGGAACTTCTCGGGGCACATGTTGCAGGCGTAGGGGAACTCGCCTTTGTGTATCCTCTGGTGGATGGCGAGGTAGGACAGCTGGACGAAGGATTTGTCGCACTGCGGACACGGGAAGGGCCCGGCGAAGCCGTGCTGCTTCTCATAGTGTTCCCTCAGTCGTCTCAGAAGGGTGAAGCTCTTCTCGCACATTGTGCATTTCATCGGCCGGTGCATGAGCTTGTGCCGTTCGAAGGCGGCCTCATTCCCAAGGATCTTGCCGCACTCCTTGCAGTAGAGCGGGTCGTGGATCCGCTGGTGGACTTTGAGCATCGTGACGCTCTTGAACTCCTTATTGCAGTCGTCGCACTTCATCACTTCCCGGATCTCCACCTTGCAGACGTTCTCCTGGTGCTCCTTCAGGGCGGATGGATACTCAAAGTGTTTGCCACAGTTGGAGCACCAGACGGGGATCTTGGCCGTTTGGCCTTGTGCAGAGTCGGTACCGCTCGCCTCGCTGTGGCTGGGTCCGGCTCTCTGCTCCTTCTTCCACGACAGACGGGAAGTCTTCTTGTGGCAGATGGCGTAGATCTGGTGTCTCTTCAGGCCGTGCATGTGTTTGAACCTCTTCTTGCAGTGGATGCAGTGAAACGGTCGGTCCTCTGTGTGGCATTGGATGTGCCTGTTCAGAGTTTTGATGCTATCAAACACCCTGCTGCACACAGGGCACGCCTTTGGGGCTTTCTTTCTGTTCAAACCCACTACAGTCCGGTTATCCATCGTAGTTTCTGCAGGCGGGTCAAATTCTGTTTCTTTTTTATCTAATCCGTCAGGATCCTCCTGGTTCTGGGGATCTGCGTCCGCCAGGATCTGCTCCACAGTCTTGCAGTGCTCCTCTCGGATGCCCTCGTGCCCGTGGATGATCTGGTGCTTCTTCAGAGTGTCTTTGTACTTGAAGCCCTTCTCGCAGGTCATGCAGACGTACGGTCGCTCCTCAGAGTGGGAGCGTAAATGCTTTGCGATGTCCGCGGTGCAGGGGAGGATTCGGCCGCAGATTGGGCAGATTTTCCCTTCCACCGATACCTCGGAGTGCGTCTCTGCGTTCGCATCTGAAGCGCCTTTCCTTGCTTTCTGCTCCCTGCTCTTGCAAATCTCCCTCTCATGCCTCTTCAACACGTACAGATTCTTAAACTTCTTGTCACAAAACGAACACTTATACGGACGATCTTCTGAGTGGGACTTCATGTGTCGCTCCATGTCAACTTCCCGGGCGAAGTATTTCCCGCACAAGGAGCAGTTTTTATTTTCAGACATCTCAGAGGTGCAGGGATCCCCCAGGTCTTCATCTTTAGGGCTGCTGCTCAACACTCCCTTCTCGTGAACCCGCATCATGTGGCGGTTCATGTCGTACTGGTCCCTGAACCGCTTATCGCAGCTGCTGCACTTGTACTTCAGGTCGCGGTTTTCGTTATGGATTTCCTGGTGGCGCCTCATAGCTGCGGCTCGCAGGAACGTCTTGTTGCACACGGGACACGTTTTGTTGTTCGAGTATTTTTTCCGCAGCCTCTTGGCCGCTTCTGATTCGCTGTTTGCCTTCGAAGCTTTTCTCTTCAGCTCCAGCCTTTTGCTTTGCTTCAGCGGCTGAAAAGCGGCAGGCTTTAACGCATCGTCCGAGTCGTCGAGCGTCGCTTCCTTGGCGTCCATATCTTCGTGATCGTCGGACTCCACCAGAGTCGGCTGCTCTATCTGAATGTAGTCCAACAGCGTGACAGTTTCGCCCTCCACCTGGACGGTCATACAGCCCTGGATCTGGTCTGAAGAGGACTGGATCTGCAGCTCGTCAGGATGGATCACGATCTTCTCCAGCTGGGGAAGAGACAGCGAGGACAGGATGCAGTTCCCAAACGATGATGGAATGTTCTGCGTTTCATCTGTGGCGAAATTAAAATTTTATTTCAATGATGGATAAAAAAAAAAAAGATGCATTTGTACAAAAACAGGCTGAAAGTTTAGCTGAAATACCCCTTTAATGTTTTTATGTCCGGTTACAAACACACACTTATATTCCCTTTGGTCATCTTTGAAATTAAAACAATCTGAAAAATTGTTATCAACTTTAACGCAATAAGAAAATACAAAATGAAAACCGCAAATTATGAAAATTTGACTAATGAATTTCAGAAAGTTCTGGATGCTTTTGCCTTGATTTAGTTGATTTATTTTCAGTTTGTAAGATTTTATCCAGAAGTTTCAACTGTTTTCCATGTTATTTTTAATCTAAATCCAACTTCAAGAAGAGCAGACAGATCAAAATAAAAACTATCAAAGTGTGGTAATCTAGTCAAAGTCCAGACTTAAATCATATTGTAACAGATGTAACTGTAATAAAGGTTGGGTTCTGAAGGAACTGACCCTGAACAGTTGGGAATAAATGCTCAAGAAAAGTCACATAAAACCAAAATTTAAAAAAAGCATTAAAGTTTGTGTAAAAATTGGGGGTGTAAATACTTTTATAGTTACGACTCACCAGTAAAATCCACGTGTCCGAGTCTCGTCTGGTACCGCAGGACAGTTTTCAGGTGCAGGGGGTCCGGTACCGAGTGAGCGCACTCCTCCAGCGCCGTCGGGATGCCGCCGATCATGGACGCCGTCTGTGACGCAAAAACGAGAAAAAGTGACTGAAGTTTTCTCAAATATGGGAAAGATTAGAGAACATTTCCTTAAAGTAAAACAGATCAGCATGGAGTCCCGGTCACAAATACATAACTAAATCCAAATGGCAGTAGAAGGAAAACATGTTTTCTGTTGCACATCACAAATTTAAAGATGCAAGTTTTCTCAAATCTTTTTGGCATAAAGCAAAATGTTGAAGTTCGAGACGCCCCTTTACTCCACTGTTAAGCATAGTGCAGGTTCTGTGATGCTGTGGGTCTCCATCTCTTTCAAAGGCAAATTTAAGGTGAAGGTAAATTTAACAAAGAAATAACAGGTGATAAACCATTAGCACTAGTTGATTGTTTTATTTAATGTTTTAAAAGTGCTGCTTTGATGTGATGCTGCCACCAACGTGGCTGATTTCCAGCAATATTCAGAAAGGGACAATCGGTTTTTCTCGTAACTGACAGGAAGGTGTTTATCAGCCAGCTGACTTGGCAGTGGGCAGCAATAGAAACCTTGATTTATGGAAATACTTCAACTAAAAAAAAAACCTATTTTTTGTGCTTTCAGCCGTATCAAAATAGGTTTTTTAGGCAAAACCGCTGTAACGTGTTGAGTTGCCATGATTTTTAATGACTTATTTAGTAAACTAGCTTAATTACGTGTAATTTAATTTAATTTCTCATTTAATGGGAGCACTGTAATTGTGAAATTGTTTCTTTTTTCTAACATTAGCAAATTATTAACAAAGATTTGCAAATCTTTGCAATGGAAACGCAGCTTGTGCGTTTAAAACCTTTAAGACGACGTGAGTCTCGTCTACCTGCTGAATGTCGGGAACTGGGAGAAGCTTCTCCAGTCGGGACAGGAAATCCAACATCAGCATCTGCAGAGCGTTGTCATAATCGGGTCCAAAATCTGTGGGGAAAACATCCTGGAGAAGGAAAGGTCAGGTTTTAGTTTGAAGAGTTTGTAGTTAAGAAGCGCTTAACGCGAGGCGTAAAAACTAAAGACCTGGAAGAACTTCTCCTTCTCTTCAGGATCCTTCAACAACAACCCGACCTGATCCACAAAGTTCGACTCTGGAAACTGAACATCTGAAAAACAAGGCTGGAAACACAGAAACATTCACATGTATCACATCTGATTGGCTCTGATCGGTTAAATGTTGTATTTTAAGAGGCTAACCTGTGCTGCCCAGGTGGATATGAGGGATTTGATCTGATCCAGGTGCATCTGGATGGATTCTGTGTCGGGGATCTGCTCAGAGCGACACAATTCAAGAACAACCTGAAGGATGAAAAGATGGCAGGATGAGCAAACTGTTCTTCACTGACTCCCTGATGGAGGAGAACCGATGTTACTCGTTTTTTTCTCACCCGTGCTCTCAGTCCCAGAAGCAGCTGAGCTTTCTGGTCTGGATTCAACAGTTCTGGCACAAGATCAGTGATGGTACTGATGAAGTCCTCCACTAATCCGTATTCGTGAAGGTTCCCGCTCTGCACGATGTGCCACATGGCCGCAGACACAAGGCGGAGGGGGGGGATGAAGAGGCGAAGAGACGGCAGCAGGAGAGGCGGATCTGGAAAACATCTTACAGAATTAGAAAACCACAACCGTTCTTTTTTTCACTTTTATATTGAAATTGAAATATCTTAAAATAGTCGAGTTTAATCCCAAAAATTAACAGAAAATTGGTCAGCATATCATGGATTAATGACCATTTAAAATACAGAATAATTTTTTGAAAAATTAAACAATTACAAGGAAATAAACTGTAAAAATATTACTGAAAAGATTTAATGCAACATTTCATTAAATGCGGTTTAAATAACAACTTAATGCTTTGTTTATTATTTGATTTTGATAGTCTTTGCGATCTGTATTGTACAACTAACCATATAAAATCCAAGAAAAAAGCTTTTAACACTTTTGCTTTCCAAAAAGTTGCTTATTCCTGGAGCCAATCGTTTATCCGCTCCCTCCTCCGTGGTGCGTTCACGGACAGAAACGTGTGGTAAAAACGAACTATAACCACACATGTGGTTATAGTTCGTCCATCACGACAGCGTGATGGACGCAACAACTGTAGCTGTTTACTTAAGAAATCATCTTAAAATACAAGTAACTGATGAACATAAAGCGCTGCAGATGACAACGTTGTTGTTCAGATCTCAGTTGTTTGCAGCTAGCTTTGCTGACTCTAATTATACCCGAAGTCCATGAAGGCAACATTTGTCAGCGGTTAGTCGGTGGCAAAAACGTAAACTAACGATAACCACGGTTGAAGCACGTATTTAAAGAATGTGAGGATATGTTTTTGTCAAGTATTGTTCCCCACTTATTTACGCTCATTCACCCAGTCCAGCTCCCCGGCGTGCGGTGCAACGTAGCAAAAACCAACCGCCATCTCAGAGCGGCGTACGCCATGTTTGAAATCGGGCGCACACACTCCGAGAGAAAAACCAACAACTCGGTAGAAACAAACGCTACACGAACGCTCATCGACTTACCGTCACTGGTAGGTTCTGAGCTCCCCATATTGTGCCGAAAAGTACTCAGTTAGGAATATAAATCAATTCGGGGACGTTGTGAGTCGACGTCCGCCCGACCCTGCGGCGCAACCAGCTGCTGGCGGGGAGGAAAAGACGGTTAGATATCCTGTTCATAGTGCGCAGGCGCAGTATGTCAACACATGCTTTTTTGATAACATGTACTACTTTAACCGTGATGTATTTTCACACGCTCGCACAAGCTATTGATTATTCTGACATGTTAAGAAACTAAAATAAAATAATGTTAAAGCCTCTTGCTTGCAAGTAACCTTCTTCACATGATTAATGCGGTCTATGTTGCTCACCACCGCCACCTAGAGGAAATTCGGAATTTAATGGCAGGGCAATAATTTAGTATGAAGAGCCAAAAGTGCCAAGAAAATAAACCATTAATTATTTATTTATCATAATAACAAAATATGTGATAGTTTAAATAAAACCAAATATAAGTACGTACAAAAATAGTATATTTTTATTGAATCACTTTTAATCACTTTCTGAAATCTGAAAATTAATATATGTCCAAACACTGAAATATATTTGATAGTGAAAATATGAGTATGTGGGTAATGAGCAATACGTGACAGAATTTTTAATAGCGAAAATTTTAAACAAATGGTCGCTTTTTGTTTTTATTCATTACCAATAGTAAAAAATGTACACCTCATTTAGTTATTGTATTGAACATACAAGTGGACGATGAAATAAACAAGGGAATGTATTTTCTATAATAGAAAATATGTCCACTACTTAACATGTAGCCATGTATTGAATACATGGTTGAAACAAATGTATTTTTGTAATTTAATGTATGGATCTCCAAATATACCAACAATAACACAAGTCCAAAATTAATCCTGTGTCTAAGTATGAATAATTTTGAGGGCAACTACATATTTAATGACTTACTGATTTAATTGTTTCACTTTTGACCTTTGATTATTTATTGGTCACATATTGGTTGCTCTGAAACAAACAAAACAAAACAAAACAAACAGCGTTTTTTTTGGTTTGAAGTTTGCTTTGTGAGAAAGAAATGCCTGTTTAAACTTTATTAATTCATGTCAACTGCATAGTTTTCACACAAAAGCAATGAATCTGCATGTACTTTGGATTGATTTAAGCAGCTCTCTTTTACATAAATTTCACTTTGCACCATCACTGAAGTTCTTGTCTTATGATTTTATCACTGGTGACAAAAACAAATAATGAAAAAGGTTAACTGGAAAGACCTTGTGACCAAAAATTGAATAAAGAAAATGGAATGTCTCAGAAAAATTAGGAAATGTTACAATTTCTGAAGAACTGCTGAAGAGCAGACAGGAAACCTATTGATACTCCAACTCAATCTCATTTCCAAAGACCGTCTCGATGTTCTGTTCGTGAGTGACAGAGTGTTCGTTCAGCAGTTTCCTTTGGGCAAAACTGAGTCCACAGATCTCACAGGTGAAGCTCTTCTGTTTCCCATCATGAGTGAGTCTGTGTTTCTGCATGTTTCTCGACAACCTGAAGCGTTTGTCGCAGATTTCACATGCGTATGGCTTCTCTCCTGTGTGGAGACGCATGTGGATCTTTAAGTAGCTTGACTGGATGAAGGCCTTACAGCATACCTCGCACTTATATGGGCGCACGCCGGTGTGGTACCTGCTGTGCCGCAGGAGCTCGTTGCCGGTCAGGAAGGATTTGCCGCACTCTGTGCATGGAAAAGGCCTCTCGCCGGTGTGAGTGAGCTCGTGCCTTTTCAGTGACATCTCCTTCATGAACTGCTTCCCGCAGACGGCACATGTGAACCGGATACAGAGGTGGACTTGCTCCACGTGATTCTTGAGCTGCGCCTTTGTACGGTAAGCCATGTTGCATTGACCGCAGACCCAGGGTCTCTCCTCGGAGTGGGTACCCATATGCATGGAGAGATCCGAGGCGGCGCGGTACGACTTCCCACACTGCCAGCACAGGAAAGGCTTCTCCCCAGAGTGTTTCCGCCGATGAACCGTCAACAAGGAGGAGGTCCTGAACTTCTCAGGACAACTGTCACAGACAAACGGAAACTCCCCTCTGTGGATCCTCTGGTGAATAATGAGATAGGAAAGTTGGACAAAGGTTTTGTCACACTGAGTACATGGGAAGGGTCCTGTGAAGTTGTGCTGCTTCTCATAGTGTTCTCTCAGACGTCTTGAGATGATGAATGTCTCATCGCACATCGTGCACTGCATCGGCCTGTGCAACAGCTTGTGCCGCTCGAAGGCGGGTTCGTCAGCCAGGATCTTCTTGCAGTCTTTGCAGTACAGCGGGTTGTGAATCTTCTTGTGCACCTTGAGCATTGTTATGCTTTTGAACTCCTTTCCACACTCGTTGCATTTCTTCACGGTCGGTTCTGCTCGGCAAACGGTTTCCTGATGTTCTTTCAGGGCGGGGAGGGACTCGAAGTGTTGGCTGCAGTTTGAACACCAGACAAATATCTGTTGGAGATCTGTTTCACCTTGATTGGACCCCTTCTTCAGAGAGTAACGTGGGGGTTTGTTGTAGCAGACTGCATAGATCTGGTGTCTTTTGAGTCCGTACAAGTCTTTGTAGCGCCTCTTGCAGTGGACGCAGTAATACGGCCGGTCGACCCTGTGGGACTGGAGATGCTTGTTCAAAGTTTTAATCATATCAAACGTCTTGGAACAGACAGGACACACTTTCAGGCCTTCTTTGGACATCTTCAGAACAGGTACACTCTCTTTTGGAGAGTCTTCAGATCCCTCCACGTCCATTTGTTCTGGTCCACCAGTATCACCAGCACACTGAGCATCAGCCTCAGAGAGAAGCCTCTCCAGTTTCATGCACTGCACCTCCCTGATGCCCTCGTGGCCTTTGAGAGTTTGGTGCTTCTTTATTGTGTCTTTGTACTTAAAGCCCTTCTCACACGTGAGGCAGACATACGGTCGTTCTTCAGAATGAGATCGCAAATGCTTCTTAATGTCTCTGTTGTTCTTAATGGTCATGCTGCAGATGGGACACACTTTATGTTTAACTGATGCTTCAGTTGACAGTAGCATATATGGAGTCAGCTCTGTATTTAAAGGTGGATTGTTTGGAGGTTCTGCTGATACATCTGCAGTTGTTTCTGGATTTAAGGATTCCTTTTCCTTTTTCTTGGCCATTTTCTCCGCTCTTATTTTGCAGCTCTTCTCATGCGACTTCAAGGCGTAAGGGTTTTTAAACTTCTTTCCACACAAAGAACACTGATGTGGGCGCTCCCCCGAATGAGTGTCTATGTGCCGCTTCAGATCACTCTGCCAGGCGAAATACTTCCCACAGTGGTGACAGTTTTGTTTTGTGGCGGACTCTTTGGACTTCCTGGCTTTCGTGTTAGTGCTGTCACTCGTTTCTCCCTTTTCGTGGACTCGCATGGTGTGTCGCTTCAAGTCGTACTGGTCCCTGAATCGTTTGTCACACTTGGCACAATTGTGGTTGTAGTCGCGCTTTGTTTTGTGAATCTCCAGGTGCCGCCTCATGCCGGCAGCTCGCGGGAACGTCTTGTTACACACGGGGCACGTTTTACTGTCGTGGTATTTCCTTCGGACTCTTTTAGGCTTCACCAGATCTTTCTTTTCTTTAAAAACTCTTCTTCTCAGTCGGAGCCACCTTGCTTGCTGTGGGGGTTCTACGCCATTACCTGAATCCTTATGTGGTGCTTCCTGCACAGGTTCCTCCATATTTGATTCTCCAGGATGATCAGGTTGAACTGAACTAGAAGCCCCAACATCGTCAACCAGGGTCACAGTTTCCTCCTCCACTTTGACGGTCAAAGTATCTGGCAGCAGCTCCGGCAAAGGCGGCATCTGTATCGGATCGGAACAGACCACAAGCTGGTCCAACTGCGGAAGAGATAAGGATGACAGGATGGAGGTCCCAGTGGAGGATGGAATGGTCTGAGTTTCATCTGTGTGGAAATAAAAACTGTTCAGCCATTTCTACAAACAAGAATTGGCTTGAATTTGTTGAGTTTTCTTCGAGTTAAACCTCCAGTCAGAACTTTACCAGAAGCTCATTGAAGGACATTTGCAAGTACTGCACAGATACCGAGACAATAGAGGAGACTCACCGGAAAAATCAAGACATCCAAGTGTTGTGTGGTACCGCAGAACCGCTGCCAGGTGCTGTGGGTCGGGGACAGAGTGAGCGGATTCCTCCAGGGCAGAAGGCACTGCACTCAGGATGGATGCAGTCTGAACAGTTAGAATGTTGAAATTAAGGTCTGAATTTTCAAATTAAAGTCAAGCATTTTGAGAAAATATGTTAAAAATATTTTTAGATTAAAGCCGCAATTTTAAAATTTAGGTCTAAATAGTGAGAATAATAATAAAAATAAAAGATCAAGAATTTAAAAAACAAAATAAAAAAAAACAGAAATATGAAAATAAAGTTGATATTTCAAAATCAAGGTGAATTCTGATTAAATTCAATAACTACGGAAAAACAATAGAATTATGAGAATAAATCTGGAATTCTGAGATTAATTTGAAAATGTTTAAATTAAAATCAGAATTTTAAAATTCAGATCTGAATTTTGAGATTAAAGCCAGAATTTTGAGAAGAAAAAAAATCAGAAATAGATTTTGAAATTAATATGAATTTTGATTTCTTTTTAAATATCTTAGATTAAGGTCTACATTTTAACAATAAAGTCTGAATTTTTTTGAGACCAAAGTCAAAGTACTGAGATTAAAGTCTGAACTCTGAGATCAAATTGTGAAATCCGAGATTAAGGTCAACATTTTGAGATTAAAGTCTAAATTTTGAAGTTAGAATTCTGAGATGAAATGTGAAATTTCTTATTTTTTCCCAAAACTATTCTGTGGAATACAAATTACACTGCATGTTAAGAAAGAGCAGAAGTGTCTGATGTTCTTCTACCTGCTGAATATCAGGAACTGGAAGAAGTTTCTCCAGTCTGGACACAAAGTCCAACATCAGCATCTGCAGAGCGTTGTCAAAATCAGGTCCAAAATCTGAGGGGAAAACATCCTGCAAAACAATGATCACAGTTCACCTCTCAATGCATTTTACTGCCAACCAAACATCAACGTCCGGTCCAATACCACGCCTTTCCCGACAAACCTGGAAGAACTTCTTCCTCTCCTCAGGGAGCTTTAACAACAGCTCCACCTGATACACAAAGTTTGTCTCGGGAAAACGTACATCTGCAAAGCAAGGCTGGAAATAAGACACACAGCTTCAGTTTCAGTTAAAGAATCGAGTGATTGATCCAGAAGACATTGTGTCAGGAACCAACCTGTGATGCCCAGGAGGATATGAGGGTTCTGATCCGATCCAGATGCATCTCGACAGATTCTGTGTTTGTGGACTGCGCCGACCGACACAGTTCAAGAACAAGCTGCAAGAAAAGACGCCATTTCAAACACTTTATGCATGTCACACATCAGCAGTTTTGTACGGTTAATAAAGGTCTCTGTTTACTCGAGCTCTGAGTCCAAGAAGGAGTTGGACTTTCTGCTCCGGGTTCAACAGTTCTGGCACGACATCTGTGACCCTGCTGATGAACTCTTCCACCATCCCATAATCCTGAACGTTCCTGCTCTGCACCGTCTGCCACATGGCTCCAGAAACCAAACGGAGGGGAGGAATGAAGAGGCGAAGAGACGGAAGCTGGAGAGGCGGATCTACAAATAAAGATTTAAACTTGCTATTTAAACATTGTTTTAAAAAATCTGGCCTTCAGTTTTGAGCTGAATTTTAAAGGTTATGTTACACTAAAAGTGGAAAGGTTATATTTTAATATGTGTATATATGAGAACCTCTAGGTTTTTCTAGACTTAATAAATTCATATATTATGAAGAGATAAATGTAAAATATCTCTAAAAAAGATTTGTGAATGTCACCTGGAGAATTTTCAAAATCAAACATTAGGTCCTATTTTTTGAGTCACAATTACAGTTTATTAACTTCTTTTTATTGTCATTAAATGCATGATAAGAAGGATCTCCTTCTATATTAGGAATATAAGCACATCTTCCAACAGCATGAGAAAAAAAGTCTCAGTGGTCTTAATTAGTGGCCCTAACTGTCTTCCATATGATTATATTGAGAAAACATTTATTTACTTTTAAGGTTCTGAATTGATTATGAAAACAATTAAGCAACAATTTAATTATATTTTTTTTCAGGATTTGTGGCATTTTTTTAGTTCCATATTGCTTAGCAACAAGTCAGGAAATCGCGTTGCTCCGTGATGCGTTCAAAAGTGACGTAAAGTAGAGCTATCGAACTGAGCAATAACACCAACAATATGGCAAGCCGTTTTAACATAAATTTGGTTTTGCCGCCCTTACATTCCAGATATCTCAAATTGCTTTATGACTAAACATTTTAGCAATTTAAGATATCTCTAATTATATTTTGACTAGACAAAATACCTATTTGAGATATCTCTAATTACATTCTGACTAGTCAAAATGATGTCAGATTTACCATTGATTTGTATGGGGACTTCAATTCAAGATATCTACAATGAATTACTGACTATCTGAAATACAAATTTCAGATATCTACAATTTAATTATGACTAGTCAAAAAGTAAATTCAAGTTATCTCGATTGTAGTTTTGACTAGTCATAATTCTAATTAAAGATATCTCTAATTAGTCCATAATTCAATATATCTTAAATGTATTTTTGGATAGTAGAAATGTAGTTTTGACTAGTGGAAACTGAATTATAGATATCTTAAAAGCAAATAATGACTAGAAAAAACTAAATTAGAAATATCTTGAATTATAATTTTGACTAGTCAAAATTCCTTTTAAGATATTTCTAAATGAATTAGAGATATCTTGAATTATTCAACTTTTCTATTTAAGATATCTTAAATGAACATTCTGACTAGTCAAAATGATGTTACAGATATCTTGAATTAGCGTTCTGTCTAGTCAAAGCGTCACTGATTTACGTGGCAATTTGAAAGTTTAATAAAACAATGAAAAAAACTTTCATGTTAAATGATTGACAAAGCAGTTTTAGCTTTTCAAAGCTGTTTTTAACTGCATTGGGTTCGTTGGAAATGAATAAACAGGACATTTTTGCAGATATCATTAGCAGTCTTATAGTTTATGAAGTTTTGCGTTCTCCCCATTTCCAACATTGCCGAGCTCTTTCTAATTTGTGGTATTTACGGACAGTTTTGTGCAGGAAACATAAAATTCTGCAGGCAACTGTTTGGACAGTATAAAGGGGCTTCAACGTCATTCTTAAGTCAGATATCTAAAATTGTAATTTTGACTAGTGATAATTACGGTCAAGATATCTTAAATTGTAATTCCGGATACGTGTCTCGTCAAATTACAAATCCAGTGACGTCATTTGAGATATCTTGAAAGGAATTTTGACGAGTCAAAATGTAATTGAAGATATCTTGAATTATTATTCTTACTAGTCAGAATGTAAATGCAGATATCTTAAATTACCATTCCGCAGAGTCAAAATGTAGTTTTGTCTAGTCAAAATGCATTTTCAGATATCTGGAATGTAATTACGGATAGTCAGACGAAACCGAATTTATGTTAAAACGGCTTGCCATACCAACAACAACGGTAAAAGTCCTGCAGAGACTAAAGTGGCATTTAAAGGGGATAACTGTCTTTTATAAGCTAGCTCAAATGTAGCTTTCCAGAGAGCAGTTAACGCAAAAGGTAGCAGTCGAAGTTAAACCCTTTCGAAGTATTTAGTAGTAAATTAAGTTTTAGTAATTTTATTTCTTATTAGTTAGCTAACTTCTAACATAAACTTTAAGTCTAAGTTGCGCCCAAACCCGCTTCCTGGTGGAGCAACACGGCACCGAAACGCCGTCAACGTCCCGAATCGAGCTACGCCATATTGGAAATGGGGCGCACACACTCCAAAACACGAACTAATAACTCATCAAGAACAACGAGTCCTGACATTCTGGATGGCTTACCGTTTTCTACATGATCCGGGCTTCCCATGTTGTTTTGTAAAGTGAGTAATCTGAATAAATAGTCTACCTCGACACTGTTTCAGGTCGACGTTCACCCAGACCTGCGGAGCAAACGGAGAGACGGAGAGGAAGGGCGGCGCGGCGGTTTGTACGTACGGCGCATGCGCTGTAGCAGAATATAGGTCAATGCATTCTGCCGTGCACTGGTTTGCTTACAGCAGCACAATAATAACACACATCGGTTTTAACGTTAATTTATCAGAGGATTTAATACTTATATTTTTTAATATTTATACTTATATAATATATATAAATATATATCCAGTAGTGCCTTGGAAAAGTACTACTAAACTCAATTTTGACAGATTTTAATTGCATTTCTTTGAAATCAACAAGTTTTGTGCACATTTTTAATGTCAGAAAAAGGATTTATCAAGTTTTTCCACATACTTTTGCTTAGCTTAGCCTACAAATACTTAATTCCTCTCACACATACAAGGTAAAAAGACAATTAAGACTTTAGATGTTTTTAAACTGAGGTCTTTATTAGCTGTCCACAATATCATGTCATGGAACGACAGAAACCGTAGCATGAGTGTAACATTTCTCTTTGTTGTTATACTCCACCACATCTCTGCTTCTTACACCATGTATAATTTATATTTTATATATATATATATGTATATATATATAATTTGTACAATGTACATTTTCCCTTCAAAGGAACAGAAGTAGCAAAAGTTTCATCCCCATGTGGATTTAAACTAACCCATGCAAGTTATCACTGTGTCTAGGGAAAATTAGGTATATTACCAGGAACAAATACGCAGGATAATAAATGCTCAGACAAACACAAAGGAGGGTGTTGAGACAAAGCTGCTGTACAGAACACATTCCCAACAACATTAAACAAGAAGAGCCATGCAAACTGACATTTACTCTACAGCTTTGACCCGTTTTGGGCCTGAAATGCCAGAAATGGGACGAGCTAAGCTGTTTTTTTGCTACTGGCGTAACATTAAGACTAACAGAAACAGATAAGCATAAAATCTTTGACTTTATTTTCATACTTTAGTTGCTGTTGGGTCACAATAAGACTTTAACTCAAGCTCACTGGTAAAATACTCTGATTGTGTGAGGCTACAGTAACACTGGCACAAAAAAGTGCTTGACATCATCATGAACCTTGGTTTGCATCAGGTTACATTTCACTTTCAAATAAAGCGTTTCCACTAAAATATGTGAATATGTGATGATTCATTTAAGTTACTAACATACAGTGAACTCTTTAAAGCATTCAGGATAAAATAAACAAGAACACACCATGGGTTGCCACAGATATTTAACCAAAAATATATATATATAAGCAAATTTCAGTCACTCATTTAGCTCACATTTACACCATAGCTAACCTCATGGGAACACAATCTGATGTAAATATTGCTTCTACTAAATATCTTAAAGCATTATTAAATATATTCTTTTCAAAACTGCTGAATGTAAAATAAAATATATTTACTGCTATGCATGTAGATAAGAAAATAAAACTGTAGTATAGCATCTATAATCTGTCAATATTTATAGAAGTTCATATATTATGTTAAGATTTCCTCAAAATTTGGGCTAAAATATGGATGTAATTTTGAATGTGCTACAGTAATTATATTTCATAAGAATATAAATAGTGGTTGATAGTGAAACAAACATTACATGTAAAAATTAAAACTGTTGACTGTTGCATTTGGTTTGTTGCTGGAAAAAAAATTGCACAATTTCCAAATCTTTGTGTTACATTCATTAAATAGATTTCAGTTGTATATTAAAATACAACCGAATGCATAAAACTTAAAAACATCTCAATGAACTGTCAATATCTGAACAGAAAAAAAACTGTTGCTAGATATTGGGGACCTCTGTTAGCATTAAGAGAATTACTTGTTGTTTACTTTTTTGAAAATATGAAAAAATAAATAAATATTGACCCTTTTCTCATGACGTCACGCTCCACTCCGACATGACGGACATCAAAACAACCGATTCGCTCCTGTAATAAAACAAACATATCGCTTTTATTGATTCTATTTCATTTTGAAAATGGTCACTTTATAAGTATGTATAATTAGAAAGATTTAAAAATATCGCATTATGGAAAAAGCACGTGTCTAGCCATTGGTAACCATGGAAACAGTGCCGCACCGTCATGTAGCCTAGCATGTACGCAATAAAACTGGTTAGCATCTTCTCTTTTGTATGTCTAACGTTGCTCCGGTGTAAAGAGAAACGCTGTTTAGGACAAATTGACATAAATGATGTGGTGTGAATTGGGGTCAAGTCGGTAATTTGATCACCAGGGAGGATTTACGGGTCGGTTTCGAAGCTAGCTGCTAGCTCTTGTGAATACCGTCAACAATGAGGCCCAACAAGGCGAGTTACGTTCAGACAAATTAGCTCGACTCGAACAAGAAGACGCCGCGAATAAACTGGAAAAAGCAACTTTGTTCTGTTCAATACGGGCATTTCAGGACCGTCCGTCACTTTCGACGCCCAACATGGCGCCTGGAATGATAGAGTGACGTAATTGTTTAGGGTCAATACTGTATGAGACAGCACTGTAAACAAAGTATTCTTGCTTTTTTTATTACTTTTGTTAAATTTTTATTTAGTAGACTTAATTTTTCAAGCTACTAATTATTAATTTCCTGGATGATTTCATGATTTTTTTTTTTTTTTTTTTTTTTTTTACAAATTTTGTCCTTAGGACAGATGATCAAAATGTTGTAAAGCCCATGCTGCACCAGCAGGGGGCGATCATAGCTATGAACTTCATTGAAATCCATTGTAACTCGTGTTTTCTTCAACTTATTTCACCGTTTCCTCTCATAACTTTTTCAGTTTGTATTTTAATTTTATGAAATCAAAGCAACATAAAATTGACTTAACTGTTGCAGCTTTTGGTACTGAAATGCTGAGAGGCAATGCAGAAACTGGACGCTTTTTAGTTGTTTTACGACATCCAGACCATTCAGATGCAACACAAACAGATTGTTGTTTAAAAAAAACAAAAAAACTTTTGCAAAATATTTGGCATGATCTGCGAGGAGCTTTAATATTTAAGCATTTTTGTCATTATACATTCATGTAAAAATATGATTCCCTCCTACAAGATTCAGTGTTTTTCAAAAAAATTTAGTTTAATATGTGTTTAACAGAAACAAAATTTTAAAATAATTTCAATAAACAATGTAAGAAAATACTGTTAAGTTTTTTAGAAGGTTTCCACTTTTAAATCTCAGACATATTTAGTCTGGTTACTGTTTAAGTGAGAGAAAAGATCTGTAAAAAAAAAAAAAAAAGACGTCTCAGAATAATTTGTAATCAGATATTTCAAAATAAAACAACTGCTGACACGTCCATGTTGGCCGACAAAGCATGTTCACCCTGAGAGCAGACAGTAAATGTTAAAAGAAGTCTC
This sequence comes from Poeciliopsis turneri, assembly GCA_922788865.1. Taxonomy (NCBI): domain Eukaryota; kingdom Metazoa; phylum Chordata; class Actinopteri; order Cyprinodontiformes; family Poeciliidae; genus Poeciliopsis; species Poeciliopsis turneri. The sequence goes on along the minus strand of CAKLNU010000303.1, from coordinate 185,310 downwards.
CAAAACCCCTAAAATGTCACCACACAACCTACAGCAGGTTTGTGTTACTTTTGATATGAAAGTGTAAGGAGGAAACTTTAAGTTTAACTTTATTAATGCTCTCAAAGAGAAACATGAAGATTTAAGTTAGCAAGAAAGACCAGGAAAATTTATTCTGTCACAAGTCGAGTCTGAAATTTCTCGATATCTTTTGTTTAATTATGAAGACAATGTTAATTTTTAGTTTTTTAAGCGCAACTATATCACTTTGTTTTTCAGAAATCAACATAAATTTGATTAGCCGTCAAAATGCAAACATTTTATTAGCTCCTTCTGACATTTTTTGTCATAAGAGAGTTTCATCTTTGGTTTCTTATTTATTTAGTTTCATTATTTTTAGTTTATTTTTGGGATTTCTAGACTTTTTAAAAAGTTGATCTTTATATTTCCCTCCCTTTTACCACCAAACAATGACAGTAAAATATTATTTTGTGTGTCATCTCAATTGTATTAGGAAGTTCATTTCAATACTAAACAGCTAAGATAACTTAATACACAGATGGTAGATTTAAAAGCTGCAGACTAGCATGAATCTTGTAATCTATCCTGATAATCTGGGACGCTTCAGAGCAAAAATAATTTGAGGGGAAACCCTTCGGTTCAGCTAAAACTGGAGCAACCAGCCTCCCACAGTGTGATGTTGCATAACACACAAGTCATACAGATGGATTAAACATGCAAGTTTGCATAATCCGGACGCACAGCGGGGACCACGTTTAGCGAGGCCGGTGTCGTCAGCCAGGCGAGTGAGTGTTGGGATTTTACACCATCTTGCAAAAACGATGATTTTCAGAAGATATTTACAGTTTGCTTTCAGAAACTCTGTCCGTCTCCAGAATCCCGCTCTGACTTGTGGCGAATAAAAAGTTAATAAGCAGCAAATTCTTTTACTTCCCGCTCAGAAAAAGTGGTCCATGAAGTAAGCTGTGCATAAAAAAGCAACGTAATGGCAGCTCAGTAAAGGAGGTGTCATGCAAAAAGACAAATTATTTCCCGTGTTTTAGGAATCAGTCAGCATAGATTTGGGGTTTATTTGAACCGGCTCGGCGGAAGTTCCTGTGATCAGTTTGGCTTCTGCAACATGGCAGATAAAACACAGTGAAACGTGTCCAACACACTGACGGACTGAAATGTAAGCAAGTCCACCTAAAAAGTTGCTACGGGTCGCATAGCAGGGGTTTAATTTGCGGCATCCACTTCCAGAAAATGTATCATTTGTATTGAATGAGCAAAACTTCTACTTTAATTTCTGAGTGAAAAAAGTGTAAAACATGTATTTCATGCACGTGTTCTGTATGAAATACAGTTGAGAGTCGGATTATTGTGAATGAGGCGTCTTGATCGAGTCAGGTTTGTTTTTACCCGCAGTGAACAGCCGTCAGGACAGGAGCTCAGGCAAAAAAATAAAGTTCAGTCACAAACGTCTACATTAACGTTCAACAAGCAGCAGAATTAAAGGGACATCCTGGCGGTAGATCGTCCAACAGCAGTTTGACATGGGCGGGACAGTGTTTGCTAAGATGGGCGTTACATCGATGCTGCGGCTGCGGGCGGCGGTCACACCACCGAGCCCTTGGAGGTGGAGAGGTGGATGGAGTGGATGCGGGTGGCCAGGGTCTTCTCCAGGTCGTGGAGGATGTCGGAGCAGAGGCCGGGGCTGGACGCGGGGCTCTCGGCGGCGGTGGCGGCGAGCGGCTCGTACAGGAGCTGCTTGAAGGCGTCCAGTTCGATCAGCAGCACCATGTTCTTCAGGAAGTAGCCCTCGATGAACGCCGTTAGCTCCAACGCACCGAGAAACTGCAGAGAGCAATGATAAAATGATCACATTTTATCACTAATACCACAATAATCTTCTAATCTTTTAAAAACAAACTAGGTATTCTGGGAGTTTAGATTTTAATTCCCTGTTTTGATTTGGTTTATTTTTTGTTTTTTGCATGATGACATAAAAATCTGAAGTGAATAACTTGAAGTTGGTGTAAATTTGGAAAAGGTCTTATTGTTATATAAATTAGATTATCTTAAATAAGGAACAATTGATCATTAAGACTTCATGCATTAAGCTGCTAGCCATTACATTATTTAGATTTTATGACTAAGAAATGTTAAAAACAAAACTCAAATATTTTTATACCCATTTTCTCAATTATGCCTTAAATCAGAGCTCAGCAAAACACAGCTGTAATGTTTATTGGCATCCACAGAAGCATGCTAATCTTAGCATAGTATTGTTAACATGTAAAAAAAAAATTAACACTTAGCATTAGCATGCCAGCATTCACTTTTTTATTTCTTTTTTTTGTTTTGTCAACACAACTGCGAGTTAGAGCCTCTCAGAAATCAGCAGTCATTTGAGGCATTAATAAATAATGGAGGAGATCAGCAGGTGGATTCCCAGTATTCCCACCTTGGCGTGTTTGTAAAGGTCCACGCAGGTTTCAGTGGTGATGTTCTTGGAGCAGATGATCTCACAGTGTCTCTGAAGGGCCTCTAGTTGGAAGAACTTGGCTGCAGACAGGAGCTGCAGAGAACGGTACATGCAGGATTAAATTAAAAACAAAAACAAACTCAAAGTAATGACGTTGCTATGCAAACCCTCTGCATTACCTCCATCACTTCTGTGTTGCGGATGTGCAGAGACTCTGTGCCTCCGCAGTACAGATACTGCATGACCAGCTGCAAGATAAAACACACCAACACATTGAAAAGTAAATGAAAATATGTCATTGTTTTATAAGCCTGGCGGGCCACCAGGCTTTTCTTGTGCCCCCACCAGGCTAAGCATTGCTTTTTTATTTAAGTCTTTTTAAATTGTTTACATTTTAAGACTTTATGGTTGTATTCAGGTATTAATCTTTTAATAACACCTAATTATCAAGAGATATTTTCATCCAAACATTTTTTAACTCAAAAACACGACGAACCGCCGGATGAATGACTGACACCCAACCACCGGGGTCAGCAGGTTTCCTGGGGAAAACTTCTAATCTCACACTCATCTAACTTGCTAAAGTAACTAAAAAAAATCAACATGTTGAACTTCTTACGTGGAAAATGTTATATTTGACGTGGCTGATCTCAATGCATGTGTTTTCTGCTGCTGGTCTGTTCTGGAGCAGAGACTTGAACCTGGATGAAAAACAAAACGAGTCACTTTTTCCATCTTATTGACTGAAATTCAACACATCTGCCTTAAAGCCACAGCTTCCCAGTACCTGGCTGACGCTGTAAACAGCAACACCTTGTGTGCATAAAACGGTTTCCCCTCCACCAGGAAGGTGACGTCAGACATCTCCTTGTTGTTCAGGAAGTGGGGGTCTGGGAAAACAAAACGCTTTTATTCCAGAGATCTAATTATAAAGAGCAGCAAACAGCAGAAGATAAAGCTGATGGAGGTTTTACTCCAAATTAAACAATTTCCATTTATTTTGTGTTCTAAGTTGTCCCAATGAATGTCTTAAACATTTCTCTAAAACCCTCAGTCATGTTTAGCACCTTCAGTGTTCATTTCTGATGTAAACAGCAGGTGGCGCTAAAACACTGTGCAAGTTTCCTGCTGAACCTCGAGGTAAAAAGTTATTATTATTCCCAGCAAGGACGAACTGAATTAAAGTTATAAACAGAAGCACAACATGGATGACTTTTAGAAATGTATTGAAGTTTCGTATCGTTTGTTTAGTTAGAACTTAAAAATGATAAATGTACAATTTTAAAGCCTAAATGTTATTTTCAGGAATTGAATGAAATTATATCTGAATATAAAGCATTAAAACATTTTCAGATACACATTTAATTTATTTTTATCTGCTTCATAATTATAAAAAGAGAAATCTCAATGTTACTCACTTCATAATGTGAATCCAACAATATGATGTTTATTTCATTAGAGGTTGTTTATTTGAGTAATGCTATTTGCAGCTAATAATGCTAATTAGCAAGTATTAGCTACACTTTGCTAGTGTCCATTGTTACGATTATTCCCCGTTTTGTAATAAGATAAATATGCAGATATACAATTAATTCATGCATCATAATTTTTTCTTCTTAAACATATAATTTAAATGATAAAATTTAAACGCATTATTTAAATTTAAGTTATAAATTTAAATTATGAAAAGTTGTTATTGCATCAACTTTGCAAAGTTGAACATGATTTCCAATTTCTACAGTTCTACCTACATATAAATTACTAATTAATACTTGTACTAATAATTTGCTCTCTGTTATTGACTGATGTCGTCAAAACGCATCGAACTCAAAAATACGAATAATTTGCTATATTAGCTGCAAGTCAGATCAACCATGAATCGGCTGTTCACAGTCTGACCACTAGGTGGCGGTAAAACACTTCTAACGCGATGATCAACAAGCGGAGAGTTTATGGGACAGAGGGAAGAGGATCGATGCTAATTTGCGCCAATCGTCCGCAACAAGGTATAAGAAGTACTAAAGACACAAAAGAGTCAGAAACTCATGGAAATAAATGAAAATGATTCTGTTTTCACAAACTGAAGGCTCACCCAGCCGTGACGTCTGTTTCTTCTTGATCTCTGTCAGTTTGGGGATGGGGAAAGGTCCATAGCACTGCGTGAAAATGACCGACAGCTGCTGGCTAATCACTTCATTCTGCAGACACACAGCAGCAGCAGCAGCAGCACCGTTAGGGACAAACACTTTCCACATGCTACAGCTTTAAACCCTTCAGTTTCCCCCTGCTAATCCTGACAAAACATCATGCAAATGAGGAAGCTAATGGATTCAGTTTGTATTCCCAGCCTGTCTTGTGTCTGCAGTCTGAACAAGCGGTTTGCTGCTGTGAAGGAAAGCCCCCGGCGACCTTGCTGGTTCGCAGGATCTGGAACATGAGCGGCAGGCCGTGTGTGATCAGCTCCTCCGTGTACTCGTCCTCCTGGATGCAGCTGAAGTCTTTGAGCAGCCCCTGGATCAGCGGCCGGCGGTTCTGCATGAAGCAGGTGCGCAGGGACTCGAGCCAGGTGTGCAGCGTCCAAGGAACGCCTGGGAGAAACACACACACACACAAAACACAAAAAACGCAGAGTGAATACAGAGAAATGGAGGAAAACAAGGGTAGAGTCACAGGAGACAGACGGATCATGTTTCTCCACTGGATGCCATGAATGTTGGATTAGTGGGAAATCAGAGGTAAAACAAACAAATGGAGCATCTGAGTTCAATTAAAAGTGCTTGTTAATAACGGCTCTAATGCGATTGATGGAAATGAAGTGAGCATAAAACACAGCGAGACAGAAATTAGCTGCCTGTTCTCTGCCTTCATAACGATGAAGATGGATTAAAAAGCTTAAAGCTGCAGGTTATGAAAAGAAAACATGTTTTTACACATCTGTCATGCCAGCGCAACATGAGTGCTGCTACTGCAGTCTGCAGAAATGAACCGCTCCCGGTCAGAAGCAACCAATCACAGCTGGGAGGAGGATCTTAGCGCTGTCAATCAGGCTAGCGTACGCTCTGCTCAATGTACTAATGGTGGTGAATCGACTTATCTTGAATATTTGAAATGTCTTTCAGTTGTGATGTTAAACATTCATTAGAATTGAAAGTTTATTGTAAGAACCTCTGTGGACAATTTATCGTCCAGATAAAATTTGTTATCATGACAGACCTTCGCACACCAAAGTCCCTCCTGTTTGTATCTGATTAAGTGTCGAGGTGAATGCACTGAAAGCCGACGGCAGCCACATTTAAAACACCAGGATGAAGCTCCGTCATCCTGTTCACACCTTTGACCCGTTACAGATAAAACGGCTCCTGTTTTACGGTTGGGTGAGCTGCAGAGGGTGGGAACAGGACGGGACAGGACGGCACAGCATGAGCACATCTGCAGGACAGCTGGAGGCTTGTGTGCCACTGAGGCATGCATTAGTAAATCTGACCTAAGCTGCGGATGTCAATGGTGATGTCCACATGGCCATGCTCTGCGCTATGGTACATGGCCTCTCTCAGGGCCCGCAGTTTGGCCTTTCCTGTTCGCAGCGTCCCGCTGCAGTTGGCCTGCGGCGCCGGCCTCTTCTCCCCGGGATCCGAACCCTCGGCCAGGATCTCCTCCAGGGACAAAACGTCCCCCTTTTCCTTCTCTGAGTGGGACAGAAGCTTCCGGAAAACATTCCTGCACAAGAGGGAGACAAAACGCAGAGTTGCATCATGGGTAAAAATACAAGAGGATGAACTCTGTCAATTCAACATGAGTCCTGGAGCTATTTCTCTAGGTAGCTACAAAAATCCTCAGCTGTTTCTATTTAAATTATATTATATTACACCACACTGACTGATAACCTTATTATTGTTATTATTATTCACTGGGATTATAAAACCATGTTTCAGTTCATTTAAATATAATTTAACCTGAGAAATATTATTTAAACTTCTAGTGGCTGCGTAAAATAGAATAGAATATAATTTAATGATTTCTAAACAATAAAAATATTGTTTATTAGTTGAGAAGCTGCTCCATCCAAGGTGTTGAACATTAATCATCAGCAATTAGGAACAGATTTCATAAATTTAAGAGCGATGCAATATGACTGAAGACATAAATAACTGCACATGCAGGAATATTAATCTATAAATGAGCACAGAGAAAACTTTAGTTGAAGTTACTGGTGTTTGTGCGCCCCCTTTCTAATGTCACTCTGGGCAACTGCCAGATCAAAAACTGCCAAAGATTTAAAGAAAAAATCATGATGGTTGCAGCGAGTTGCAGGGAGTTGCAGTGAGTTGCAGGGAGTTGCAGCGAGTTGCAGTGAGTTGCAGGGAGTTGCAGTGAGTTGCAGCGAGTTGCAGTGAGTTGCAGGGAGTTGCAGCGAGTTGCAGCGAGTTGCAGCAGATCAATGCCGGGCTGGAGGTCTGTCCATGTGGAGTTTCATGCTTTCCACTGACATCTATTCTGATTTTATGTCCTGGGTGGGTTTGGGGTTTGATTATTCTGCGTTCCTTCGTCTCAATCTTTGATTAGATCTTGTTTCTTTTTCTTGTTAAAAAATAACTTACAAATAACATTTCAGAAACACAAGAGCTTGTTTTAAGTAAATAATTCCTTTGTTGTCGTGAAAAAGTTACAGTTCAGATGGATGTTTTCATTGATAATATGAGAAAAATGTCTTGTTATAGTTATTGGACCATTTAATTAAAACAAGCTCCTATATTTTGTTGAAAAGTTACTTTTAAGTTTGTTTTATTTTAAGTGAACTAAGATGTTTACCCCAGAATACTTGGTGGGATTTGGTATTTTTGCAGTGTATTTCACACTCTCTCATTATTTTCTCAGTTTTTTCCCAGCTGAATTTTTTCTTGGATTAAGTTTTTTGTTCTGCTTCCATCATGTTTTTTAAATTAAACTCTCTTCATTTACTCAACTTTTCTACCATTTAAAACACAAAACACGACAGATTTTAGACCCTTAAAAATGATCGCTTTCAAAACTAAATTAAAACTGAACATTATATATAGTTATTAGCCTTAATCTGAAGATAATCTGCGTGAGAAGAACCAGCCCTAATTCAGTGGCAGCCTCTCCACAGCATAACGCAGCGTGATCACCACTCCATAATTGATTGTCTTAATAATGCTGCATTGTGCTGCACTCCATTTACCCGCCGCCCTGAATGCTAATAGGTTTTATCTTTATCCGTTTCGGCTGCAGTAAAGTGCAGCCCAACACATCGTCACGGAAACGGAGATGTCTCCCGTGAGGAGCAGATTGAACGGATGTGAAGGGATCAATACTGTGGTGATCAGAGATAAAGATCCAATATAAGTTTTAATTTTGACCAGAACTAATTAAAGTTTCAAACAGTTTAACAGCAGGAAAGATAAAATATGTTATACTTTATATTGACTTAATGTTTTCTGTGGCTGACTGCTCTCTTTTCTGATTAAAATTTAAAATCTTAACTGTATTTAATTTAAGGTCCAGGCACAGAATGTTTTTAAAAGTCTGACCTTTCCTCCTGACTATTTTCAGTCTTTTCAAAGCGAAGAAGAAGAGCATTGGTTCTTCGGGCTCAGCGCTGCCCCCTGTCAGTCAGGCACGGTACTTTATACTAGCTTTATACTTTTAATGTCGGAGCAAAAGGCAGGAGTGTCAAATAGATTTCAAATTAGTGTTCCAGGTGGATTTACGGTGATTGACTTGTTTCACCTGTGCCCGTGTGACGCTGCCAGGCTGAACGAGTTCATGTCTCCCAGCGGAGTGGAGGAGATGCCATTTCGACACATCGTGCCGATCATGGGGTCTGCCCCTCTTTCCAACAGCAAGCTCACCAGCTCAAAGTTCCCTAGAACAGAGAAAACAATAGACTCATAGATTTAGGAACTGCATCACTTTATTTCTGCTGCTTCTCAAAGGTCAATAGTTCAAATGTTAGCATGAAAACAAGCCTAATAACTTAAAAATAATTAAGTTAATTTATCATTGTAATTCACTGTGAAAACACTGAATATTCCTATGAACTTTGCACTAGTTCAGTCTTTCTCAAACGGTGGCTTGGTGGCACCTAGTGGTCATCAAGGTACTGCAGGTGTGATACACCAAGTTAGCGATTTTTGGGGGGATTTCTTTAAATATTTGCAAGCAATATTTGTGGTTATTTATGATGTTACATATGACTTTTTGTGGCTATTTGACATCAAGGAAGGCTGAGGCAGCAGTGTGGTGAAAGTAAGAAATACTGCCCCCTACAGGAGAGAGTTAGCATCACAAAAACACAACAATTAGAACAATGTTTGCTGAAAATCTGCAATAAATTTACAGTTGTGCTCTAGTCTGAAAAAATGTTGGGATCTGTTGACTTTATGTGAATTTCCACACAGAAATTCACAGAAAATTGAAGGGACTGATTGATCTAATTTATCTTTAGCATCTGCCCACCATGGCAGTGAGACTGTAATAATAATAATAATACTAATAACAATAATAATAATGCAAGAACATATTAAGATCAATTAACTTTAAATTCCTATGAACATTTACCACTTAAACTGTAGAATATCCAAAATAAATAAACAGAACAACAAATGAAATGAATAATAAAGTCTCTATAAACAAAACTTTCCTTTTTGTCATCCAGTTTTTGGTAGGAAGAAAGAAAAATGATAAATAATTCAAATAGAAAAGATTGAGTTTGTTGAAATTCATCATGTGATTAATTGATTTATTGAGTTTGACACATGTGGGTTAAGTGGTCCTCAGCCTGAAACAGTTTGAAAAACACTGCTCTAGTTTCTAGTGCACACTTTAAATAAGACTAACATAAAAGTAACTTTTAAGTAAATAATTCCTTAGTATTGATGTGTCAGACTGCAGTCTGTGCTGCTTCACCTGCAGCTGCAGCAAGTTGTAGCGGCGTCTCTGTGTAGTTCTCTGCCCCATCCTGCAGGGCGCCCTCCACACCGGCTCTGTTATCCAGCAGCAACTGTGGGAGAAATGGAGGAGGGAAACAAACAGGACAGGAGGGGAAAACAAGCGAGGGAGACACGGGGTGTTACATTTCGGTTTGGCGAGAGAAAAAGCCTCGGCTACTGGACAGACTCTGAATATGAATCACACTTCCAGCCTCGGCTTCTCGTTCAGTTCTGCTACTGATGTTGAGCTGAAGAGGAAGAATTTCTTTTCCTGGAGACAAAACTCTGATTGTTGTCATAAATATTAATAGTTTAAAGATCCTGCAGGCAACATTGTGCAAAATAACTGTTACTCCAATGAAAGATATCTTAAGAGTGAAAAGACACTCTGCGTCCCTGCGGCTGTGTATCATCCTGCCTGAGTTGCGCTTTTCAGCTCAGTTTCAAGAGTTTCCTACTTTTTAAATGTCGGGACATAATTTTACATCTGGTTAACGTCCCCTAAAAGGACAGCTCAAGTTTTTGCCAGCTGGGGTTTTGTGCAGTAGTTATCGGTAGTCAGTAACTACCCTAACCCCTAAAGATGAATCTGACAAATGTACCCTGGTTCTTTTGAGAAATGTCTACCATCTTTTTTCAGTCAAATTGAATGAATAACATCTGTGGACATCCAATATTTCCAGACTTCGCTGAGAGTCTTTTCTAGTTTAGCGTTTGGGGTTTGCAATGCAAAAACACAAAGTCTTAAAGTATTTTTAGTCACACTTCTTCAAATAAAGTGTGAGTGTTTAAGCACTGTACCGTGAAGCTGAATCCCTTTTATGTAAGATACTTTCTACAGATGATTACTCCGCAGATTAATTAATTCCTAAAGCACAGCACAACAGGACCAAGGAAGGAGTAACAAAAGGTCTTCAGGCATCATTACTATCATGATGCACAGTCATTATTAGTATTTTTTAGTACAAAGGTGAGGTCAGGGGTCCAGAGGTTAGAGGTCACAGGTCATTAACGTAACTACCTGCACGACAGGGACGTGTCCGTGCAACACGGCGAACGTGAGTGGCGTCGCCTGGCGCGTTTCGGGGTAAACTGAGGGGTGCTTGTTTACTGTGCTTGGCACCTGGGAAGTCATAGGTGAAGTTCAGGGAGAGAGATAAACAGCCGTTATCACATTGAGAGCTGAGGAGAGACGGGGAAGGAAGCAGTATGCAGGACAGGTGGAAGCAGGAAGAGGGCAAGATGGCGGGGCGAGATTTTCCTCTTGAGTTTTGCAGAAAATCTTGAGCAAGTTTAATCCTTCCTCTCATCTCAAATCCCCGCCTGAAGCATGAGGAACTACATCTGCCCGGACTCGGTTCTGTGTCGGTGCGGCTCCACTTTTCCATGGAGTTTTTTTCTCAACAACAAACGAAACCAGAGAGAAGATGTAACGGTGACGACAAACGCATGCAGGGCTGGAGGTGACGACTCAGAAGCAAAGCGGAGGCGTCGCTTCGCGGGTTTTTACTGCTGATTAATCATCGAAATGATTTGCAAAAATCACCCAGAGGAAAAACAACTATTTGAGATGATGTCACATTTCATTTAGGCTCTGATGCTAAGCAGCAGCGGGACCGTTGGTGTTTTATTGTGTAATGATATGAATTATTAATGTCTTTATAATTACAGGCAGCCGCGACAGAGGAGGAGAAAAATCTGAGGCAGCGACTGCTGTATAAATAATTACAGATATGTATTTATCTGTCCATGCAGGAATATGTGTGTTGTGTTCACTTTTGAAAATTCTGATGAGTTTGGACTCCAGATTGTGCAATGGATTTAACAAAAACAGTTTAAATGATTCTGGATCATCGTTAAGGCTTCCTAATTATCTAATTGAAACCAAAACATAAAAAAAATAAATAAATAAACCAGTCAGAGCATTGACGGTAACAAACTGTGCTCGTTATTACAGGCGAAAACGATTTCACAATGCCAACGAATTAAGGGAGGAAGAGAAGCGCACACGTCTCCAAATTGCACCTATAAGCTAGGAGCTGAAACGCTGACTCAGCACAGCCAGAAGGATCCGTTGAAAAAGGTTTTTATCACAGATTGTGGTAGATCTTTTCACGTTTTCACAAAATTTAAAGTGGCGGGCATTATCAGTTTTTGAACATTACATCGTGTTGTAATGTTACTCCCTCATCACAAACAAACCCGAAATGTTGCCTTGATTCTGACACGTATGTTTGAGAAATCCTTAAACTTTTCAGCTGCACAAAACACCTGGGTGGACCAAGCCCCGCCTCCAAGCTTTGGAGTTTCTACCACTCAGTTCCCTCAGACTAGCCAGCAGCAATTAGCAAACGTCTTGTTCAACCCCCTTCCTGAAGAGCAGGAGTTTTTAAAGAGACAGAAGCCCAATTTGAAGGTGATAAATTACGTAAAACTTCTTTGACATTTAATTCAACATTTTCTATAACAACCGTAGTTACTTTATTGTGGTTTAAAATGGACCTAAATAAACAACACTGCCTCTTCAAGGAAAATTGTAAATAACCATCCAAACATCTTTAAGCTAATTAGTGATATTTGCTAAACCACAGCAGAAAATAACTGGAACAGAGTTTTGAGATTTCATATGCTAGGTGAAAATGAAACTGATGGTGAAGGTGCAGAAACCTTTATAAACATTCAAGCATTCAGTAGAAGCAGTTTTAGTAGGATGATATTCATCAGCAATAAATGAGCAGCATTTATTGCTGATGAATGTGTCTCCTCCACACATTTATTCCAAATTAAGTAATTATGTTTTCAGTAATAAACTTCTGAATGATTTTTGTTATTTGCTTCTGAGTCAGCACAGGGGAAAGACTAAAGAAGCCATCACTACTGTGGGCAGCGGTACACACACAGGAAGAACTGCACAGAAAAAACAAGAACTGCATGATTTATGACAGCAAAGCCGCTATTTTACGGTCTTATTTCAACGTAACAAATATGTGCGATGAAGTTCATGCGGTACTTGGCAGCGAGTTACACAGAGTGCACCTGGTTGTGTAACAGTGGTGTATTATTGGTGCGCCATAAAGCAAACTGCTGCTTGATGGGTGCGGCGTGAAGCGAAATGAAGAGACTGGCTGAGCGGAGGGACTATCAGCGGATTATTATTCAGGATCGGTGGGAAAAGAAACCGACAAACGATAATCGTTTGTTATCAGTGCACTTTGTGTAACGAGCAGCGAGCGAGCAGGTGAGACAGAAACAGGCGAGGGAAGGGAGGGGAGAGGGGTCAGAGTTCTCACAGAAACAAAAATGAATGAAACATTAAACTGGAACAGAAACATTGTGATGTGTTGGAGAGATTGAACTCTGACCTCGCTGTTGATGTCGGCGCCGGCGTCCAGCAGCATCTGGACCATGGCCTCGTCGCCACGCACGCAGGCGTACATGAGCGGCGTCATCCCCTGCAGGAAACACAAGATGGCCGCTTCAGAGATTCATGTTGCTTTTGCTTTACTTAAATAAAATAAACACGTTTTCTTTTCTTGCGTTTAAGGACATGTGAGGTTCTACGGTAGATTTGAGGTTTTTCATTTCTCATTTCTGGGTTCAGTGAAGAATGAAAATATATTCATTTTCAGAATGTGAAAACCAGGAAACCAGGGAAAACCACTTCCTGTCATCACAGGAAAATCCTCCCTCATCCAAACGACCGATTATCTATTCCTCTGTCCGTCCATCCATCCATCCATCCATCCATCCATCCATCCATCCATCCATCCATCCATCCATCCATCCATCCATCCATCCATCCATCCATCCATCCATCCATCCATCCATCCATCCATCCCCAGATAAATGAAATTGTTCTTTTTCTTTTTGTATTTTATGTAAAGTTGAAGTTCGAACGCCATCGTTCAGTTTATCCAGAGAGCGGAGGTAAATATTAAATCTCAGCTAGCAGAGCCTAGCAGAGCCTGTTGTGAATGCTAAGGCTCGTTAGCATGATTTTCCTGTAACATTAAGTTATTTCTCTGCCATTAGTACATTTAGCAGCGAGTACATGAGGTGATTGACAGCCTCAAGACCCTCCTCCTGACTCTGATTGATTGCTTTTGGTCATTTCTCCTACAGTATTTGTCACAACAAAGTGATAATTTTAACAAATATTTAAAAACCATTTTTTAAAATAGAAGTTACATCCTGCAGCTTTAAAGTGGCACGAATAGTTTTGCGAGACACTGCAAATTGTATTAAATTACAGTTTTATACCCGTGTAATTCTCTCTCAACCACATGAGAGACCAAAGTGTTTAAAGTGCAATAAAGTAAAAGCTGCAGCTCGCCTTCGTATCTGAACTCATCATGGTGGCCATCGGCGGCCATAATGGCCTCCTGATTAAGTAGATCAGTTTTCCATGAAATACTAAAGACTAAATCACCACAGAGGGACACGAGTCTCTGACATAAAGAGCTGCGGCGGGTTACGAGCGGCTCGTAAAAGGCCTCTGTTGAACGTAATGGCTCGAGTCAGACATATGATTGAAGTCGGCTTTACAGAAGCCTGTTGAAAACACTTCAGCACCTCTGATAAATGGAAACGACTCTCTGCCTTGCTTACAGTAAAGTTTTCGTTCTCTTTCTCTCTGAGCTCAGAGAACAATGTGTGTGGGCAGGAAAGCCTGCATGTGGTTGCGGTGCAAAAACAAGAAAATTCAAGTCATTCTGGCCTCGTTTCAAGGTTACATCTTAGTAACCTTGAAAGTAAACAAAACAAACTTACAAGTAACTTTTCAGCAAGATATAAGACTCAATAATTCCTCAATATTGATTAAGAAAAAGTACTTATTAAACTGGAATTTCAAAATTATTCCATGTTTTGAAATAACATGGCTGCTAACTGGGAGCCATTCAAGTTGAGAAAAGGAGGGAGTTGCCATGGCAATCAGTGACATCACTTCGAAGCTTCTCCTTAATATTAACCCTACACAACCAAAAGACGAGTTCCTCACTAATTACATTGGCAGATAAAATTATACCCATGTTATAAGTATAAACATAGGTGAAATAATAATAAAGCTCTTATTTTGATAAGTTAGTACACTGCAAAAACACAAAATCTTACAAAGTAATTTGCTCTATTCTAATGAAAATATGTTAGTAAACTTGAAATAGTAGTAAAAGTAACTTTTCTGGAAGATATACATTTTGTTTTAAGTAAATAATTACTTAATATTCAATAAACTCAGTGAGAGTATGAAACAAAATAAACAAAGATTTGTTTCTGTCAAAGCAGCAACACTTTTGGCTAGTTTTGATTTAACTTCAGAAAATGTTACTCAGTTTTTTTTAACAATATAATAAATGTGAAGTTTGTCAGAGTTTGTTTATATTCTCTTGGCAGTTGGTGGTCACCATAGCAACCAGTAACCGACTGCTCCTCCTCTTTTTTCTGTTGCCGTCGGTAACGGTGGCATGAACTAGAATCAGCTCTGCGTTTACTTCACAAGTGTATTTAACATATTTTAGACACGTTTAATCACATGCAGTGTTTCATAAGTAGTTTTGCTATGTTTTTAACGATTATTATTATTAATTTTCATTTTCGCTGTTTATTTTTAAAAACTGCTAACTGGGAGCCATTGATTTGTAGTTTGTTTAGGGTTATTTATTATATTTGATTTAATGTATAGAGGTAGAAGCTGGTTAACCACCAACTTGATTTCCTCTTTTTGGTAGAATAAATACAGTGAACCTGAATCTGTTGTAAAGTCGACCTACTGGACCTGAAAGACGAACATAATAAATTTAATTGACCACTTAAAATGACCAGTTTCTCTGATTCTATCTCTGTTTATAGCTATAAGAGTAATATGAACATTGTTCTTTTAGTCTATGAAATACTGACAACATGTCTCTGAAAGTTCAAGTACAAATTTTGTATTTATTTGCAGAAAATGAGAAATGGTTAAAATAATGAAAAAGATGCAACCTCAAATAATTCATAGTCATTTATAAACAACAGTACTGATGTTTTGACTCAGAAAGAGTTCAGAAATCAGTGTTTGGTGGAATAACCAGGAGGTTTCAATGGGGTTACGTATGTGTGTGTTTGTGTGTGTTGAGTGTCACACCTGTTCGCTCATGCTGTTAATCCCGTCGGGCCCCAGCAGGTTGACGGCCTGCTTGACCAGGTCCGTCCGGCCGCAGTTGAGCATCCTGAAGCCCAGATCCTGCAGGAACTTGGCCTCGGTGGAAGCTGCGTCCAGCTTCCGGGTGGCGCAGAAACAATCTTCGGCTCTGCAGATGGAAGCCGCAGATACATTATCGTGACTAAGTGGGGGCTTATCTCAGAAATGGATTTGGGGAATCAGTGGGCATTCATCTCCCCAAAGGAGAGAGCGGGAATGATTATTGCTCAGCTTTTCCCGGCTTAAACCAGAACCGAGTCTATACGCATTAAGCTGTTCACACTCAGAGACGATTCACTCATATTGGAGCGCGAGTGCTCAGGCTTCTGCCTCCTCCAGGTGAAGCTTCTGCTGCGACTCGTTTTTGTCTCTAATGACTCTTAATTGATGCTGCGAACAGCTGCTGCTGATCTGGTTCTCAACAGGGTCGCAGGGAAACCTCTTCACAATATTATTCTGATTCTACCTGGCAATTAGATGTGGCATTTTGAAAAGAGATGCTAATTGGTAACAAACACCTTCGCCGTTCTGTTTGTTTCATCTCTGCAAATGTTTGAAGTGGGAGGACTGTTAACCCATGGCTCCGTGATAAAATCCTTAAAATTATTGATGCTGCATGAGACAAAAGCTTAGCAGATTTTAGATTTTCTGTCTGTGAACTGAGAGAAAATGTTTTTAAAATAGCAACTGCAACTTAGATGAAGCAAAAAAGGCTGCAGGTTCAACTGAGGAAATAAAGGAATTACATAATTATCCCTATTTGTGCATTAAAACTTGACCAGCAGGAAAGGTTTATGTTGCCATTTGTATTAGTTGTTTTTACTGCTTTTTAAGATAAAAGGGATTCTGAATAAAAACAACATGACTTGTTCTTTTTTGCAAAGTTTCACACAATAAATGAAACTATTTTTCTACTGTTTTGTTTTTATTTAGTCACCAAACCGAAACTAAAGATTCATTAATACAAATATTTTGTGATTTGTTTCTTGTGCTAAAACCAACAGGAAAGCAAATAACCTGGAAAAAAAGAATTTAGTTCACAGATTAAATTTTTATGAATCTATACGCTGATGATATTGCGTATAGATTTATAAAAGACGCTGATGATCAGGCGCTTCGGGCGTCAAGGCGTTCAACGCCAGGGTTGGAGAATCTGATGTTTCGCCATTTGATGTGGGGAATCAACCAATCAGAGGCTCCGCTACGTCTCTCTGATGCATTTCCCGACATAGTCTCAAAAAAAAAACAAAAAACATACATATGGAGGATAAAGTAATTGTTTGCTTTTGTCCTCAAATCTATGATCGCAGTTACGACAACAGAGACAGAATAGAAGGATCAGCAAGGAAGTTGGATAAATGATAACTTTTACTATTTGAAAATATTCCCAGCATTTGAGCTCTCCACATAAGTCCAGCAAAAACATTGAGTTACGTTAAATAAACATATTTATTTAGACTCTCAACGCTCGCCGAGACTTGTTCGATGTGAACGCAGCATGAAATATCTAACCAGTGAGAAATTTGCAGGACCCAAAGCCCGTATGGTGCATTTGGACTTTCTCTTTGCTCGTTGCTCGTTCTCACTTTATCTGCCGCGGCTCACAGTCCACCCCAGGCAGCAGCAGCCGGGCGGCCTGCCTCACGTCGTCGCTGTCGACAGAGAAGCTCCGTCTGTGTTCGGTGTGGGCGACTGCCACCCGGATCCACTCCATCAGCGGAGGCAGAACCAAGAACGGCCTGCAGAGCAGAACAGAGTTCAGTAATGATTAGCATCAGTCATTTCAAAGTCAGATTACATTAAATTTGATGAGGGTAATGATTTGTTCAGCAGCACGGTGTGAGGAAGTTACACTCGTTATACAATTTCAATGTAAAAATATGAATAATTTACACCATTAGCTAAAGTCTCAGCAGTTAATAGAGACGTTGGTTCCATTTGAGGCTCAAACTAAACTCATTAAAGATGTCCTTATTGATATTAGAGAGGCAGAAACACAAAATCAATACTTAAAATTTATTAGAGATGAAAGAGATCTAGAAGCGGTAACCTCTCTAAGTGCTGTTCTTACCCTCATTTATCACAAAGAGCAACGGCCTGAACTGATAAATGATATGCGCATTCTTCATAATTTACTACAAAAGTGTGTTTTTGGATTAATCAGTGTAAAAATAACCCAGACGGTGCTCTGCAGAGTGATTCCATCTGATGCACAATAAACCCAGGCTGCATCAGAAAGGGAAATGTCAGTGAAACGTCAATTTAAACTATATTTCACCACTTTAAAAACAGCAGTGATGGATGAAAGAAAGCAATAAATTTAAAGTATTTACAGTTGTTATTCTGTAAAAAAAAAAAGAAGGAATCAGTTCTGTATCACCTTTAACCTGTATTAGTACATGTTTAAGTTCAAATCGAACTTTAAATTCACTTGGTTTGAAAAATTCCCTCGTTTAAAGTTTGACTTCTTCATTTCATTTAAGCACATTTTTGCACCACTTCCATAATTTTTTTTGTTTTACTTTTTATTAGTTAAATAACACTTACATCATGTTTAAACAGCTTTTTAAACCCAATTATGAATCATTTATAATCAAAAAAATATCTTTATATTCATATGTAACATTATTGCTTGTTAATTCCATTTTGCATAATTCCTACTTAATTTTAATTCACTGTACATTTTCATGTCAGTATTCAATAAACTTTTGTAAGTTTGCAACTTTCTGATTCATCTAACCTTTAGACACAACATCCACATTTAGTTACAGATATTAAAACTTTAAAGTTGTGTAATGTGATAAATTAAATCACATGACTCTAATCTTATCCTTCTAAGAGTTATCACTATAATTACTTTTAATAATTAAGCATGCACTGTCTAGTCTACATTTTAAATCAATGAACACTCTGCAATTCTTTTGCAAATTTAACCTTCTGCTATTTAGCCTCAACTGAACTTTTTCCTCGTATTTAATCACACTGCTTGTCATCTTGCACATTTATTCAGGTCCTTGCTGCCCGTCTGCAAGCTTTCAGTCGAATGCTAAACAGAGTTTTGTCTCAGAGGAACGGAAACTGCTGACACGTCACTCCGCCTTGACGTTCCTCACGTTCCCCAGGGTCGTCTGGATGGAGTTTCAGCGTTTCTCAGCGAGGAAGAAAGCAGGAAAGATGCTGAAATATCTGTCCATCAAGAAGCTGCAGGCCTTGGCAAGTGTCAGCGCTGGCCAGCCCACGCTGCTGGAGCAAATATATAAGTAGAAATGTCGGTTTTCATTGTGAGCCTGTGCTCAACTTATCTGGAAGGTTAAAAGTACAGATGCAAAAATCGCCTCAGTTGCCAGAAGTCAGAATCAGTCCCACTTGGGACTTTAATAAATGTGAAGCTGTTAAAAATCGTATTATTTCACTCAGTGGCGTTAAAAATGAGACTCAGCTAAAAGTTTCAGAACCAGAAATCAACACCTCTGTAAATTGTAACTCCGTATTTAACTGAAAAAGATGAGTGGACGTTACTTTGACTTTGGTCAAAGTTTAGTTAAACTCAGTTAAACGACGATGTGTTCGGAACAAGAGGAGTAAATGTTCACCAAACAACTCAGAGATTTTGACTTTAATCTGGAAAATGTGAGTTCCAAAAGGCCTAATTTGCTAGAAAAAAAAAAGGAAATTTTGAGATTAGGTGTAGAAATGTTTGAGAAAGAAAGTTAGAAATTTCTGATTTTTTTTTCTAGCAGATTTTTGACTTTTAACACTAAGAAATTAACTTTTTTTCATTTATTTAATTCCTGATATTAATCTAAAAAAACATTTTTTTGTCTTTTCAAACTACAATTTCCTATTTTTTTCCATTTAATTTATGAGTTTAATCTAAGACTATCTGAGTTTTCTCCAGCAATTTTTGATGTTTGACACTAAAATTTCCATTTAATTTTCAAGATTACTTTAAAAGTATTTGAGGCTTTCACAGCTTTTTTTTAACTTCTGACATTCATAAATTTACATATTTCTTCCATTTAATTCCTGAGATTAATCTAAAAACACCAGAGGTTTTTTTTAGCAGATTTTTGAATTTTCAATTTCAGTAACTTCCTTGTTTATTCTTGAAAATTTCTAAGATTTTCTAGAAATCTTCTTTTTTCAGTGCATTTTGTATTGTACAGTCAGCAACAAAGTTGACTTTAAGTTAATAAATTAAGTGGCTGTAACTTATGTTTTCACATAGTTGCAATACATTAAATAAAAACCAAACATTTTAAGTTAAGTCAGCACAGTTTTTCTGTTTTGGCCGACAGTGGAAATAAAAAGAGTGTGTTGGTGCAACCCTGCCGTCTCACAATAAGCCTGGATTCAAACATAACTCTGTCCCACCTCTCGGTCTGCAGGGTGACTTTGGACGGCTCCACGTTGGGATTCTCCCACTCCATCTGTGGGCAGTGCATGAAGTAGCAGAGGGTGTAGAGCGCTTCGGGTTCCCAGTGGACCGTGGAGCTGCTCTTCTGGTGGACCGGCGTCCCGTTGCTCGGGTTCTTGATGTGTAACGGCTGGAGGTGATGCATGGCCCGGGAAACCAAATCACCTGGAAAACATGATAAAAATCAGCCTCATTGATTGACTTAGGAAATGCGTTCCGCTGACACACAAAGCCCGACTATTGATTAAGCTGCCAAATGCCCACGCCGTCTTGAGTGGTAATTTGTTGTCTTAAAAGCCATCCCACACACATAATCTCTGATTTTCTCCTTTGTTCAGTTTCATTTATTCAGGGTCAGTTACCAGCAGAAATATTTCACTTAATTGCCAACACAGCTAAAATTGTCCAATTTTGTTTGATTTAGAGTCTCTCTAAATGCCAGAGTGGAGAATTTAGGTAGGTTTTGTTAAAGTGGTGATTCAGATTAGGAAACTTAACTACCGGTAATCCCACTTTTACAGCCCTGCAGGTGCAGCTCTGCAAAACCAAAATGTCTCATTTTAATCAACTAAACTTGCAATTCTGGGTGTGTACAAGACAAACAAGATGAATTGAACAGATTAATTTAAATTATTGATACTTTTTTATCAACTGGGACATCCGGAACGAGTTAATAAAATATATACAAAAACTTAATATATACAAAAACGAAAAACGTCATAAAAAAATCAAGAATCAATGTTTTAACAGATGTTTACTGTTTGAACAGCAAAACTTTATTTGTATTTTAATTAAAGTGGATTTAAAAAAGTAACTTATGCAAAGATGCAGCCCATTTTTATCCAAGCAGAGCAACATATCTCCAAAAATCACAGGGATTATCATTTAATCCTAAAAGACAGAGGTATTTAACTCATTTCTGCAGGATTTTGTGATTGCTTTAGTGTTTTTCTGGATCTAAACTGCAGATTCTGTGGTGCTAATTTAGAAATGTTGGTAAGGAATTTCTACAACATTTACGCTGATGCATGATGTTAAATGTGACTTTGACTAATTTTGAAAGAAATTTGAGGCCAATCAGAAAAAACTGTGGAGATTTGTGGACTTTGTGTGAATTTTGCAGATTTGTGAAAAACTCTTTGAATTCACTGATGTCATTTGGGGTCTCGAGAGTCACGTGAAAAGCTACAGCGGGCCAGATTTGGCCCCCACGCCTCAGGTTTTACACACAGAGTTTGAATACAGATTTTTTGTCTGCATGACATTTTGTTCATTGCTTGAAGCATGATCTACATCCAGCTGTGTTTGTGCGCAGCAGGAGTGGAGAATATTTTAAAAAGCGGATTTCAGAGAAGGTGTGAAATTCAACTTTTAAAATTCGCCGCATCCACGGCACAGTAGCAGATATTTAGCCCTGACATTCAGGGAGGCGTAATGCTCAGATTTACAGCGTTCCCAGCTGTGGATCGATCAGGTCATTAGTGATGCATTTAAGAATAACGATTAAATGGCTGTAAGAGGGAAAATATTGCAGAGTCAGGCTGCAGGGTTTATTTCACAGATAAATTTATTCCCCTGCTGATCTAATTATTCATTCAGTTACTGGAACATTGAAGCTTTGTGTTTCTGTAAGGAATATAAACAAGGAGAAGAAAAATGCATTATTTTGATTGATGAGGGATTTGAAATATAACATAAGAGTGAAAAATGAATAAACACAATTGTTATCATTCTGTTGAATCTATGGGAATCCATTAAGGACAAAACTTGCATGCAGTGTGCTTAATATTCAAGAAGAAGTGACAAATTTATAACCCTTAAGGAGGCAAAACTTAGAGCTGAAATGTGTATTTTGAAGGTGGAACATCCTGCTATCCGAGGAATAAAAAGAGTAAACAGGAGACTGCAGCTTCAAGAACTGACAACACTCCTGAGGGGTTTGGAAAACACGACTGCTACTTAAGTAAATAATAAAAAAACCCAACAACAACTAAAATAAGAGACACAACACAAGCAGTAAAAACCGCAGCCGTCCCTTTTAGCTACAACCTGCAGAGAGTCAAAGACGATAAACAAGATTTCTTTGGCTTCGTTAATTGTTTCTGTGACTTTGATTTTGTCAGCAGGACGACGTTTGCTCCCGTCTTCTCTGCTGTAATTATCCAAGCAACACTCCTGTGGGGTTCAAGCTTCAGCTCATCTGAATTAATCACAGCTTACTGCCTTCGTTTCTCCAAGCCAACTCCCACTTGAGTCGGAAGGAGTCAGAACCGGGAAACCGTTCTTCCCTTTTGCTTAAAAGGAGAACCTATTGCTAACGTTACGATCTGGAAACTGTGGACTTACCTCGTCTTCTTCAATTGTCGTAGTGTAGAAAACTCAGTAAACTTGAAATATAACTTCAAAAACAAAAGTTTATATGTATGATATTGATTATGGAAGGTGCTTCGAGCCAAAATTTTAACACGAGTTCACAAAAATAGCTCTTCCACACTAATATTTGGTTTTCAGTAAGGCTAATGCTAATAAACAAACAGTAAAAGCTGTAAGTTATGTTGACTCTGAAGTAGCTAACTGCTAAAACAAGTACATGACAGCAAGCTAACAGTGTGTTAGCATTCAATGTAATGCTAACAATAAGCAACAAAAGAGGACTGATGAGAATGTTGTTGATTAAAAATAAAACTAGCATAATGGCAGCATGCTAACATATGCTAGTTTGTTAGCGTATGTTAGCTAACAAACTACCTAACATACGCTAGCTAGTTTGTATGTTAGCTACAAACAGTACTAGATGTTTGTAGCTGACATCTAAGCTACAAACATCTTAGATCTTAGCACATCTAAGATGTGCTAAGATGTGCTAAGATCTAAGATGCTAGCATATCTTAGTGTGGATGTGCTAGCACTAAGATGCTAGCACATCAAGAAACAGTACAAACTGTGACTGATGGGAATGTTATTTGATATGCTGGAAGTAGCATAAGACACGAGTAGCAAAATGCTAACAATAAGCATTATAAGCTAATTGGAAAGCTTTTACTTTTTATTTTATTTTACCAATTTTCAGTAACTCACTGACAAAAAAATCATTACACACAAAATCTCAAATATGCATTTCCAAAGAGACTTTTTCAGATAAAAACCAAAACTGAGCTTAAACGCCAATATTTGAACATTTATAAACACAGAATTGAAGATTTAAGATGATGTCCAATGTTTTTTGCATCACTGTAACTACTGTTGCATTAAGACAGAGTCACAAAAATAACATTTAACGATGGCCTTTCCTGGTTTCCAGAGTTAGCAGCCAATTCATTCTCATTGCAAAAGGAAATATTGCTTATCTCCATCTGTGAACCAGAGCTTTAAAGCGTTTCGACGATGCAGTGAGTCTGGGATGGACGATTCCTTCCCCGTCCTCTGACTCACTGTCAAGGCCTATCGCCACCCGGAGGACACGTTGTGGACATTTAATCATCGGTTAGTAATACGGCCATCTCAGTGCTCTGCCTCTGGGGCACATTAGCAATTCGATGGCAAATATTAATCACAGTCAATTACAGAACATGTCATCATCAACTGGGAGAAGCAGTTACTTTTACCAGCAGAAATTAATCATCGGTTGATATAAAATATCTGAAAGAAGGTCACAGATAACCATCTGTGCTTAATGGATATTTGATCTGTTAGGATGTAGCACACATAAAGAGTTTTAGGCTAGCTAAATTAGAGGCTAATGGCTTATTAGTTGTAGTTTCCCAAGCTGATTTAAGGAATGTGATAAG
Organism: Poeciliopsis turneri; assembly: GCA_922788865.1. Taxonomy (NCBI): domain Eukaryota; kingdom Metazoa; phylum Chordata; class Actinopteri; order Cyprinodontiformes; family Poeciliidae; genus Poeciliopsis; species Poeciliopsis turneri. The sequence goes on along the minus strand of CAKLNU010000303.1, from coordinate 161,510 downwards.
TAAAAGTAAAGATGTTATTTGCAGCCGCAGAAGCTCCAACAGTGGCTGAGTCACAAGAAAAATCACTGATCCGTCCTCTAATTTGTGTTCTTGTGCTCTGAGATCATAGAAACATGACGCATTGTTTGGATTGATAAAAAAAAAAGTCCATCAAAGAAAGGCAACATGGCATTAACTCCCAACGAGAGGACCGAAAACAAAGAACTGCGAGAACAAATAAACCGTCTTCCTGCGGAAGCAGCACGATGATTCATTGGGGTTAATACACCAGCCGTCAGAGCAGCACTTGATGCTCAACTCAAAATAAATACCAAACTGGTCCAAACAGAACGTAATAAAAGGGCAAAAACAACGAAGGAGGTTGACACAGAAGCTTTGTTTGAGCTGTTTTCACAAAACCTTCAGGACTGTTTGGGAAAATACAAATGTTCATGTATTTTATTGGAATTTTTATTTGAACAGACCAGCATAAAGAAGCAAACTATTGCAAAATAGAAGTAGACCTGTCACAATAAATAATTAAATTGCATAATAAATTTAAACAAACTCAGTAATATCCATTTTAATAATTTATTGTCTTTCTCTTTGTCCACCAAAAACTGATGACAAAAGTCTTGATTCTGGTGCTTTGGTCTCAAATAAACTGCTCTTCTTAATTTCATTTTATTTGTTATTTCTGTTGTTTTGTTCATTTCTTTTTTGTCTTTAAACTGTCTTCCAGTTCCAGTGTTAAATGTTTATGAGAATTTAAAGTTTATTTCTCTTTAAGAATGTGTTCTTGCAAGATTATTATGCAATTTATTAGTTGAAGATGGTCTCAAACAACAATATTATTGTTTATCGCAATGACTTCTGTGGACAATGTGTCATTCAGCAAAAATTATGTATGGTTTTCACTTTGTAGGAACAGATTTGGATTCTGAAACTCTTTGGTTTCTAGATACTTTTTGCTTTTTTGACTTAAATTTTTGACGATTCCTCTGCGTTTAATCTTTAAGCAGAAGTTCATCTTTTCTTGTGGAGTTGGAATATTCTTATTTTCTGGCACAAACCGTTTGGCACTGATAAAAATACTTAAAGGTCTTATATATTTTGTCATTACTTTATCTCTGCAACTCTCTAAAGCCGGCTTGCCAGTTTCCAATCTAAAAAATGTTTTATTTTTGGACCAGAACGACAATAATCATGGCTTCTCTTTATTTAGAGTTAATCCAAAAACAAGAATTATTCAAAAAATAACAGCAGGTTATCTGGAGCTCTTGCAAAGAACACTTGAAGTCAGCACCATCTGTTTAATCACAATGGGAGACTGCAGGGTAATTAAACATTTCGCTTTGAATCGTGAATCATCAACATGTTTTCTACCACATATGTGTCCAGCAAGCATCAAACCGCTCACCTGGATATTTTTCCTCTGTTCTGAAACAAGTTCTGAATGAAACAAGCAATTGGAGAGCTGCAATGCAAGATATTGTGAAAAGTCTTTTTGGGAAAGTTTGTTTCTGGATCAGAGCAGAGATCATCACAGCTCCTCCTCTCTGGTCATTAGCTCCAGTCTGCTGCAGCAGAAACGACACCAAAGCACCAGAAAAACAGACGTGATGTTTTATCAGAAACCTTCAGGGGACGAAGTGGGACTGCATCACTGCACACTAAACGACTTTTATATGTGTGGTTTTTAGTATCCACTGTGTCAAATGAGCTGAGATGTTATGTTTCATCGTAACTGTTTTAAAAAGCGCCATAAATGCTTAAAGCCCTGGAACATATGAAAAGCAAATCTGGTTTGTGCAGCAACAGCTGCTCAAAAGGAGGGTAAACAAACTCTGACACAACTAAACGCTCTCAGCTTCTGTCTTATTGCATATAGCTTAGCATGTTAGCTTTCAAACACTTGCAAATTAAGAAAAGTCAGAAGAATATAACAGCTAATATACTTATTAACATGTTTGATGTTTAACTGAACTCACCAGCAAGTTAGAGCAAAATCTGAATGCAAAATAATAGAAAACTTGCTCAGCCTGGTGCTGCGGCAGTCGTTCATCCAGTGGGCCGTAATGTTTTTGAGTTAAAAAATGTTTAAAGTTGACAGGAAATTTGAAAATATCACTTGAGAATTATGGGTTATTGAAATATTTGAAGATTAATACCTGAACACCAACTTTAAAGTCCTAAAAAATGCAAATATTTTAAAGACTTAAATTTTTTTTAGCAATGCTAAGCCTGGTGGGGGGACAAGCAAAGCCTGGTGGCCCGCCAGGCTTATAATACACTGGGGGAAATCTTGAGTAAATGTAGCTGCTATTTACAACCTCAAATGTATCTTAAAGTACTAATAATACCCATAATAATATAAACTTTTGACCTACTACAGGTGAAACAGAATGAGTTCTGTTAATAACAGCAAAGCTAATGCTGGCTACTGTCTTAGCATTAGCACACAATTTAGCACATTTAGAAGAAATATGCAGACATGTTTTATGCAGGTTTGTGAAAGGAGAAGAAGGGAAAATACAAATAAAACAGAACAATTCTGAATAATTATTTGACCGCCACACATCCTTGTTCCGATGAGCAGGAGAGAGAACATGCAGCAGTCTGAAATGAGCTGAAGGAAAAGACAACAAACACTGCTTCATGCCAAGTTCTGCAAGGAAATCAGCTAAAGGCTACAATTAAAGTTATAAGAGATTACTAGATGACATAATCCGCTAATTTACATATTTGGCTATGTTAGATCCAGGCATTTGAAGACAGGAATGTAAACTTTGGCAAGAGAAAAAAGTGATTAGAAATAATATAAATAAATTTAGAGCTAGAAAAGGAACTTTACTCATTTAAATTTAGAAATGCCTGAACCAACTCTGCCTAAATCAGTTTTCTACAACATCAACTTTAACCAAAACAGGAGATAAATCAGTCACTGACTCTGTAAGAATCAAATGCAGGAACTTATTTTTAGTTAAAAACAACATAAAAAATATATCTAAATTATATTTGCATTCTTTGTAATTCAGGGTGGGATCTCCGGCCAATTTCCACCAATGTTTCCAATGTTTCAACGGTTCTCGAGCTGCTTTTCCAGGGAAAACAAGTTGTTGGATTTGTTCTGTGAAAATCTCAGGGATGTTTATACATCCGTTCCAAGACCTCCTCTTGGCAAAGCAGATCAAAATGAGTTCTGAGGAAATCTGCCCAAAAAAAGACCTGTGAGAAAACAGCCTCACGGAAAACATAAAACAACCCTGCATCAGGATTTCTGCAGGGTTGTTTTGAGGCTACAGACTGGGATGGACTTCACTAGACACATGGACAGAACATTGAAGGTGAACTATTATGTTTCTTTGAAAAGGTTAGGATAGGTCTATGGGCGATACAAAACATAATCATTACATTTTCTGAACAAAATCATTCTTAGATGATGACATTTTTCTCTGCTGAGTCCTTTAAGGACGAGCTGCTGTAGGGTCTCTCTCTCTCTGCTGGTCACTGCCCCAACTCAGCGTTTACACGTTCACATGAAAATAGCTGCACACAGATGCACAATTATACAACCATCCATCTTTGAAAAGCATAAGTGGAGCCTCCTGCACAAACAAGAGTGCAGCAAGTGGTTTCTGGAAAGTGAAGACGACAACAAAATGCGTATCTTTTCCAGCAGCCATTGTACAGTGCATACAGTGGGAAAACCAGCTGAACAAATGTGCTGGAGTTACGCTTGGGTTGCTAGGTAACGGGTTACATTCCAAAGGTTTTAAAAGTAGTCATTTTCCAGACACAAAAAACATTCACTTACTGTCAAAAAACGACTGCATGTAGGTTTTTTTTAAAGCAATTGGGTTGCTTTCAGGAGCAACAGAAACTCAGCAGGAAGAATAAAATGTGAATTTTCCTTAATTCGCTGCCTTTAATGCCATGATTGAGCATGTAAGTAATTATCTAAACTCCTGTGTGGAAAACAGCATCCCTGCTGAACACGAAGTCATTTCCAGAGTTACATCCCCGGACGTTTCACGGAGAGAGACAATGAATTAGCGACAATAAAAGCCGACTACCTCCACAAGGGAGTAAAATACTTCAAGCAGGTGTGATAATTGGCAAATCAGACCAGTAACAAAGAAACCTGAAAGACGCAAAACAAGGAGCAGGCAAGAAAAGCAGATAAATCGATTTATTGTTTTATTACTCTAAAATCGCTATTAGCTTCCTGCTGCCATTTTGAACGCTATTAGTGAGCCTGCATTAGCTGCTGCTGTCTATCTTTCTGGAACAGAGAGCAAAGTGAGTGTTAAACACAGATAAATTCACTCTGTCCCTCAGTTGTTGGAGTCAATGAAAGAGGCAACGATGAGTATGCTCTTTTGTCACCTGACAGGCGCAGCGGCAATAATTGCTAATGAAAAACATAGATTGTTGAGTGTTTACTTTCTCCAGAGAGCTGCTTCACACACAAAGAAAGGCCTGGTTTCACAAATCAAAGTCTAGCATATCAAATATACACACAACTCCTGAAGCTCGAATTTAAAGCTGTTTGTATATTTGAGGACAAATTGTTTCAAGACAAATCATCACGATCACATGATTAAATTTGGGTTTGATTCTTTGCAATCATTCAAATTACATTTAATCGCTTTCCTGCTTTGATTGTTTTCTCTCTGCAATTTGGACAATTTGTCTCAAGTGATTTCATAGGTCAGTGCTGCCACATTGTCTTCTCATGTGAACAAACTGCATCAATCCTGGATATTCATTCATGCCCCTCCACTACACATCAACTCTTAAAAATCGCTCATTTAAACATCTCAATCGCAAAGGTTTGTTTGGATGTAATTCGGCAATCATATAATCATATCACTGCTGTCGTCTATAATTTAAATTATAGACTACTTAAATTGACTTTCTGACAATGGTATATTCACTCACCGGTACCTTTCTAGTACCGGGTTGGACCCCCTTCTGCCTTCAGAACTGCCTTCATCCTCCGTGGCAGAGATTCAACAAGAAACCTGAAATATTCCTCAGAGAGTTTGGTCCAGACTGACATGATGGCATCAGTGGCTGCAGATTTGTCGGCTGCAAATCCACGAGGCGAATCTTCCGTTCCACCACATCCCAAAGGTTTTCTGTTGGATTGAGGTCTGGTGACTGTGGAGGCCATTCAAGTTCAGTGAACTCATTGTTCAAGGAACCATTTGAGTTACTGTTGTCGTTTTATCAGCTCCAACCAGTCTGGTCATTCTCCTTTGACCTCTGGCATCAACAGGGGATTTATTTACACCCATAGATCTGCTGCTCACTGGATATTTCCTCCTTTTTGGACCATTCTTTCACACACAACCTACAGATGGTTGTGTGTTAAAAGCCCAGTGGATCAGTAGTTTGAAGTCAAGCCCAAAGTCACTTAAACCCTCTTTCTTTATCGTTCTGCTGCCCAGTTTGAACTGCAGCAGATCGTCTTGGCCGTGTCGACATGCCTGAATGCATTGAGCTGCTGCCATGTGATTGGCTGATTCCACATTTGCCTTAATGAGCTGTTGGAAAGGTGTACCTGGGATCAGGCACAGATGACATCTCTCACACTAACAAAGAGGCTGGTGAGTGAATTCAGCAAGTTAAATTGACTTTCTGACATATATCTTAATTTGCATTCACATTGTTTCCAATAATACCATTTATGTGTGGGGCATTAAAAAGACGGGTCTAAAATGAAGAAATAAAGAGGATTTGTATGACATGAAGTCCTGTCACGTCTGTCTCTTCTTACAGCGTTGTAACAAATTACGATACTAAAGCATGAAAAGTGCATCAGCAACCATGCTAATAAAAGGTGGAGGGACATTATGACGTTGGAAAATAAACAGAGTGTTGATTAAATCTGGGATAACCTCAATGAGTATCGACATCTGATTATGATATTATGTTTTTCTAGTATTGTGCTGCCATCTTCTACACAAAAAGAAAACCAGCTTTAAGTGATTTGTGACAGGTACACTGTCACAATTTGTTTCCATTTCTATGGTGTAATTTATCAAAGATATCAAGATAACACAGTCTGACAGAAAGAAAATAGAATTTCAGAGCTAAGAGCTGAAAAGTTGGAACAGAGAAAGAAATATTTAACCAAAGGACGATGCATCTAAAGTTCTCAGGTTTAGGGTTTGATGTTATGTCCTTGTTTCTAAAGTACTGACCTCGATAATATAATATTTAAGACATAACAGTTCTTTATGTCAAGAACTGAAATGTGAAAAAAGACCTTTTGTTTTTTGGAGAACTGTCACTTTAGAACGCAAAGTTGAAATATTGAACTTACTGATGACTTAACGCAAACAGCTGCAACTCGATGTATTCAGGCGTCTGGATGAAGATGACCTGGTTAAGTTTGCACCAAATATCAGAAATATGACATGATGATGAATATTTCAGATTATACTGGGATTTTCTTGCACTAGAAGGAGAAAATGCCAAGGGAGTAAGAGTTGTTTTGATGAGAAAAAGCCTTGTAGATGTCAAAGGTCAGAGAAGAATGGGCATGCAGGTTCAAGAAGCAGCTCAAATAACCACCAGTCAGAACCAAGGTCAGTGGGATTCTGCCTCCATCTTTAAAGTAAATGGGTTTCAGCAGCAGGAGGCCAAATCTGTTGTTGCTCCTTTCAACAAAACTGAATAATAACTGGAAAAACGTTGACTGGCCTGAATAGTCTGGATTTCAGCTGCAGCATTCACACGGTTGTGTCTGGATGAGGTGTAAACATGAAATATGAATCCATGTTGCCATAAATCAACAGGTCAAACTGCCGGAGGAAAATATTTGTACCAACCTGACTGAATATTATAGATTTCCATCTTTATGATCACGGTGCAGCCATAATGATTGCTTCTTCCATTAAGGTAAAGAAACGTCACAAATTGCTTCTTGACTATAACAGCGAGTTCAGCTTACTGTCTATTTGCAACAGATTTTTCCAAATATGCAGTTTGGGAATCTGAAACACCTTGGCGCAATTCTACTTTACTCACTATTTGCCAGCCGTTGCAAAACAGCCAATCCAGAAGCAGCATTCATTTTCCTGGATGCTGATTGGCTGAAACCCCAAGAACAGAGACGAGGAAGACGTTAGCTTCTGCAGTGATGCAAAGATAGTTTCTGAAGAGTTTATTACTGTATATCAGGCTTTCTCAAGCTAAAGGAACACTATTAAGAGTCAGGAAATGCTAACCCACCATCTAATAATGACTCCAATAAGATTTAATTACTACAAAATACAATATAAGACGTTCTTCGATTTGGTTTGGATGGATGAGTGTTGTGTTGTCAGCATGCCTTTGCTGTCACACAGAGAGAAAATAGCACTCGCCCGGAGTCAAAACTCAGTGAACATTTCTTTTTAGAAAATATTAACTCTAAGTTGGTGAGACATACATTGGAGAATGGCACGGCAGACTTGTAGGAGGGCAGAGAAGTGAAATGACAGGCGGCCCACAAAAAAGATTGAGTTGTCCATTATGAAGAGACTGAAAAAGACTCAAGGGTGGTTTTATCATCACCAGCTAAAGTGCTGCAGTGGGCACAGTGCCTGTTTTTAAACTTAAAAGCCCTAAATCACAGAGATGCCGCCTCATCACACCCTGTTTCATGTTGTTTACTAAGTGCATTATGGTTTCCATGAGCTTTCAACAACTTAACAGAGATGCACTGACTCATTTTGTCTTTCTCGCCCCTCCCCCATCGTTCCAGCCTCACCTGTGGAGAGAAATGGGTCAGACTGGGAAAGATTAGGAATGATGATGTATAGCAAAGTGGGAAAAGTATTTTAACTCTAATAAAATGAAAAATGATTCAACCTCTGATGGACTGGAGATGAAATGTAACACCCCCTCCTGTGTGCAGAACTATCCCATTATCCCATCTTCACACAGTGAGAGAGGGATAATGGAGCAGAGAGGATGGGAAGATGTCTGATGTCTGTCAGCAATAAAAAACTGAGATGTTAATGAAATTTTGCAGAAATGCTGTGAAAAGTCAATCTTAGTTATACTTTTTTGTATTCAAGGCCCTGAAGCTTGGTTACAGGTGCAAATTTCAAAGATAATCTTCTTGCAAATATTGAAATTTTTAACATCTATGTTGTCAAGCTGAAGCACAAAAGAAGGATTTCTTAAAAAGTCAAAACACTGAGCTAAATATAAAATGAAAACAGATGGACTTGTTTTGCTTTAGAGCTCTATTTTTGTTTTTGGATACCTGCAGTTTTTTAAGTTTTTTCACCAGTTTGTTGCTTAAAACTTGGCAGATCAGAAAAAATCACTGGTCTGTTCGATTGTAACTTGGTCTGTTAACATGTTTTTGATTGCAATAGCTTTTGATTTTAGTACATGTGACCACTTAATGCTGCAATTCAAAGAATGACCGTTATAAAGAATGTTCTTTATAATCCATAAAATGTTTAGAAAATCTGCTGTGTAATAATTTAAACCCAGCTTGTAGTAAAAACCAGAGAATTTGGATGAATGTTGCTCATTTAAACCAGTTAAAAACTAGTTTTTCAGAGTAATTTGCTTCAGTTTACTTGTGTTGTTGCACGTTTGGTGTAAATTAACGCAAAATAAACGTGCAGGATTCGTCTTACCCGCTGCGTTAATGCATTTGGCAAAAAAAAGGTTTTGATAAAGTCGTTATAAACTGTAACTCCACCTTGATATTTCAAAATTTTATCAAAACAAAAACAGTTTATTTCGCATATTTAAAGATTAAAAACTATAACAGCTCGGTCTGCCACAAAACTAAATGTCCCAGAACTTATTGCAATAAATGATAATGTTGTTTTGAGACAATTTTCAAACAATGTAATGATAATAATGTTACCCTTGTTAAGAAATTAAAAGATACAAAATGAAAAATTGTGTTTGGGGTGTCTATTTTCTTACATATTCTCTTTATTTTCTGGTAACTAGTTTTTCACCCCTCTACAATAACATAATAATAATGCAAGAACATTTTCTCAAAAATCAACAAACTTTAAAACCTAATGGACATTTAAACACTGGAACTGGAAGACATTTAAAATATCCTAAATAAATGATCAAATTACAGAAACAACAAATAAAATTAATTATAGGTCTCTGTAAACAAAATTATCTTTCAACAAAAGAACTCATTCTGTTTTTGGTAAAAAGAGAGGGAAAAGAGAAAAACAATAAGTAAAGCAAATGAAAATGATTTAGTTTTTATTTATTTATTGTGCAATTAATTGATTTATTGTTTATTGCGACAGGCCTGGAACCCAGTTTCTGCATTTCTCACAATCAAAGCCACTTGTTTATCATGTTTGTGCTTTTACAGGTCAATCTAGCTAAAAAAATATCAAGAAACCAGAATTATGAGGTGAAGTAATAATAACAGAGTCTTAGGAACATTGTATAAGATTAAAATTAATTTCTGTGGAGCAGGAACTGCAGCAACAGGAGAGCCTTATTAGTAAAGCCTTGGGCTGAATTAATGCATCATTTTTTGACAGAAACCTGAGTGAATCTGAAAGGTTCAATGTTCCAGCTGGTCACAATATGTCAGCTCAACACATCTGGATCCTTTATGCCACACAGAGCTGAAAAGAAAGCAAAAAACTCCTGAAAGAACAGCTCAGACTCCAGCATCTTTACGCCTCGCTCTGACAAAAACAGTAAAATATAAGTATAAGATAAGAGACGATATAATGTTGGCCTCAGAGATAAAACACTTAGCTTTCCTACTTCTAAGGGAATCAAATTATGGACATAGCGATGAATGCTCTTCTTCAACAGCCTCTTCTATTATCTGTTAATTACCAAACAAGTCGAGCGTGAAATTGCCCCGGCAATCAGCGCTGTGAGGCTGCTTTACTTTTAAGCCGCCCTGTTTATAGTTCAGATTTTGAGCTAATAAGTTAGAAACGACTCTGGTGAAAACAATTCAGCTTTCCGAGTGTCTGATGATCAAACACCTGATTCCTGCTGCTGATTTGTTCCAGGCCTTTTCTGCCTCTCTGCAGCTGATTCACGCCGCGTTTTCACAAACGGTTCCTTATTATGAGCAATTATTCTGGGTAATTACTGTAAATCAGAGCCCAACTGGATCCAACTTTTATCAAGCGTCAAAACACTTTCATTCTGGATTATTTATGAGATTCTTTCTCTCCTTGCAGTTTCACCCTTACACTTTAGACCTGAGCTCTTTTCTATCAACAGGAAACTGACTATGACTCACACACAGGAACACTCTGCACTTTTCACAAATATGCTTCTCAAAGCTCCTGATCCATCTCATCTTTTAGTTGTTCACAAATATCTTGTACAGCATCTAATTCACAAAGCAAATAGCACTCACCTGAGTGAAGTTGCCCCCCACCTTCTCCAAATCAGACAAAAATGGCGTCAAACGTTTGTGCAGAAGACATTTTTTAAAGATGATAATAAATGTTTCCAGAGGTCATGGAAGGTCAATCAACTTGACTACATTTTTGCTGGATTGGGCAGCAATGTTTTTTGCTTGTGCTGCTTTGTTTTTGAAAATATTAATGACATTTTATTAATGATTTTGTAAAAGTGTGAGTTGGTTGACTTTTTGACCTTTAAACTTTATTAATATCTTCAAAGCCAAAGCAGTACAAACAAAACTTTTTGCTGCGCATACGTATCCAAGTTTATTTGACCTTTTTTGGTTGACCTTTTATGACCTCTGGAAACATTTCTTCATGTCTTTAAAATGATAGCGCCACAAACAAAAATTTTAACACAATTTTTGTCTAATTTTAAGAAGCTGGTGGAAAAACTTCACTCAAGTTTTTACAACTTCTGCAGGAACTGAAAGAAAATAAATTACAAAGATGAAAAGAATAAAAAAGAAGGAAAAAAATATCTTGTAGTTCCTGCATAATCTCAAATTAAAATAAAAAATGGATAAAAAACACCAGATATGATCAATTGAGAAAATATCAGACTGGAAACTAATTAGTGTATGTCACAATTATTAGCAGAATAATAAACAAATTCTAATATAAATAGGTAACAAGCATTTTTGTCAATTATATTTTGCTTTAAGGAGCTTAGAGAGAAAGTAATTCATTATGTTAAAGTTTTAAATATAAAAAAAGGTTGAATAGTTGTCACAGTATAAGTTAAATAAGATCAATAGCTGCTAAAAATAATGCTGGAATATAATAACCACCTTATATAATCATATAGTTTCAACTGAACTTTTATTGAACTGCTGTTGTGGAGGAGTAAGTCTGAAGCAGAAAGTCACATTAAATCATACAAAAAAACAGCAGACTTTGCAGATTTAGGTTGGAGGTTCTCATTTTTAAAAGGTGGAAACAGCAATATTGGCTGGTATAAGTGAGTTCAAGAAGTTCCAGCTAAGATTAAAAATGCATCAGTTGTAAAATTTTAATCGACATCTTTCAGAACATTGCTGTTAATTTTCTGTTTTAGTAAATTAACAAGTAGATCTGGAGGAAGCAAGAAAAATTCATAAGAAGTAATAATTATTAGTTGAGTCTTAATGATCTCTTTAAATTATTGGATGTGCATCTTCAGGCCGTTTGAATAATAAGTTAACATCAGGCGCTTGTTTGAATTATTTAAGAGTACAGGAAGATCCTGACTGTTCCCTCCTCATTTGGAGCTTTAACTTTGATACTTGTATTTTGATTAACCCAACAAAAACAAAACTATACAGTTAGTCTATTTAAAGCAACCTGTCAACTCTTCATTTGTGCTTTTTTGAGCAAAAGAAAAAAGAAGGTCATGTTATATCTTGCCAGGCAGTGACCTTTTTTTCCAACCTATGTTTGAAGAGGAGGACACATTTCACCATTAAATAGGCACCACACTATTTTATATCTGTCTGAGAGATGTAATAACAGCAAGTATTTATTTATCCACAGTGCTCTGGGAGGAAAATTGCCATCTTATATCTCATCTTTGCTGCTCTGGACCATATTTCACCTGCGACAGGGGAAGACTGATGGTTCAGGAACTGCATACCAGGAATGAATTATGTATCACTCCAGTTTATCTGAGCAGGCACACTATTTTTTATAGAAAATTGACTAAGCATAACACCTTTATGCTGCCTTCATATTGCATACGCCTTTTTTCAGCTGTAGTTTTTTTCCAAATGCCTATTAATTGCTATTAATAATTGTAATTTTTTAGTGCTTTTAAAAGAGCTTGATTTTTTTTTCTTTTGCAAAATGAATATCACTGTTGTGTTGCAAGATCTAACTTTTTGCAAAAAAAAAAACACTCTTAAATTTTGATTTAAAGTACAGTTTGAAAATAACATTTAAGCAGATATTAAACATACTTTTCATTTCAGGACCGTCATTGGTTGGATGGGAAATTCTAATATTCTAATAAATTATATTAGTTTTGGTAATAAGTACCTGTAAACATCAGTCTGACGTAATTAATCTGTATGATTTGTTTACCATATGGTCCGCCTGCATGTTACTGTTTATATCCGGAAATGTTGCGCATGCGCACAACGCTGCAGAGCAAAAAGCAGTTCTGTTAACTAAATAAAATCTGGAGATGTAGGTATTACTAATTTAATGCATTAATTTTATTAATTTTGAGGCACAAATTAATTTTGCACCTCAGCCAAGTGTGAAATAACGCAGGAAAACCGCTAAAAAACCACTTAGTTTTATCTTTCTGTACGCAGACTCGTTGCCATAGCAACTGACAACAGCGCCGCGATACGTTTCCGGATTCATCGCCAAAAAATAACAACCCCAAAGCATTTATCACACAGAAAACAGAACATTCAGTCCGTGACAGAGGCATGTTTTTAGGCTTGATGTTTATTTTCCGAATATTAATAACTGGTAGCTGCGGTGGATTAGCCACCGACGCTATTAGCTAAGCTAACAGTACGTTAGCTGATTAGCTAATTTAAACTCCTGTCAAACAATCACTGAACTACTTCCCTCTCCCTCGCTATTTTTTTCTTAATTAAAAGTTTTTACTCGCCTTGTTATCTCGTTGTCATAGTGTAGCAAAGCACCGTCCCTTTTAACGCGTAATATTGACAATTCAACAGCTAAAGCCAATGGTATTCTTCTTCTTTAGATTTGAACGGCAGCTAGCATCCATTATTGTTTAACTACCGCCACCTGCTGGATACCTTATAATTATTCCTCAAATAATAAAAAAAAAAAGAAAGAAAGAAATATCTTCCCTTTTCCTTTATTACTATTTAACTGAGCAACCACATTTTAAAATTTCTCCCATAGTTTCACTGTGAAGCAGCTTTTTGGCCTCCAGCAGGGAGATCTGTGACGTCACGCTGCAAGGGGTTAAAGTTAAATAGATGCAACTATTTGAATAAAGGTCTCACTGTGTCTGTATCCAGACTTATCAGCTTTGGTGAATTTTTCCTCTCTTTTGCAAAAAGGCAGATGGAGGAACATGTTGGCAATAGGACTCTTGATGCAGTCATAATGTAAGCTTGCTAAGCAGATGCACACTTGTGTTACTCAGTGATTCGTTAACTGAAGATCAATCTGTTCACAAAAAGCAACATGAGGAGAAAATGTTGCCACAGAAGCCACTCAGATCCACTAAACTTACACTTGCAAGCAGTTTGTGTTCGCTGGATTGTGTGAATGTTTAACTCAGGCAGAGGAAAGTCTCTATAGGAAGAGTGATGCTGATAATAAACTGGATTCGTAATTTACAGCATCTAAAAAGTCTTATTAATTTCACCAGACATATTTCTTTCCAATATTCTAAAATTGTATTAATATCCAAAATATACAGGTATTAAAATGAAATGTGGTTTAGTGAAACAATTTCTTATATGATGCAGGATCTACTGAAACTGTATTTGTACTAAATAGGCTGTTGAGTGACTACTCCACGTTATTAGTCAGTGCATATTAATGATTACAGTTGCCTGGAAACAGCTGAGTTGCGGCTGCTGGTGTCCTGTTACATTAATAAATATCAGATTATTCTTTTAGTTTCTAAAATTACTGCAGGAAAAACATAATTTTTAAGGAATAAGATCTGGCAGAGTGATAAACTGAGTGTCATAAACACAAATCCCCAAATTGTCTAGTAACCTCTGAAAACCATCCTAATTATAATTTCTTTCAAAGTCTTTCACTGCTTCTTTTCTTTTTTTAATTTTAGTTCCGAGTTGTTTCTTTTTGTTTGTTTTTAAGCAATTTTTTTTACTTTTCAAACTCAGAAATGTCCTAATTTTTTCTAGAAAAATTCTCAAATTTATGCTAATATGCTGCCATATAAGTTGGACTTATAAACTAAAACAATTCAATAAAAGAGCAAAAACTGGACTGCATTAGTAAAAAGGGAGTCAATAAAATAAGAACTTGTACATCAGTTGATTTTTAACTTTTCAAACTCAAAAACTTCCTAATTTTTTTTTTGAAAATTTCTAAAAATTGACAAGATTTTTAGTGGAAATTACTCCTTTTTTATAGAAATATATTTACAGTGGCCCCAAAATGCCTTGGAAGCTTTTAAATGCATCCTAATTGTAAATTTTTTAGTCTTTCACAACTTTTTAAGTTTTTTTCAATTATTATTTTTGTTGCTTTTTATTTTATAGATATTTCAGAGTTTTTTCCTACTTTTTTTTACTTTTCAAACCCTGAAATGTTTTTTTTTTTCTACAACGGTTCTCAAAATTTACAAGATTTTTAATAGAAATGTATACATTTCCACTAAAATGTAGATATATATGTGTGTGTGCGTGTGTGTGTGTGTGTATAACGGCCGTAATATTTCTCCATGCATATGAAAGAGCAGGTACTGGACTGAATTAATAAAAATGAAGCCTAATATACAATAAAAACTTTGAAGGACCTTCAGAAAGTCCGAGGATCTTTTCTTCCAGAGAGTTTTATAGGATTATGAGAGTCTGAGCGAAATAAAAAGAAATGAAGGATGACTCAAGACCTTTAGAGCAAAGTACTTTTTCCCCTGATAAACGACATCACGCCTCACAAACGGCTCTGAGGTCAAAGAACAGACCTGGAATTCGCCGGTGGAATCGCGATGATTTATGGTTCTGCAATGGGCTTTAGGGTTAAAGCAAACAGGATAAATGAACAAGGACTCCGCCATGAACTGTTCAAACGTCTTCGGGGGACGGTCGGCTCTAATATGAGAAACAAAGAGTTAAAGCTTTTCGCTGCTGGTGGAGGTTGAAACCCTGGGAGGCGATGACCTTGGATTTAAAGGATTCCCCCGGCATGGATCATAAACAGGTGTCGGACCAGCTGCAGCAGACAGGATCCTGGCTGCTGAGTGTCAGAGGGAAGTCGGACAGCAGGGTGACCGTGACAGCCTGAGGGAGCGGCCATGTTCATTCCTACGCCCAGGAGCAACTGGGATATGATGTACAAATCCAAAATATTCACTGGTATTGCTTCAAACAAGGAGAAATACTGACTGACTGGCTGAGCTCCCTGTGAAGCAGAATAAAGAGTGAATTTGCATAGAGAAAGGAGTCCGGTTTAGCTTAGTGCTCAGTCATTACAGAGCTTCGCCGGCGTTTTCCTTTTGAATAAAAAGTCACTTTAAATTTCGAGAACAAAGAGAAAAATAGCATTGAAATGCATCTTTAAATGTCTGCAGCGGAAGCTTGTTGTTCGTCAAATGCCATCGAGGTTCACACAGAAACCTCCTGGATTCTGCTTTTTATTCACTTGTGATGAAACATTTGGTAGTTTAAACGGGTCACTGTGACATTTTGAATCTGTAATGTTTATCTGCAGCAGAACAACGCATTCCCGAACAAAACTATTCACTGATTGCAAAAAAATGGAAAGAAAAACTCCTTAATATTGATATTTTCTTCTCTTTTTCAAGTGATTTTAGTTTAACTTCATAGGCAATCAAATTGAACTTTGAATAAAATAATTTAGTCTTTTTACGAGAGTTTGGTCGTGTATTTCTCCAAACCATCTCCACAAATTTCTTGTGCCGAGATCATTATCATTTGCACATTCTTTGTAAATAAACTTTCAAACTTTTTTGACTTAAGTTAAATTCTTCCGCAATAATTCGAAAGCACACATCTTTCAGTTTGAAATCAGGATTTCATGTCTTTATTCTCAAAACTTCTGTCTTTCAAATATTCACTGTGTTTTCTGAAATTCATTTAAAATGATCAGGCATTCCAAGTCTATAACACAGGATAGCTGCAAGTGTTTGATAGTTTGCGCAGTGAGGAAAGTGTGAGCAGGTTAAGATGAGTTCACTTTACAATAATTAACACTGAACTCGTCTCCCACATGAGTTTCCATTTGATTCTCCAAGCTAACACGGCTCTGCCTGCTGTCTGCTGACTCATTCCTCTAAAAAACAAAACTAGTCAATGCTGCGTAAGAAAAAGGAAGCTCCACTCACTCAGCTCCGCGATGCTGCCCACTCGGGTTGCCAGCAGCGACTGTTCCAGCGTGCGCAGCTCGGCCTGGGAGTATCCGTGACCCTCGCCGCCTCTCCCTGAGCGCTGCTGGTCCCGGTGCAGGTTCAAACTTTCCGGCAGACTCAGCACACCTGGAAGAAACACAGAGACAGACGCCACGGCTCATCAAGCAGCCGAACTCATGTTTGAGGAGGAAATTTAGTTAAACTAACTTCATTTTTTTCCCCCTTTCACATACAGGCGGTATCACGAAACACCAGGGGGATGGAAGCTGCAGAGGAGACAGAAATGCAAATCAGCACTTTTAGCTAAATGTAGAAAAACAGAGCTGGGATTTCGGAGATTCACATTTATTTTCTTCTCCAGCTGCAGCTTGGGGTAAACATTTATCTTCATGACTAAACGTAAAGCGTAGGGTTAAAAGCATAAAGTGCTAAAAATGAGTCCTAGGTTCCCTCTGAGGTTGAATACGAGTTTATATTCCTGTTTATATTTATATTCCTGTTTGTATTTATATTCCTGTTTATATTTATATTCCTGTTTGTGCTCATTGTTGTCTGTGTTTTAATTCATCACCTGAAGTCTAATTAAGCTCTGTTATTTCTGTGAATTCAAACTGTGACCTTGGTGGGAGCTGTTCCTCGTTTTATAAAACCACTTATGATCTCGGGTGTATTGTTTTCGAGTTTTTTTTTCGTCTTTGTTGCAGCAGATTATGTTTGTGGACAAGAATGAATCCATTTAGGAGGCCATTATTGCAGCCAGGCATTGTTTCGCTGCAGAATGGCTTGTGACAGATTGGATATTGAGTTTTTTCTCCTGCAGGAGAATGGAAAGCAACACCACACTGAGGGCTAATCCTAATGACCCAGCGCAGCAGGATAAGCCGTTTCTCAACAAACAGTAATTAAAACATGGGGGAACTTAGTCTATTTGCCTATATTTGATGCCAGAATTGAAGACAAAAGGCCCATGCAGTTGGACAGAAGGCAACAAGTTGGAGTTTTTCTTGAATTTAGCCTCAAATTTCTCCCACAGTGTTTTCTTCCCACAGTGTCCAGCCCGGGAATTCCAGTATTCCCCAATCAGAGTCCCACTCCCTTCTTCCCACAGCCTTTTCGGGGAGGTTTACTTAATTTAGAGCTTCCAATAATTCTTTTAGCAGCTTTTTTCCGTTGCTTCCTGACCGCTAAGCAGGAGGCGCAGCTGATATCTGGGTGTGCCTGAACATAAATTCCTCAGGAAAAATATGTGAAAAGTTTCCAAAGAGTGGAAGTGTTTCAACACAACAGAGGCAGATTAAAGACGAAGCTGAAGTTGGTTTCCGATTCGGGAAAAAGGCTAAATTTTTCACTACTTCATCATCTTTAATCTGCTCTAGTGAAAAACTTTCTGCTCTGATACCAGAACATTGAAACCAAAAACCTTTATCTGATTAATGAAACTTCAATAAAGGGGGATTTCTTTTTCCATCTGAACTCATGCTCCTCTGAAATTTCCATTATTTTGCGGTTTTAGCTTTTTGTTTTCTCTCATAAAAGATGCAGTGGGAAATGAGGTGAAACTTTATTGAAGTTTCACCTTTATCTCGTTGCAAAATAAGGGTTTCATAAATCCCACACTTTAAATATTCTGCCATTGTAGCAGAATAATCTAGTTCAGGTAACAGAGGGAAGATGCTGCAGGTTTTTACTAGAGTAGATAAAAGATACTTCAGGTAGTGAAAAATTTAGTGGAATTGCCCTTTAGCCATTTCCCACAATCAGAAACCAACTTCACCTTCGCAATTTAAGGGTATAGGTACCAATGTAATCAATTATTTCCTCTCCAGTAACATGATCAGCTGTGAATACATTAGATAACAGACATTTACAAAAACTTTAAAAGACCTTGTGACATTAAAAATTAAATTCAAAAGTACTTTTTAAATCCTCAAACGTAAATAACATGTTGCTGCAACTCATATAAAATTTTCTTCCAAGAGTTTTTGTAGATGGTGTTCCTCCTGTAGCAGTCTGTATTACACTAGTTCTGAATAAGCCTCTGACTGAAGACACACATTTGTTGTAATTAAATGATGCAGATTGTAAATATTGCTGGTTTTAGGTGAGTTATTCAGATTATTTTAATTTGTTTTGTGTTTCCAGATAGTATTAAATTAAATTATTGACCTTAAGCTCTCAAAGCAAAAAAATTATTGAAGAAACCGAAAATGTAAGTGAATAAAAAGAAAGCAAAGACTTTTCCTCAGATGACTAGAGATCTAGAGATGTTTTTATGTGGTTGCTTGATCTGATTTAACCAAAAAATATTTGTTAAAAATCACAACAATCACAGTTTTTTAACCATATTTAGATGAAAAGGCTGGATTTGAAACCACAACGCTAAGGTTATACAACCAGCAGCTCATTTCGGCGTCAATTGTTCTCATATCCATGTTTAAATGGAGGATATAAATTCGAAGTCTGCAGTGAAGCTAAAGTACGCAGCATATTGAGTTGGTCTTGCAACAGTTTGTTCAGAACCATAAATATCAAGAGAAAGTAACTGAAGCCCAGGTTCTGACAGAAACTTCAGAGCGCTTCAAGGCAACCAGAAAATTCACTGAGAGTTTAGCTTCATCTCCTTTCCCACAGTGAGGTTGAGAAATCTCCTGAATTTCTCAGGGAATCCAAAGTCAGATTTTGAACTTTGAAATAGGTTTCTGTGTTTTCTGAAATCACGGCCTGCTGTTGTTACGGCCGTCCAGATTTATGCCTCTTTTTGTTCTCCTACTTCAAAAAGCTTTGCTTTTAAAGAACCCACAGGGTGCAACAGAGTTATTTGCTGAATTATTCATCCTGTCAGATCAAGACGTATAAACAAGTCTGCAGCCATCTCTTTTCCCACCTCCCACTCCCTCTACATGTTATCTCTCACTAACATTTGGCTTCTCCAGATACAAAAAACAGGAGGAATATTTGATCCTGGATGATGTTTGTGAAATAAACATCAGAGGTGAGAAAAAAACGCCAGCCTGGCTTCCTGAAGAGGAAAAACCGACGAGCATGACAGATAAGAAAACGATACGGTTGACCTCTAAGGCAACAAGAAGAAGTTGCTTGCCATAACTCGAGAGCTAACATTTTCAGCCTGAAAGCAGGATTTCATGCTTTTCTTCCCAAGACTTGTAATCAAAACTTCTGCTCTCTCAAATCTTTCTCATAGCGCTTAAAACTTGTCTCTGTTTGGATCAAATCTCTGCTCGCACTTGGAACAGAAAAGTACTGCCGCCTGGCAACCTCTCACCCAATAGAATGAAAGTATTATAGTGGGTGTGTTTGTTTCCTTCTAGTCTGTGTGCCTGTGTGGCTAATGTCGATTGTAGCAATCTGCTCCGCCCACTGGATATCTATCTATCTACTGTAACACTTTCATTCTATTGGCTAAGAGGTTGCCAAGCGACGGTACTTTTGTGTTCTAAGTGTGAGCAGAAAATGATTCACCAGCGAGCAGAGACATTTCATCTGAGGAAAGACAAGTTTTTAGCGTGAGGAAAAGGTTTGAGAAAGGAGAGTAAATATTTGAAAGAGAGCATAAGTTTTGAGAACTAACATAAGTTTGGAGAAGTAAGACTTGTAATGTCCTGCTTTTAAACTGAAAATGTGTTGCTCTCGAATTATGGCAGAAGAATTCCTCCATAAAACAGTTCAGCAAAATGTTGAGAAATGGGTTAATTCTAACAAAATAGGTAAGATTCATTGTACTTTCTTATTTTGAGAGCATGTCAGCTGCTGTCGAGTTGATAAAAATAGAGACTGGGTCATTGGGACGAGACCACTACAGAGCTCCACGAGGCGTAAAGGAATCCCTGTAGTGATTTCAACAGGACCACTGCCGCTCATGCAAGTCATCATAAATAATGTAGAGGATATCGAGCTCTGCAAGGATACACACTGTGTGAGAACAAGAAACACAGGAGTATTTTTTTCAACTAAAATAAAGATTAAGAGCTGCTAAAACAGGCGTCATGTTTTTGCCACATTAATGAACCAATCGTTTTGCCAGTATGAGCATGAAGAACGAGTCTCTTCACACATTTTCTCTCTGAGATGAAGTTATACATTTAAACAACACCAGAGCTCTGATGGCCTGGACACAATTAAAATTGCCTAGACGGAAACTAGAAATGTAAATGACCCAACTTAATCCTGTTTTGAACCAAGCTCTTCATATTTAGCCATAAATGCCAAAATTTAATATATTTCTCTTTATTTTCCACATTAAAATAAAGTATGTTTACAAACAGTGTAATTAAAGAGGACTTGCACTTTCCTTCTGCCACCTCACCAATCAGAATGCAGAAACCTAAATTAGATTCATAAAGCCTGACATCAAAATGTGGGACAAAACATAGTCTGAACCGGAAGTGACCCGTGCTCCTGAACCGCCATCTTGGTAGGTAAATGTGGCGCAAAGCATGGATGAACCATGAACTTTGAGACCAACAAAAAGAAAGTACCAATGTGCAAGAGACAGATTTGTCAACAAAATCTCTGCTGTTGGGATCTAAACGCTGCTTGTATATTGTTGTCATAGCAACTCCATAGCAACCGTCATGACAGTTAGTTACGGAAATCTACTAAGATGGCCGTCAGTTACAACGTTCCCAGAACTGTGATGTTATATGCACCTAGTCGTTAGCAAAAATTAGCACTGCAAGCTGTCAGAGCTGTAAAGGTCATCGTTGTTTTAAATAATTTTGACCTTTAAGGTCAAAATCAGTAACTTAATTGAAACTGTTAGCAAGAGCTAATTTTATTAATTAATATATAAAGTAAAAAGTATATTAGCTATTGGGAGAATGACTGAGGATACATGCTAGCAACTAGTCTATTAGCACAAACTTGCTAACAGGCAAGTCAGCAAACAGGCACAAACTGTTTGCTGACAAGTTTGAACTAACAAACTTGCTTGTAAGCAAACTTTCTAAGCAAACTTGCTAACAACTTGCAAGTTTGCTAGCTAACTGACAGGCTAGGTAGCCTAGTTGCTAACTAGCCTGTTAAACATGTAGTCATTTTCCAAAGTAAGAAGGAATTTCAAAATCTTATTTGAGGACTTTTCTGAGGAACAGAATCATCCAAAAACCTTGTTTTCTGAGACTTTTTACACAAATGAAGAATGTCATGCTTTTATTTTCTAAGTATATCTGCCTTTTTATAACACGATACAATGGCTAACACAAAATCACATTTTCAAAAGTAGTTCTCTCGAGGTTTTTAGAATATTTCACACAACACAATCGTGTGTGAGGCTTTTGGCTGAATGGGGAAAATGACAGCCTCTATTAGGCCGGCTGAAATCTCCTTTTCTGAGTCCACAGGAGATCAGTCTGAAGACTCGCAGGCGCCGTGGTGGCTTAGGAAAAACAGCTTACCATTTTCACAAGTGACAGTACAATGCAGTTTGAGCAGAGCTCAGAGGGAAACACAGTCAGTTTAATGGCACACCTTGACATTTTGAATTGGAAACATAAATATCTCTCCAACACCAAACATTTGCTCATGACATCTGGGGCAAAAACACTTTTATATGTTATTTTTCTTGCTAGAATTTTTTCGCTGAGCCAGAGACAATACATCATGGCTCCCACATGTCTGCTAACTTATCAAGATAAGCAACATTGGCATTTTTCTCATGAAAATTTACACTGGAAATTTACAGCTGACACCAGCAGAGGCGGTCCTAGCCTTTTTGGCGCACCGGGCGGACCACCTTTCCAAACCCATTTCCTGCAGCGGCAACAAACTCATTTTCCTTTTGAGACAAACCAACATCATGAATGTTCTTAAAGGGCCAGTTGTGCCAGAATGTATTGACAAAACCTGTTAAAATATAAATAATAATTCTTAAAATTAAATACTGAGTTTGCCCTGTCTTTCTGTCTATGTAGATCAGAAACAGGCACACCCACTAGAAGGAAACAAACGCACCCAGTGTAACGCTTTCATTCTATTGGCTGAGAGGTTGCCAAGAGACGGTACTTTTGTGTTTCAAGTGCAAACAGAAAATTAATCACAAGCGAGCAACAGATTTTCAGTCAGTCCAATATTTTACGATTGTTTTTGTGATATTTTTTGCAATCAAAAAGTGTTTGTTAGTAATTTAGAAATATTGGCACTTATGTATGATAGCAGATGCAATGTTTTATTGTTTGCTGTATCACTCGACATAAAATAAGGCTGAGGCAGCTGGTTAGTAGAAATATAATATACAAATTTAGAGCTGACATTTTTCATCACTTTTGCAAAAAATGTGCAATAAATTAAAAATTATGCAAAAAGTGCAGGGATTTGGAGGGACTGATTGATACAATTTGGCAGTAAAAATAAAACCTGCTGTGAATTGATTAATAAAATAATATTTAAGCTCATTTTTATCTTGATGGTTCTATCTTTGTGTCTTTTTAGAGTCTAGAGGGCCTTATAAAACACTGTGGCGGGCCGGATTTGGCCCCCGAGCCTCGAGTTTCACCCATCTGAAAGGATTTAAACGTAATGTCTTGTAGTTTCTCCGAAAGCTTATTTTCTGCTGATGCCAAGAAATTAGAGCGTTTCCATTTTATTTTGGAAAATTTAAGAACAAAAACTTTTAGTTTGACACACAATTTATTTTCCTTGCTCTTATTTCAAGACAAACTACCATTAAAACAAGGTCTTTTCAAACAGAAAAAGGACAAAAGGTCAGCCTGCTCTGGTTGAGATCAAGCTGGCAGCTTAATGAGATCCGTGATCAATTCCTCTTTGTGACAAGCTGACAATCCCGCCTGGATGGTTCTATCGCCAGGAAGCTCGACCCGTTGAAGTCCAACCTTTGAGCAAACTTCTCAGGGGAAAGAAAAAATATCTTAACTAAATTGATTTTCCATTAAAAGCTGCAGTTTGTGAAACAATGATGTCATTCTGAATTGCAAGTCAAGGTCAGTAGGATCAGTCTGCACCATTGGGATCCCTTTTTTCTGCAGGAATGTCCAATTGATTTCTTTTTTTTTGTTGTGAGGGAACTGCGCACCCTCCCTTGTCAGCGAGAAAACTCTGCAGGAATATTAACAGGTAGTTGCCATGGCACTAGGCGCCTGCTGCCTCGCGCTGCAGCGATTGGCCGAGCTGGAAAAGCTTTACTGTAGGAATACCGTTTGGAAAAAAGCAGAGTGATTTTTAAACCCACATCACTGAGCAGACAACACAAGCAACACAAAGCATTTTATCAAAACAGAGGGGATGAATTAGCGTGATAGCTGCTGGAGCTGCTGCACCTCAGAGGCATTTATTCCCTCATCAATAATGAATGAATGTACTGGGGACTGAAATGGTCAAAATGACTAAATGGCTGACCCAACTGATGGACTGAGAATTGATCCACAACGCAGCTGTTGGTAGAAACCCACAGAGAAATCCACAACCGTTTCCATAATTTTCTGACAATTATGGGCTTAAATATAAAAATAAATATCACATCACGACGCGCGACTTAAATATTAATAAGATGAAAATGTCATTTTATCTGGAAGCGTTTTATTTGGTGGTATTTCCCAAGAAAACAGAAATTGGTAAAGTAGTTTTTGTAAAGACTTTTTGGATTTCTTTTGGATAAACTGAGACGAATTATTTGGTTTTATAAATTAAATAACTTAAATAATAAATTAAAACTTCCAGTTCCAGTGTGAAAAGTTCATTAATATTTGAGGTTTTTTAATTATTATTCCAAACGACAATATTATTATTTATCGCAATAATTTCTGGGACTATTTACCGTCCAGGAAAATGTGTTATTGTGACAGGCATAAACTCTGCTCCAGTTCAGCTGATTTAAATTATTACATTTCCTCCTCAGGACGCTGTCAGGTGATGCAAAAGCCTCATAATTACTAATCAATTTCAATGCGGCAGAAACGAAGCAGAACCCGGGTTCAGATTTATGTCTCTACAACATCTAAAACAATGAACGGGGCGGAATTATGTGTTTTCCAGGCACAAAGTGCCATTTTATAGCACAGTCAATTAGCAATTATGTCAGTTATTATATGTATCAACTATGACTTAAAATAAATTTTACTTTGTAATTTAATGCTTTGAAGTTGGGTCTCTGTCTCCTGCTGCTTCTCAGAGTTTAATTGAGAAGTAGCTTTTATTACGAGCTCAGCTGATGCGCAGTTCCACCTGGTGTTTGCTAATTGCTGCTGGCTAATCTGATGGAGTCACAAGCTTGACTCCTTCAGACTAGCCTCTGAGGAGGAGACACGCCTCAAAGACGGGCCTAAGTCGATCTAGGCGTTTTGCACAGCTGAATGGTTGCCATGGAAATGAAAGGATTTCTCAGACATGCATGGAAGAACAAATTTTTGATGAGGGAATAAAATGATATAAACGACATTCTCAGTTTTAGGAAATACTGCCTCTCAGATAATTAAAACATGTTTTAATTGATATTTATGTAAATCAATGCACCTTTTTATTGCACTTACTTTATGAATTTTGACATTTTATCCTGAAATTACTGAAATAACTGGGATTTTTCTTGCTGATGTGAGATTCTCTGAGCTATATAACATTGAATCAAACCAGGAAAAATGAAATCCAATCATCTGCTTATGTATGATAAGTGTTTCCACCATGCTAGGAAAATAACCCTCCTCTCCCAGTAAAATGTTTCCTAACCAACAGGTCCCTCATCTTCTCATGAATAAACCAAAACAAACGAGCGTATCTGGCATAAAAAGTCATCCAGATGAATTCTCTCAATAATTGGCAGAGCTCTGAACCTCTCGGATGTTTACACACATCCCCTCCCCAAAAATTTACATTCTCGGAAATGCGAAGCTAAAACGTTCTAGTAAATTAGCAGGTTTTTGTTAATCTTACAGCATAATAAGGTAGTTTGTGTTCACAGTAAAATCTGGATTCCTTGCAATTATGTTTCAGTTTTTTTAAATTGGATTTGATTAACCTCATTTTTTTCTGATAAGTAATTAATTTGAGAATGAAACAAAATGCTACATATTACTAATTACTAATGATAAAGCTCTATAGTTGCATTTATGTCAGGATATTATATTTTCTAATTGCAACATTATTCTGTTTTTATGTATTTTTTTTTGCTCTAAACAAGAATTAAAATATTGTAGCCTCCAAAACTTTGTACAAAAGTTAATAAAATTAAAATTTAACAGGTAATAGTTAAATTAAAAGTGCCAGATAAAGTTATTAGAGGAAGAAAAAAAGGTATTTTTATCTCAAATGAGGCAAAGTAAGAATATAATTTAACCTCTAATATAAACACTATCAATGAGTCCTTGTGACATTCAGTGACAATCAGATGCATTAATGATTTAAAAAGGGAAAAAGGTTAAATCTGAATTTGTTTATATGTGAACCAGAGGTAAATCTATCTTGAATATATGAAAACTTTCAAAAGAAACATATTAAATTCTATTCTGCTTCAAAAATCCAAAGAGAAAAGTTTACATCAATTGGCTGACCAGCTGTGAATAAAATAAAAGCACAAAAATATTGATTTAATTCCTATTTTTGGTCTGAACTCAACAGATGAGGCCAAAACAACTAGAAGTCAAAAACTTACATAAAATCTTCAATCACATTTAAGCTAAAAGCAAGAAAATCATCTTTATTTTCCTCAAATCTGAGTTTATTTTCACTTTAAACTTGATTGTCATTAACAGCCCTAATTGGCCAGAATCAAGCCTCGTTCTGCACATATAGATCCACATGTTCCAGATCGTAAATCAAGGCAAACAGTAGAGCAACGTGTGGGACTCTGCAGGTTGTTTTCGCTGCTTCATCATCTGGACGTCTTCATCATCTGGACGTCTTCATCACGCCGAACCAGATGGACCACAATGGCTGCACCAGATGCCCGACTATATTTACAACCACGTGGCGACGTCGTTGTACTAATTAGACGAGCTACACATTACAGAGTTATTTATGTTATAGAATGTATAATATATGTCACCATCTTTAGTTTATCCTCCAGGAGAAGAAGAATCGTATCTCAATCAGCAGAAGATCTTATACAAAGACAGTTAACAGGGTTGCAGCGTCACTTTTTTTGCTTTAAAAAACTGTAAAAAATTTAAACTTTGGTGTATTTATGTGCTTTAATGTAAATATTATGACATTTCTCCTTTCAGGTGGAGGAATGTGAAGCTTTCCTTGCTAACAATGTTTGGTTTGTTTGTTTCTATGCACTGTAATCACTACCTTAATGAACACTGCTGTTCCCAAAAGCAGCACGGCTATATATAGCACCAAAACTAATTTATTGGTTCGCTCAGAGGTACCAAACAATCACACGTTTACACCTTTTCTAATTGAGTGCTGCTGGACACTCTTTCTCTTTCTTTGTCGTTTCTTCTGCAGAAATTTGCCCTAGGCCTTTTTCCTCACAGTATTTCCCAGCGCAGCCTGTGTAAAGAGACGGACGGACGGACGGACGTGCTCATCCCCTCAGCTCCTCCCCGCCAATGTAAATAGAACACATCTAATTTGGCAAGGGCGATGTTGACATTTGGATCCGACGCCCCGGTGGGAAGGGTAAAACGGCGACCAGTCAGGATGCCGCTGCCGCACAACACCTGATCTGTTCCTCTGTATTCAGCAGACGGTTCTCGACACTGCATCGGCGACAGCAAGCCAAACAAAATCCCCTCATATCAGAGGATTATTAGTCACATCGTTCCACTCAGAGGTTCTGGTCTGAATGGAAAGCAGACGCTTTAGAGCTGAATTCCTGCTTTCATCAAAACTGCTAATTTTGCTCAAAAAATAAATAAGTGTTTGAATGAACTAAAATACTGCGGTTCGGTGATCATTTGGCAGAATAGATCTGAAGGCAAACAATAAATAATTGTGCACTTTGGGAAAGATGCTCCTCTTCCTCCTCCTAAGACTTGCAAATCAGAAACTCATTAGTTAGTCGTCTTCTTCTGACTGTTTCTCCATGGAAAGACGACCTTCATGAAAAGCTGGGTCATTCTCTCGTTAGGTCAGGGCAGAATTTACACAATTAGTCATTATTTGTTTATCAGAATCAGTTTTAGAAGTTTAATAACAAAAGCAGATTCCAATGATGGAAGATGATATGTAAACATTCTGTAGATTGGAAGATTTCATTCCTTCTGGAAATATTTTCAACAAATATCTTTTATCTTCAGCTGTGATCAGCTGTCTTTAAAATTAAAACTGGAACAGGACCTGTCTGACAGCATGAAGTAGGTTAATTGACATCAAGACCTCGTCCAAAATCAAAGATAAAACAGCAGTATGTAAAAAGCTGCCACTCTGTCATAACAATACCAGACAAATAATGTGAACAAAATCAAGCTCCTCTGCCGTTTACCTATAAACCGAATGTCATCCGCACAACTTCACAATCGGAAACAACCAATCAGAGCCAGGAGGAGGGTCTTAATGCTGCCAATCATCCTGGTGTTCACCACAACACAGCCGCTACTGTAAAAACCCAAAAAAGCGAAAAAGTCTATAATTTAAACTACCGGCAGCTGTGGTTGACAGAATTTTACTGTTTATCTACAGCAAAACTCTACAAATACCATAAAATATGGCAAAATTCTGTATAAATACAATAACATTTGGTAAAAATACAGTAAAATATGGTACAACTCTGTATAAATATAGTAAAATAAAAAATTTTTTAAAGGAAAAAAAAATCTGTATAAATTTGGTAAAATATGATAAAATTCTGTATAAATTTTGTAAAATATGGTAAAATTCTGGCCGTCACATCTGTCTGTATTTTACTGTAAATTATAGATCTTTTTCTTTTAAAGTGCCTGAATGCTAAGGCTAGTTAGCGCAGCAGATGAACAGTTCATCTGTTTGATATCAAACTAATGTCATAATGACAGTTCTTAAAAAATTTTTTTTTATAAAAGTGACATAATTTACATTTTGGTAAAAAGCTTAACTTCCCTTTTTCTGTTCAAACAATAACTCAGATGCAATTCACAAATAACAATAAAACAAAACAATCATGCAGATCAACACTGGCAGCTCTATATTTGGAGGCAACATAACCGGGCCGCTGATGTTAAGGCTGGCGACGTGGCTGATGTGACCGCGCCGCATGCTCACAGGTCACCGCGCCGCGGGGCGCCGCGGGGCGCCGCCACCGGTCACACGGGGTTAGGAGGTGGCAGAGGTTAGCCAGCTGTGACCGGCTGCCGCCCACAGGCTGCCCTCAGATAACTCCATGTGTCGCCAAAGAGCTCAGATCGCACCACGAAAGAGCGAGAGCGAAGATCAAGAGTGTGAAAGAACAATGGAGATGGAGCACAATGAAGGCTGCAGAGAGGAAACAGAAAAGTGGGGACGAAAGAGTGATTGAAGAGTGAAGGAAGAAGACAAAAGGCCAGGAAGTCATATTTTATCCTTCAGCTTCACAGCTAATGGCCTGCTGAGAATCCGTCTCATCTTCCTTTCCTGGCCCCAAAAAATAAAAGCAGACAAAATGGAGAATCTGCTGCAGAGCTATTAGGAATAATCATCATAACTCCTGACTGATAAAGCAAATAGTGCCTTTAATACCAGGGAGCAAACGCAACCTTTACGTTTAGCAATTCACACATAGTTCAAACATGACCTCCAACTACAAACAAGCAAACAAACCAACCGCCGAAAGACAAAACTGAAGATTTCTCACAACGATATTTGAATTTGTGTTGAACATGGCTTTTGTACACATGTGTCAAACTCAAGGGCCAGGAGCCAAATCCGGCCCAGTCCAGCTTTTTTTATGTGGCTCCAAATTGCATCAATAAGTCCCTCCAGTTTCTCACAAATCAGTAAAAATCACACAACATCTATAGATCACATGGTTTTTCTCATTTTAATGAATTTGTTTTCTCAAAATTGGCCAAAAACATGAATAGAGCAAATAAAGTAAAAATTCCCTACAAATATTTCCAATTTAGCGTCACAAAATCTGTAATTTTGATTAAAAAAAAAAACACAAAAACAATCAAAATCCTGGATGGACTGATCAGTGTGAAAAGATATTCAATATGATTTCATTTCAAGAAACACTTATTGAATGCTAACCCAGGTATTTATTGATAACTTAACAGTTTAACGGGTTTAATCAATACATTCTGTCACAACCGGCCCTTTAAGAACATTCAGATTTTTGATTTGGCCCCAAATTAAAACGAGTTTGACGTCCAATCTCTCACGAAAAGCGAAATAAAGTCGGTGGCAGCAACTTGACTCGCTCGCTCTTTGGTTACCTAGCAACTCACTCGTTCTGAGGTTGCCTAGCAACAGCCTGCTGAATTACCGGCACAGCTTCCATTTCATGTTAAAATGCCAGAATTTGACATTTTTAATCGGAGAAACAAAAATGAACTTGAAGTGAGTTATTGTTTGTTTTTTTTTTTAATGAAGATTAACAGTAGCTGCGAATCCTTTTAGCGTATTATCGCGTAATTTGGAATTACGAAAGAAAATTTGCGTAATAGAAACGAAGCAATTTCACAGAAATAAAATCAGGTTGAAATGAAATGCTTTCTTGAATCTTTTTTGCATCATACGAGTCACGTGATCTGTTATAAACGGATAAAAAGAAAACGTTTAAACCCCTGGAGGAAACCGAGTAAATGACAGGATATGACGCGGCACGCTTTTTAAAAATCACTTTCTTTGTGAACAATCCTTCACATGTGATTTTAATTGCATTTTTTTAAAGGTACAATTGCAAAATGTAGTTTTTTCTGCACTATCAACATAGTTTTGTTTAGTTTTTGTAATACCTGTTTTAGAGAATAAATCATTTGTATTAACTGGCCTCAATTTTTGCAAAAATATACAAAAGACATTGTTAATGAAAAGAAAATGTCTGAATATGTGGTTCTGTTGTTGCGGTGTCTTTTTTTCTTTTGTATTTTTGCCATTATTTAGTTCCTCAAAAGGCCTTTTAGCCCAAGTGGAGCCAAGCTGAAAGGATTTGCTGGCCAGAAATATGACTCCAAGGTAATTTTGCATTCAGCTTAGCTGTGTTTGTGAATACATGGGTGTAATTTGGAAGCCCTGTGTAAAGCAGCCGCTCTAAAGGCGAGCGATGAAGCAGTAAACACCGACATTAGTGGCGCTTTCAGCCTTCCCGACTTCAAATGATGCACCTTTTCTTCTGGAGGATTTCTCCTCTTATAAACAAGCACAAATCATCATCATCATGAAAATGTCAAAGTGCTGCTTTAGTCTGTCAATAATGTCAAGCTGCTGACATTTTGACAAAGAGGGAGCGCTTCTTGGAGGAGAATGAAAGTGAAATTGATGCAGAGTTCGCGGCGTTGGTTTTCACCCCTGCTCACCACCCAGGGAGACCCTGAACGCGACCCAGTCACAATGTCCCGGCACCCCTCGGCCGCTCCAGATGGACGCCATATGTCCTCGCACCAACAACACCAGAACCCACGGCAACAAGAGGGCACGCTTCACAGGCGCCGGGTTTGTTTACCAGCGTTTCCCTCTGCTGTTTGCTGTGTATGACGGAGCATCTGCAGCTACAACTGCTGATATTGGGGGCAAATAAAACGTCACAGAAAGGGAGGAAGTCCTTTTCGTTCTTCTCCATGGTCTCTGTGATGAGAAAGGGAGCAAACTAAGCTCTCGGGATGATCTGGAGAGATTGTCATAAGGGACTAAACGTTAGTAGTCTGAATGGTTCATAAATCCATGTGTAGTTTCATCGCAACCTTACAAAACAGACATAAAGATGCAGCGATGAAATCAATTTTCAATTAAAGTTAAGAATATATAAACACGTTTTCAACGACGTTCTTTAAATCTATATATATTTTAAATTTTAAATTTAAATTTATGACCGCATACAAAGTAGATCAGAGTATTTGCTTATTGTTAGCAAACGAAAACATTTCCGTATCTCCCAGGAGACTCTGGATGTCATAACCCAATTTGTAAATTGTTGGTAAATTGTTAACTATTGCAATAAATGAACATTTGATATGAGACTACTTTCAAGTATTATATTGATACCAATAAACTTTAATTTTGTATAGAACACTTAAAGGGGAAGTATACAAAATTCACATAGTGCCATTTTATAGTACAATCAAATACCTTTAATTGTTATAAAGATGCAATATATGTCAAATAAGACTGAAATTATGTAACACTTTGAAATTCAGTTTCTGTCTCTTTAAGAAACTCCTGCTCTTACTGAAGCTCCGCCTTCAGGAAGTGAACATGGCTCCTCCATTAACCCCTTAAGAACTTTTTTCTTTTTTTACAAGCATTTAACTGAGAAGTTAAATGCTTCCAGCTGATGCATAACTCCACCAGGTGTTTACTAATTATTGGTGGCTAGTCTGAAGGAGCTCAGACTGGGAGGGCAGCAGTTCCAAGGTGGAGCTGTGCCTTTAATGGTTGCCATGGCGATTAAATGACTCATCAAACAGAAACAAAAGAATCAAAGCAACACGCCATATATGTTTATGATGAAGAAATAATATTATGACATGATGTGAAGCTAAAGCTAAATAAAACAGATTATGATGTCTCTGTAAACAAAATTGCCCTTAGATAATTTTTTTTTTTTTAGCTTATAATTTATTATGTGATTAATTGATTCATTGCTTTTGGCGACAGGCTTACTTTCAACAAGTTTCCAAATCTGAAAATAATATCCAAGAGTCACTTCAATGTTATTCAATCAACTCGCTATTTCATTAGTTGGATGTAATATGAAGACATCAAGCAAATGTCATTTTTACATAAAAGTAATTATGTTTCGTATCATTTTCAGTGTTGGACAAGCGTTAACAGATATTAGCCTCAGGGTTGGTGGATTTTATTAACGGAGGGGCCGCTGTGATGCTAAATAAGAACATATTAACCTGTCAAAACTGACTCCTGCTTCTCATGGTTGAACTTTATGACGTTACTTTGGCTCTGTGTTTATAACCAGACTTGCTGTCGCGACTCAACGTCTATTTAGCTTCACTGCCGAGAAACATGTTGATTTTTTCCAAATC
Source organism: Poeciliopsis turneri (assembly GCA_922788865.1). NCBI lineage: Eukaryota > Metazoa > Chordata > Actinopteri > Cyprinodontiformes > Poeciliidae > Poeciliopsis > Poeciliopsis turneri. The sequence goes on along the minus strand of CAKLNU010000303.1, from coordinate 128,997 downwards.
TTAAAAGTTCTGTAAACTGAGTCTTTTAATGACATTTTGCAATGATTTTTTTTAATTAAAAAATAATGTTTCATCATTTTTAAGGGGTAGATTCAAGTTTTCTAATGCCTGGAGAGACGATATCTATTGATATTGATATTGATCACATGCCTATCAGGAAATATGTTGCTCCTTCATGTTATAATTAGTACTTTTTAATCAATTTTAAGGAATTATTAACTTAAAACACGTTTGTATTTCTTTGCTAAAAGTTACTTCTCAATTCTTCTAGTTTATTTTATTTGCATTAGAAACTTGAACCAAAAATACTTTTGTGTTTTTGCAGTGTATTAGAGCAGGGCAATAAATCAATAAAAATATCAATATCAATAGATTTCTCATGGCTAGCGAAGCAAAGTTAGTGGCATCAACTAATTCATTTGCTCTCTGGTTACCTAGCAACAACTCACTCAGACGTTCTTTGGTTACCCATCCATCCATCCATCCATCCATCCATCCATCCATCCATCCATCCATCCATCCATCCATCCATTTTCCGTCACCCTTCTCCCTAACGGGGTCGGGAGTTGTATCTCCAGCTGCGTTCCGGGCGAGAGTTACCTAGCAACAACTTATTGAGTAACTGGCACTGAAGCAGTTGAAGGTTTTGCCACTATACGTCACAAATGCTTAAAAATAAACAACAAAAAGCTGCAGCCAAGAAAAAGCAAAGGTTTCATACATTTAAAACAAAAAACAACTGATATGAAATATTTATGGTTTTTCAAACCTGGCGACTCCTTCGCCAAGTTTGGTCAACTCCAACTCAACTTCTAGATCCACCAACAAAGCCGGGGACTTTGAGCAAATTCCCGATTGATCTGGAGGGATTAGGAAACAACCTGCACCTCCTGAACTCCAGTCGTTCTTCACATGGTGGAAGAAGAGGGAGCAGACAGTCTGAACTGCGGCCTGTCAGAGAGGCTGAGCTGTAATTACACTTCAGGAAGGCTGGATGGTGTCAGGCCCGCCCTCCCTTCGCCTCGCCAACCCGTCCCTGGAGGCGAATTAGCTGAGCTTGCTTTCCACGGAGGAATCCAGAAAAAGTCGGTATCAAATGTCAGATTAGCATAGCAGAGCGAGAGGTAAATTATTTGGCATTATATCGCTCTTTGAAACCTGAAGTCAGAAAGTACCGACTCCATGTTTCTCCTCTGACAGCCGCCCTTGCGTGACTTTGCAGAGCTGAGGCGCGCAGCTTGAAAGGAGATAAATCCATGATGGTGGCAAGTTAAAGGAGACGAGACGCTCAGTTCACCTGAACCCTGACACCACTTTATCATCATACACGCATCCCAACATGGAGAGCAAAAGTAGAATATTATATGAACTATTTCTGCACAAGATTAATAATTGACCTTTATAGTTTTATTAAGATTCAAAGTTATTAAATACCACAATGGATCTGTGAGAGGGAGGCTGGGCTGCAATCTGTTAGCTTGGACATTTATAGGAGTTTTTGACCAACAGGGAATTAATGTAGAGCTGCATGACATTAAAATCTGAAAAGTGTGGCTTGCATTTTGTATTTATTCCCCTAAATGAAATATTCTGCATTCATTGGATTAGTTAATAATTAAGCAACCACAACTTTGCCTCTTCCTGCACTGGTTGTTGTTGTTTTTGGTTGTTGTTGTTTTTGGTTGTTGTTAAACCGTTAAAAACACGATATTTATGAATACTTACATTTTATGTTGGTTATGTTGGTGAAAATGTAGGTTTTACAGTTGGCAACAATTGTTTCCGGTGGGATTAAATGGGTTAACAGTTGTTGGTCGTATTTTCTGATCTGTACTTTAACTGTCCAAACAAACTAAGGTGAATTCATTATTGGACTCCTTTGGTTTCACTTCATTCATGCAGACAATGAGAACAAATTATGTTAATTTTATTTGTTAGAGAATCTGCAGAACCTCACAGCTTTAAAGAAATGCCATAGTTGCATCTCTGCTCTGCTGCGCGGCCGTTTGGAGCGTCTGCCCCCAACGCTGAGCCGTCTCATCCGTCAGGCTGACAGCCGGCGCTGACGGCTGCTGCTGACTGGCGGAGAGGCCGGCGGCCGCTCCAGAACCCGGGTCAGAGCTCCAGATCGAGACGCCATCTCCGTCTGTCACATCTTGTCACCGGCGCGCCGCCCAGAGGGCCGCAGGTGACGGATCACGGTGTCAGTCGGGTTCTGGATCCTTCAGTAAAAAGGCGACCCCTTCCTTCGACCTCTGTCACCTTTTACTGCAGGTGTCAGGTGGGTCGGCGCTGATGCGGCCGCTGTCTGTCTGAAGCCACAGGTTAAACAGAGAATGATGATCGCTCATGTCAGCAGGACGCAATGACCCAAACCGCCCCACACCACCGACCCCTTTCAACCCAAATTAGCTGAACAGAACTACAACCAAATGAGACAATCGCAGAGCAGGTGTGCCGGATACCAAACCGACGGAGAGAAATCAGTTCAGCATCGTAGCTTTATTTGCTCTCATCTGCAAAAACACTAAATCTCACCAAGGTTTGCTGCTAGATTTTCTTGGTACACTAAAACAAGCAATTTTAGACGTCTAAATATAAATTTTTTATGTTAAATAAAAACACAGAAAATCCCCAGTTCTGCAGATGGAGCCAAAGGTAAAATAAGTCAAAAATTATTGACTAAAACTTCTGCAAATTTGGTTTAGTTTACATCAATCTTTGTAGGAAAAATCCAGATAATTTTCTGTTCCATTACTGAAATAGTTTGTAATTGGAGAGAAAAACTAAATGAGATTCAGGTATGTTATTTTAAATACATGTGAGGGAAAACGAGGCTTTTTCAGACATAATCGTCCTGCTTTTGCAAGGTTTCTCCACGTTGGAGGACAATAATCTGAGCCTTGTTGAAGGCAACGCAGTGACTGTGAGAAGCAGAGCCTCGTCTGAGGCAGGTAGCTAGGAAACGGCCCTGCCAGCCGGCGGAGGAGGCTTTGCAGAGGATGCTGCAGGGAAACTGTGACTTTTCAGATCCTCCTCTTGCGTCACAGATTCAGATGCTCACCGACTGGAAGACGGGGAGGTTTTTGCTGGCGGATGGGTCAGATTTTACCTTTGTGTTTCCTCCTTTCTGTGTTTGTAGGCTGAGGCAGGATTTTTTCCGTCCTGAACTCCCACTGATTCGAGCTTCCTGCCAGGATTTGGTCAGAAAATATCAGCGATGAGGGAGTTTTTCCTCAGAACTGGGTCACTCAGACCTTCTGCCTTGTAATTAAATTCACCTTTTACCTGTTTTCTTCTCGAAGGGATGATTTTAATTCTCTAAAGCAGTTTTTTTCTGAATAAGTGGTATTTGTGTCTGCTGGGATTATTTATGATCAAGCGGTTGCGGCGTGGGCGCAGTTTACTCACCTCGGCTGTGACACACGCCATGATGCAGTGATGATTAGATCCATCTGCTTTATGCGTCTGTTTGTTTGAGACCTGAGGGAACGGTTTACGACGCCGCAGCGTCGTCGTAGTGAATTTTAAAGCATTTTCATCAGATTTGCAGGCTGTAAATTCCACCTTCTCGATCTCTGAGCGGAGATTTGCGGTTTCGTTCGGGCCGCCTGTCAAACCCTTATTTTGACTTCCTCCGTTTTCGCCGCTCTCTGTCTTGTTTGTGTATCTTCCCAGAGTTCCTGGGATTGTCTCCATGTTTAATTCATGCAGAGGTTTGTGTACAAGTCAGCGAGTTTCTCTTCCTTTTCCTCTGTGCTGCAGCTGAAGGAGGAGTGGCAGGAAGCGAGGCCGGGCAGGTCAGTTTGATCTCAGACCAGAGAGACTTTGTGATGATTCGCAGCCGGCCCACCTGTCAGTCAGGAGGATCGACCCGCTGTCAACATGACATTTCTGTGCTGCTCACAAACATGTCTGCCCTGGAGTCGTTTCTGTCGTTTTTTTTAAGAACTCTACATTTGCTGCTGAGTTCTGGTTTCTGAGGAAGAGGATTTAGGGAAACTGAAAAATGTATAATCTTGACATTTTTCTTTTTTGGTCCTAATCTTCTTCCATAGATTTCTCTAAAATTTATGGGATTGGAAGAATCTAATACTTTAATTAAGGCCAACTCGGTGATAATTTGGAAAATATTTGACTTTTATTAGCTTCATACTGACAGTAGACGCCTCTAATTTATTTAATTAAAGTGAAAATATTTGTGCCCTTTTTTTTTGTCTAAAAATATTGGGTAAAAATCAATTTTACTTTAAATGCATTTAGTTTTATTTAATTATTTTTAAATTACATTAATATTATTTTAATAGATACGTCTAACAATTAAAGTCTAAACATGAGATGTAATTTAAGTACATTTTTATAGAAAAAATAATTTTAATGATATATATGTAAATATCTATACTTTTATTTTAATTTGTGTTCATGCAACTCCACACTAGTCCCCTACATAGGGTCAGTTTTAGGATATATTTATTTACTTTTTTGTACTTTATTTATTTATTCTGCTTTGTTGTTTTATTTATCAGTTTCTAACCTTTTTTTTTTTTTAAGTAAGAAATAACTTTGGGGTAAAACTGAGACATTCCTGCAAACACAAACCACATTATGGTCACTTTAATAAATGCTTTAAAAAAAAAATCACATAAAAAAGGATTAAATTAAAACACAAATACAGAATAAACTGTGAATTGTTCTGAAGAATGACGCCAAACGTGTGCAAATGATGGATCATTTAAATCGAAATTTAACTATTTCACCATGGTAACCAACAGCTCCGCCCCCTTTTTTTCTGTTTCCGTCTGTGTTTTCTTTTTACAAGTGTTATGTTTTAACTTTGACTTATTTATTTTAAAAGTGTCGTTAGAATCAGATTCTGAGCACAAACAAGAAATCTGACTTCAGTTTTCAGTGAACTTTAGAGGAAATAAAGAATAAGTAGAACATTATGTACATGAGCGTTTGTACTGTGAAGTTCTTATATGAAAAAAAAAAGAAAAATAAAGCCAGAGTGGAGTGACATTTAATCAAAAGTGCATCAGTGAAGAATAAGGATGTGAAGGTCCTTTTCAGCTGAACTTTTCTGCAAAAATGCTGTAATAAAATATAGCAGACGTATTACAAGACATTTGGGTAAGTTTCATCGCTTTCTGGAATAACACCAGTTCTAGGCAAACCAAGAACCACAGCCAATATATTTCAGCAAATAGCAGCAGCAGAGCAAGAGTAAAGATGAAAAAGACGAGCTAAACGACGAGTAAACGTTGGTTTTAGATTCATTAGGGAGCCTGAAAGTCGACTTCTAACCAAATACAGCTCAGTATCCCTTGGTTATGAGTTATGATTTTGAAATAAAATTGTCTTAACAGCGAAATGTCATATGGGAAATTATTTCAAATAAGGAAAACCTTTGAAGGGGCTTCCTAGTCAAGAAAATAAAGCAAAGGAAAAATAAAAACGGCACAGAATGAAAATTCAAACAATTAATTAAACTCTGCTGCGCTTGGTGAGGCTGTAAATAACCAAGAAAAACAATATCTGCATCAATTACAGCTGCAGGGAGATTTTAACTATATTCAGCAACTATTATCTGTGGTTTTGTGCCGTTTTTCCAGGTGTGGTGTTGAAAATAAAAAACTCAAACTCTCTCCATGAAATGAGTTTGAATCGTGCTGAGAATCGTTTACAGCTGCGACCATGAAAATGAGGCGACACCTGTTGTAGAGCCAGGTGTAATTATCATATATATGAGGATCAGACTGAGCTGATATTATCATACGTCTCCTCTTGCTTAATACGCACCGTTGGAGCTGCTGAGTACCAATGTGTCAAAACATTCACATTAATTATCCAGCTCACCCCGGACTGTCAAGATTTGGAAATAATGACTCCAGTCAATCTCTAAATTTGAAATTAATGGCCACTATTAATATTTATTTTTGCAGATACTGCCACTGAGTTTTCTTCTAATGAGGCTGAAGTGATTTACTGGGAAAATGGACCAAGGTTGAAGAAGTTGTCGTACAAGTTTAATGTAATGTGAGCAACTTTGAGCATGCTAGGAAGCGGTTAGCTTAGCTTAGCTTAGCATGTGGCCTTAAAAACAAAAAACTTTGTGATACATTCAACAGCAAACCAAATATTTAACGTCAACAGAAAAAACTTGAAATACAAAACTAAGAATTTACTTCATGTAAAACAGATAAATATATTCAGTAAAATAAAGGTTAAAGGAGATCAGCATAGCAACAAAAGCTAAAACAGAAGAACTACTGCATACTTAGCATGTTAGCCTCAAAGATTTTTATTTTAAGTCTTTAACTAAAGACATAACATTTTTATATCAAATCCATAAACTCTTTACTGATTCAAACCTGTACTCTTTGTCCTATTTAGGAAAATAGCAATAATCTTCTATAACTTAGTAGTTTTATTTTAATATTTCAACTTTTAGTTCAGCATGAAAACTGACCAAATGTAACATTTACCGCATGAGAAATGTATGTGCAAAGAAAACAGTAGAAAGAGATAAAAAACCTGTTTTCATTTATGGAATAATGACTCAAATAATTGTGTGTTTGTGATGATGAAGCTAACATTGTTTTATTTCTGTCTTCATATCATCTACGTCTTAATAATTTATTGGCTTATTGTTTAACTCTGCATAAAATTGGGAATAAGTCTAAAATGCACAGGCATTTTTAAACAAGTATTTCAATTTCTATTATTTTTACAGTTCAGTCTTATAAAAAATGTATTTAATATTTTTATTTTTATTTATTAAAATATTCAAATGACAAAGTTCAGTTTGGTTTCGTATAATAAATCAGAGTAAGTTTATTTGCAGTTGTGTGTCAATCATAGTTTGTTTGTGTACAGTGGCAGCCATCTTGAGAGTCCCACATTATTACTTTCCACTGTTTTTCAAGCCAGAAAAGGAGAAAAACTATTTCATTTCACAGGAAAAACAGCTCCAATAAATTACTGAACACTCTGCAGGGCTTTTGCACAGTACCTGCACGTTCCCTGCTCTGGGTGCCCTGATGAGGCTGCAGGATAAATAATTTGATTTGAAAGTAAGTCAGTGCAGTTCAGGAAAGCTCAGAGGAACAACTGGGGATGATCCTATTTGACTGCAGCGCCTGAAAACCCTTCATTTCGAATGCATTGCTTCCGTTTAGCCTTTCAGCAGTACTACTGTAGCTCCTAAAGAGGCTCGTCGTCTCTTGTCCTCTGGTTTTTTCTCCTGCACCTTAAATCTGTGTCACATTTTGTAAAGACAAAAAGCAGCGTTTTCACAGGTTCCTCTCCTGTCCAGGAAAGCTTATTGTAATCCCTCTTCCTGCAGAGTCATGATGCAGCTAATCTGGTGTTTTCCTCCCAGATGTTGGAGCGCAGCCAGAAGGATTGTTTCATTTTTAACAGACTTTCTTCATTAAACGGATGATTTTACACATCCAGGTTACGCAACAGACACGGATACTGCATGGGTGGCGTTAACTCAACTCAGGAGCCAAGAAGGTAAACAAACATTTATGAGTAGCTATATTTTTCCATTTAAAAAAAGAAGCATTTAGCCACAGCTTATAAACCACAAAAGCCTCTTATCCCCTGCAAAACACCTGCACTGAAGGAGAAGCTTTGCCAGAACTTTCCGAGGCTCTTTCTATTTTTAAAAGCCGCGACTTGAAGGATAAATATTACCACCAGCCGGATATTGTTATGTCGAGTCTACATTGTGTTTTTTGTGATTCTTTTATTTATTTTTCCTGAGTGCCAACATGTTTCTGAAGTTATGTGCAAATGAGTGATGAGTTCAGTGTGGGTGAGAAAAATTAAGCTTTGGTGAAAAGCTTCATTTTAGTTCATTTCAGGTTTGTTTTAGGTCATTTGAGCTCTGATAATTTCCTTTTTTAGCTCAAAAAGTTAAAAAGTATCTTTGTTTCATAAGCTGACAAATTTACTGTTGAGTTCCAATCACCTTGTCTTTTTAACTGTTCATATCAGCTGATTTTATTTGAAAAATAGATGAGAGCCATAATTCACCACGTCTTCAATGAGTTTTTGGGCAAAATATTCTGCAATATTATGTTATCTTTAAAGAATAAAAGCAACAACTACTCCACTGACCACTCGGTTCTCCCACAACAGTTGTCATTTGGTTTTAATTGGTTTTAATAAAATAGCTGGAAGTCAAAAACTAGCTTTCTGATGGATTACAGAGTGAAAAATGAATTAGGGCTGCGACAGACTGGCGACCAGCTGGAGATAGGCACCAGCAACTCCCGACCCCGTTAGGGAGAAGGGTGACGGAAAATGGATGGATGGATGAAAATGAATCAGGAACAAACACTGAGCCTTTTTTTTGCCCATTTTCAAAGGTGTTCCACAGGGTTCTGTCCTGGACTCAATTCTGTTTGCTATTGAAGAACTGTGAATTTCATCTTTACGCTGATGATACTGTGATGTTTTCTTTGACAGATTCTATCTGTATCACTTGTAAAAATCTACAGATTTCATTTAATCTGCTTCAAAAACAGTTTTTTTCATTTACAACTCATGAAAGACCAAATATAAGATCAGAAACTCCAGAATAAAACAATGATGAAAGCCTAAAACTCCTTTTATGCAGCACTGTAACACAAATAGTTACAATGATAATGAATTTTTTTAAACATCACAGTGAATTCAGCTCAAAAACATTCAGTGTGAACAAGACATTAAAATAAATGTTTATCTTAATAAAACAAGAGTCAGATCAGTGTAACGCACTTCCATCTCAGGATACAGAAACACGCCGCTAAGCATTCTGGGAAATAGTTCCCAGTCCCGTCTTTTTCTTCTTTCAGTTTTTTTAAGTGTTAACCTAAAAACTCTTCTTTATTCAACTCTTGGAGGTTTAACAAAATTAATAAAAAACTAACAACTGAGACAAACTAAGTTTATCTTTCACCAACTAAAAATTTATTTTATTTAAAAAGTAGATAGTAGACACAACTAAATGCAGCTCAAATGTTTTACAGTGTAGTTGACTGTTATAAATTTGTGTAAAACCACAACACAAGCAAGATGGAGTAAGTATACAACTAATGCCTGATGATGCATATTTAACACATACAGGATTGAGAGTCATATTGGAAACACTCTGCCATCTAGTGGCCACATTTTCTAGTTACTAATAATTAGAAAAATTATATCTAATATGATGTCCTTCCTTCACAAATTATGTATCTGTTAAGCTTCACTTAACTTAGAATCTGTTTGACAGCAAAAACTGAATTTATGATAAAGTAAATATTTCCTCCCAAACACAGTCATTCTGCCAAAAAAAGACTTTAAGCCCCAGTAACCAGCCCATGTTATCCTCTCCAATAATTCAGTCTGTTTTCACAAATGAATTTGGACCTGCTGCAAATTTAGGCACAATCTTGTAATGAGTCATGAAATATTCAGGCCTGTTCATGAAACACTGCAGGAGATGTATAGTGAAATTAGGCTGAAAACTTAATGAGTCCGCCTCGGTTTCATCTCTGCTGGCACATTTTTAGATTAAAACACAGGAAAGTTGATTTTCTTTCATACAATCCAAGTCTCAAATGCCATAAACCAACAGTTTTTTCTTAAAGCTAACAAAATAAAACAAAAATACTCAGATTTTCTGCCATCAATTGGCATTAGCTTTCACAGAAACTACATGTAGCTGTTTAAAGCCTCTAAATGTTTGCATATTTTATAATTTTTTATAAAAACTGCAGCTTTAGGTTGAAATTCTTTTAACCAAATTAGCGTAAACCACAGGAAGCATTTATGAACACTTCCACTAATAAAAAACACAATCATGAGCCTAATAAGCAACTTTTTGTAAAGCAACACAGTTTCTTTCAGCTCTTCTAACCTTCACTGTTGCTGCTCTCATTACTAGTTTTAGTGCAAAACTTTAAAAATTAATACCTGCTGTCTGAAAGGCTTTTTTTTATCTACACTTTTTTCTTTTCCACTTCAAAGTAAAGCAAGCATCAAACACCGAACTGCTGCAGCCATTGCTCAGCAGTTCGGCTAACGACTTTGAATGAAAACAATAAGGAAGAAAAGTGATTTATGGATTTAACACAGAGCACCAGCAGGATATCGAGGTTTTTTTTCCCCATTTTCAGCTGACTTATGCGCAGCGCATCCTGCTAAGATCCGCCGTGTGCGATAGCTTCGTTTTGGATGCAACAGGAAGCTGCAGCAACAAATGGACCGAATTCAAAGACATGAAAAATACAAAGCCGTGCTGCTCAGGAATTGATTGCAGAGAGATGTTCAAATATCAGAGGAGGAGATCCGAGTCCGGCGCTACGATCTGCAGGAGCAGGACGGTTTCTGCCTCCAGGTATTTATTAAAACATTTTGTCTTCAAACAACATAAAACCAAGTTTTTGAGGATTTTTTTTGTGTCCATTTTTAGTCAAAATACATCAAGATCACGAAAGTTCTTAAATGTATTTATAAAATCCATTAACAAACTGTTAAAATATTAGTAACGGCTATCGGTATTCAATAAATGCTTCTAAAAGTTAAATGATGTTCAACATCTTTTCAAAATCATGTAATCTGGCAGAATACGGATCAGACTGATAAAATAAAATTTAAGTGCATAACTGCAGTCCTGAAAGCTCTAAAGTTTTTATGCGTCCTCAAAAAAACCTCCAACGGGCCGGATTTGGCCCGCACACCTCAAGTTTCACAAAAACATTTGATGTCCTACAAATCTTTCAGGTTTAAACCCCTTAATACTTATTTAAAATCAGTTTCGCGCAACTATTTCAGTCCCGCCGCAGCAGGGAGTGAAATTAATTTGATGAAACATTTTTTTAATAGACGGTAAATTATGAAAATGACTGGATTCATATGGGAAGTTCCAGTTATGGGCAACTATATTTACTCATTGCTTATTAAAATAAGCAGAAAATATCCAGGCGGAGATTTGAACTGTAGGACGTAAAAGCTAAATCTCCTTTTCCACTTATAATTTCTCTGAGACCAAATAAACGTTCAGAAACTGCAGAACAAAATGAGTTTCTGCTGCTCCTTTGCAGCATCTCTTTACATTTTCCACAATTATTGCAGCATTTTGTCTAAAAAACCAGTTTAAATGCCTTCAATAAGTGGTGATAATGTTCAAACTGGTAAAAGGTTTTAAAATGTTTCCTGTCCACTTAGAAAAAAGCTGCTGCCAATTAAAACCGGACGCAATCAGGCTCGACGCTTTAAAAAACAACAACCTGACAGGAAGCTGCTAAACTCAGTGCAACTAAAAACAAAACAGACATTTTCCTCCTTTTTCTTCCCGCTGCTCAACATTTGCTGCTCTAATAGAGCCTCATACGCTGCATCCTTTTTAAGGGCACTGGGGAACTCCAGCTTATGTAACAGCATCCAATTAGTAAGCTGGGTCAGTCAGAGAAGCTCTTGTAAACACACAGCAGCTCTTTTCCACGTTTGAGGCCTGGGCTCTTTCTGAGCGATCGCGCCCGGCCGCAGATGTGGACGGAAAGGCTGCCCGCCGTCTGGTTCCTACGTCTGACCTCATCCACGCATTTAGCAGCAGATATACTTAGAACATCTGTAAATATATACATGGAGAAGAAGAGAAGAAGAGACGCGTGAGGATGAATCTGGATGAATCTTGCAGTTTGTTCTCTGCTGATTGACTGAATCCCACATGCATGTTTAAAATCTCTGAGGCGAAACCAAACCAAACTGGGTAATTAGAGCACCATGATACTGGGCTAACTGGACCACAGTGGGAGAAAACCAGCACTTGCAGGGAGCTGCTGCAACCACATGTTTCATATGAGCTGCAGGCGCAAAGCAGAGTCTGTTTTATGAAGCATTTTCAAATGATTGTCACTTATTTACTCACCTTCTTAAAAAATGAAGATGTTTCTTGGTTTCTCTTTCCAACAATGCGTCCAAAGTTTTGATCAATCATTTCCTCAATATTTAAATATTAATCCTTTTAACTGTATCAGAATAATTGTGTATAATTCCCAGCTCTTTAATTCCCAAGCTGTTTTTCTCTTTGAGGATAGAAAATGTTTTCTTGAGACAAAAAGCTCCATTAAAGTAACTTCAGGCAGTTTGAGAGATTAATTTACTGGCATCGCCTCACCTCATTATTCACCAAAACACACAGTAAGTTCCTCAGAAAGCTGCAGAAAGCCTCATCCTTTAATGAGCCTCAGATCCTCCCAACTTCTCCTCGGAAAAAAATAACAGCATCGCAACCAAGAAGTTGTTATATCTCTGCGCTCTTCCGCCCTTACATGCTGCAGATTCCTCTCGAGTTAATGCACTGCGCATATTTTGGAGATTTCTGCAGGAAAGAAAAATCAATTTGTGCAATTAATTTTTTTTTTTTCTGGAAGCAGAGTATTAATATTTCAGTTTAAGGATTTTCCAGAGGGATCCTCCACTCCTCCTGTCCCGAATGTGCTAATTTGGCCCTGCATACCCTGAAAGGGTGGAGGACTTATATAACTCAAACTTTCTCTGCAGAAACACACACACACGCACACGCACACACACACACACACACACACACACACACACACGTTGGAGAGGGGGAGAAGCTCGGCTTATCCTCAAATAACTCTGGTCATCGTATTTTTGGAGGAGGAAGAAGGTGAACAGTTTGGAGAAGAAGAGGAAGAAGAGGAAGAAGAAGAAGAAGAAGAAGCAGCTCTTCTTGGCGTCTGTTTTGCATCTGTGGGTTGGATATTATTCTGCAGATTCAGACCTGATCCCCTCCGGAAACAAATTATCCCAGCAGGAGAAGATGAAAGTCAGCGTCGGTGTTTACAGAGATTTTTTTTTTATCTCGCTTTCTCCTGATCAATTTTCGACAGATTGCGTCTAAATTCTCAGAATCTTTGCGTTAATCCATTTTGTTGAGAGCCGGTTTTAGACGGCTGATGTCAGATCAGTGGAACATCTGGAAAGTTTGTAAATATTTTCAATTGTTTTAAGGGTTTTGCCTTCACCTCTATGTTTAAAAAGCATAACAAGAGGATGTGTGTGTAAAGATTCATCCTAAAAGCTCCTTTGTGCTTCAGGTCTGCAGGCCTCAGAAACGATTGGAGGCTCCAACCAATTTATTATTTAAAAACATTTTGAAAACAATATGGAAGCTAGAGTTAACCCGGGGCTGAAGGAAAACACTGGGATTAAACTGTTTACTTGTGGCTTTGCTTTTCTGTTTCAATATACATAAAAAAATTTAAATAAAGTTTAATGTTGTGGCTTTCATGAACCAAAGATGTTTTATGAATGCAGAGACCCGTCGCTCCTCACCTGTCGCTCTGGTTTCTGTTTTCAAATCGTTAAGTTGTTTTTTCTCTCACTATGTTTGAGTAAAATGAACTTTTTTGTATGAACTACTGACAACACGTCTCTGAAATTCTAACAAAAATTTTGTACTTATTTGCAGAAAATGATAAATTTCAGTGCTTTCAGATCTCAAATAATGCAAAACTCAGGAATCAATATTTGGTGTTATTTTCAATCAGAACTTTACAACAACCAAATATCAACTTCAAAATTATTACTGTTGTATCTGTAGATAAAGTTATGATGTATGTCGCTTTAAAATCAAGTTTCTATTGCATCAGAATTTGAAAATAATAATGTTATAAAGCACATTGAAAGCAAAAAAATACAGAGAATACATCCAGAGTGAATTCTCCCAGTCTGTGTGCATGACTCAGTCCAGAGAAAAGAAATGATTTCAAATGACAAAAGGAGAATCTGAAACAGCAGCAGATCTGATCTGCATTCACACGCTTCCCAAACTCTGCTTTGACCTTCAAAGAGTGCTTAGCAAGCCAGATGATTCCCTGATCACAGAGCCGACGTCTTCCTGAGACGGCGTTTATCTCCCACCTCTGATTGACCCGAGCCGACCCAAAGCCTCAAACGATAAGAGCAGATCAAAAACCTGCATAATGCCGTCGCTGCAGGTGTTCAGGCAGCTAGCCCTCTGCTAGCCCTCTGCTAGCCCTCTGCTAGCCCTCTGCTAGCCCTCTGCTAGCCCTCTGCTAGCCCTCTGCTAGCCCTCTGCTAGCGCAGCCACACAACGACATGAAAAACAGACAAAAACACTCAATATACAAACATTTTCAGTCTGGTTTCGACTGCAAAAGTCTTAGTACACTTAAATTAAGATAGAACTAACTTACAAATAACTTGTTTGAAGAAATAATTCCTTTTTATTGATGACAAAGTAACATGTAAAATGTCTTGTGATAAACAATAAGAAAAACAATATTAGGTTTCCTGCGACAGACTGGCGACCTGTCCAGGGTGAACCCCGCCTCTCGCCCGGAACGCAGCTGGAGAGGCACCAGCAACTCCCGACCCCGTTAGGGAGAAGGGTGACGGAAAATGGATGGATGGATGGATATTAGGTTTCTAGCTTGGAGCTAACCGGAAAATAAATCAATGATCAATATCAACAGGTCATTTTTGGTTGAATATTCAATTATTTAACTCTGCACAGCATTCTGGGAGATGTAGGAAAAGCACAGCCTTTGGTCACGTGTGTCAAACTCGATGTCCGGGGGCCAAATCCAGCCCGTTGAGACTTTTTACGTGGCCCATTAGATTCCAAATTACGTCAATAAGTCCCTGCAGTTTCTCACAAATCCTCAAAATTCACACTAACTCAACAAATCCACACATTTTTTTTTATGATTTACTGAAAGTTTTTCTCAAAATTGATCAAAAACATTGAGTTTAAGTGACTGATTGATGTCAAGTGATTAATGAAGTTATTAATAAAAAGTCAGATGAGTGCAAATATCTTAAAAATTCCTTCCAAACAACTTTCAAGAAGTTAAAATATTAATATTTTAACAGTTCAATGGGTTTTATCAATACGTTCTGTAACAACCGGCCCTTTAAGAACATTCAGATTTTTGATTTGGCCCAAAATTAAAACGAGTTTGACGTTCAATCTCTCACGCCAGGCTGAACAAAGATGGTGGCAGCAACTGACTCGCTCACTCTTTGGTTGCCTAGCAACTCTCTTACTCCTTCCGCGGTTACCTAGCAACAACCCGCTGAGTAACTGGCACAGCCAGAAAGATAAGATGAGGAGAGTGCTATTTTTTGACCTATTTCAAGTTTTGTCCGAATCAAATTGAACTATTTACAGAAATACTTGCCAAGATTTTGTGTTTTTACACAAGATTAAATGGATTAAATAATCCATTATTATTTAACCAAACGTAAACACATCTGTTAAAAAATGAACAGCGACAGTGAAAACTCCTCTATAAATGCTAAAATAATCAATGTGTATAAATTGCAACGGTAAACTAAAAGAAACCTCAAAATGGATGAACAATTACAGCGAACGCCAAAGCAGCAGCACGAAAACTAAAAAACAAATACAAAGAGCAGATATACTGCAATGCTAAGTGAGAACAGAAATACAAATGAAACGATTCGACATGAAAATTGAAGCAAAAAACACTTGAGGCAACAAACCGGAGGAGGACACAGGAAGGTGGCATTCAGCTGTCGGGTCAAGATGGCCGACACGACAGCGAGGCGGCTCCGGGGGCGTCTGACCCGAATCCCCCCGGAATAAGACAGGATTGCACCTGCAGGGGCTTCACGCCCCACCAGCGATGCATCAGCGCAGTAAACGCTCCGGGGGCTTTTGGATGAACTGCTGCAGATTTAATCACCATTTTATCCCACAAGGTTAATAATCCTGTATCAATATTCTAAATTAGATTAGATTTGACCAAAGTTTGACACTTTATTCTGCTACAGTTTTAAGATCTGCTCACATATCTAGTTATTAGTTATTAGTTATTAGCTGCGTTTCCATTGATTATATAATGATGCAATTTGGCATTTAGAAAATAAATTTACTATTGGCAACGAGTCACATGATCTACAATCAGATGTTGCTAATCCCGCAAACCATGCAGAAGAAGAAGACAACAGGAAGTGGTAGGATGATGATGTCATAGCATGTTTGTTTAATTACTTGTCATCCCAACAGCAATTGCAAAACTGTGTTTTTTGAGTATATTTGTAATAAAAACACGGCTCATGTCTGTTTGTCAGAACCATTAGCATCAAACTGATTCAGTGTTTCTCAAAATGTCCTCATGTTTTCATTTCCACTCAGCATAATGCTGCCTGCACAGCTGGAGCCAAAAGCACCGACTCCAACACCGACTCGTCCTCATTACGACGAGAAAAATAAAATATTAAAACTATTCATTTAAAGTTGATCATCAGGCCGTCATCTTCCTCACTCTCCCTTTTACTTAAAGGTGTTATTTAAAAATGGACTAAAACAACTTCTACCACGTGTGAAGGAAAGGTCACGCATCATCTGACCTTTTCTGTTTCTCTTAACGATGAATATGAAGGATTAGGATCTTTATAAATAAAATTCCTCCAGGCCCGTTTCCTCCACTCTGATTTACAGCTTTCTCCTCGGCCGTAGCGACTCTGGGACGTCTTGCGTAACGCAGAACGAGCTGCCAGGTGAATTACAGGCCGCGACTTGACGAGGAAACTGTTTGCAGAGCAACGCCCCCCCACCGCCTCGCCGTTGGCCCGCAGAAAGAGCCGCCCTCGTCAGCAGATCTGGAGCGCTGCCGCGGTCAGGCGGGGTCACGGCTCAGAGGGGGCCGCTGTAATCAGAGGCACGCTTCCTGCTCTGCCTCGCAGTGGAGTGCTGCGCATGAAAGGAAACACGCAGCGGCCTCAGCTGTGCTGCAGCGGGGCGTCTGTCGGACGCGTGTGATGCAGAAAGAAGAGATTGATCTGATAAACACGCCGTTCGTTTATTCATTCGGTTAGAAGAGGAACTGAGGAAAGCAGGAGAAAGAAGCAATAAAATTCACTTGGAAGATTTTATCTGCAGGGATAATTTGGGGAGAACCGGCCAAAACAAATACTGAATACTAGCGAGATTTACTCGAGTAACTTTATCATAACGTATTGATATTCTTACAAGTCTGAATTGGTTTCAATTGGTCGCCATGTTGGAACATCCACAACGTTACGGTATCTTTATTACGCAATTCCTTTGGTACAGTGTTATTTACAGAGTTGGGTTCACTTTTTTGAAAAATATTCCTTTATCAGTGTTTTCACTACGCTGCACTTTTTATTTTCACTTGAGTTAATTAATTATGAAGTATTTCTCCTCTTACTTGTGTAAAATTTGTGGTTTCTCGACCCACTAAACGAAGAACAAACATGATTTAACCTAAAATTCACCAGACGCAGACACACACCTGCAGGTTTTTAGTGTAAAAAACTGATTTGCAAAATGTTCTTTCCCCTGACTTTGCTATTTTTTGTTACTTATATGAATTATTGTCATTTTGGTTCCTAAAATTTCCGCTTAACTTTATAATTTGGTCCATCCATTTGTTGGAATGGCTGCTTATAACCCTAAAGATGGAGGATCTCAGCCATTCTTCGCTGTTTTGTTTTATAAATGTATCCAAACTGAAACCTCCCATTGTCTTTGGTTTCAATAAGCATCAACAAACATTCCCATCTTCAATTCTCTGTGTAAATTAGAGCAACCCAAATTTATCTAATTTTCTGTTGCTACAAGAATTACAACATCTTGCAAAATCTTACCAACTGTCTTTAGTTTCTTGTTCAAATATCTATAGTACACTTGAATGTCTAATAATTTCACTGAACGTCGATCAGGAACTGAACAGCATTCTGGGAGATGCAGGCAAACGAAAGGCTTTAGCCGCTCAACTAACTCGCACTTTCTCTGGTTACCTAGCAACTTGCGTGTTCTTTGGTTGCCTAGCAGCGGCCCGGGCTGAGTAAACGGTGCAGCAGCAGTTTAAGGTTTTGCCTCATAACTGCTCAAAAAAGGACAAAATTAAACAGCGTGGAGTGAAATTTGTGTAAAACTATTTTTTAGACACTGAAAACAAAAAACTAATCAACAATTACGATAGGAAATGTTTCCATTCTGATACGTTCAGCTCTACTACCAAGTGACTTAGAAAATTCAAGAATGTTGATTACTGTTGTGCCTATGATGATAAAAAATACATTTAAAAACACTTCCGGTTAACCTGCAAAGAAGAAAACAAGGAAATAATCTGATAAATTGAAAGCTCCCCCTAGTGGTAAGACACAATATTCACCCATATTGAAGCGTGTCACATCTTCCCATTTAATATCCTCCATTTTGCCACCAAATGAAGTCATCTGATATTACCAAATAAAATGTCAGGGGCAAAAATAACCCCGCGGAGTTGGTTATTAAGCATAAATAATTACCAGGATGGGTGACAGGTGCAAAATGAGTGTGATAACAAACCCACAGGAGCGCGACTCGGGTATGTGCATGCACATTCATGAGAGGAAAATGAGACAGGCTTGTAACTCTGCGCCTTGCCATGACATCCTGCTGACTTTTAATTTTTCCGGAGAAAGCAATTTAACACATCAGGTCTTGTTGTGGGAAGCAGGCTGAATAAAACTGTCTGTGTGGATTAGCGAGCGGAAACACGGCGATAAGCAGAGGAAGACAACAAACATAAAAGGTGTTGATTGAAGGAAATCAGGATTATTTTATTAGTAATTAAAAGAAGAATTAGGTTGGATATTAGCTGTGTTTTAACCCTTTAGAGGTGTTAATTTCTCAACAATATGCAAAGTATTTCATTTTTAAAAAATAAACACAATCTGGGGTTTATTAAACTTTGATTTATGATGGAAAAACAAGCATTTACAACAATTTAAGCTGGAGATACTCCTCTGAAAAGCTTTGATGAAATGGTAAAGCTGCTACAACAGTTGTAGTAAATGCTAAAGCCTGCAGATGTGCTGCTTTAAAGATGGTAAGAACGAATTATCAACACCGTTTCCCATCGTTCCTCCTTCAAATCGCTGGAATGAACCTAAATTACAAAATATGTTGCTGCTGATTGGACACAGAATGACTCAGCCAAATGTTTGGAATGGGATTATGAGCATAACAAGTAATTATCTTAAAGATTGTTGGCCTTGATGTTTGCAAAATACCTCGAAGCATTGAAGTATGATCTGAAATTGTTTCCAGATGAATCTTTACAGTCCAATGAAACTAACCTGCTATAACATCACCTTATCAGACAAACTAGTCAGCAACATTCACCAATTTCTAACATTTTAAGTGATTCACCTTTACGTTCAACACAAGATCACACAAAATGTGAAATAAATGATACAGAAGAACGTTCTGGGTACCGGCGGGCGAAGCGGCTCTGGCGGTTGCTGAGGCAAAAACTCGGGCGTGGGAGGAGTTCGGAGAGACCATGGAGAAAGACTTCCGTATGGCTTCGAGGCGATTCTGGTCCACCATCCGGCGTCTCAGGAGGGGGAAGCAGTGTAGCACCAACACTGTTTACAGTGGGGGTGGTGTGCTGCTGACCTTGACTCGGGACGTTGTGGGTCGGTGGGCGGAGTACTTCGAAGACCTCCTCAATCCCACCAACATGTCTTCCATTGAGGAAGCTGAGCCTGAGGACTTTGGGTTGGACTCGCCAGTCTCTGGGGACGAGGTCGCCGAGGTAGTTAAAAAGCTTCTCGGTGGCCGGGCCCCGGGGGTGGACGAGATTCGCCCGGAGTATCTCAAGGCTCTGGATGTTGTAGGGTTGTGTTGGTTAACGCGACTCTGCAGTATCGCATGGACATCGGGGGCAGTTCCCCAGGATTGGCAGACTGGGGTGGTGGTCCCCCTGTTTAAAAAGGGGGATCGGAGAGTGTGCTCCAATTATAGAGGGATCACACTCTTAAGCCTCCCTGGCAAGGTCTATTCGGGGGTACTGGAGAGGAGGGTCCGTCGGATAGTCGAACCTCGGATTTTGGAAGAGCAGTGTGGTTTTCGTCCTGGTCGTGGAACACTGGACCAGCTCTACACCCTCAGCAGGGTCCTGGAGGGTGCATGGGAGTTCGCCCAACCAATCTACATGTGCTTTGTGGATTTGGAGAAGACGTTCGACCGTGTCCCTCGGGGTGCCCTGTGGGGGGTTCTCCCGGGAGTATGGGGGTACCGGGCCCTTTGATACGGGCTGTCAGGTCCCTGTATGACCGGTGTCAGAGTCTGGTCCGCATTGCCGGCAATAAGTCGGGCTCGTTCCCAGTGAGGGTTGGACTCCGCCAGGGCTGCCCTTTGTCACCGATTCTGTTCATTACTTTTATGGACAGAATTTCTAGGCGCAGCCAGGGTGTTGAGGGGATCCGTTTTGGTGGCCTTAGGATCGCATCTCTGCTTTTTGCGGATGATGTGGTCCTATTGGCTTCATCGGGACGTGATCTGCAGCTCTCACTGGAGCGGTTCGCAGCCGAGTGTGAAGCGGCCGGGATGAGGATCAGTGCCTCCAAGTCTAAGACCATGGTCTTGAGTCGGAAAAGGGTAGAGTGCCTTCTCCGGGTCGAGGGAGATGTCCCGCCTCAAGTGGAGGAGTTCAAGTATCTCGGGATCTTGTTCACGAATGAGGGAAGAAGGGAGCGTGAGATCGACAGGCGGATTGGTGCAGCGTCCGCCGTGAAGCGGGCGCTGTACCGGTCCGTCGTGGTGAAGAGGGAGCTGAGTCAAAAAGCGAAGCTCTCGATTTACCGGTCGATCTACGTTCCTACCCTCATCTATGGTCATGAGCTTTGGGTAATGACCGAAAGAACGAGATCGCGGATACAAGCGGCCAAAATGGGTTTTCTCCGTAGGGTGGCTGGGCTCTCCCTTAGAGATAGGGTGAGAAGCTCGGTCATCCGGGAGGGACTCAGAGTAGAGCCGCTGCTCCTCCACATCGAGAGGAGCCAGTTGAGGTGGCTCGGGCATCTGGTCAGGATGCCTCCTGGACGCCTGCCTGGTGAGGTGTTTCGGGCACGTCCCACCGGGAGGAGGCCCCGGGGAAGACCCAGGACACGGGGAAGGCGCAGGACACGCTGGAGGGCCTTCTTAAGCTGCTACCCCCGCGACCCGACCCCGGATAAGCAGCAGAAGATGGATGGATGGATGAATGGATGAATGGATGGAGAAGAACGTTCATTGTCAGTTTCTGACAGTGAGTTTTGGTGCAGTCATCTGACAAAAGGGCCTTTCTGTGCATCCTGATGGCGCTTT
Source organism: Poeciliopsis turneri (assembly GCA_922788865.1). NCBI lineage: Eukaryota > Metazoa > Chordata > Actinopteri > Cyprinodontiformes > Poeciliidae > Poeciliopsis > Poeciliopsis turneri. Next base: position 107,840 of record CAKLNU010000303.1, on the reverse strand, counting down.
AAATTAACGCAGACCAGACACACAAGTAGCTCCAAACTCAAGTAATGAGATTGATTTTGACATTTTCTGGCTCAGATTTAAGTTCTCTGCTTACAAACTAAGGTTTCTGCAGCTTTTAGAGGAGCATTAATAGAACTAAGTGCACATTTATGGATATTTCTGTTTCCCCTCACTGGGGATGAAAGGAGAAAACAGTAGTTTCTGAGGTCACAGCGACTGCCTCTGCCTCATCCCTTCAAACAGCAGCAGGAGGATTAGATGGCTGTGTTGCCATGCATGGCTGCAGCCCGCATTGCCCCACTTAATAGCTGCTATGAGATTGAGGGAAAGAAAGGCTCAGGGTGATCTAAGGCAAGAAGGCAGGGAGGGAAGGAAGAAGCCCAGCCGAGGCAAAGGGATTCCCCATAAGTCTGGGCCGTAACTCTGGCTGACAGGCGGCGCTGACTCCGCCGCGGCTCAGGATGAAGGAGCTCCTGCTTCTCGCTCAGACGCTAAAACTGATGCCGCATCGAGATCATGCTGCTTTTATGTGTGGAATGTTTGCATTCGGAATGGTCTCGGAGTAGATCGACAGAAAAATAAAATGTGACCAACTGACGATATAAATACTTAAGAATCAACCAATGAGAAACGTTTAAAAAAAATTATTCTACAAAAAGATCGACTCCAATATTCATGCAGAAACTGAAGGACAACAATGCTGAATAAACTGGTAATTAATTAAAAAGAAAAAAGATAAATCAACCCCACACTATGCGTTCAAACACAAGGTCGATACTCCAAATTAAATTTGAGGAAAAAAATTTCAAGAACAGCTAAAATAAAATGTAAGACTCATCCATATTCAAAACTTTCCACCTTCTAAAAGTCAAGAGAAAATTATACTAAATAAATGTGAATGTAGTCAAATTATTTAGGTTTGATTGTACAACAAGGTGCAATTTACAGCACTGCCACTAGATGGCAGTAAATCTGATAACTGAGACCTTTAAACGTCTCTTTGCAGCAAATTGTGGTATTTTTATTTCTGTAAATGAAAATACCAGTTTTTTTAAAAAAATTAGTAACAAGAAAAACAAATAATACATTGCAAATACTTCACAACCATCAGCTGAATTAACTGCAGAGAGTTGTTCTTTTCATAAACCCAGCCAGCGAATGTAACTGTAAGTCTGTAAAAGATGAATCGGCTCCAACAAAACATTTCTGTGTCATGCACTGCGATCCAGTGATAAAGTTGTCTTGTAAAGGGAGATCAATGCATGTTTTCCTGCAGGCGGTGTCCACTCCGGCTGGATGCGCTGAATGATTTTTGCCATCCCAACCTGCAGAGAAATCGATAATTACCCCGTCCTCCGTCCCGCGTAATAACCACAGCGTTGGGATTATTTCTCACTTCTGGTTATCGGGCGAGTTGCAGGGTCAAGCGGAGGTTAATTACAAACCGAAAGGAAAGGTGATACTGAATAATTGTGTTTATATTTTACTTATTTGAAGAAGAAAAAAACAATGAAGACTCGGTTTAATTGGAAGGCAGAAATGCGCGCACGAGAAACGCGGAGGATGGCAGGTCAGAGTTACAGAGAACCAACTTCAGGTGTGAATTATCAGAAAAGTTTTATGAAAAAAAAAACCTCTAACCCTAATTTACTGCAGGATAGAATCAGAGCAAACACCTGCTTATGAATAATTCCCACATTGATATAAAATGGACTACAGAACCAAAGTTTCAGTAGAAAATGACTTGAACCTGCAGGGAAAAAGTTTTGTTAATCAGTATGAGAGCATCGAAAGCAGAGAATTTATGTTTTCACTGATGCAATCAAAAACAACAGAATACAGGAAACCTGCATCATAGTATAATTACTGCAAATCATTTAGCTTTGACCACATATAAGCTACAAAGAAATGGACCGAGAACTGAACCTTGAGGTACACCACTAAAAAATATTTATGAAATGATTTCTGAACTCTCCGATTTGAAAACAAGTCATTTGTTTTGCATATTTGTGAAAAACCGGAGGGATTTATTGATGTAATTTGGAGTTTAGGGGCCACATGAAAAGCTACAGCGTGGCAGAAAAACCAGGAGTTTATGAAAGGACAGGAAAAGAAGACAGACGTATAAAGGATGTGCAGCCAAATCCAAAAGTATCTCTACACCTTTCAGCTTAAGTGTTGTTGCTTCTCCTTCTCTAAATCCAAACGTCAAGTTCTGACATCGCTCTGATCTCAGCAGCTGAGACCTTGTGAGTCACAGTTTATTGAATCGATCCTCCACAGGAGACTCAATGATGGCTAAGAGATGGCAGTGGCTCCTGATTATTACCTCAGCTGGACTGGACACATCTGTCTAATTTAAGGCCTAAAAAAATACAACGATTTTCGGTCTTCTAAGGAGTAAACCCAGAGAAGTTAATGCCGTCATGCAGGTAGAGAGAGAGGAGAGGTAATGAGCTTCGTTCTTTCTCCTGGCGTTTGTTTGTCTCCTCTTTTGGTCTCTGAACCGAAAAGCGAAGGAGGTGGGGGCTACTGCGACAAATTCTTATTCAACCCCTGCAGCAGAGCATCACCGCAATCGATCTTTTATCTCTCAGCCGCCTCACCTGTCGGATCACTTCTCTGAAGATTGAAAAAAAATCCGGCTTAGCGGCAGAGGATAATCAAGAGGATGGACAAGACAGCAGATACTAGTGCTGTCTGAAGAGATCCCGTTAGAACACCCTCGAACTTTGATTTACACCGTTTACTGCAATATTTACGGTGGAGGATCTGCAGCGAAGATGAAATCATACATGTGGAAGAATACATGCATTTTCTGCTATATTCCTCTGTTTATTCATGCACTGCTGGATGACAGGAGGTTTCTGAAGTGACTTCTCTTTGGAAATACCTTTACAGCTTTCTTCCCTTTGAAAACAGCCATCTTAAAGAATTAATAATGATTCTTTTGAGCCTGAAATATGAGTTCTGTCCTCGACCAGAGCACACACTTTCAATCTGAAATCAGGATTTCATGTCTTTCTTCTCAAAATTTGTGATGCTCGTACTCAAAACTTCTGCTCTCTTCCTTGTAAACCTCTCTGTTCGCACTTGGAATGGAAAAGTACCATCACCTGGCAACCTCTCAGCCAATAGAATGAAAGTTTTACACTGGGTGTATTTGTGTCCTTCTCGTCGGTGTGCCTGTGTGGCTAATGTTCACTATAGCAACCTGCGCCACCCAGTGGATATAGGGAAAAACGACAGCCTCTGTATTACACGAAAGATCCACCAGCTGTGCGCTACTGATCGCTAACAGCTACTGATCGCTAACAGCTACTGATCGCTAACAGCTACTGATCACTAACAGCTACTGATCTTAGGCAGGAGTCTGTTCACCCAAACACAGAAAATGGATCCACAGACTAACAGTGTTAAACCTTAGATAGACATCATGTCCATCCTGGACACCCACTAGAAAGAAACAAACACACCCAGTGTAACACTTTCATTCTATTGGCTGAGAGGTTGCCAGGTGACGGTACTTTTATGTTCCAACTGCGAGCAGAGAGAAGTTTTAAGCGCAAGGAGAACAATTTGAGAAGGCACAGTGAATGTTTGAAAGAGAGCAGAAGGTTTGAGAACGAGCGTTACTCTCAGGTTTTGAGAAGAAAGACATGAAGTCCTGATTTCAGACTGAAAATGTGTTGCTCTGAAATTATGGCAGAAAAATTTCTCCATATGAAGGTGTTTGCTTTGTGACATTGCCAGTGTCACAAAGCAAGAAATCAGGGAGTAAATACTTTTTCAAAGAACTATGGATGACAATATGCATTTTGTTTACCATTTTTGTGATAATTTAAATTCGTATCATTCTTATCCACGACTGATATAAAGTGAGAATCTCTGAGAAACTCTAATAATTCAACTTTTCACCAACAAACATGTCCTTCGCAGCTTTATTTAGCTTTAACATTTTGCATGTTTGAAGTTTTACCACAGATGGGAATCACTGACCACATGAACCTCATCCTGACAGAGCCGACCTTTCGGGGAACTCTACAGTCTCGCCAAATTTAATCAAACCCTCTCTGTCAGTTTGATGTTCCTCTTTGTGTCCATATGTCACTGAGCTTTCAGCAGCACCAATATCTCCAACCAATTACAGAGTCTCTCTGTGGGACTGGGCCACCATGAACGCTTCCAGGTTTTACAAGCAGCCAACTAAAGCGTTGACTTTTAAATATGATAAAATCAATTCTGCTTTTAGATTTTTAGGTAAACACAGGTAAGTTTATCCCAGTGTGATACAACTCAGTAAAAATAATAATATGCCTGTCACAATAATCAATAAATCAATTAATCGCATGATAAATTATTTCTCTCCTTCCACCAAAAGCTGGATGATGAAACATCATTTGCAGTTTTATTGTAAAACTGGTGAAAAAATGACTGAATTAGGAGTTGGGAAGTGATCTACTTTCTCGTTTGTCAAAGGGGGAAAAAGATTTTGCCTTTGTAAATTTCCTCTGTGTAAACAAAGGCTACATTTTCTAAAATCAAAGTCAGGAACATCAGATATGTTCTTAGTTGTCTTCACTCTTTTTTTTTTTTTTTTAAATTTCTTCCATCTGAACATTTTTCGCACCATTTTCCAAAATAAAAATGTCGATTTTTTTCCTCTTACCATCCTGTAAACCTTTCATATCTGCATTATCCAAATCTTCCCGGCCGGTTTCTTCAGCGATCTCGATCTCCTCTATGGTTTCTGGATCAGAACAACCTGGAACAACAACTTCTTCCTCCTCTGAAGAAACCTGTCGACGCAGATCTTCAACCAGGTCGTCTTTGCTCGGTTCCTCCTCTTCTTTGGAAACTGCGATTGGTTTTTGTTGGGAATCTTCGTCAGCACTTGGCGTGTCGGGCAGCAGTTGATCTTCTGATGTTTCCAAATCATTTTGGCAGAACTCATCTCTTGCTGGTTTGTGTCCGCTTGTTGTTTCAATGCACTTTGACAGGTTTCATACCGACTTCAACTCAATCTGAACACTGCTCAATTTTTCTTGCAGGAACCTAATCTCTTGGCGAGTCGTTTCTTTGAGGATGGCATTCTCGGCTCTCAGATCGTCGAGAAGGGCCGTATCCTCCTCTGATTTCTGCATTTGACTTTTTCTCTCCTCAGTGATCTGGAGCGTTAGTTTCTTGTTGGAAGAGCTCCTCCTGCTCATTGATAAGCTGCTGTTTGTCATCGTCTTGTTCAAGGTTTGCCTCCTTCTCGTGTCTCAACTGCTGCCGATGTTGTTCCACTTCTTGCTTCAGCTCAGAAACCTGGCTTTCATAGGTGGAGATAATTTCGTTGTATGAACGCTTGGTCGCATTTAATTCTTCTTTCCGAAGCGTCTCGCGATCTTGCAGCAATGCAGTCTTTTGCGTCTCGGCCTCCTGCCTCACTAGATCTCTGTTCGTTTCATACTGAGATCGCAGCTCCTTGTAAGATGACTTTAATTTGTCCAGTTCTCCTTTTAGGGCCTTGCTGTTTTGTTTCTCAGCACTTATTTCAGAGACTACTGCTTCCAGGCGATGGAAGTGTGCCACCTTTGAGTCCTCAAACCGTCGTTGCAACTCCTCCTTCTCCAAGTCTTTAACATCCAAGTGAGCCTGGGAAGCAATGGCAATGGCTTTAAGGTCTTCTGGATCACTGAAGTGCTGTAATCTCTCTAGTTCTGTTTTTGATGGCCTGATCGAAATCTGGCTTTGAGTTCTTCCTCCAGGCGGGCCAGTTTTTGGTTGTCTTTATTCCTTCGGGTGGTTTCCTTTTTCAGGAGGGAGGTCAGACTTTAAATCATCGGGGTGCGCAGGAGGAAACCTGCCTTGGGGGTTTTTATTTTCAACTCTACTGTTAAAATTATATGTTTAAATACATATAAAGTCCAAAATACGTCACTCGGAAATTACGTAGGAAAAGGCAAATAAGGAGAAAAGTCAAGGGTTGTGACCTTTCTGCCCCTTGGTTCCACTAGAGGACACATCAATCCAGCGCCGTCATGTCATTCAGAAAGATTTGAGCAACATGTCAGATCCCTTTATATCCCAGTTTTAAAAAACACAAGAGGAAGAAACCTTTAATCAGTTGTTTCAGAGAAAACCAGATTGTTCTGGTAAGAATGGAGCTTCTCCCTGATCTGCTTTAATCCCAGCCTTTCCTCCATGCATGGCCCAGGACTACAATGCATATAGGCCTCAATCTTTTCCCTGGCAGCTGGACGAGGGAGGCGAAGCCTGGAGGAGACGGTGGATTGTCCAGCCGTGACCTCACCTCACCCTGCTGATGTGAGCCGGGCTGACAAGCCGGCCCAGAGCTGGGCGACAGCGAGGCCAGCAGCGCCATTCGAGGACTGGATTCTTTCTGAGAATAAATAACTATATGTTTACGGTATCAAAAACACACACAGCCGTCTTTTCTGACAATAAACCAGTCTAATGTCCTGTTATTTATACCGTGACGTGTGTAAGTTTGAATCTTCTCTGCAGAGTTTCAGCTGCAGGAACCAACAGGATCATATTTGAGGAGGTCTGCGCTTTGGGTCCAAACTCTGACTGATGGAGTTTGAACATTAACCAAGTCTTTCATCACAGCCAATAGTTCGGTAACATCTGTTACATTTTCAGCTGCTCTTGTTTCTTTTTCACACTGAACTTGTTCCCCTCCTCACCTATGGGGGCGCTGCACCAAAAACCACTGAAGGAAACAACACAAAACCCTCTGAGTGCCACTTCCTTCTTCATAAAACGCAAACAAAAAATTGAGTAACGTTAGATTTTAGTGGCTGTTGAATATGGCTGAAAAACCGATGATGATGCATAATCCTTTATTTATACATGAAAAATGTTTTGTCTCATTTACAAAATCAAACAAAACATAAAAACTAATTATTGATAGCATTTTGTTTCAAATATCTGATATTCTGCCAAACTGGAGGCAGAATCAAAACTATTTTATCCAGTTTTGACTCCACGGTTTTTATTTTTAAGCAGTTACAAGGAACGACATACAACTGAAACTGCTGCTGCGCAAGTTACAGAACAGGTTGTTGCTAGGTAACCATGGAGTGAGTGAGTTAGTCGTTGCTAGGTAACCATAAAGTGAGTGAGGTAGTTCAGGCCACCAACCTTCAGAGGTTGAGTCACGTTAAATAAACGTTTTTGATGTGTGACCCTCCGTAAGCCTTTCCTCTGCCTACATCCCCCAGAATGCTTTGCAGTTCAGTGAACATTCTTCATATTGAATATTGAGCATTATCACCTTCCGAAAGCAATGACCTAAGAAATCTTTTTAGAAAGAAAAAGGCTTTTTTGACGAAATCACTATTCTGTCAGATGTCTTATCTATTGATATTGATCATATTTATATTATTGATAATTTTGTCTGAGACGACAAACTTCTATGACTTTGGCTCCTGACTTTCAAGAACCAGCCAACCAGCAACATCCAGTTGATCACCTCTGCTGTTTCCTCTGCAGCCAAACAATCAGTGTGTCTGTGGGAGAAGCAGCTCTGTAAGCAAACCTCCGGAGAGCCGCTGCACTCTGGTCCGATATGAAAAGACATGACAGGCAACACGTACGAAGAGGGCCGTGCATCTTCATGGGAGATGTTCTGTGAGGAGGCTTCAGAGACTTTTTAAAATACTCCATTTCTTCCCTTTCCGTGTTACGCAACCTTATTATTTACGAGTGTGGTCTGTGCAGAAAATCAACTCTGCAATTTATCTGTGCGGATGAAATTTCAACGAGCAGGTGGAGGAATAAAAGCGAACGCGTCGCCCGGAGCGCCCCGCAATTACAACGCCGGCTTATTTTCCAGCAATTTTTGTTTAAAAGTGAGGAGAAATAACCAGCGAGGAGCTTTAGTATTAACACGTACAACGTTTCCTGCATCATATCATTTATGGCAGCGGCTCCTCCGAGGGAACAAACTCAACTGGAGAGTCTGTTTTAAAAGCAGCAGCGGCCAACATCCATCCAGTTGAATCATGTTCAGGCGAAATGGAGGGGAGGTGCAGGATGAATATTTTTAAACCACAAATTCGCCTCAGACTAACCGACCTGAGTCACACACACACACACACACACACACACACACACAAAAACACACACACACACACACACACACACACACACACGCACACACACACACACACACACTCCATTAGCTAATTATTTCCCTCTAAATGACAAATGTATAAGGCAGAGGGCAGCCGCCACATGAATACTAACTGGATTTTACCATGTGGGTTTTACAAGCGCAGAATAAAACAACCTGCAGCCACAGGAAAGAAGAAAGAGGGAAAACGGGACGGACTCCCTGCTGAGATCCACGAGGCCAGAAGAATTAAAATAAAGAGCAAAGAAACTGAGCTAAACTTTATTTAAACAGGATTTTTAATTCTGCAGAGATTATATCCTGACTCCAGGTTTCAGAAAACGAGAGACGTTTGAGAGTAAAACAGTTTATATAGTAACTATTTATACAGATTTATAGAAGTACAATGTTCACTATGAGGTTAATTATTTATACATATATATATATATATATATGTTGGATGAAATGTTGAATTTAATGAAAAGCTAAATTAGCTTGCAGCAATGCTACTAGCTAACGTTTTCAAATCAGCCAATCAAGGAACAGCATTCATTTTCCTTGTCCCTGATTGGCTGTTCATGTTCACGTCACCTTCTACTGTAGAGACATAGAAAATCTTTATTTTGAGTCAAAAAGTATTTTTTGCTCCTGAGTTTATTTCCTTTAACAAACAAAAATGCTACAAGCTAATTTCAGCATCCAGATGCTGCAGCATCGACTCTCATCCACATTCAGACGTTTGTTCTGCTGAAAACGTCTCTTAAGAAATAAAAACATGTAATTTAATCCTTTTGCTTTCATTTCCTGAGTTCTCACTGCTCATAATTCGCCACGCAGCGGCATAAACTCAGACCAAACAGTGATTTCAGCCCAGCAGCAGTTCCTGAAATAAATTACCGCGCAGCCGACTGATGACCTCATTTTACTTCAATTCCTTCCTGTGTTCTGAGCGTTCGCCGAAAATGAAAGCTGCAAATCTTTCCCGGAAGAAACATGAAAGTAAATAACATCGGCAATCAAGAAAAGGGAATTGTGTCTGAGGACAGAGACGGAGAGTAAATCTTTAAAAAGATGCTAAAATACAAAATCGACTTATTTTATTTACACTTATGGGTCCAGCAAAGAGGCTGATGTGACATATTAACAAAATGTAATTAAAGTATAAATGTTGTGTCTAAAACACCAAGAAAAAAATACATCAAAACTTTAAATTAAATTATAACAAGAATTATTGCAATAAATGATAATATTGTTGTTTTGAGACTCTTCAAGTGACATAAGGACAATACATTTTAATTTTTAAATAAACTGGAAGATATTTTAAATAATCAAAATAAAACACAACCACCCAAAAAAATCAATAAAATAATTAAAATTCAAAAATACTTTATTAACCCCAAATTAAATGTAGCTAAATCTTATTGAAGATTGTGATGGAAAAATTATCGAGCTCATTTTAAGTGATTAATTGATTAATTGCTTATTGCAGCAGGTTTATGTGAAACTGAGAGGAAAGTCAAAATAATAAGGCTGTAGGTATTTTTGCAAAAAATTGAATTAAAATAAAAGCCTTGTCCGCATCCAAACAGACATTTGGAAAAGATTTTTTAAAAATATGATTCTTAATTGATTAAAATAAATTTTAAATGTATTCCTTAGACGTTAGAATGGAAAATAAGCAACGATTCAAACAATTTAAATTAATTTAAACAGAATCTGGACCATTTGTGGCTCTGGAAGATTGAGATAAAGTCGGCTGATCTTTTGTTTTACAACAGAAAAGGAAACGGTGAATTAAAAACCCGTTTTGGTTTGAAGTCAGAGTGAAACAAGCAGCAACTTCTGGTCCAAATGGGCTGAACTGACCCAGATCCAGACCCAGATCCAGTTCAGAACAGAAACATTTCTCGAGACAAAAGTTCAGGGCCATTCTTGTATTTTCTGCAGTGATTAGCAGATTTTTTTCCCCAACAAAAATCAAAGTAAAATATTGCTTTTCCAGTGAAGATCAATATTCAGAGACTTTACCATTTAAATTACTGTGAATTTGGCCAAAAAACAACAAGATGACTCACTTTCAACACCAAGAATTGTGTGAAAAGTCGCCACAAACCCCAAACAGTGAGGATGAAACGGCTCCTTCCCATTTCCTCTGTTACACAACGTGAAAAAAGATATAAATATTTGTTTTTCATACGACCAACTGCCCTGCAATTAAACACAGCCAGCGTCTCCACTGGCTGCAGCGCAGTGGGAGAAACTACAGCCTCCCGGTTTCGCAACTTGTTAGGCGGCAGAAAATTGTTTTCTGTGCTTGGCAAGCGGCCCGAACAGCCAGAGCAAGTTAACATGGCGAGCGCAGAGAGGAGCTTACCTGCAGGCGGACGGACGGACAGAGGGACGGATGGAGGGACGGATGGAGGGATCAGGTCCAAACGCATGGAGAGGAAAAGAGAGAGAGAAGATGATGTTAGCAAAATCCTCTGAAACTCAGCTTACAGACAAACAGCAGGATTATAGATTCTGGGGATCAAAACATTGAAAAGTTAATTAACTGCTAAATATGCTCTACATTTGTTCCACTTGGAGTTAAATATGCTTCGTTTTTCTGCCGTAATCTGCATCAAAATGTCTGAAACCAAAGAAATTATCATTTCATATGGAATCACTTTCACAGCTGCCTGGTAAACATTATTCACTGTTTTTTTTAATTAGTATTTTTTCTTATTTTTAAGTAAAAATGAACCTTAAAGCATAATAGTTGCAATACCGCTAACAGCCACTAGGAGTCAAATCTAAAAACATAAAGTTGTATTGAGAAATTGCTGCTGATTTTAAAATCTTTTCTGGATGTACAAAGGATAAAGTAAGCAGCACTGCCCCTCCCCAACTTGTTGCTATGCACTGCTGGTAAACTGGCTGAAAGAAGGTTGTTAATTTTTCTTCATCAGTTCAGAAACATTTAAATAAATTTGGACAAATGAGACTTATTAATTTATTTTTTTATTAATTATCTATGCTGAAAATATATAGCATACTAATATTGAAAGATTAGAGGAAAAATAATAACATATATGCAATCAGGGTTTTTAAGAAAAAACAGGCAATGGCTACAAAAATAAATAAATCAGATTCACAATATATCCACATTTTTTAGATTTAAATTGATAATTTTCACAATATTTTAGCTTTTTATTAGTATTTTCTACAATAATCAAAAGTAATTAAGGAGTTTTCTTGTTTTTGGAATAAAAAAACGGAAAAATATAATCATTCTCCCAAATATCTTTTTAAAAAATTGCATAATTATTAAATTTTTTAATATATTTTCCATTTTGTCAAATTTTTAGGGAACAAATATTCCCATATTTCCACTGACAATTGAAGAAAGTGCTGTAGTTATCATGCTGATACAGTAATATAAATAAATACTTTTTTACGCTGCAGCTAAACTAAAACATTATCCCGTCATATGTTGCTACGCTTCCATATTTCATTGTGGATCTTTTCTGTTTGTGGCCAGAACCGATTGCTGGCAACCCTGAGATGTCCGAAGTTTTTTTCTTTTTTTCAGCTGCTTGCAGGGCGATCATCCCTGCATCAGCTCCTCTTACATAACTCTCCACCCACTGAAATAAAAGAAATCCTGCCTGTCACTCAAACGGTCCAAAGATGTGGGGGAGGAAGAGGAGAAAATGTGCAGCAAAGAGGTTCGTTAACGCTTCCTGAACTGAGAACTTCACAAAACAAACATTATCCGGGAAATTATTAGTTTTTTTATCCTGTGACTGTTTTAGCTTTTAACCGTTTCAGTGCTTATTTAACTAACACTACTTCAGGAAAATACTTCAAATCATTTGATTTTAAAATGATGATGAATGTATTTTATATGTGAAGAGGTAAAACAAAATTTAATGGACTATGATTACATGTTAGCCTAGCTAGCTAACCTGTTAGCTTGTTGTTTAGCTAACACTGCTTAAGAAAAATACTTCAGATCAAATGTGCATAAAATCATAACAAAAAGATAAAATGCATTATATTTGTGAAAAGGTAAAACAGAGACTAATAGGTTCTGATTATATGCTAAGACTAGCAAGCTAATCTCTTAGCTTGTCCAGCTAACACTACTAAAAAAAATTCTTCAAATCAATTGTTTATAAAATCATAACTGTATTTTATTTGTAAAAAGGTAAAGCAAAAATGAATGAACTATAATTATATGTTAGCTTAGATATCTAATCTGTTAGCTTGTTGAGCTAACACTGCTAATTTATCCGTTGTCTATTATTGTCCTATAGCGAAGGAACTATGGGGGAATTGGTGACCATCTCCAGGAAATACCTTCCTTTTGAGCACTTTACATCAACTGTTTCACCAAATCATGATCAAGTTAATGTAAATACAACAGAAGACGCATTTGGATCGACTCAACTCAGCGACATCAGTCCTCAATTTTATTAGCCGCTTTGACCGAAGGGGGCTGCAGAAATTGATAAAATAAAAAAAGGAAAACCTCACAGATGTGTCAGATCGTGAGCGTCAAGCCCAGAGTTTTCCCGGTGCAGCAGTGACAATGCTAACGTGGATGTCAGACTGTCGGATTGAAGAAGGCAGAAAATCCCTCCCGATATGTTCCCACGTCCAATTATCTTCCAGAGAAAATGACATTTACTCTGCTCCCCACAGAATCGGAGACAAACCCAAAGATACAGGCATGAGAGGAGTCTTGAATACTAAATACAAGTGGAAACAGCGAAGAAGCACCTTAATAAATCAGCCAAAGATCACAAACCTGGCAGAGGTCAGAGTCTAAAGCACATGAGGTCACACAGAACCGGTCTGCAGAGGTTGACCCGTCTCAGGTGGATCAAAATATTAAGAAGAAAGGAAAAACCAAATTACATTCCCACAAAGTGGAATAATTTCAACACCTACTAACAATTGAGTTAAAAAGTAAAACTCTCTAACAAGATTACAGCTTGGAAGTACGGAGTGCTGAGTCGGTAAAAATGGAGTGAAATTTAAGGAAATGGCAAGAAAGAAGAAATTAAACCTGAATTAATAAAAACATTATAAGCATTAAGACTCAAACATTCTGACAGAAATGTACTTCTTTAAGGTAGGGATTGTTTTTATGCATTATAAATCCATCTCTGCCCATTTATTGCCAAAATTACAATTAATAATGATGCTGATATTTACACATTCAACCACTGTCCCTCAAATTGAGAAAAAATGTATTTATCTAGAAATTTTAATTAAAGGGTTTAAAAACTCAAAAAATATCTATATTTTTAATGAATAGTGAATTAACATTAGTCTATTAATGTTAATTTTTTTTTTCGTCATGAAACAATAAAATTTACATTTGCAATTTATTATCAAATATACACTTAAAATTTTTTATCTATTTTGTCAATTTCTACTATATGAAATTAATTTTAAAAAGAGTAAGAATCAAATTTAATATTAATTTGTTTATATTATATTAATAATCTAATATCAGCTTAAAAGTCAACACATTTACATTTATGCACATATTTCAGCTACATATGATTCTGATTTATTTTATGTAATATTTACATGTCTAATGTGAAGATTGCATTTCTATTTTAACAGATTTCTAATTTCACTCTAAACCATCCTGACTGCAGTATTTATCTCTTCTTTCTGCAGCTTATTAATCAGAAAACGTCAGATATAAGTAAACAGTATGACGGTTATATTTGCCAAACTGCCACTGCGAAACAAAATATAAATGCTGAAATTGTCTTTCTTTTGATTAAACTTCCCTCTGAGTGAGATAAGAAACCTTCACTAAACTCTGTGCTTCCCCTGCAGCTTTCTGCGCCGTTTGTGTATTTTTTCATGAATGACAGACTGACCTTAGCAAACCCCACCAGCTGACAAAATGATTTATACTTGCTGCTGATGAGTACATTTGGCAGATTTCCCCCCCTAACGGTGTAAATACCTTCAGACAACCTCCGCTCTTCTCCAGAGACTTGGCTGTACGGCAACAAATCTAACAGCGTCATCGATATGATGCGGATGTTTCCTCTGGATTCGTATAATCCAAGAGTCTAAATTTTTTCTGGCCAGACAACACAGAACTGTTTAAACGTGCTCGTCACTTACAGATTTGTTACAATTTCTTATTGTTTTGTCACGTTCAAATGATGAATATGGCGACACATTCTTGTCAAAAATGCAAGGAGTGTATTAAGTTTTCACAACTGTGCATATAGTGTTTGAAAGAAGGCCACATTTCCTTTTACATGGAGGCCCATAAATGCAGCATGTTTCTAAGTCTCTAATTATTTGTCAATTGGGGCGGAAACTCCTCTGATTAATCTGATTGGTTGGATTTTTCAGACGGCATTGAAGAGAAGAAATACAGGAATGCGATGTTGGTTCAAAGAGCACGAGGAGAGGAGACGAGGAGAGGAGACGAGGAGATACTTTTGTGCCATTTTCACCAAAAGCATTCAGCATTCACACTTGCATTTTCCTACGAAATGCCCACTTTCTAGTATTTGCTGTTGTGATTGCTTTATAAACTCCTCAGATTTTTGGCATGAATGTGACTCCATAGATTGAGATGATCAGAAACAAATAATCAATATTATAACTGTTTTTAAATCAGGATTTCACTAGTCACACCAGCTAAATTGATCCAACCGAAACCCATGAAGGAAATAAGTTCAGAAAACAAAACAATTTTTTTTGAATGGCCTAGTCAAAGTATGGAGTTAAAACCAACAGATGTTATGGCTAAAGGGGTGGGACAAAATATTAATTTAGTTATAGGCCAATTATTTTGTGATCAAAATCTGAAAATTACACTTTTAGCTATTTTTCTTCTGACACCAAACTTTGTTTTATAAATTTAAAGATAAAAAATATTTTATTAGAGCACAGTAAACCAACAAAGCCCAAGAGGTTCTGAGACTTAAGTAGAACAATGTTTTTGTATTATTTCTAGGTGTGTGAGATAAAATCCCCTTGACTTTAATTATATTTTGTTGGGTTGGAATGGTTTTCCTACAGAGACGAGCAGAACATTTCCTCTGCTTGTACGGCTGTCACTATTGATTCAAGTCCTGGGACAAAACTTCCTCTTTCATGACACAGTAAAGGCTGCAGATACAGATATAAGCCTCACAGCCTTGGTGGAAATGTCAAGAAAATGTGTTATCAGTCTCCAAAGGTGAGAAAGTCTGAAGCGACTCTGAGAACTGTCAAGGTTTTCCTCAGAATATCAGACTTTTGTTCGGAAGTGATTTAAATCTATTTTTTTATTCTGAAATTGGGATTTAATCAGATTCTAATTGCATTTTTTTTTTGTCCCAGAGAAATAACTTTTAGTCATTTTTATGTTTTTAAATAATGGTGTAAATAAGGAGATTTTTTTAATACTATTTTTTATTGTTTGTCACATTTAAATCCTTCCTATGGCAACACATTCCTGTCAAAAATACAAGGAGTGCATTAAATAATGACAACAGTTGTTACAGACTTAGACCTTATAAAATAACAGAAAAAGAATAAAAGAGTATCTCTTTCTTTTCTATTAACCTTGAAGGAAAAAAAAATCAATATATCATCCAGTTAAGCTATAAAAATGGCAGGAATTGTGTTTATTTATTAAATCCATGTCTGAACATTGAACCAAAGGCTTTGAAGAATGAAAACATGAAACGTTTTCCAAGGTTCTTGTTCTTATTTTTTGTATTTATTCTTAACTGGATAACGTAATAAAAATTGAAAGAAAATTTTACATCAGATGAAGAAATTATTTACTTTTATTATAAAAAAAATATAGTCTTTGTATCTATATTTGCAACACACTGATTTGCAGTTCAGTTTTACACAGCGTAAAGGTCGGAGTTCAGCTGCGTAGTGTCAGTGGACACGTGCGATCGCTGGCGGCTGCCTGGAGGTAAAACTGTCACGCCATCTGACATGGGTTATTGACCCGGACAGCACCGACGCCATCCGGGTCAATGATACATTACATCCAGATGTGCTTAAATCTTAGCTTTAATAAAGATTTTTCAAATTGTTTTGGTTATGTATTGAAAAGCAGAGATTGTGTTTTACTTCTCTAAATGCAGCTTTTATATATTTAGGATATGAAGACGGATGTGTAGAGGAATAAAATGTTGAAGGTTGTTTGGCACTAATGTGTGTCCTTATTAAAAGGACATGTACTGAATCAGATGTCAGTCTGAAGGGATTAAGATTTGGAGAGACGTGGAATAAAAAAATTACTAAATCATAAACACCATGCAGCTAAATGTTGAAATGTCCCAGTATCTCAAAAATAAAAGATCTGCGTCAACCAAAGAACCACTTTTTCATTCCCTAACAAAATGGCGTCCAAAGTGGGGCGTAATACTTTAGTACTGTATAAAAATTTTATTTCACTTTTGCATTTTATAAACATTCAAACTGTTTTACAGAATCCTTGCAACTGAAAACACAAACTATACATTCTGTGACCTAATTCATCCATGTATGGATTCAAAATGGTTCCTCACCAATTTTGGTCCATATTTAAAACCAGAAGTGCAAAAACTCCTGAACAGCTGACAGGAATGCAGTGGCTTCTGGACGGTAAGTCAACAACAAAACACTTGTCTGTTCCAGCAGCCGTTGTACAGCGGCAAAACCAGCAAAGCAAAAGAGCCAGAGCAACTTGGGTTGCTAGGCAACGGGCTGGACTTCACTGGGGTTGCTAGGTAACCACAGAATGTGACTTAAGAATTGGGAAGTTTTTGAAACTG
This sequence comes from Poeciliopsis turneri, assembly GCA_922788865.1. Taxonomy (NCBI): domain Eukaryota; kingdom Metazoa; phylum Chordata; class Actinopteri; order Cyprinodontiformes; family Poeciliidae; genus Poeciliopsis; species Poeciliopsis turneri. The sequence continues at coordinate 90,923 of CAKLNU010000303.1, read as the reverse complement.
CCCATTTCCAGACACCAAAAAACATTTTTTTTTAAAGTACCTGGAAGGAAGTAAAAATGCAAAATGTGAACTCATATTTTGCATTCTTGGTTCCCTTTAATAATGATAATAATAATAATAATAATAATAATTAAATCGCCTGCCAGATTATGCTTATGAAGCAAAATCCAAGGGAACAGATTCTAAAAAAAAACAAAAAACAAAATCCATGTTTACCCAATATAAACCCATCCTGAGGATGGTGCTGCTCCTTCCGGCTCCACCTCCTGTCTGCACCTCCTCCTCCCTCGGGGCGTCTGCTGCCTCACTCTGCCTTGTAAGAACCGGCCAAGAAATGGTCCCCAGTGGGCGACTTCCTCTTTCCACTCCACTCCATCCTTTGTCCTCCTACTGTTTACATCACTAAGTGCTTTATCACCTCATTGGGGAAATACTGTACAGGTCTAAATCAGTAATCAGTGATGCATGCTGGGATAGACACGTTTATTTATGTTAGTGTGCAGAAAATACAGCTCCAAATGTATCGCAAGCATGTGTGGGAATTAATGGAAGCTCATGGCGAGTTCATCCGTCTGCAGAAACAAAAACGCACAAAAATAAACTTGTTCTCAGCCAGCTTCGTTTAAGATGATGTTTGTTTCTGTTGCCTGTATTCTTTTGACACTTTGACATTTTCCTTGCAGCATCACTGCTAATGACCAGAAACAAGTAGAAATGTTCGGCCCGTTTGCGCCACGAAGCACGAGCAGCAAAACATTAACTATTAATTTAATAAGGATGAACAAAAACACATTACATCCATGCATTTATTGTAATGAAGCAAAATTATTTGATGGGATCCAACAGTTGATTTGTGCATTGAGGATAAAATGTTCCTTTAGCCTGTTTGGATTGTTTCTCTATGGATGCTTCTTTAGCCAGATTGAACATTTCATGCACTACTTTGGAAATGATTTATGATATAAAGAGGATAATAAAATGTGTTTCTACTTCTATCACTTTATTTTTTCCCCAAATGGTCAGTAGGCTGTGCAATAAGATTAAAAGTGTCATAAACTACAATCTAAAGCAGGCCACACCAAATAAATGCAACAAGAACTGAAAATGGTGAAAGGCATGAGGTTAAAGACTCTAATTTATTTATTTATTGTTTTTAAAAACGGTGCATATTACATGTTTGTCTCTGGATCTCTAACCTGCAGAGCTGAATTGTTTTTATTTTGAAAAATATAAAAACTGAATCTCTTTGCAGATGTTTAGGGAGAACGCTGAAGCTAGTTTTGATGTAAAGTTTGTTTAATTTGTAATTTTTTAACCTACTTAACTCGACAGCAGTTCACCTCCCACACTACTTAATAAATATTCATAAAGCTTTCATTATAGAGACTTAACTGGGCGTTCTTTGCACCAACCTCATAATTACTCGTAATTTATCACTTTTCCAACTCACTCGATCATTTCGATCTCATCAGACGGCGCGCGACAGCCTCGTCCCGCTGCAGTAATCGCAAAATCTAAAACCTGCCTTGAAGCCACGAGGTTTTATTCTGGGAAAATCAGCTGGAGTTGTGTTTGGAGATAAGCCCACACAAAGTTTCTGTGTTCAGGTCTAATTGCATGATGTAGTGGTGCTGATGTGGAGGGATTAATAAGAGTTTGTGTGTGTTTTTTCACTGAGATTCTGTTCATAAACTGTTTCAGGACCAAGGAATGTTTTCAGCTTCTTCCACAGGATTAGATAGAAAGATTATGACTTCATATTTCATACATATGAAGCTGCAGACAGCAGCCGGGTGGGTTTATCTTTACATGAAGATTTGATTCATAATCTGAGCCGAGCATCACATAAATGATGATATACATGACCAATAAAGTACACATGCGAGAAAACAGAGGAAGACTGCTTTCACAAAAAGTTAAGTGGAAGAAAAAACTGTGAATTTATGTCACATATATTTTGATTTTCAATTTGAATTCCTAAAATAAGTCAAACTTACTGAATCCCTGCTTGAAACTTTCAGACTGTGCTAATATGAAGAGACTATTAAAAACCTGCTAGTTATTTCACCAAATATTGATTTCTGAACTCTTCCTGAGATAAACATTAGTATCACGGTTTCTAAATGAACATTAACTTGCTTTCTTTGCATTATTTGAGGTTATAATGCAAAGAAAGCACTATAACCTCAAATAATGAGGTTATATTTGAGTCTTATTTTGACTATTTCTCATGTTCTGCATGTAAATACAAAATTTTTGCTTGGAACTTCAGAGACATGTCAGTATTTCATAGAATAAATAATGTTCATTTATAAAAAGACTTATAAAAAGAAGTAAAATCAGAGAAACTGATCATTTTAAGTTTTCTCTTATTTTTTCCACAGCTGTATTTATGCTTTGGTAAAAAACTTAATTTGAAGGGTTGTGCATGAAGGAGTCTTGAAGAATGTTTATAATTATTGTCATGAATGTCATTCCATACATAGTGACACTTTTAATGGACTTTAATTAAGTTTTAATGCATAAAAAGGTAATTATCAAATAATGTTGATACTTTTAAAGTTTCCTTAATGACACCAGAGTAATGTCAGTCTTATGCACAACTCTTCAGATAAAGTGTTGCTGAAGCTTATTTATTTGTAACATTGGGATAATTTACATTGTTTTTAAAATTGAATTAAAGATTTGTCCAAAAAGCAATTTAAGTTATTCATCCAAACATCTTCTATAATTTTTCCATAATTCCTCCATCAATAAGTCCCTCATTTCACCATTTTTATGATTTATAAATCCAAATATTGTTACTCATAATCATCTGTTTCTCACCCTTTAGCCCAACACACAACTATTGAGCATTTTTTATTCTTCAAAGTGATTTATTGTGCCTTTTACTGATTTTTAAAATACTTTCTGCTATTTATCTCCTCTGTATATAGACACAGTATCTGCTAAATATTTTTACAGCATCAGTGGACTCAGTTTTCTTAAAAAACATGACTTTAAAATAATATAAACTGACATTGGCTCATTATTCTGATGGTTTCAGAAAACAACCAATGCATAGATGCAGCTATTAAACATCCAGACAGATTTGTTTTCACGATACTGAATAATTGATATATATTGGTGGAGGCTGACAGATCTTGCTGTATTTTGTGTGCAGATCACACTGTAAAAACCACGTTATGCGAACATTACTTTTATGACTGGCTGTGGGAGTTTGGTCACAGCCGCTCGGAGGCGTATTTCATTTAAAACGGGCGTAAGGCTGAAGCCTCATAAATCTGATGGAATAAAAGATTTAGTCTCTTCATTGTTCTTGCTTCATGCATTAAAATAAGAAAAATCTTAATCTAATTATAATTTCAAGAGCACCGCAGTAAAATGGCATTTTCCAAATCCCACAGCGGCTGCGTTTATGACTCCAGGAGGATGAAACTTCCCCTCTTCTCTCTGTCTCTCCGTACCCTTTTTATGACTTTTGCAGCAGATTTCCTGGAAATTTATGGCCCTGTTAGGGCTCCTTAATTTGAGCCACAGCCAGCCGGCCTGGCCACAGAACAGTGCCAGCAGAGGAGGCCATTACGGCGCTGGTCTGGGTTTAGAGATGACCTCGGCCACAGATGACATAAGAAAGAGTCATTTGCTTCGCTGGAGTCTTTCAAACGTCGTGGAGCTGCTTCTTCTGCTGCCGTCGCTTTCATTGAATTACTGATTTTAAAACCAATTTGGGGCTGTTCAGATAAAAGGAAGACAACTTTCCCAACTGCAAATTCAAAATCGATACAAAAAGGGGGAAAAAAATTGGTAGCTACTTTCGGTCAGTCCAGCACAAACTCCAACAAAAATGTCAAATTTCAAAATAAATGTGACCATAATCTGCATGATTTCCATTTTTTTTAAAAAGTTAAATCTGAAGATGACATGTTTCCCCCCAATTTTTTATGCCTGTTTTATCATTTCTACTTGTATCAAAACAGGAAACACCATTTTCTCAATTTAATTGTAAAGTTAAAAAAGTAAGCCACACAAAAAATTTTCTTATTTAGGTCAAAAATGTGTCTGGATTGTCGATATACTTGCACTGAAAACATTAATTCAGGGTTTCGAGTGTATTTGCAGATGATAAGAGTAATTTAGAGTAATGGCTTCTTCCTCTCTGATTGGCCTTTCAGTATAAAACCAATTTTAATGTGGATAATTAAACTAGCATCTTTACAGAGTCTTATTTAGGTGCAGCATTGATGAAAACAGCTCATAACAAAACAAATCCATGAATGAGAGCTGCAACTTTTGGCATCTGGAAATTAAACACTAGACTTTTTAAAAAAAACATTGTGATGTTACACAAAGAACCCATGTGATTAACCCATTAGAAGCTCACAAAGCCGAGACTTTCCAATTTAAAAACAGGAATAAAATAATACTCCTTTCACTAAGCTGACAAGTAGCAAACAGAGCGTAACTTTGGTCATTTTATCTTAACCAAAACGAAGTCAGGCTCAACATCAGACCGAGTTTTCCCCAGAAAACTTGCTAAGCCTAGCGGTTGGGTCATTCATCAGGCGACCCGTCGAAGTTTTTGAGTTAAAAAATGTTTAAAGTTGAAGAAAATTTTAAAAATATCCTTCTATAATTATATATTATTGGAGGATTGGAAGATTAATACCAACTAAAAAAGACTTACAAAATACAAACATTTAACAACAATTTAAATAAATAAGCACATTAAGCCTGGTGGGGCATAAGTAAAGCCTGGTGGCCCGCCAGGCTTATAATGAGACCATCCAGTTTTCAGCTATAGCTAGATCAATTCTTCCGTCACTGTTAGTAGTGATTTGCCACAGGATCTTGCTTTAGAGTAGAAACAGTCAATCAACACACACATTTGGCCACAGTGGGAGTTCAACCCATCGAGCCAGAGACGTTATTCGGTGACTGTAACTGCATGTGATCAGTCGGTGCTGTGAAAGCTCCTCGTGTTGAATGAAACAGAGCCAGGACGATGAGAGGTTTCTGCATGAGCTGCATGTTTCTGCAGAGGTTTGCATGCAGGTCACATGTTGATTGTTTTACAGCAGAAACAGAGAAGAAGCAGGACTGTAAACGTGATGTCATTCTGCACTCATGAGACAAAAACTACATCCGGTATTGGTGCCAAATTTCAGTCTATGCATGCCAGAAAAGCTCCGGATGCCTCAGGGTGAGTTCACATCAGCGCTGTTCAGTTCGCTCCGATCGAACTCCACAAACTCAAAAGTCTGGTTCGTTTGGGAATCTGAGAATATCTAAACGAACTCTAATGCGACTCACATGCATTTTTGAATGTGCAGCACCGCTGTAAAAGCAGGCAGTGGTTGATAGTGCAGGGCATTCTGGGAAAATACAACCAAACCAAACACGCTAGCTCAGCGCTAGCGGGAGACACGAGTCGTCGTGTTTTTCCACAGATAAAAGAGACATTCTACAACCGCTAAAATCTGACACTTCTCCATTTTTCTTCACATTTATGAAAAAGAACGTTGCGCTCATGTCTTTGTTGGAGGTTTTTGAGTAGTTTCTTTTGGTGCAGCGCCACCACAGGCAAGGAGGGGAACAGGTTTGTAAAATGGTTTGGATCATATGGTGCAGAACAATTTAGCAAATGTTGCAATTTTGGTCTCCAAAGGAATCAATTAATAAATCTATCAGGCGAAAACAGCCTTAAGTTGCTGTTTAACTTGTTTTCATGGCATTAAGTTAATAAATACTGACGTGTAACGACAGCAGAGCAAATTAAAAAGCGTCTCGAACTGGAAATTGTTTGATGCCGATTCAAACGTTGAGACAAATGGCAAAATGATACCCGACCTCTTTTGACAGTTTAATGCCGAACCAGAAAATATAGAATTTACAAAATAGTGATTGTTGAAACTGCTGTTTTCATTGTGGCCCAGCAGCCTGTTTGCCATTATTTGCAGGTTTCCAGGTTAACTACAGACATGCTGCAGGCCTGACCTTTATCTCCCAGTATAATTGCTTCGTTTCTGCACCAGGACCTTTTCTGTGGTAATAGTTTCATTACAGCAGATTCTGTTATGGACCTCAGCAGTCTCATTCACCGCTGCGATTTGCTCTTTCACATTCCTCAGTTTGTCAGATACCTGCTACTGCCCATGTCTCACCTTTTATTCAGCTGAAATGTGATTTCTATTTCATGAGAGGCCAAAGTGCAACAGAAGACACCAGGATAACAGCTCAGCTTTGGCCTGTGCGCCCAAATCAGACCAACAGGAGGACGATTTTCTAACAAAAACCATCTGCAGCTGGGTATTTTACTTCCTTGCATTCATTTAATGCAGTAAACAAAATGAAAAGAAAACAATAAATCATTTAATAACTGCGTCAGTACAGCACACTTCAGCACAACAATAGCTACACAAGCTTGGACTAAAATGTAAAAATAACAAACTTGGTTTATTCTGTTAGCAAATATAAAGTAAGTATAAAAGATACAGAAATAATAGGATGACTGCTTTGGTCAAACATGCAAAAATAAACTGCAACAAACCTTTGCAGTTTATTTTTGCATGTTTGAACTCTTCAGAAAGTGCAATAAGAATAAATAATGAATTTATTTCCACATCAGAACCGATACAGATATTAATGTCAGATCTAATTTAAAATTTGAAGAGCAAAACTTTGATTCTGTGTCATAAAAAGACACCTGAATATGTCTTACATTGACTCACATAATTAGCATAAATAAATCATGTGCTGATTTCAGGAAAGCATCTCTTCACTGTTAGCAAACAGAGAAATGTGCTCTTGTCGTATTTTTCCTCTTGAAGTGAGACTTTAAACGGTAAAAAGATGCAGAAATGATTCATTTCATTTCAGGTGCGACATACAGACGTCAGGATGCATGTAAAAGGGGGCAGGGTTTTTTGTTTAGCTTCTGACATACATCTGAAAGTAGTTTAGCAAAAGCACATGACTCAGTTGGACCAGACAAGCTGTGTGGAAGCAGATCTTTGACAGATGGGGTCATTTAGGAACACAATGACAGCCGGTCAATAAAACACCGGCAGGGAAATTACAGTGAGGCCACTCAGAGGTCTATTACCATCACCTTTACAAATGTCCACCATCCACGTCTCACTCTCCTTAACCCTTTGAAAGCTGGACTTTTTACTCACTCATTCACCATCCAACAGATAAAAATCTGATCTCTGAATTCCCATGAAGGGAACGTGCTCAGATAAGGACTATGATCATTTATTTCTGAGATCTAGTGGCTGGAGATAAGATGGGCCCTCAGCAACAATGGAGGGCCTCAGGGAGAGTAGATAATGAAGCTGCTGACCCCTGTAGTATGCTAGGCTTAGCCACTCGCCTTGCTTTCTGTCAGTGGGTTTATCTGCTGGGAATAGCGCAACGCTGCGCATCTATCTGACTCTTACAGCTTGGCAGCAGTTCCTACATGCTGTCGTCAGTCCCAGAGGTGCAAAAGCTCAACGCAGCTTAGAGTCTGTATCCAGAAACCAAGAGGAAGTGCACTGTGCAGCACGTAGAGGGAGGGGGAGGAGATCACAGCCCCTGTTTAAGAACCAGCTATCTGGAACTGAGAGGAAATGCAAAATATTATCTTTAAAAAATGGAAAATAACAGATAATTAAATGCCATCTTCGATAGGTCTGGAAACTGAGGTGGAAAACTTCTATTTCTGGTTTTATTATGTATTTTGAATCATTACCTTGCTTGAAGGTGACCTATAAAGCTCCCTTGACCAGGTTAGGATGGGTCTTTAGGAAACACAGAACATGAAAATCATTCTTAGACAATGAGGTTTTCTCAGAGGCTGACACTTAAAACCCCAAAATGCTGCAGCTGGAAACTCCATCTGACTCAACGTTTACATAAAAATGGCTGCAAACAGACGGGCAATTATACAATCGTACATCTTTGAAAAGCAGAAGTGGATCCTGCTGTACAACCAACAAGACTGCAGCAAGTGGTTGCTGGATGGCAAGTCGATGACAAAATACTCGTTATTTCCAGCAGGTAAAACCAGCTGAACAAACGTCCGAGAGCTCAGTCGTGGTTGCCAGGCAACAGGCTGGGGTTGCTAGATGACGGGCGGCGATTTGTGACATCACATTCTGAAGGTTTTTAAAACGGCTCATTTTCCATTCAACAAAATACATTAACTAATTACCAAAAACCAGCTCAATATTTATTTATTATTATTGTTTGGATTGTTTTTAGAAACAATAGAAACCCAAAAAACAAAATCAGTTTTTTGAAAAAGAAAATTTGGTTTCAGCTTTTCAAAGCTGCAGTGGGAGAGGTGCATGCTGGGAGAGAAAAGGCTTCTCTGGTGACTTTTTCTCAACCTTTCCTGTTTTTAAGCTATTAATAAATTTAACACACATCTGATCAGCGTATTCTTTTGTTTTTCCCATTTTGAAGAGTGGCACAAAATTAAAGGAAAGGAAATATGTATGAAAGTTACAAAAATGGTACAATTATTTCTATGAATTTTCATGGGTGTTAGGTAACCATCGAGTGATTATAATCATCTCTTAATGTGCGTTTTAAATGGTTATACGAAAGCAATAACTATCAAGAGACTGGAAACTATTTCTGACAACATTTTACACCAAATCTGTCACACAGCTTGATTAATTGAAAGCCTGGACATTTGTTTAATCAGCAGAATTTTTATTTGAAAAAGGTTTGATTTTAGTGACATTAATATAAATCTAATTGCTGCCAGTCAGAGTCCATCGGATCCTCACCACCTATTACCATATTTATAGATAAATAAAAGCATATAAAGCTTCATTAATGATCATTCATGTGCTTGTCATGTCTGAAAGTGTTTAACTGTTGCATAAAGGTATTCTGATGACGCCCTTGCTTCAGAGCTGGATGTCGTAAATCTGGTAGATGACACTTGCAGCATACAGATAGCCTCATTAGCTCCTGATTTATGTCAGAGCAGCAGAACATGGACTAGCGCTAAGGCTAATGGTCCCAGGTGATGACAAGGCCTGACAAAGGGAAAGTGAAAGTTACATTTTGCAGCATGAAAAGGAGCAAAATGTACATTAGCAGGTGGCAAACAGCGTTTTTGCAGACAGGGGCAAGACAAACTCTACCAGCCTGGTTGTACATGTTCAGCAGGGAGCATTAAATACAAAATACTTTCTGCATCACCAGAGGTGCATTTATGAGCAACATGTGCTTCAGGCTGCAGCAGGGGGTCAAACTCATTTCTGCTCTGGGCCAAATCAAGATCATGATCCTTTTAAAGGGCCGGTTGCACCAGAACGTGTTGGGAAAACCAGTTTAAAGCTATTAAAATGTCAATGAATTCTTAAACTTAAATATTATTTCACATCTTTTCAGGATTTTGTGATACTTTTTCTGATTTTTTGCAACATTTAAATGCAACTTTTTATTACTCGCTGTATAGATTATGCACTATAATATGGCATTAATAAAGGCAGAGGCAGCAGTTCAGTATACTGAAAAAGTTTTTGACAGAAAAATCTACAATAAACTCCAAGTTATTGTTGATTTTGTCCGAATTTCCACAATAATTCTCAACAAACTGAAGGGACTGATTGATCAGATTCGGCAGAAAACAGATAAAAACTGCGTTGATTTGATTGATAACATAATATTTAAGCTAATTTAGTGTTTAGTCTGGAATCTAGAGGGCCACATAAGAAGCTAAGGCGGGTCGGATTTGGCCCGCGGGCTTCGAGTTTGCACACGTGGTCCAAGTGTTTGTTCTGATTAATTCAACTCATGTCCACGCAGACGGAGCTGTTGAGTCTCATTTGCATTCCAAATGTTTCCTGATTTTCGTTTGTTTTCCACAAAAAGGAAACAAGCAAGAGAAGATCTGGTTTCCATGACATGAATAATTAAGCTTGTGAACCGTGCAGATTTAAAAAAAAAAAAAAAAACACTAAGTGGCTTTTATCCCATGAACACAAATGTCAAGAAGAGCCGAGCGCGACCCAGCGGAGGGCCGGATCCGCCGTCCACGATAAAGATCACATGGATGTTTAATCAGGTGTGAGCGTCACAGAAAACATCGACTCAGGAAGCCGCCTGGGGTTTACGTTTTGCTCAATTAGAGGATTAGGAATTGCATTCATTCATTCATTTATGACACCATGCAGCCTCTGCATACTGAGGCAACAACCACTGTTGAATTTCATATCTGCTTTGCCCCATAGGAAGGCGGTAAAATCTGTAAAAATACCCTCACTTTTATATTTTACCCTAAAATGTTAAGGATATTTTTCATATTAGGATATGGAGAAATAGAAAAATGTTTCTGTTTTGTTAAAACTTTAATTCAAATGTGTCAAACTCGAGGCTCGGGGGCCAAATCTGGCCCGCCGTAGCTCTTTATGTGGCCCTTTAGACTCCAAACTACATCAATAAATCCCTCCAGTTTTTCACAAATCAGAAAAATTCACACAAAATCAACAGATTCCCAAATTTTTTCTGGTTTTACTGAAATTTTTTCTCAAAATTGAACAAAAACCTCTGCCTTTCTTATGTCAAGTGACTGATTTGGTGATTCATAAAAACATGGAGCTAAACTTCCTTACAAATATTTCTAAATTAGCTCCATAAAATCTGTGATTTTAATTTAAAAAAACCACAAAAACAGCCAAAATTCTGGATGGACTGATCAGTGTGAAAAGATCTTTAATATTATTTAATTCAAGAAACAGTTATTGAAAGCTAAAGCAGTTAATATTTGTTAATATTTTTAAGATTTTAATGGGTTTTATCGATACATTCTGGCACAACTGGCCCTTTAAGAACATTCAGATTTTTGATTTGGCATAAAATGAAAAAGAAATTTGACATTCCTGAGTAAAACAGTTTGAGTTAAACATGGATCTCATTTAGCAGACAGTGGAAAAATAACCAGCACATCTAATCATTTCTAAAAGTTTCAGTTTTACTCTCAACTTCCTCTTGACCCAAAAGTTTCCGTATTTGCAGTGCTTCTTCCCCTGAAGGAGAACCGTCTCCCCTCTCTATAATTCATGTCCTTTTCATTTTAAAATCCCACCAAGGATCAGACCGAGTCTCTCACACACATTATGTGGATGTGGTTTCATAACACGCATATGAGAGCGAATCCAGTCCAGCTACAAGCAAAACCTTCGAGCCGATTTTGTTTTTTATGGTAAAATAATGTTTCTGGGATTTAATAAAGATTTCCATCAACAATTAGAAACGTCAGTTTCATTTTCACAAAGTCATCAGAGATTTTGAGATTTCTCTCTTACAAGGTGGTTTCATCCAGATGTCAAAGTAAAGGCCCGTGGGCCAAATGTTGACCGCCGTAGCTTTTTATGTGGCCCTCCAGTTTTTCAACAAATCTGCAAAACATACTCAAAAGTTCACAAAATCTACAGATTCCCACATTTCTGCAAATTTTTCTCAAAAACGAACAAAAATATTTGAGTTTAAGTGACTTCTGCCTCAGCTTCACTTAAAGTTATAGTCAGTGAAACGGGTTTAATGAAAAGTCATGTTTAACGTCATACTTTGGCTCAAATAGCATAAAATAAATATTCACAAAATCCTGGATGGACTGATCAGTGTGAGAAGGTGTTTAATATTTAATTTTAAGAAACATGTAGTGAAACAGCTATTTATTAATATTTTCATAGTTTATGGGTTTTATTCTGGCACAACCGGCCCTTTAAGAACCTTCTCATTTTTGATTTGGCCCAAAATGAAGATGAGTTTAACACTCCTGGTCGAGATCATACCAGCTGAAATTTAACAGCTTTATGAATCAGTATTTATTATGAACCGGAGTTAAATCTGTCACAGATATGCTGCCGACTCTGATGTTGCCGAGCAGCGCCTATTGATGCGCATCCGACTCGGCGCTGATGAGGTACATCTGTCGCTCCGCTGCTTTTACCTGCGGCATCGTCTTTGCTCCGTCCTCTGCATTGCGCTCTTTAATGAGTCGACACATTTCGTACCAAAAATGAGCTTCATTTAAATTCAATGGCCTCCCACACACACACACACACGCACACACACGCACACACACACACACACAAGATGTCTCACTTAGCTAAATGATGATTACTGTCGCTACAAACTCAACAAATTGCATTGCCTTGAAGCCTGAATTCACTAATTAAAGTTTTCAATATGTATTTAAAGTAATATTTACATGAACATTTGGTTTCCTTTCCTCCTAAAAATATGAGATTAAAGCCTTGTATTCTGTTCTTTGCAAAATAAAGCAATTGTTTCTGCCTCCCAGGAAGACGTGTTGGTGGATAAGTGAGTAAAGACACGAGAGTCGATGTAATTTATACTCCTTAATGTTTGCTTCTTATTTTGCCCTCGAGTCACTTCAGGTTTTTTCTTTCCTACACAATTTGCCTTTTTCACGTCCACATTTGTCACATTTAATGTGATTAAAAGCCTTTTTAATATCATAATTTACTGTTTATTTATCAGTTACCAACTGATACTCAACAGTTGGTAACCAGCCAATCCATAAGCGGCATTCATTGTCCTTGGCTCTGATTGGCTGTCCAACCAAGAACAAAGATAATGACAACTGGCTTCTATAGTGGTATTTTTTAACTATTAAAAGAGGTCATTTTAACTGTTTTTGTGTATTTTAGCCTTTTAAATGTGTTGGTGATTCCCATTGCAAAGAGGAAAAACTCAAGATATTATTCATCATTTTATGTTGCGTAAATGTTTTTCTTGTTAATCTACTTGGGAGAAACAATCTCAATTTAAGCAATAGTGTGGAAATTTCTCCATTCGATACAATGCACTTCCCATCCCAGGCCAGTAGGGGGTGGAAACATCCACTAACGATATGAGATATATGAGAATGAAAAGTGATTTCCCCAAAACAACTGCGTTTGGTTTATATGACATCACTTCCTGTTAGTGGCACATGACAAAAGTTTCACATTGACACATTAAATAAATGGGACGTTGTGGTTTTTGCCGTGGGAGTCATGAGTTGTAGTTTCCCTTTCAAAAAGCTCAATTTCGAGTCGACAAACGTCTAAATTCAAACATACAACTTCCAAGCAGAGATGCAGTGGAGTTAAATACAAAAAGTTTGTTTTCCAAGACACCCGTCCATCCAGTCAACAAGTCGGAGACGTTTTTGTGGGAAGTTGGAGATATTTTTTTTGCTAAAAATGAAAAAAACAAAGCTCTTCCTTGTGGCCACCCCTGTGGCGGTTAATGTTTACTGCCTTGTTTATTTCTCTCCTGCTGGTCTCCCAGCAGCACAACTGCAAGGTACTTCAGGTAAGGACACTAAGAAAACTTCCACAAAGTGTGACCCTACGGTGCTAAATGAAGACACATGGGAATAACAATAGGAAGTGTAGCTTGTTTACTTTGGGGTTTTTTGTACATATTTAATGAAAAACAAGTTACTTTGTGGAAAATATAACCAAAACTCCCATATTGTTCTAAAAAAAAAACAACAACTAAAAGTTGCAGAAAATGTGAGACAAAAATAAATGCATACAGGTTTGTGTGGCCCCTGGATGCAGTTTAGGAGGTTTAATTGGTAATCCAGCGAATACAGCATTAATATAAGCCTGGCGGGTCACCAGGCTTAGTATTGCTTATTTATTGAAGTCTTTCTAAAATGTTTGCATTTTTTAAGACTTTGTTGTTGGTATTGATATATTAATCGTCCAATAACACATAATTATCAAGTGATATTTTCAAATTTTCTGTCAACTTTACATATTTTTTAACTCAAAAACACGACGGGTTTCTGGATGAATGACTGCCACCCACCAGGCTGAGCAAGTTTTCTGGGGGAAACCTTGCAGAGTGAATGTAGATGGAGACTTTGTGTTTTTCTTTCTACTTCCAATGACAATTCTGTCTTAAATACCAAATTTTAAGAACAAAACCTAATTTTTTGGCTTTCGTTTTAAAGTAAGCAGGGTCACAAATGGGATAAACGCAAAGTCAGTTCTCACTTTTGTTGATGGGAAACAACAAATCAGGAAACTGTACAACTCTTAAGAACATTTTTTTGGACATTTTCAATAAAAATAAGTTATATTTTAGCAGGTAAAAAAAAAGAATTCATAATAATGTTATTTAGGATTTTTAATTGAATTTAAACAACTAAATAAATTGCGACTTCCAAGAGCTTTCAAATTAGACATTTACTTGTTTTAATATCCTTTTAAACCAACATAATCCACATGAACCAAAAAAAAACAAAATGCTTTTTGTAAGAAGACGTATTACTTTTTGGATTAGAAAGTTTATTTCTGTGAGGATTTATGTCTTCAGGTGGCTTATTCCCGCTATAAGCAGATAAAAAGATAAAGAAAGGCTTAGAAAATGATGGATAAGATAATTTCCAGGTTGTGGGAGGTTAACCCAGCCTGCAGTTAAACCAAGGAATCAATAACAGATCCAACAAAAGTGATCACTAATGAAAGCAGTACTCAGTTTCATCCTGAGGCGTTCAGGTAACCTTTGGTGGCTCTGTGTTTCTGACCACCTGCAGCTCTGCTTTCCCTGCGCTCCTGGAGGAGCGCGGCTCGCCGTGCGCCGCCATCCATCAGGCTTGTCACGAGTCGCTCCGGGGCGGTTTCGCTAAATCTGCGTAGGACTCGCCTCATTTCCCTACTCTGATTATCCGGGCCCGCTCGACGGGAACGGGCCGGTCTTCGCCGCCCCAATGTCTTCCTAAATTCAACCTCCGCTCTGTCAGCCTGGTTATTGCACTTCAGATTTCTTTTGTCCCCCTGGATCTCATCACTTCTACACCGCAGCTCCTTCTTGCCAATCTCAGATCAGCAGAATCTGATGTTTTCTCTCATTGGTGTTCCCCCGGCTCGGGTTTCACCAGAGTCGCTCATTTCCAGAGCCTCGTCCTCCAGAGTGGGATTCCCCGAATGTTTGACGGCTCATAACAGAACCTGTTAAAACGCTTCTGCTGGTGGATTTTGTGGAAGGTGTGGAGAAACATCCTGCTGTGCATAGCAGTGAAAAATGTGCAGCCATACTTGGTTTAAAATTAGAGCCGACATAAAGGGAATGCAGCTGATGGAATATTTTACGCACAAGTCAGAGCCACAAATCACCAGTATTGCTTAAATAACAAATTTATTTGTTTATAGTGTAAGCTGGATTCTGTACATTTTAGAAAACCATTAAGTTACCATAAAATTAATTTACAGTAGCTACTATTGCAATATTTTCACTTCTAGTACTATTGATGTTTTTTCATTGACAGAATCAAAATCATTGCACAATAATAATTTATTATTTTTACTATTTTTAGAATTACAGAAGTTTCTTGCGAGTTTTGATTTGACTTTATTCGTTATAATTACTGCTGTAATTTACATATTAATAAATGTCGAAAGGTTTTTTTTAAAGAAAGTAATATCTCAAAATGCCTTTAGTTTAATTTGCTTTATCGCCAAAGAACTGGTAGATTGTTTGTTTTCTGGACCAAAATTGTAGAAAACTGCAAAACAGCCGAAATACTGATTTCCTATAAATCGATGCTAATAAATGTTTCCTACATTTGATGCATATTTGCTTGATTATTTTTGATGTAATGTTTATTGCTTAATAATTTATTACTGTATGTTTTTATCACTTTGAACTGCCTGGTTACTAATTAAGCTCATGTTTGCAATGAACAAGATAATATATGTAATTAAAGTCAAATTCTTTTCTCAACTCTGACACATGAATGGGTATAAGACAATATTATCCTGCTAAAGTTGTAAAAGTTGTCGTTCCACCATTGGATTGAGGACAGGAGTCGATAACTTCAGTGAAATCTTCGGGTTTTTCGTCTAAGAAATGGATTTAACGTCGGCGTCTGACTTCTGTTTGAGGCAGAGCTGATCGATATTTCAGGACAAAGGAGTCTGGAGAAAGAACATGTCCGTAAATATTGACCCTTTTACATTTCTTGTTGTTTGAACTATTAGATTTACACGCGTTTCTCTGCGGTCATGTTGTGAGTTTTTTATTTCCGTCCCACTGGGTGTGCATTCACACCAGTCCAGTCCTTTAATCCGTTTTCCTGGGAAGTCTGGTTTGTTTGGGAGGTGTGAATGAGTAACTGCCTAAAAACTTTGGTTCGGTTGAAGTGAACTCCAGCACAGCTTGAATAAGGGATTTTCTTCCTTATGTTGTGACTGAAACTTGTAGTCAGCTGCTTTGCTTAGATTCAAGCAGATGCTTCATTTTCAAACAAATTGCTAGTATTTCCTCTCTTCCGCTACTTTTTACGCTCCTAGTTTGTTTTTTTTTAACCCTCCAGCGGTCTTAAGAGACAGGGGCATCTAAACCATACAAGTTTTTTTTTCTGTGTGCGTTTTACAAGGTTTTCTCTTTTTATGTGGTTTCAGAAAGACCGTCAAACCCCACAGCGCTTCCCTGCTGTCCGACCGCGACATCTGCCGCGCTCTTCCTGAGTATCGCGCTAAGACCGCACCAGGTCCGGATAATTTCTGTTTTTTGAACCTGCCTTTTTAACAAGCTCTTCCTCTCCTTCCTGCTTGCTCTGTTTTGATGCCGGCTGGTTACGTCATCAACAAGTTTACCGCGATTGGCCGGTAGACTACAGATCTCTGTGGTAGGCCCAATTTCTATTGTTTCTGCTGTATCTGTCGCGCATTTCTAGTTTGAATGTAAATGTGGATGCAAGAAGACTGGAGAGCGCTCCAAAAGCAGGAAGCTGATTGTAGTGCAGTGCATTCTGGGTAAAAAACGCCCCTACCAAAACAGTCTATTACTAGTTAGAGAAACGGCTAGTAGTCAAAAGAGAAATCCAACAAACACTAAAATTTTATGCTACTATCTTTTTCTTAAAATTTTTCAAAGAAGGAAGTTGCACTCAGTGTTTTCTGAGGTTTTTGTGTTGTTTCCTTCTGTGGTTTTTGCTGCAGCGCCACCACAGGCGAGGAGGGGAACAGGTTTTCTAAAGCTTTTATGTCATCATTTTTATTTTGCCCATTGTGGTTGTTTTTGTCATTTTCTTACAATCGAACCGTGTCTTCCGGACTACTGGGTGTGAAAACACACCAACACTGTGACTCATGACTCCACAATGATGATGATGATGTTTCACAACGCTCAGCACTCTGCAAGCTGGATAGCATTATTCTGACACATAAAAAAAATTAAGGAAGAAAAAATGTATTTCCCCCACACACAAACTGTGAAGCACCGCAGCTGAACCAAAACAGGCGGATTTCCATTTTGCTGCATTTCCAGAGCTTCATTCATCGCTTTGACAGCCCAGACTCCCAGGAGGCTCCTCCAAAACGCTGCCTCACACAGCGACCAAGGAGGTTCGCTCGGCACGGCTGCTCCCAGGCATGAGCTGGCCTACTTTAAAACCAAGTCTGCGTGAACGACAGGCTGAACTTCAAGCTTCCATATCTAGAGGACGTGAGGATCCACTGGAGGGCTGCGTCATCGGTCGCGCCTCCACCGAGTCTACCAGAACCTGAAGACTCTGATGAAGCCGGGAGCCCAGATGTGGTTCAATCAACCGCCAGTAAAGCTGTAAGGTTTCCACGTTAAAAACAAGAAACCCAACAAATGTTGGCTTTTTCCATCACTGCTGAGGCAGACCGTCGTTCCATATTAAACTAATTGCATAAATGTAAAAAGTTTGAGATATTTTTTGGTTTGATTTCAACTTAATTACGTTTAATTTCACTCGTTTGATTATAAAAATGATGATAGTAATTTGACCAAATTGAATTCAATTCATTATTCGTATAGCCCTAGTTTACAAAAAAAGCTACTTCAAGGCATTTAAATCACAATAAAATATAAATCAAATAATAATCACATGATAAATTAAACAAGTTCAATAATTTTCATTTGCATGATTTATTGTTTACTTTTCTACCAAAGACTGGATGTTTATTTGTTTATTTCTGTTTATTTTGGATATCTAAAATATCTTCCAGTTCCAGTGTTAAATGTTCATTAAAATAAAAAGTTTATTAATCTTGGGGAATGCCTTTATCATTATATTACTTGAAAATTGTCTCAAAACAACTATATTGTTTTAAAATTCAGATTTTATAAATTTGTGACACTATGACATATTTTAAGCACGTAAGTCTTGAAATATTTATGCAAGAATGTTGCATAAAACCACAACCAAAAACTAGGCTTAAGTACTGTTTGATATTTGGTTCGTATTTTTTTCTTCCACTCAATTTCCAATTGACTTGTTTCTGATTTGTGAAGAACTGAGTTTTGAGTTTTCTTTACTAAACAAACGCTTTGAATACGTCACTGTGTGAAATGAATCCATGTTAGTTTTGCCTTTTAAACTGGAGCATCAGATATGGAGCGCTAAGGGCTCTGATAAAATCTAATCCAGAATCTAAAATATGTCTTCAAACAGAAAAAAGAATGTCATGTGTACCATCTGTGGCACTAACAAGCAATTTCTTTGTTCTTCTTCTTCTCTTACCTGCACAAAAACTTATGTTTTGACCCAACTGCAGGTTTCTTTAAGAGGCAGACAGAAGACCACACTTCTGATGAAGCGTTTGAATTCAAATCCTCACCTACGCAAACTGTCCCGTTTCCGTCCACGGCTGCTTCAAAGGACGCAAACCGAGCTGCTTGGACGACATCATTATTACAAATCTTTAACGTCTGATGGAGGTTGAACATCCACACACCAACATCCCTCCCGTGGGACCATTAACTCAGATGAGAAGGAGGGAAAAAGCAGAAGTGATTCATGTTCTGTAACGTAAGGCGGCTTTGGACCACGACGGATGTGTTGCTGCAGTTGTTCAGGTTTTCTTTATGAAACATTGACAAAGACTCCCTCACCCTAGACATGACTCACTGCCAGTAATGCAGCAAAACAACTGCAGCAAGCTTGTTCATCTGCAGCTAAACGACATGTGGGTTTGATAAGGTGGGAGTGTGACAACAACGTCGCTGCTGGTGCTGCGCCTAAAACCACCAATATATCATTTTTCCCTCCCAGAATGTAAAATCTCATCAGTAAAAACAGAAAAGTTTATTTAAAGAGGAGGAAGAAATGGGTGAAAGTGATGGAAATGCTTTGCTAACTAAATTTCTCCAAAATTATGTTTAAAAACTAAATGGCAAAATGTTGAGAGATTTCTTACTAGTCCGACTTTATTTATGATGCACTTTAGAAACAAAGTACTAAGACAAAAATCAATGAACATTCAAAATATGGAAAGAAAAAAAAAAACCAAATTATTAAGATGCAAAGAAGAAAATCAGAGCAAAAGTCTCAAATTGACCATCAAGATAATAAATTGTCCACAGAAATTATTGTGAGAAATGATAATATTGTTGTTTGAGACGGTTTTCAGATAAAATAATGATGTAATAACGCATTCTTAAAGATAAATCCACTTTAAATTCTCATGAACGTTTAACACTGGAACTGGGAGACATTTTAAATAAATAAGCAAAACAACAGAAGTAACAAATAAAATGAATAATAATGTCTGTGTGAACAAAACTATCCTTCAAAAAAATGGTTAACTGAGACCGAAGCCCCAAACTGAAGATTTCTGTCATCCAGTTTTCGATAAATCATTAAAATGGAAATTATTGAGTTTGTTTAAATTTGTAATGCAATTAACTGCTTATTATGTTAAAAGCCAAAAGGAATAAATAACTTGCTTAATCATTTTCAACCAATGTAAAAGTCTGAAGAACTAAAACTACTTTTATTTTATCACTTTATCAGCTTTTGACTAAACAGAAAAACTTCTACAGATTGACAAGAAAATAAAAAACAAAATCATCCAAAATGTCAGGATTTCAAGCTTAAATGTCTATAAATGTCTAGATTTTATATTAATTATTTCTGTGAAAACGATCAAGCCGCAGGACGGGAAGGTGCTCTGCAGAACGTAGCTGGATGTTATCATGAGGAAAGGATGCGACATGGAGGAGCGAGCAAAAAAAATCCCAAAGTATCAGGAAGTTAAAAACTGTTGTAAAAGGAAATTTAACTCAATAAATGTTATTAATGCTGCAGATAATACTATGTGAAGTTGGTTCTGCCGACTCATCATCCTTCATGTCACTTATACGATGTAATTGTAAATAAATCTGAATTCAGTTTGTAGTGATTGTCTTTCTCCTTTCTAATCACCATGGAAACGTGGTGATTATTATGATTTGTTCCCCACGGTTCTGTACTCGGGACCTTTTACTGTTCACAACATGAATGCATTACAGTCATTGATGATTATTATTTTTTTTTTATATTAGACCAGTAATATATCTTTCTTGTTTTATGTTTTTACGATATACAACCAATGCCAGGGTTTCCCCAGAAAGGGCAGCCTGTTGTTTATGAGTCAAAAAACCCTTAAAGTTGAAAATATCACCAGGTGTTATTGGAGACATTATTAACTAGCCTGGTGACATTATTATCGCCTGGCTTGTAAGACAGTGAGGGAAACGCTGAGTTGCATTTTCTTATCCAAATCCTGGTGCAACAGCATTTTCAGTATTTCAGAAACGCTTCTATCAACTTGAACTCAAACAAATGTAATTTTGAGGGGATGATGAGAAATCATATTTCTCATGTTTCCAACAAACTTAACTTAAGAAAATGGCCCCTCATGCGCCTACAAAAGGCTTTTTTTTACTCCAACTATAAGTGGAGGTTTGTACACCCCCCTAAAGTGACACTTGGATACAGAGACAGGCTCGTGTTCATCCTGTCCCACATAATCCCCAACTAGACCTCAGAATAGTAATTCCCCATTCGTCTGCTCCCAATTACTCTTTTGCACAAGCTGACTCATGAATGCTGCCTAACAGCTGAAGAACATCACAAATTAGCTCACTTAACAGAAACTTTATTATATTTTTTTCAGCCTTGCTATCAATTTGTGCATTGGGAAGAAGGTTTTTCCACTCTTGGGCATAATTAGGGTTGAACCCCGAGGAAATAAATGATCCAGAAAGCAAATTAGAGACATGCAGAGGTATAATGTTTCCCTCCTCCGGAGTGGAGCTTCATATGAACAATCTGGAGGCTGTTTGAAAAAAAACTGCTGCTCTCAGAAAATCTGTATTGCTAAGTTTTGTTTGATTTGAAATGGAGTGCACAGCTTTTGGTTGACCTCAATTATAAGAGGAAACAGAGAAAAACCAACAAAATACAACAATGTAGTTGCTTTACCAGAAGCACTCGGTGCTTTTCCACCTGAAAAGTCTTCAGCTGAATATTGATGTGAGAGAAATATCCCGACTTCAGCACTTAGATTCCAGTAAAAATACTGAAACAGCATCACAATGCGCCTCTGTTATTATATCTACACATTAACTGGATTGACTTCGTTTTCCACTTTAGGAAATTGGAAATAACTTCATTAGAAAATTAACAGCAAATTTAAAAAATAAAAACAGCAACCAGGTCGTGTTTTAGTTTAGCTCATGTCAAATCTCTCAGATTTCAGAAATGTAGTTTTTTCCGTTGCCAGAAATGTTTAAAAATGTTTCGCTTTTGAAAACAAATTACAACTTTTTCAAACTCGACAATGACCTTCATGATATTTGAGTCATTTCTAATAAACTCATAATTTATTAGACTTTATTCAAATGTTTTGAGAAACATTTAATAATGGTAACTAAGCGCTCCCAGAGTTGGATTCAAGATAATTAAGAAAATGTTTGATTGATGGAAACGTTGCAGGATGAGTGGTTTTTGGGAAATTCCCAACACGGTGATGAAATAGTGAGTGACCTGGTTGTTTTACCAACTCTGTAAACATCTCTTCCCACATGATAAATGATCATGTGCTCAGAGGTCACAGTGGACAAAAACAAAACAAAAAAACATCATGAGTCACTGGGGTTCTTTGTTTTTCTGTTTCAAGAAGGTAAACAAACAGAAATAATACTTTAGACATTTTGCTTGAAGTGTTGCATGGATAGTTAGAACAATTTACTTTCTAAAAGGTTTTCTCCAGAAAACTTGCTTGCATTCATCAACCCGATTGATTTAAGAAATGTTTAAAGTTGGCAAGAAATTTAAAAATATCCCTTGATAATTATGTTTTATTGAAGATTAATACCTGAACACCAACTAAAAAGACTTAAAAATGCAAAAACAATTTAAATAAATAAGCAATGCTAAGCCTGGTGGGGGCACAAGTAAAGCCTGATAGCCCGCCAGGCTTATAATACACTAAATGTATATATTGAGTGATTACTTCTATGCAATACAGACCAAAACATACTTAATCCATCATATTCATTACAATCTCAATTTAAAGTTAAATTATCCCATGCAGAGGATTAAAATCCATCTGATCAACCTTCAGGGGAAAATCTTTGTGCACGTCTTCAAACCATAAATCTGGTTTCCATATAAAAAGGGCAAATCAAAGCTGAATTCAGAGTACCTGCCTCCAGTCTTTGTCATCTTCCACATTCAGGATCTCGTGTTCATTTCCCCAAGGCCGACTCGTTAAAGGCACATCACCTCGTTTGTGTTTGTTCGCAGCAAAATGTCTGACAGAGCGGCATCCGGAGGCTCACGCAGAAATGAACACGCACAATACCGGCGACAAAGAGCCGCTGCCACTCGGGACGGGCCGGCGGGAACGACAGGAGCTGTTCTGTTTCATTCAATGACTGCATTGTTATGCTAAATGTTTCTAATGTGCAAGCAAACATGTTGATGCACAGAGAAATCGTGATATATTTGAGTCCCGGCGTTATTTTCCTTCATCTATCACACAAACTGTTCCCTGCTGATAATTGACTTAGCAGGAAACATCACATAATTTAACTCCTCTGTCCTTTTTCTGTCAGTTCAGCGCAAACACTGGCATTATTTAGGACGACGCAGCTCACCGTCCTGTCTTTGCATTGATGAATATGTAAGCCAGTTCTGCAGACAATGTAAAAATGTTCTTGCAGTTCTTCGTTTCCCTTCATAAAGAGAATAATATTGTGAAAAGTATGAAAAATTAAACCAAAATACATGAAACTGTGCAAATAAGTTGGATTTTCATTTATGAGGATTTCCCTTCATAAGGGCTTCATGGAAAAAGAAATAAAATAAGAAGGCAGCCGATCCATCTCCCAGCAGGGTCAATCTCTGTTATATTCAATCCATTTCTCTTCTAACCTCAAGAATAAGCTCCCTAACCCCATAAATATATCACCACTGTATTGCACTAAGACATGGATGACTCAAATCCTTCATGAGAAGAACCTGTGGCAGGGCGCTCCATCAGCTCCACTTTCTCCTCTCATGAGGACTCCTGGATTTATGCATCGGAGGAAACACTCAGAGAGACAGCTGCGTCAGAGCAGCCGAGGTGAAGGCCGTCAGGACTTATCCAAACAGAGGGAGACGTTTGCAGAGCAGGAGGAGGGGTGATTTAGTCTGGGAAATGAAGGCATGATTGATGTTTCCTGGAAAATTTCACAGCCCTCGACTTCCAGCAGAGCGAGGGAGAGGAAAAAAACGTCAATTTCTAATTTTAGAAAGAAAAAAAACTCAAAAGGGGAAGTTATCTTGAGTCACTTGGTGTAAAATGCAGTTACTGGAAATCGGAAGGAAGGGATAAAATACAGATGAATCGGTGTAACTTTAGTTGCACATTCTCGTGTAGGTTTGGAAATATTGCTTTCAAAGCTCTTTTTTTCAAGCTAATGTTGGTTAATGTGAACCCTGGTTATATTTTAATATTTTAACCACAACAAAATAGTTTTTTTTATGACTGTACGCTTCCTGCATGGAGCGAAATCCGGCCCAAACTTTTTGTCACAAAATCACACTTGTGGACCAAAAAAAATATTTTAAAAATAAATAAATAATAAAAAGTTATAACAATCAAAAGACTAAAATAGGAGTCAAGCAATTAAAGGTATTTTAGCGATAGAAAGACTGAATTAACATTAGCCACACAAGCAATAGCCGTGTTAGCATTAGCCATGTTAGCATTAGCCAGGCTTTTTGAGGTGTCTGTTTATAACCAACAGTCTGTTTTTGCTCCTTTTGAACAGTGTTGTAGAATATAATCCCTAGTATTTTATCAGCATGTTACGCAACAGAAACACTGCTGCTAACTAGCGTTATCGCTAAACCTTTGGGTCTGAATTGCTAACAGCAATTAGCCTGGAAGGTGTGCATTAATAAATTGGTAAAATACCAATTTGCAACTGAAACAGGATTAAAACAGATGCTAGTAAAGCCCAAACAAAACCTAAAAAATATGAATGCTTTGTCTGTTTCTTGTTAACAATGAGAAAACTTTGCAAAGTGGGATTTAGCAGTCAATTTGTGGGGCAATCACCGAGCAAACTAACAGAAAATTTCTTCAGCAGTAGCTCCATCGTTTATAAAAGTAATTTATTTAAATACAAACTCAACAGCCAAACTCAGATTTGATTGGTTTGATTTCCAATCTGATTAAAATGTCCCTCATTTTCTGGTAGCGCTTTACATTTCATGCATCCCAACATAAACTCAGAATGACTCACATTTAAAAACCAGGGAAAATACAGATCAGAATGAGATACGTTACACTGCGCCCCCTTCTTCATGATGCATTCATCTGCGAGAACAAGCCAAAAAACAAACTGTATTTGATGATGTTACCAGAAAGTCTCTGGGACGCTGCGACGGATGGTGGGCACTGATGAGACCGAGGATCTGTTATCTGCTATGCTATGAGTGCAGGGGAGAAAAAAAAATAAAAATAAAAATTCAGCCTGAGGATTATTGAGTTTAAGAGTGTGGAAGCAGGAATGGTATCATGCAACTGCTTTGTGTAGGTGTGCATTAGCATAGGTGAATGAGTTCTTGGATGAATAAACCTGGCAGGGCAGCATGTGCATGAATCTGGGTGAGGAAATTCAAGCCGTTTAACATTAGGAGACTTCACGCTATAAAATGATGATGATGATGTTAAGAGCGCTTTGTGAGATGCTGCTGCTGTAGAGACGTGATAGGTGAGGTATGTGCAGGCAGACGGCAGCAACAGGTGGCGAATTTCATGAAAACTCACGTCCTGCGTGTCGTTTCCGGTTTTCTGTCATTGAGGATGAAGTTTGAGAAAAGGCCAGACTTTTATTTTGGAAACACCTGCAGTTAGGGGAGGGAATTAATCGTATCGTTTATCATTTATTATAAATTTGTTAAGATGATAAAAATTTCAATGTATTGCCGTCACAATAAGCTCCAAGTTTTTCCAGAGCACATTTGAAATTACCTAAAAATAATTTTTTTTTAAGTTCTTATCGTCACGTTGATCAAAATCACAATATTACCATAAAAAAAAGATCATGATAAAACTTTTAAGTCTGCATTTGAACCAATTAAAGCAGCCATTTTCAGTATTCTGATAAAGTTTCATGTGAAGCTGCAACCAGTTTCCAAATATACATGAAACAATTTTCAGTCCTTTTTTGGGTTATATTATATAAACAACTCTGGAACAAATCAAGATATAATTTAAAGTGATCAGTTTCTCTGATTTTGCTTCTTTTATAGGTTTATATTTGAGTAAAATGAACATTGTTCTTTTATCCTATGAACTACTGACAACTTTAGTATTTATTAGCAGAAAATTATACTAACGTTTTAACTCAGGAAGAGTTCAGGAATTAAGATTTGGTGGAAAAATCAGGAGGTTTTCGATGTGATTCAATGTAAAATATTGTTGGCAAATATTTAGACTTCCAGAACCAGAAAACTCCAGAGACAGCAAGAAAAACTGAATTAAAAGATTAATAGAAAGACGGCTTTTCAGACTGCATAGGAAGCTTGGATTGCATTTCTTCTCAAAACGGTATATCAGTTACAGTGATTGACATCTCACTGCTGTTCATGCTGGGGCAAGCCGAACTGCTCCTTTATTCTTCCTACTACTCCACACACTGTGGCAGCTTTAAACTCAGCTCTGCCCACCTAATGAGGAAAAAGATCTAAAATCCCAAGGCATGTAAAGGCTTGACGTTTCAACAGTAGGACTGAAACCACGCTTTATCATCATGCAAACTCTTAAATTATATGTAACATATTCAGATTAGGGAACAAAAGACCAAAGAATTCAAAAACTAGAAATAAGGAGAGCGCCAGAGTTTTTTTTTTTTTTTTAAACTGGTCTTCATCTGTACAACTTTTATGAAATACAAAAAAATCTCAAAGCCAAACTTGCAAACTTTAATGAAGTCGTGATCACTGACAGTAAAAGTTTATGCTAATTCAAATACTTGAAATATTTGACTCATAGATGACTGCCAGCAATTAAAAACAATCATATCTAGTGTCATAATAATGCAATACTTTCTTTAAACTATTTAAATTATGCATGAACAGCTTTAAAGATGAATAGAACTGCATGCAAATTCAAAATACTTTATTGATCCCAAAGGGAAATTAAATGTTATAGCTCATTAATTCAAGATTCAAAGAGTTACTGTACGGTGATGGTAGTGGGCATGCTCCTGCAGCAGTCTGTATTACAGCAAATTTAAAAAAGCCTCTGACTAAAGTCACTGTTTTCGTAAGAGCCTTGTGAAGAGGAATGAACTGGGCAATTTTATTATTAAGACAAGAGAACATTATTTTTAAATATTCTAGATGTATTTTAAACTACTGAACTGAACCACTTGATTAAACTTGAGCAATAACTAAAATGTTTCCCATTTTAGTGGAAATGGAAATGTGATTTAATTCCCACTTCCTCCATTCAGTTTGACGCCTTCCACTTCTGTCCAACCACCTGACGTTGTGCAGGAATACGAACACACACAGGTTTTAGTGCCAGTTAATGACAGCGAAACAAGATGCATTTAAAACAAACTGACGCAAGACGACTACGACTCACTGTGCCTCAACTTGTCCGTAAAGAGCTCTGGGATGACGTGAAACTGGCTCAACCAGTCTGGTGGCAAAATAAAAACAGAAATCCCTGGAGGGTAATCGTAACTTCTCTTAATGCAACGGTGCAAAAAGCACAGAAGAGAAGGGAAGATCTGTGGGAAATTATTTTGTTGTGATTCTTTTGATACCTACAACAACCAACCATGATCCTCAATTTATTTTTATTTCTAAGCCCCTTTCAGTCAAGCATAAGCTAATAGCTTAACTCTTTTTAAGTAGCATTAGCATTTCCTCATGACATTAAAAAAATGTCATTAAAGAAAAAATGAAATGCAAGTCCTTAAGGGGTGATAAAGGTATAATCTGGAGATGTTGAATGAGAGTTTATTATGCCACCCATCACTTGCCACCTCTTATAAAAACAGTTTGGAGCTCATAAACATCAACATATCTGGTTTCTGAGGAAACGTTTTCACCAGTTACAACTTTCTTTTCTAACACAACAAATATTTTCAGATCATCAAACAAATGCAATAAGTACAGATGGTGATCAGGGTTTCCTCCGGTGTATTATAAGCCTGGCGGACCACCAGGCTTTACCTCTGTCCCCGCCAGGCTTAGGACTGTTCATCTATTTTAGGTTTTTTTTTTAAATTTTTTTTTTTAGGTCTTTATAATTGGTGTACAGGTATTAAAGTTCCAGGATTTCAATAGCACATAACAACTGAGTGGTAATTTCAAATTTCCTGTCAACTTGAGACATTTTTAACTCAAAAACATGGCGGTCGCCTGGACGACTGCACCCCAATTATTGGGCTTAGAAGGTTTTCTGGAGAAATCCTGGTGATAATCAGTATTTTGTATCACTTAGGAGGAATTAAAGTCCAAGTGCCGTTAGGATCCAAGAGGTTTTTATGGAAATTGTTGAATCATGAACACTGACATTACTGAGGGAAATCACTTTGGATTTTTGATGACTCCCTAAAGAGTTGTCAAAACACTGAAGTAACCCTGGTAGGGGAAATCAATCAATCGTGAAATCAATCAATCGTGCTGCTTTTTACAATCTTTTGTGTTGCCAGACAGGTTGTATTTGAATAAATTTAAGATTTTATAGTCGTGGTACTAAGGAAGCCTGGATATGGATAGCGAAATGGAATCAAAATGAAATTCAGTTCATTCTTGATTTACCACAGGGAGTGCTTATTTTCTCAGCTCCAGGTTGTTTTCTATAGCTTTATTGGTAAATGTGGCCACACAAAGAGCCTGTGACAATATCAAATCTCACTGGATGATAAATTCTCCCACATTACCTCTAGCGAAAAGGACGAAGAAGACATCAGGAAGTAGGAGGACGATGGTTTGTTTTTGTTTTTTCAGACAATCTGCAGCTGGCTCCATCAGAGCGCTCACAGAATACCACAGTTCATAAAAAAGTTGCATCATTTGAACATATTGAATACATAACTCTTTGGTATGTATTCAATATTCTCAGCCGGAGGCAGAATGCAAAACGCTTCGAAACCTTAGGAGATCCATCCCGACTGACAAAAACGTCTCGTGATAAGCTGATTACCTGCAAGCAATAATCATGCTGATAATCAGATTATCATTTCAAACCAGCAGCGGCCTTACTTTCTTTCAACTAAAATAGTTCCAGTTAAATAGTTTAATTCCTTGACTCTAACATGTTTGTGGGCGGGAAAAACTTTTTATTTTACTAAATATAAAGTTTAATTCACCAACTATAATTTCCCCAAAACACTGCAAACGTCGCCACTCCAAAGTACAAGGAGCTTGTTGTGCCAACGTCTCCTCTGACGATCTGATGATCAGCGCTAACATCAGTGCAAAGTTCTGACGACTTACAGGTTGTTGTTTTTTTTTTCCAATTTGTGCTTTCGTGACCCAAAGAGCTAACGAGTCACTCAGTTGGCCGACTGTGACATCTGCTGCACTCTGTGGGATGGTTAAACAGTTAAATTTTGTAGCATTAAAAGTTCATTTACATGATTTTAATTTAATTTCTCATTTAATGGAAAAATCGCAATTGAGAAATAGTGTATTTTCGACATTAGCGGTTTTCAGACAAAGACTTGCTCACATTTGAAAAGAAAACGTGAGTGGAGAGGTTCTCCATATTATGAAATCCCCACATCTGTCAAAGGAAGCGTCCCTTCCTACGCAATCAGAAAATTGCCTCATCTTCATGCCGAGTTGGAGGAAAAAAGCTCCCGATTTCAGGGCAAGTGTAGTCGGACAGTGTGTCACTGTTTCAGAGGAACGGCTTACGTAACCGTGGGTTTCAAAACAGAAAGAGTAAAAAAAAAGGAATGTTGTTCCTTTTGTATGGCAAGCTGTTTGAGTTGGCGTTTGCGCTTGACAAGCCAAGATTAAGTGGTGGAGTAAGAAAACAAATACAAAACAGGGAGGGCAAATATATGCAAGCGTAGGTCTTAATTACCCAAAATACCCCCCTGGATTCTGTTAGCCATAATACCACGATAACACCCAACGCAGGCCGAGTCGGTGTCGCTCGCTCCAGATGGTGCCCCGTAGAGCAAGAAGGCTAATTTCCCTCTCTCTCCACCTGGGAACGACCAGAAAGTGATTCATCATGCCACCTTCATTAATTAAATGTTGTAAATGTGACGTTTGAGTCCTGTCGGGATGTAACACACCGAGCGGGGCGAGCAGGGGGACACGGATACACACCGGGAACAGGAAGCAGCACAGTTGGTGTGTACAATGACTCTCAAAGTTGTACATGTTGCTCAGATTAATTGAAAAACAAGCAAGTTTAATATTGACAAAAAGGTGCAATAATCTGGTTTTACAAATATTTTCAGGAAAGACTTTTCAATTCAAAAGTAGCAATGATTGTTTTGTTAGATACCACAATCTTTCTCATCCGGGACTGAAGCGATTAATCGGATTAATCAAATATTGAAATAATCGTCAACTAATTTAGTGACTGATTAATCGTTAACTGGAACATAGATTCAAAAAAAGGGGACATTAGTTGACAGAACAATGTATTTACAACCGTAATCTGGCCAAAAAAATACACATTTTGCATTTAAGATAAAAATAAAAATTAAAAAATTAAATGTATTCTACCCAAAACGTCTCAAATGGAAAGCCTTTTAGCTTTACCTGCAAAAAAAACTCTATTCAATATCTTATACTGTTCAATTATTAATCAGTTAATCAAAAAGATAATCAGATTATTCAAGTGTACACTAAAATAATTCAACATTGTTGCAATAAAATGTTTATTTTTCTTTTAATTTAACTGATAGATTAATGGATAACTAAAACAATAATATTTCATCAATCTATGTTGTATTTTGTTACCAAAAAGATTAGTGCCAACATTTTTATTACACTGAAGAGACAATACAACAGAAAACATGTTGCAGTTTTCTAAAACCAATTATTTCTCATTGTCACATTAAGGCGTAATTCATCTGCATTGGTTAAAGTTGTAATATTCTGAGTGGATGTGAGGCTCTTCTTCCTCATGCGTCTGCCATTTGTCATTTCTCGCTTCAAAATCAAATGAACAATTTCCATTTTAAACTCAGGATCCTCTTCATCTTCCAAATTAGAAATAAAGCAATTAACTTAAAACATCAAAAAGAGGCGAAAAAATATATATGTTACAACTTCAAACAGATGACGTTTTCTCTCCGAACGCTTTAGAAGATATTCAGACTTTCTTGGAGCATGACTTACAAGTATTACACAAGCATTACACAATTCCCTCCAGCCAGACATATGATGCATTCTTAGTAGGAGATTCATCACTGCGGGTCAACAGCTGACAGACACTATCTTTTTCTATGAAATTATCCAAATGCTTCCGTTTTTGTCTTATTAAGGCAAACTTGTAATTGCGTCAATGCAATTCAAATATGCTAAAACAAGAAAACATTCTTGAGTGAATTTTGAGAAGCAAGAAATTAAAACCAAAAGCATTTATCACCGCTGCCAGGACTTTAGAGATGAAATGAGTCAAAGCCAAGTAATCATGTCAGAGTTGTTCTAATCCACTCTCGTTGAGGCTCTTGAAGCTGAAAATCTGTTTTCATTAAAAAAAAAAGATGTTATCGACCAACATCAATCACTAAAGATGGAATCAAAACCTACAAACATGCAGAAATCAACTTGGTAATATGACTCAAAGGAGGCAAAAGGGCCTGAGAAGTCAGAAAAACTCACTCCAATGTCCATTATTTCTGTAGGAAATTAAAATATAAGTGGACATGGATTCCAGAAATATACTCAAGATTAATGTTGTGACTTCACCACATTTTTAGCATGTGGGAAAAGGGTGTTAAAATTTTTCAGTTGGACCATCAGACGTCTGTTTACAAAAAACTGTGACAATTGATGGCATATTAACATTAATAACTGGAGTCCAAGTGTAAATTCAGAGTATTAAAGTAAGATTTGACCTTTTTATGAGAAATGGAGAAAGTTTGTGATAAAGATTGTAAATCACTGTATTACTATATGAACTGCAGACGATATTCAGTGTATTATCAGCCTGGCGGGCCACCAGGCTTTACTTGTTCCCCCACCAGGCTTATTTATTTAAATCTTTTAAAAATGTTTGCATTTTTTTAAGACTTTATAGTTGGTGTTCAGTTATTAATCTTCCAATCTTTCAATGACACAGGATCATCAAGTGATTTTTTCAAATTTCCTGTCAACTTTAAACATTTTTTAACTCAAAAACCCGACGGGCTGCTGGATGAAGACCAGGCTTAGCAAGTTTTCTGGGAGAAACCTTGATGTTGCATTAAAAATCTCAGTCCCGGAGGAAATCCACCTTACTGTCAAACATATTTGAGATTATGCACACTAAAAAAATGAATAGAATTCAAATTACTCTATTATCTCTGGAGGAAAGGACATATGAATATAATTTTTCACTCAT
The DNA here is from genome assembly GCA_922788865.1 of Poeciliopsis turneri. Classification (NCBI taxonomy): domain Eukaryota; kingdom Metazoa; phylum Chordata; class Actinopteri; order Cyprinodontiformes; family Poeciliidae; genus Poeciliopsis; species Poeciliopsis turneri. The sequence continues at coordinate 59,070 of CAKLNU010000303.1, read as the reverse complement.
TTTGAAGAGCACTCAGCAGAGAGGCTACTATCAATAGCTGCATATAGAGTTACCACCGAGTCCTCACTCTCATGTAGGAGGAATACACTGCATTTGCTGCTTCTTATTTAAATATATTACAGTCCGCTGCAGACAACTTCACCTACTCCTGCAGTGAATGTGTACGCGAGGGAGGATCTGCTTCTGATTGATGCTTTCTGCTTTTAAAAAAAACAACTTGCACGCAGCTAAACCACTGGAAATCATCCACACAGATGCCTAAATCATCTACATGACTCAACAAAGCATGGAGATACAGTTGAAGTGATATGATTAATCTGCGTTATGCAACCGCCTGCTTAATTAAAGCAAAATTTAAGAGGCCAGAAGGCTATTATTTTTTTCCGCTGAATAAATTATTTGATGGTCCTCCAACAAAAGCAAACACGACAGCAAATATTTAGGTAGTTTAGGCTTCCAATTCGTCTCTCAGCACTGAAAAATTCAGTTGTTTTAGTCTGAATTTATATATGGATGTCAGAGAGGGTTGCAACATCCTCATTCTTTGTCCAAGAATGACATCAGGGTTACAGAAAGTCTAAAATTTCACAATTGGTCAGTAGACTTACTCACGATGTTTCACACTCAGCCTCTTAGTTTTTCTCTCTAAAGATAGAATTGCTACCGTTAGGATTTTTAAAAATCTAGCTCAAAATTACAAAGCGGTTTATTTATGAACTGCAAAGCACAGAAAATGTGTGAAAGTTCTGATCAAAAGCCTCATTAAACAAGAGCCACAGGCCTGCAGAGACGAGAGCGAAATCTATGAGGAGGAAGACATATGGTAGCCGACGAGATGCACGGCTTTATTTTTATTACAAGAGCACGAAAAACATCAGTTTTAAACCTCAAAGGTTTACAGGCTACATAATTCAACAACAATGAAGCTCACTGAAGTAATTCTTTATATTTAAATGTAGTTTTCAGCTCAGCTTAACGTCATAATCAGTCCTGAAACTAAAATATTTTAAATGGAGACACTACAGCCCACCAAAGAAACAGATCCTAAGAAACTTTGTGAAAATGTTCATTTTTATTCATTTTATTGAGATTGTACATGTAGAAAAGTGCAGCAAATTAAAAAAAAAACAACATGAAAGTAAGCTGGAAAAGTAAACTATACATTCTAGGAAGTTACAGGAGAATATCCTGTAAGTTTGTTAAAGTACAATCTAAGTTTCATAAAAGTAACCTGAATGTCCCAGGAAAGTAATCTGAGAGTTTTGGGAAAAAGTAATCAGAAAATGTTGTACATCTCAGTATATGTCCTCTAATTTCTGTACAGTAACCATTCAGTTTAAAAAAAAACAATAAAATATCTGTATATTTCTAGGAAAGTATGCGTTGCTTTGAGAGCGCAAAATTAATTTAGTGGAAATACAGGTTTTCTAGGACAGAGTCTTAAGGCCATGATAAAATAAATAGATTATGAGAATAAAATCTTACGAAAGTAATCAAAATCATGAGAATAACGTGACAATATAAGTTATTCTCATCATTTTATAACCTCACTCTCCTACTTTTTTATTTTCTTATTGTGCCCTCATATTCGGTCGTAGTTTGACAAATAATTTAACTGACTGCATGCTCTCATTATTAAATCCTCCAGGATGTTTCTGCTGAGTTAGGTTTCCTTCTGCTGACAGGTAACATCACATCACAGCGTTTTCTGACAGCAGCTGTCAAAGGTTTTATCAACATCAAAGAAATCCAGCGCGTCTTCCGCTTAATTAGGATTTGTGTCACTGTGGCATTCGCTTGTGTATTTGGTAACACAATTAGGTCATTTTGTCACTTCACAATCGTTTCCCAGCCCACTCGGGTGATTGTTTTGAGACACACATAACTCCAGCTCTAACAGGACACCCATTGAACATGAATCACTCCCACAGCGACGAGCTCATTAAAAACAACAAGTCATCTTTCAGCGCGGCCAATCAGAGAAAATATTTCACACCCACATGTCCTCATACTTTCCTTTGTTATGCCATGAAAACAAACACTGAGACGAGTGACAAACTTATCTGTTGTATCTAATAAACAATACGACAGAATCCCAACAAACAGGTTTGTTTCTTTTTCATTCTTAAAATAAATCTATTTAATTTTTTGGGTATGTTGATGTTTAGTGATATTTGCTACTCAGCTTTTTGTAATTTTGTTAATTTGTAATATGAAAAACAATTTATGAAGATAAATTAATTACTGAATAGGCTGAAGTTAGCTTATCTATATTAGCCGCTATGCTAGCATATCTTGGTTGGTTTCTCACAACGGCTGATTTTTTGTTTGTTTCACACTTTTATTTTTTCAACAAACTTCAGTGGCATAGAAATATTTTTTTTCTGAAAGCTAGCTGGAAGAAGTTTGACATTTACTTCTTCCTCTTGCTTTAGCTTATTTTAGCTTAAATTGTTTAAACATTATTTCCTGTAGTACCTGCAGTTCTATGTAAAAAAGCATAGAGCTTAGAGCAACATTTAACTTTATTTAAGTGTTAGCCTAGCCTAGCTCTCTGATCAGCTGCTACGTTAATCAATAAGTGTTTCTGTGCTCACTGCATAAAAAGTAAATAAGCACAAAAAGAAAAAAAACTTTAGCTGAGTTAGTATTGATCTGTTCACTTTCTGTCAGAAAACATGTTTTTATTTGTGAATTCAAAGTAATTCTCAAAATGTTAAAAATAAGATGTCACTTTAGCTTAGCTTAGTCTAGCTTAGCCTAATTTCTTATCAAAATGAAAGCTGGTAAGCAGAATTATTGCATTTGGTGTCCTAGTTTTCACTTTCTGATATAAATTCATCTTGAAATGAAGTTAATTTTCTGACAGATTTTTTATAGTCATAATTTGACTTTTGGTGGTTTAGGATGCAGATGAAATCTGTTGTAAATATGCCACAGAGTTAGAACTATTCTGTCTTGCTTTAGTAAGTTTTTTTTAAAGGTGGCTGAAAACAGTAAAGCTAATATTTTTCTGTGCTGATTATTCTCATTTATGAATCCATTAGCCGGAGGATAAAAACTCCCACTCAGTTGCTCTGCATTGCCCTTCAGCTCAGACATATTGAGTTCACAATATAGTTTCAAATTATGCAGCTGTATTTAATAGTGAAATACTTTACAATGGAAATCTCTCTTTTTCACTCAAATGGAAAAATATCCCTCCGAACTTGATTCTAAACACTTTAGATTTGACTCAAATATCCTTAATTCAGAAATGAAATAAGCCGGTAAGTGTAGATAATTTCCTGATTATATCAGGAATCTTTGCTATGTGATTATTAAAGAAGATTCCACAACAGAGTCTCATTAAATCATACAAAGGATAGAAGATATTTGTTTGCAGCCACACAGAGAAATCTGATCAAACTCGCCAGTTTGGACTTTGAAGGAATGGAAATAAAGCATGAAAGTGTTTTTTGTTCTTCAGGCCTCCCTTTGTGTTTCCTGTTGCTAATCTTAATGACCAACTGATAAGCGTAAGTGTTAATTAAACAGATCAGCATGGTAATTATATCCTGGAGGAACCTGTGCCAAAGCCTTCGCCGCCCAACCTCATCCAGCTGACACTCTGGCCTGATTCCTCCACTTGCACTTAACTCCCTCAGTGCATTACGCACTGCTAACACACTTCTGTTATTATCTCATCCTGACCCAGTGCATTCACCTACTTAGTGAAAATGAAAGAGGAATCCACTGTCCAATAAAAGAGAAGTAATGAAACCAAAACAGTTTGAGCTACTCCCCACTGAACCTTTCTCATGTTTGGAATCTCCTCCAGTGGAATCACCCCGAAGCATATGAAATTAAAATGAATATAATGAAACAAAAGGCTCATAACATGCATCTTGGCCACACAGCACGTTCACGATCGCCGATCGTTGCTCAAACCGGTTACGGGCGTGAGAGGGACGTCTACGGCCAGATGAAATTACCATGACATAAAAATCCATCACAAGCAGCTTTGCTTGGCTGGATGCTCACAACAGCAGCAGAAAGACAACAATCTGTCCGCTCGTTTCCGTGCGCCCGTCCTGCCAGGAGGAGAAGGGACAGGCGGAAAATTACGACAGAATGGACAACAAGAGGCTCTGCCAGAATCCTGTTGTTATGAGCCGAGCTTATTATAAACCACAGAGGAAAACAAATATGCAAACACAGAGCCCGCCCCCAGCAGAAAACACAATAAAATATGGTGTGAAAGACAGAGCGGGACGCCATGCTGCTAATTTAATAGGCTGGCTGAGACCTGCTTTGCAATTCCATTATGTTGTGTCATCTGTCCCACGGAGGTCGGAGCGGCTCCTTCGGGAAGGTCACGGGGAATGACAGGAAAGCTCACCATCCCTGCGGGCCTGGAAGCTGATGACCAGGCTTTTATTAAATATATACTGAATAATCTGAATAAACGAGCACCACACGGCATAACTTAGTGTTTTATCGAGAATTACTCTGGCCTTAGTGGAGCTGTTGATATCGTTGACCAGATTGTGTTTATAGCACTGGTTCACACGTTTATTTGGTAGCTGCAATGCACACCCTAATACTGATTTAATTTAATAAAAAAGTGATTAAAAGTTGGTTAATTACAATTTACAAATTAATTCTGCTAAGATATAAAATAAAGAATAAAATGTGCACAGAAATTGTATCACAGCTCGTAGTTTTTTTCTATTAAAACAAAATTAAAAACAAGAAAACTAATCTAAAAGGTTGAGATTTTACAAAGTTCATCAATATTTATAATATATAGAGAGGTGAAGGTATAATGTACAAAGAGGAAGCACAAAAATGAAAAATTAATATGATGGTAAATATATAAGCATTCAATAAGCTCAGAGATTTAACCCATAACTTTAAATGATTAGAATAATGTTCAATAGGATCCATCACTCCTGAAACAAATGACTGAAATGTTATCTCAATTTTGAGATTAATGTCATATGAACAACAAAAACTGGAATATTCCTTCACTTTTAAAAGTCAGAAATTTGCGACATTTTTTCATGACTAAAGGCAGAAATGTAAAATATTAAAACTGACATACTGTAAAAAAAAATCTAAAATTTTAAGGACATTTTTTCCCTTTTATATACAACGAAGCTTTTCCTCAATTATTGCACAAATAAGTCTTGTTTACTCTTATATTATCTAATCAAAATAAGAGACTGACGGCTTCCCAGACGAGATCAAACAATCTGGTGAATCTCAAACAAACCAGTCAAGAAAAAAAGTAACTAATTTAATGACTGAAGCCTCAGGCTTTTCCAAAATCCAGATTGTCCCAGTTGTCCCGTGATCAGTTGTGCTGTATGAGTCTCATGTCAGTTATCATGACCTTCCATGTCAGGCCCAGTCAATCCATCTGGATTCATGCAGCGCATTTTGTTTTATTAATAAAAGCTCGTTATTTTCCGTACCCCTCAGCCTCCAGCATCAGTTTATATTTGGAGCCTTGCAATCCTGCAACAAACAGCTGCAGTGAATGTGAACATATTCACAAATAAAGTAAAATCTACATCACATATTTTCAAAATAAATGTTGTGGGATAGCAAAAACAGTTCTGCTACAATGAAACCTTGTCATTGTCAGTGCATGTTATGAGTGTAATATGTACACACTTTACTGTTTTTAAAAAAATTGATATTAGAGCCAAATGAGAGCTTACAGTTTTCCAAATGACCTCAAGAAATGATAGATGGGCTTTTTAGTTATTTAAATTAAATTCAAATAGACAAATACTTATGATTCCAAGGAGAAGTTAAAAATGTTGCTGCAACTCATTTATCTTTCCCAAAAATATTTGATATTTCAAAATAAATTGTCATTTCATCAGTATTTTTAAATTACAATATAGCGAAACATTCAAAAGGTCATTTTTGACTAGAAAAGGAGAACGATGACAAATGAAATGGCTTTTCATCCATTATTATGCTGCTGCTCTCTTGCTACTCTACATTTATGTCCAAATTAATATTTCTTTTCTGAATAGATTTATTGCTTTTTTCCTGGATTTTTTCTTGTCCTTTTATAATTCTTGTTCTGTGGTTTTATGTCTAACTGTGTGTTTGCTGTTCATAGCAACGGTCAGAGCCATCGCTAGGGCTGGACAGTAAATCAATATCCGTAGATATGTGATCAATTTCAATAAATAATACGTCCAATAAAACTTTTAATAATTTCACTGAACTCTGATCCAGAACCACATGGCATTCTGGGAGATGTGGGGAGAGGAAAGGCTTTAGCCTACGGCTAGTTAAACTCGGTTGGTGACATCAACTAACTCTTTCACACTCTGGTTACCTAGCAACTCACTGATTCTTTGGTTTCCTAGCAACAACTCTGGTTCCCTCGCAACCTGTTGTGACGATTGGCCACTCAACACAAACCCTGTTTGTGGTTTCTCTAAAGGTTCTTCCTGGATAAATGGAGTTGTTCCTTTCTACAGTCGCCACATGCTTGCTAGACCACTGCAAAGTTTAAATGAACTGACGTCGATGTGAAACGTCCAAACAAGAAGCTTGGTTGTCAGTTTTAAAATGTGCCTGAAAGTCATTAGCAGCTAATTTTGGTATTTAATTTGTGCATTGATGATGTGAAAATATTGACTCATTATGTTTTGAATAAGTCTACCGAAGTTGTGCTGTCTAATACAGAAAAATAGGAACGAAACATATATATATATATATTTCTTTTTTTTTTTGTTTCTTTCTCCATCAGGCAGCTCGTATTCAGTAAAACACTTTCAAGCTGCTTTTGTGAATCATTCTGTGCCAAACTGTAGAAAGACACAAAAGAAATATAAAACCAAAGGAGCTTTAGGATGCAAGGAAATCGACTGGAAGCTTTAAAAAGAAAAAAACAGCATTATATTGCTACCTTTAGCGATCACATAAACAAGCAACTTGAAAGCCAAAATGAGAACCTTCTATGATTACCTTAGCTGCTTTCGTTATTTCTGTGTATGTTTTTATTCTGCAGAGCAGTGGCGACAAAAAAACCCCCGAAGTGAATATTTCATGCAGGCAATGACAAACAAACTTCAGTGATTTCAGCCTGACAGCAGGCTTTCCCTGTCGTACACAATGAATAAAGCAATGCAAGCGGAAACTGAAGGAAGACAGGAAGATATCACGCAGAGTGAATGCTTCACAGAGCTGCAGCCAAACAAAGGTTGGAAAAATGACTGAGAAGCAGCAGCAAAGAGCATTTGGATGAACTGCAGACCTGGAATGAGATTTTACACCACAGAGACAAATACTGTAACATTCTATCTCTACCTTAAGGCTTTTCAAAGTGTGATGCAGAGCTACCAAATTCAGCTGCAAGTTGTTTGGTTCCTTTTGGATCCATTTTAGGTCTTTTACCACTTCTGCATTCAGCGAACAGAATTCAGTCATGCAGTTTGGGTATTTTTGGTGTATAAAACTATTTAGGATCCTGAAATAGATACCAATTTGATTAAGTTAATCTCCTAAACTACAACTGAGCCATTTGTTTGTTTGTTTTTTGGTGTTTTTGACAGTTTGAAATGTCACCTGGGCGTATTTTCTATTTATGCTATCAGAGTATTTAAAGTATTTTTAATGAATAAGTTGATGTTTGATGTGAAACATATGATTAATGAATTATTGAACAGGCTCATTTGTGATTAATGTGAAACTTAGATTGTAATTTTGAAACATTACTGGTACTATGCATTAGATTTGTTAATTCCTAATTGCACAATGTTAAGAGTTGCTAGCAAGTAGGAATATTTAATTACTTTTTCCATTCTTTTTTTTAATCTCTGGACCACAAATGTACTGTAGTCATATTTTTGCAAGAAATGGTCAAATAAGAGTCAAATTAAAGAGTGTGTATCTTATTTCAGGATCATTACTGCAGGGTTGCAGCACACGTCACAGCTTTTTTCTTGCAGTCATCGTGATCGTTCTGCAGATTACAGTCAATGTGCATCTCTGCATTCATGTTTCATCTCCACCCACTCCACCCATTACAGTTAGCTAGATCCTGTGTGTGACTCGTTCCAGTATTTCAAAAACCGTGGACATCAGAGGCTTTTGAAATCGCTTTGCAAAAGTGTTTCTAAAAGATTTTTCTTTCAAGTTGGAGTCCTGCATTTACTCCTTCTGGACACAAAGGCTGAAATTTTGCCCAGCTCAATAAGAGCAGTCAGGTATGGTCAGTGGGAGAGCAGAGCAACCCAGATTCAGTCATTATGTGCTGCATCACTTTTCTTTTTCAGATGAAGACTTAGAAATGGGAGGATGTGTCCCTGCATAAAGGGTTTCCCGGCACTTTCTTTCACGCCGTTGGCTGCTTATTGTCTCCTCTCTTTGACCAGAACTGCAACAAAGGAGACATTTCACACACCTGACTGGATGTTAGATTAAAATCTGATTAAAGATCTGAGTAAATGTGCTGCAGGTGTGAGAATCAAACTTGAAACTCTGAGAGCAGTATAATGAGAAATTTAAAAATGTATCTCCTGAAAACTGGAGAAATTTTACTGCTATTGATTTTTTAAAATGAACTGGTTCCTCTAGAGGGAAAGAGATGGGAAGAAGGACGCACATCGACGCTAAACGCATCGATAGAGCAGGAAAGATACGGCTAAAAATTCAATGAATTGGCCATTAAGAACAATGACAACTCATATCTATAACAACATTTCTGAGAATTGTAATTATAAATACAAAAAAACTGAATCAGGGAAATGACAAACTAAGTTAAAAAGTAGCTCAAATCTAAACACAGACATTTATATTTTGATTGAGACAAAGGAAAAAATCTCAATAAATCACCCAAGACGTTTGCACAGTACTAGATGACATAATTATCATCCAACATATAAAAACAAATCAATGTTATCAATCAGACCATGTGGACTGAACTGTATTTTATATACCCTGATATTATTGTCACCTTGTGAACTGGAGATCTATATAAACTGAAATGACTTAAAAACTGATGTCAGATGATAAATATTGGCACCTAAAATTAATCCTCAGTTTCAGCATTTACTAATTTTCATATAACGTCATATCAGAGTGAGTCGTTTGTGGTACCGAACAGAAAGAATCTGATTCTTCTTCCATCATATTTGGATTCAGATCACATCACGTCGTGTTGAGACCCATTTCAGATCAATCCATCTTCAGATTGCCTCTCATAGTCTCTCTTTTCGAAGCCGTTATTTAACAAATCATGGCCATATGCACATCAAAGAAACTTTTCACTTCACCAAAGCTATCGCCTGAACACCATCACTGCAATATGACTTTTTTCTGTTCAATACTGCATGTCCCAGTTTGGCTCTCAGTATGTTAAGTCCCTTCTGCTTTACAGTTTCAGCCAACTCATTCAGTGCTTTTCGATAGAGAAAAAAAATAATAATAAAAGGCCAGCCCACACTCAGTGACGGCTTACACCTTCTGGAGTGACACAGCGGCATTATCAACAAGGCCAGCACACAATACATAACACAAAATCCTGCTTCTGCTAAATTATTGCACGATGCACACCAACTCAGACTGTCAAAAACACTCATTAACATTCATGCCTGCCATGTAACGGCATGGGAAACACAATGCCTCACAGTGACACAAGATGGGGTTTGTTTGATCTTTTTCTCACCATAAACACCAATTTGGCTGTTGATGCTGCAGGGCTCTGATAACCAAGAAAGGGAGAACTGGTTTTGGAGGCAGATTGAAACCTGACAAGCTTTTTTGGAAGCACATTTATAGACGGATTAAGAACACTGGAAATTTCTACAACTATAAAACTGGTTTGAACAATAATCCCATCCACACTCACAAACCTAAAAATGATTTAACTTGAGATATTGTTAGCTATTCTGACTGGCGACTGTTTCACACCATGATTATATGAACAATAAAAATTAGAATCATCACAGTTGTGGTTGAGAAAGTTTTTGTGTTGGAGCAAGAATTTTAATTCAAATGCAGTTAGCATAGAAGTAGCACTGATGCTAAGCTAACTTACATGTGTTAGCATGCTAGCTAACAGCGCTGTTGCTCAACAAGTTAAAGATACAAACTAGTAAATCGGTGATTTAGTAAAAATTTTTGTTGTAACATTTAGTTTCAGTTTCCAAGAGTTTAAGAGATAACCCGCTTTAGCTAGTTTCACAACGGCGCTAATGCTAATATCTATTAGCTTTAGTTCACCTGGCTGGAGCGTTAGCGCATTAGCAGAGCCTGATAGCTACTGAAACAGCTTCACCATTTAATTCAAACATCCAGGACAAAGGAAACATCTAAAAGTTACAAGCCTTGTTTGAGACCACAGCCAAAACATTTATGTGTTAAAATGTAATTATGTTCAAATGAATCAGTGACATATTTGGGATTTTGGATATTTCTAGGCCATAATCACCTGAATGAACAGAACTACATCTCTTTGGTTGCCATGTCTAGTAGAGTCCAGATGGAGTTTGTCTCCCACTGTCAGTGGAAGTGTGTGTGTTTAGAAAGGATGCTTTGTGCTGCTTTCCTACCGCTTGAATTCTTGCCGCAGATGAGGTGCTGGTAGGGCTGCAGCAGACCCCACATCTCCGAGTCGTTGCTGATGGCTTGCTCCATGGACTCCAGCGTGATCTTGGGGATCCCGTTGTCCCTCTCCACCAGCGCGCTGCGCAGGACGCGGCCGAACACCTCCCGGAACAGGCTCTCCATGCAGGCGCACAGGTAGATGGCGGCGTGCTCATGTATCCTCAAGGCCACCCTGCTGTCCACCATCCACCTGAAGAACCTCCCCACGGAGAACACCAAGCCGCAGCGCACAGACTTGCCGCGGCTGAACTTGTCTCCGGCGCTGGACATGTTGTAGAGGGACAGCGCACTGAGCGCCGCCGTGATGCAGTTCACCGAGATGGTCCACGACAGCACCACCTTGATGGCGCTCTGGATCTCATGTTTGGTGCACTTGGCGTAGCGCAAGCTGAGCCGCTGCGCCTCCCGGGCCACCCTCACCAGCGCCCGGCTGATGAGGGCGGACAGCCGCGCCAGGACCTCCGGAGACGGGTTCCCCAGCATCAGCTCCTCGTCCTTCCTCAGTGCGCCCTCCACCTCTCCGAGGCTCCACGGTGCCTCCTCCAGCTCGGGCAGCTTGGCGCAGTGTCCCGCACACTCCAGGATCTCCGTGTCCTCCGCCAGGACGGTGTTGACCGTGTCCAAACTGTTGTGTCTGCTGTGCATGGATTCCGTCAGATGCCAGTAGTTGCCTCCATGCGAGACGGACTGGTGCGTGTCGGAGCAGCAGAGCGACACGCTGGACGACCTGACCGAGTCCGCGGCTCCACCATAACCAGAATCAAGCGTTAAATCCTCCAGCGTCCTCACGACTGTCTTATCCTTGCCTGCCATAATTGCACCGCATAATGTTGGGTATCCTTGGTTCTCGCAGATAAACGCCTCAAACTCGCCCCGGTGCCTTATTCCCTCCCAGTTTGACCAATTAAAAACAAAACAAATAAAAAAACAAAAAAACAGCCAGAAGTCAGAATTTTACTCCCCTCGATCTGCCTGACGCGCACGACAACTTCTCCTTCTCCTGCGCGGCGTGTCTGTCCAAGAAGAGCGCACAAACCCGCAACAAGCGCAGATCACGCAGGCAGGCTGTGGAGAGGAGGAGGAGCGCGGAGACCCCGCGGAGCTCCAAACCAGCCAATCAGCGTCTCGGTTCAGCTGTGAGTGACGCAGACGCGCAACCTGCTGCGTCTCAGCACCTGGTGAAGCACGACTCGATACAACCGGAAACGCATGAAGCTGCGGCGAAGTTTCCCTCTGAGCACAAGCAGAGAGGAATATTCACTAATTTATGTTTAAAAAGTTGCTCAGCTGCAATAAATTACATGCAGCTTATAGTTTAGATTTGAATTGGCATTTCTGAATGAGAAACAATTCAGTTTTAGTAAGTTAGTGAATAAAACTATTTTTGTTGCACATTTCAAGATCACAAAGTTTCATAAAATGCATAAAAACGCAAGAGAAATTAATACAAAGCTGATTTAAACTTTGGAAGATGAAGGAAACCCAGTTGGACGAGGTTTGATGATCTTCTGTCTGCAATCTTGACCTCACTCAAGAAAATTAATCTGATAGTATCTGCATGTAAGATTAGATACAGATTATGCCGGTTTTTATTTTTTTCCACACTGTTTTTGTGACATTAAATCTGGAGGAAGCAGGTTTTCCTTGACAAGCTGTTGGTTTCAAGCTGCTGCCCTTTTCAAGGCAGATGTTAACTAAGACTTGTTCAGCCCCAAATGTCTATGAATATTTTACAGATTAAGAACTTTGCCCCAAGACTTTCAGAGACTGATTATTCCAACATCTTGTGAAAGCTTCAGGATTTAGCTCCATTTGCTGAAAATAATCCCTCTGAAGCGTTTATTGCCTGTAAAAACAGAATTATTTTTTGTTGTTGTTGGCTAAAACAAGGAGTGAGCGAGCTAAATCCCGACGTGCAGAGAGAAGCAGTTGGTGGAATGATGATTCATCCGTTCTGCTGGGGCTTCTCCTTGTGCATCTGAGCTGGATCCACCATCTGTCCCCGCTGCCTGCCATGCCAGAGGCACTTTCCTGCTTTCTTTGCATGACGCTGCATTGTGCCAGAGCTGGAAAAACAGACCGAGGTGACATGGGGAGAGTTATGTAACGCTGGGAAAAGTGATGGACCAGGAGAAGAGTAAAACAAATCAGCCCAGTGTCTGACAGCTGTGTGTAGACAATAACAGGAGCGAAAGAAGCATCTTATGTTTAAACATTAAACACGAGGATTTCTTTCCGTCTCTTGTCTTTGTCCTCTGGTCTGTGTCACCTTCTGCATCTCCTGATGCACTGCAGATCTTCCCTCCTTGCTCAGGTGAGAGCAGCGGAGGTGGGCAGCTGTCAGCGACGCCTCACAGTCCTCTGCTGGCGCTCCAGAGTCCGTCCTCAGTTATTAGGCCTTGGTTGCCTGGTAACTGGAAAAATTATCATGATTTTCCCAGCAAAGATGATAGATCATGTGTTTCCCAGCAGAAGCTGTGCGTCGCATACAGACCTTAGTCATGCTGCGCAGACACAATTCGAAGTCACTAAAAGAAAGAAATGTTTGTATTTATATGTTATGGAGTTGGGGTTTGCCCCAAAAGCTATAAACAAATTAACCAATTTATTTATTCATAAATGACTAAATGCAAAGACAGAAAAAATAAAGGACATATTTAGTAAACAAAATAGATACGTTTAAAATTAAACATAAATGTTTTATTGCCAAACCTTTAGAATATGAATAAATACTGTTAATATTTTAATACATTCTTTATACCTTTTGAAGATGAAAAAATGTAAAAATATTACTAATGCAAAAATAAAAGATTGAAAACCAAAAACCTGAAAGATAGTAACAGAGAAAAAAGAACAAAATAAATATATCAATGTATTCTAGTTATCAATTGTGACAGAGTTAACTAAAACCAGTAAATTGAAGAATAAACAGATTTAAAATAAAATAAACAAATTAAATTTGAAAAATTAGAAATATAAACTAACAGAAAGTAATGCAAGGATACTGAACTGATTTAAATCAGTGGTAAAAACTGATACATATTTAAAATGTTACAGTTTATTATAAAACTATGGAATGGAGCAATAAGTTGTAAAAAAAAAAAAAAGGCTATTAATGTGATACTATACTGCCTCTCTGGTGAAGAAAGTGTACTGCAGCGTTTGGCAATGCGACAATTTTTCAGGAACGAATGAAAATATGAACAAGGATTTATTTTTTTCAATCATCACAGTAAGGCTGTAATTTGAAAAGACACAAAATAATTTATTTTAAAAAAAACTGTCAAAGGCAAAAGAGCTGAAAATTGCACAAATAAAAAAAAATTAAGTGCCAATGACTGAAGTGATTCTATCAAATTAGTACTTTTTAAAATAGCAATAATGTATTGTATATCATTATCACAATAAGCCATTTTAAATAAATGTTTAAACAAATATTTTCCTTGCAATTTTGATTTTATGCTGCCACACTCAGGCAAACAGGGTGAATTACATTTCTTTGTCAAAGTATTTTGCACTTGCATAATTAACCCAGATCATCTGCATGATGCATTTTGCCTTTCTGAATATTAATTGCAGAAGAAAAAAAAAAAATCTGCTAACAACAAAGAGTCTATTGGAGCATTTTTGTAAGACAATAAAAACGTATTATATCACACTTGGTTGTATTATTACAATAACGGTTATTTAATTGAGGAGAACAAGAAGTACTCATATTCTCTAAAGTAAAAGAACACATGCTTGTGTGAAAAAAATATTCTAGTCAAAGTATAGGTCAAAACTTTTTTTGACAAAATAAAGAAAAAATAATTTCAGAGTAATTTTTAAAAAGCAATTTATGAACACACATTATTCAAAGGTGGATAAAAAAAAATAAAAAAAATAATCTATGGAGAGTAGAGCGAGTTTGATCGTGTCCCGCAGCTTGATGCTGATTCAAAGACAAATTCCAAGAATTTTCTGGTTGTATTCATTTTTATTTTAATAGATTGTGAAAATATCCCAGTAAAGAAATCAAAATGGTCAAATAATTCCCAGGAATGAAAGGGAGCCAGGATGGATGGATGAATGAAGGGAAACCGGTTGGATGGGAAAAATAAAGCCTGGTGGCCCGCCAGGCTGATGAAACACAGGGAGAAACTCTGACTTCTGTCTTTCACGCTGTAAGCAGGAACCCTGTTTATATCGCCATCTCTAAACAGGAACACTCTGTGTTTACATTTCTAAGCGATCTTTGGGCTGCTCTTGGTCCGATCCCTCACCTAGGACTTGTTTGACCCAGCAGACCCGACCCAAATAGAGGTCTCTAGATACAGGCAGCCTCCGACAGCCCTAGGATCATTGGGACACTCAAACCTCTCCACCACGATAAGGTGGCAGCCTTATCGTGGTATCCACGGAGGGAAAAAACAAAGGCAGAAACAGTTCCATTCTCTGACCTGAACTGTTCTGGAGAGAGGCCAGAAGGTGGCGCTCTGGTGTTTCTAACTTAAAAAGTTTAGTTAGAAACTACATGTTGTTTTCTCAGTCACTGACTTTCCATAGATTCTGCACTGAGTCTGGTGTTCTGATTGGCTGTGGTTTTGTCCTGAAAGGAGGGCATTGGCTGGCATGAGTTCACGAACATGGAAAGTTCTCCTGGATCAGTTGACTTGTTGTAGTGTCTCTGCTCAGTCTTCCCTCACCTCCAGTAGGTCGTGGCAGATGGCTGCTGGTTCTGAGCCTGGTTCTGGTTCTGATGGAGGTTTGATCCTGGTAGACAGGAATTCTTCTTCTCCAGTCATTACATGCCTGCTCTGTATGAGGGATTGCTGTAAAGTCAACAACTCAGCACTAGCGATTTGCTGTCGCTCCTTGCTCGTCAAGAGGAGTAAATGCCTTAAGCAATGACTCCATACAATCTGATGGGTTTCATTAAGTACAAACTTTTTAAACTACTGTATAATTAACTGAACCTAATGAACTGATAACTTGGATCAATAGTGATCTGAATAAATTGAAATGACTTTTTGTAAAATGCCTTGACAACAACATTGTTGTGAATAAACGTTATATGTACTTTTGAGTGTTTTGATATCTACTTTTGAGGGTTTTGATGTCTATTTTTGGGGTTTTGAACTTTTTTATATTGGTTGTTGGCATTTTTGTTTGGTTTTTTGTATTGTTTATAGGTAAGTCTTATTTGTTAGTTTGAAAGTAAGATTTTATATATTGCCAATTCACAACAAATGTCATCTCAATGCACTTTGAAATAATTTTAGTTCAATCACACATACTCCAATTGCTAGTACAATAAGCTCAGATGATTATAAAAGTAGTTTAAAAAGTTTGTACCAAACAAAACCCAGCAGATTTTATGGAGTCATTACTCATAGCATTCACTCCATCTGACCAGCAGGGGGCAACAGTAAATCGCTAGTGTTGAGTTGTTGACTTAACAGCAGTTCGTCATAAAGAGCAGGCATGCAGCGACTGTGGAGAGGAAGAACTCCTGTCTACCAGGAACAAACCTTCAGCAGAACCAGAACCGGGCTCACAACCAGCAGCCACCTGCTACGACCGACTGGAGGCGAGTGAAGACTGAGCAGAGACGCAACAACAAGTCAACTGATCCAGGAGAACTTTCCATGTTCGTGAACTCATGCCAGCCAATGGCCTCCTTCCAGGACGAAACCACAGCCAATCAGAACACCAGACCAAGTGCAGAATTTATGGAAAGTCAGTGACTGAGAAAACAACACAGTTTAAACAAACAGAAAATATCAGCAGCATAAATACATACAAAATTTTGTATAAATACATAAATCAAAATAAACCAGTCTATGCATTTTCACACTCAATGCCATGACCATGGTAACAGAACTTGTCCAGTTTTTGGAAGAAATAAAAAAAGAAAAACTGAAGTTGTTTTGATAAATGTATAAAGTTCAGCCATTTTCCTCTGTCGGTGGATGGGGGGCGTTGAAGGGCGAAATCCGAGACAACAAAAAAGATAATCCAGGATGATTCCTGAAGAACAGGACAGGTGCAGGTTTAAGGTAAAATCCCCAACTCAGAATGAAATTGTCACTTTTCAAAAACATGCAACTATCACTTAAACAGCAAAATACCTGCAACATTTCCTGAGGAAGACTTCTGAAACCGATGGTAGGGTCACTAAGGTCATCCATCAGCAGGGTGGCGATGAGGTTCTTTTCCGTTGTTGTTGAGGCAGTGATCCAAGAGGGTTCCTGAAGGACAACAACAAGATGGGTGCAGGTTTAACCCTGACTGAAGAACTGGTTAGTTTTCATATCTTTACCCGTCGGGAGGGTTCGTACTCACACAAACCTGACTGAATGGTAACCAACACATTAACCATAGGAAGGATTCATTTTCACACACCCGACCGAAAGGTCAACTAACCACTTACCCATCAGTAGGGTTTGTTTTCACACAAACCCAAATGAAAGGCAACTAACAGGCAGGATGGGTCTTGAGTAAGTTCAAGCAGGCTCAAAACCCGTCTTTTGAACTGCATTTCCTGAATTGAATCGGAGGTGGGGGTAAGAGGGCTCGCTTTCACACCTTTACCTACCTTTCAAAAGGCCTAGCGTGTTTTTCTTGCATTGTGCATAAAATGGATCGATCCCTTCATTGTACTCGTTTGATACCAAATTCCTTGAATTCAACCGATGACTTCATAGCCTTGAGAAGTGACAACCAAAAATAACAAATCGCATTTCCGGCCATCTGATTCACACTCATACCTTTCACAGTCTGAGGCCATCCGGTGTCTTCAGATTCTTCATTCCATTCCAAATTGATCGGCTTCTATACATTTCCACTCCATTTATCATGTCGTCCCAGTCCATATACCATGTGGTGTTGACAAGGCCTTAAATTCTCAACCATGAGCCCCCGACACATCAACTACCTTTCAAATGGCCGACCAAGTTTTTCTTGCGTGGAGAATTACACATAAAATGGATCGATCCCTTCATTGTACTCATTTGATACCAAATTCCTTGACCTCATCCGATGCCTTGAGAAATGGCTACCAAAAACAGAAAATTGCATTTCCTGCCGTTTGATTCACAGTCCTTCCTTTCAGTCTGAGGACATCTGGTTTCTTTAGAATCTTCATTCCATCACAATAGAAATTGATCGGCTTCCATTTCTTCCCACTCCATACACATCTTCCCAGTCCATACACCATATCTTCCCAGTCCATATGCCATGTGGTGTTGGCAAGGCCTTAAATTCTCAAACATGAGCTCAAAACTATCATCCACCACCACAGACACTGAGGATGCATCTGGTAAACAAGACTTTCCAAAAAGACTTCCCTTTAACAGGAAGACTGTCCAAAATAAGGTCTACACTGCATCAATTATTTAAATTGGTTAAAAGTTAAGCTAAAGCAATGTTTCTTATTGAGGATCACATATGGTGACAGTGGAGAGGAAAAACTTCCCTTTAACAGGAAGACTTTCCAAAAAAGAATGCACCAATTATTTAAATTGGTTAACATTGAAGAAAGCTAAATCAAATCCTCTTATTAAGGATGCATGTAGTGACAGTGAAGAGGATAAACTTCCTTTTAACAGGAAGAACCCTGCGGCAGAACCACAAGTCGGCTCTGTACGAAAGGCCATCTGTCACTTCCCCCGGGGGATTTGAAAGGACAGAATAAAGGGAGACAGAAAAAGGAAAAGAGCTGCTCCAGGCGCGTTAGTATAGTAGAAAAGAGTTAGTTGTAGTAGAAGCTCCTTTGGCTGCTGAATCTATCAGAAAAAAAAAAAAAAAAAAAAAAAGTTATTTGCAGCAATAGGTCTGCCAGTTGCTTAATCTAGAAGAGAAAATGGGTTAAAAACAAACTTAAACACCGAAGGGCAGGTCCCAGTCGATCTTCTCTCGAAGGAAAACTTTGAGTTCAGCAGAAAACCTGTGAATAAGAGATGATGGATTACAGTGTGAATGTTACCTCTGTGACCTCTGGCCTGCAGCTCCAGCAGATCTCTCTGTTGTCGTCCAGAAGAAATGAAGTCGCAGGACGAAATTGCACGAGCCACGCGTTGTTTTGGCGCAAAAATTAATCGGTTTTCGCGTTTAAATTGAACGTAAATTAAATTCGTTTGAGTTATTAAAGTATGGACCCTATATTTCAAACTAAATATTAAAAATGGATACAAACAATGTACGCATGTTGAAAAAATACCTCATTCACCCAAACACATATGTGATATTCTTTGTAAAGATAATTATACTAATGCAACTATTCTGTCATCATTGCCACATTATATTAATACTAATAAGAAGATATGTTAAGCTGAATCACTTCCTTCAGTCTCTAAACTGTATTTGCAAAGACCTCAGATTTACAACAGCAGAGTCCTTCTAAGTTCATTGACTCTCAGCAGAGAATCAAACCAAACCAGCACCAAGAGGCCTAGCGTTGGCCTTCAGCAAACAGCATTAGCATCAGCAGCATAGCAAAACCCGCAACAGCTCCTACCCTGAGATGTCTTCTGGACCCGCCATTGGAACAGTTCTTTACAGATTTAACCAACCTTTGACGGGTTGGGCGGATCCGCCAGGCACCTTGTAGGGAATCCTCAGCTTGACGGAAGCGATCCTCAGCTTCAGTGAAGGGAATCCTCAGTTTGATTGTAGTCTGTCCATAAGCAATCAACTGCTCGCTCCAGATACCATGATATCTACTCAGATGTTTCTGGACGCCAGCAACCAAACAAACCGCCGCTGAGAGGCCGTGGTCGGGTCTCTCCTGGTGTGCTTCTCTGTTTAGACACAAAAGAATGGCTTCACATTCTGATTCCAGCTTACGATTCACGAATGATAAAAAGGCGATTCCATCTAATTTCTCACTACTTCCTGCATCTTTAATCAACTCTAGCTGAAAAACCACACAACCTAGACACTTCAAACTTGGACTGGATTATTCTCCTCTAATAGCAGAATATTTCACACCATGTATGGGATTTGCGAAACTTTTTTCTGATTTGTGAAACTTCAATAAAGGTTGACTTCACCACCATCTTGCATCAGCATCACACAAGAACTGTTCTAAATTTTAATATTTGACCTACCAAACTCAGTTAAATGCATCATGCCAAACTCAGTTAAATGCATCATGCCAAACTCAGTTAAATGCAACATTTAACCTATCAAACTCAGTTAAATGTACCCTTGAATCTACCAAAATTGATTGTAGTTTTTAACTAGAGTAGATTAAAGATGCAGATGGTAGTAAGAAATTCGGTGGAATCGCCCTTTAGCCATAACCCAAATCGGAAACAAACTTCGGCTTTGTCTAACATCATCAGAGGAAAAAGACAAACAACTTAAAATAAGGTTTCTGAAAAATAACTTGCCTTTTAACCAACGCTGCGATTTCAAACATGGCGGTCTGCTGGCCATCATCACTGCGGGCATCACCTACTCAAAGGTCAAGTACAAGACGCCATTCTGGGCCTCGGACAACAATGACACGATTTCAACCAGATCCACAAACATTTTGGTCATAAGGCTGGACGTCCACTCGGATTCCGCGTCTTGGGAGATCCGAAAATATCATTTTTAATCCAAAATTCATGTCTGTCAGACCTGCAGTTTGTGTCTCATCGCGGCCGGGTGCTAGCCGCGTCTTTTTTGTAAAACGCTCACGTGAGGCTGCGTCATATTTCTACCCAGCATGACGCATGCGCGCCACGCTCATTAATAACAAAAATGGCGCCATTCGCCTCTGTTGCCGGATTTGACATTTTCCAGTCCAAACACAGGGTGAAACTCATATTAATAGCACGATATGTTTCATTCATAATCTATCACTAATATAGTTTTTAGAATACTTTAATCATTAATTTATTAAAACTCTTCACTCTCCATAGATCTGTCTTTTGATCTGTTTCTAAATAATATAAGTTTATTCATAAATTACTTATTTAAAAAAATACATAAATTGCTTATTTAAAAATGCACAATAAAAAAAATCAAAGTTTTGTAAAATGAATGTTTGCCTTATCTTTTATTAATTTATACAACTTTTATTAGACGGAGGAGAAACGAACCCAAACAAGTAAATACATAAAACAGTAAATTAATGGATTTATGTAATATAACAACAAAGACAAGTATAAAACTTAAAAAAAAAAATTAAAAAAAAAAATTTTAATTAAAAAGGAAAAAAAAAAAAAAATTCCAAAATGAATAATCAAATGTCAGAATGAGATGCTTTTCTGTCCATTTCAGGATAACTAAACGACAGTTTTAATATTGATCTACTTATAATCAAAACTATGGATAAAAATCAATAACCTTGAATATATTCAAAAAAGCTGAGTTACTTTTGTTGACATTGATAATTAGGCTTACTGCATTCATTCACCCATGTTTATACATGATGTATTTGAAAATAAAAACTAACATATTTTCCGTTGGTTCACCTTTGGGCTATCAAAATATCTCCTCGATTTATTAAGTGTTTCATTTTTGTGAGAAACTGAATTTTGGGGTTTCAGAATCAAATATTAACAGAAAAGGTTTTGTTTTGAATGCACCACTCTGAAGTGAATCTTTATTAGAATACCTTGAAGTTGTTTGCAAGCTTCCATGATCAAGAAGAAGAATCAGTTTCACTGTCTAGCTAAATTATTTAAATTAATATTCTTTAAATTACTGATGCACATTTGGTTCGCACTTCAAATTTAGAGCTTAGTTCAGCGTACGGAAATGTTTTCATACAAATGCTTTAATTTTGAAAAGCTGCAACCGGATGTAGATTCACGTTCAAGCGTCGTGACGACGTAAACTTCCGTTACAGATCAGACAGTTGCAGCAGTCCGCTCCTCCCGAGCTGCGCTCTCAACAAACAAGCGAAGCTAGCGGTCTGAACGGACTCAACATGTTGTCTTACATCATCGGGGTGAGTTTTCTTCTCTTTTGCAACATTATTTAACTCGTTTAAATATCGGCTAGCTTCTCAGAGCTAACATTAGCCAACACGCAGTTTTTCCACATGAAGTCCAGTCGACCACCCTGCAGAAATTTGCGTGACTCATTTCTCCTGTTGCGGGGGGATTAAACCAAGATGACTTTTAGTCGCGACAACGCCCCGCAGGGCTCCTGCCCAGCCTGTAGCTAATGCTAGCCGGTGGGCTACTCTCTGACCTTCCTCTCGCAGCTGATCCGAGGAGGCTTTGACAGCATCATCAACCTCATCTTCAGGCTGCTGTTCTCCAAGAGGAGACCTGCCATCACCTTGGAGGACCCCAACATCAAATATGCGCTCAGGTTAATCGACAAGCAGGTAAGGAACAGGCTGCTTAGCAATGTCTGGTAATGTATGCAAATTGCTGGTGCGTTCACGTGACAGCTGAAGTGTTTGATCTGATTGTTTTTGTTTGCTATAGATTGTGAGTCATGACACGAGGAAGTTCCGCTTTGCTCTGCCTTCTCCTGAACACGTCCTCGGCCTGCCCATTGGTCAGCATGAGCTGCTAAAACACACACACACACAATTTTTATTTCGACCACAAAGGCAAGATTTTGTGCACAACTAGATTTCTTTTGACTGAGTCACTCTACCGTAGATCTGAATGTGTGCTATTATAGATATCCATATCGTCTCATAGCATTGGAGTGCAGTGTTGTAATGACACTGCAAACATTAGCAATGCAAGCAGTAGTCACATAAAGAAATGTGATTGCATCACTAAACTGCACACTGTACTTATTGACGTTTTCATTGACCAAACTGGAAAAAAAGTCAAACTATCAATCCTGACAATAAGAAATATTCAAAAATAAAATTGGAATTTTATTTCTTTTATTAGGAAATAAAATTGGAATTTTATTTCTTAATATATTCCAATTGATGCCAAATTTACTTATGCAAGTGGACATTTACCAAGTATTAATATTGCAAAGGGCTGTTTGGATTAGATCCCAGTGTAACAGTCTGCTGGATGGAGTCTCTCACTAGAGTAAAGTGCTAAAGCTCACAGAGTTTTGGAATCTCCTTCGTTGATCTTTGTAATGATCTCACGAACCTCTGGGGCCGTCACAGAAAAGCTGCACTTATGCTGAGAAACAAAATGACACAATGACACAAAAAGGCAACTTTTAGAAGAAATGAATTGACCTGGATTAGATTGAAGTTGAACTTTATAAATACACATTTTACAGATTCTCATTTTCCTTCTGTTGCATAAAATTTATTGAAGTGCAACACAAACTTTTTCACGTTTTAGTGGCTTTTCTCAGAATTCTAAAAGCTAAATAAAACCAACATTCATCTCTGCTTTCGTCTTCAGGGCAGCACATCTATCTGTCCGCAAAAATAAACGGGCAGCTCGTCGTCCGCCCGTACACGCCCGTCTCCAGCGACGACGACAAAGGCTTCGTGGACCTGGTGGTGAAGGTGAGGGCCAGAAGCAAATCGCTTCTCTGCGGATGTATTGCATTCCATGAACTTAAATGTCTTCTATCTGCTTTTCTCTTATAGATTTACTTCAAAAATGTTCATCCTAAATTCCCAGAAGGTGGGAAGATGAGTCAGTATTTGGAGAGCCTGAAGCTCAGCGACACAATCGACTTCAGAGGACCCAGCGGTCTTCTCATCTACAAAGGCAAAGGTGAGATCTGCTGGATTTGATCAATTTTCACCTTTGAAAAAAAAAGAAAACGGGTTTGGAAAATGTTTGAGTTTCCCATCTTTATTCTTTTTTGTATATAAAACTGGGCAGAATGTTTGAAAGTTGTACAAATCTTGAAAATTAAACTCAAAAGTT
The DNA here is from genome assembly GCA_922788865.1 of Poeciliopsis turneri. Taxonomy (NCBI): domain Eukaryota; kingdom Metazoa; phylum Chordata; class Actinopteri; order Cyprinodontiformes; family Poeciliidae; genus Poeciliopsis; species Poeciliopsis turneri. Next base: position 35,659 of record CAKLNU010000303.1, on the reverse strand, counting down.
TCGAATCATTAAGCTCATAAGAAAAAGAAAAAAAAGAGCTGAATTAGCCTCATTGCTACCAGCTGCTCGTCTTCGGTGTCTGAGCCTGCTGCTGTTCCTGCAGGTGTTTTTGCCATTCAGGAGGATAAAAAGTCTCCAGCTGTGAACAAGACGGCCAAACATGTGGGCATGATCGCTGGAGGAACAGGTGAGTTAGAAAAACACAATCTGAGCTTCTGTTTGCTTTCTGCCGTCTCCAACCAGTCAGCTAATGCTGAGCGCAGCTCACTAGAAGATGTATCTCTATAACCACCAGAGATTATGTGAAGATCCCAGCAAATGGGACATTTTTGAAATACTCAACGATGATTTTTCTATGTAATCATTTACTTGTGGAGCTGATTTGATGCTGCAGCGTTTAAGATACTCATACAGAAATTTTGTCATGAGAAACTTTCATTTGTGATTCTCACGAGTTCAGATTAATCTGATCAGCTGAGTCTTTCAAACACAATCGACTCCATTATTTAGTCACTGCTTCTTATTTTAACTGAAAAACTGTGTAGTTACTCATAACACCAGAAGCTTTCTTGTTCTTTCTGCAGGAATCACCCCCATGCTGCAGCTCATCACCGCCATCATGAAGGATCCTCAGGACCAAACGGTGTGTCATCTGCTGTTTGCCAACCAGGTGAGGTCCACAATTTATCAATAATGTTCTGCACATCTGAAGGGACCGTTGAACAATAACCCAACTCACGTGTCCTCAGAGTGAGAAGGACATCCTGCTGAGAGACGAACTGGATGAGGTTCAAGCCAACCATCCCGACAGATTCAAGCTGTGGTACACAGTGGACAGAGCGCCTGACAGTAAGTCCTGGAAGAGTGTTTTACCTGAACTCTGTCAGGTTGAAAAGAACTTCAAATGTCAACTAACCATTAAAAACAGTGTTCAGAAGACTTAACCTTGTTAAAGTGGGATGCAAACGCTACAATTAGCTATGAAACTAGTAATTTAAGTCTGTAAATGCATCACGATGTGATGCATTTCAGTTGAACATATGTGCATCAGAGTACAAAAAGCAAAGGACTAAATACAGAGCCTTGAGGAACTCCAACATCTAGTTACATTTTCAGATTAAACAGACTTGATGCAGGTATGCAGTTCATGTCGTGTTGCACATTAATCTGCTCTCTGACCGTTGTGCATAAATTAAGTTGTGGAAATCAATCTTGAAATGTTTAGTTTGAGCTTTTTTAGTTAATGTTTTGTAAACTTACCAGATTTTGACCAGTTTAAAAAAATGTAAGACTCAAGGTTCACATGCTAGTATTTTTACCCACTGTGCATCTAAGAAAAGTTAATTTCACAGCATGAACAGTGAGATGCAGTTTGTGTGGGGAAAGTGGCGCCATCTAGTGGACATAAATGAGGTTAAAGATGAAAAATTGAGTCTTACAGCTGAACTGTTGAGTTATTTGTAGTTTGAATGCTCACTTTTTTCAATATTCGGCTTGAAGCTGTTGCAGTTCCATGTTTCCACCAGCAGATGTCATTAAAAACAAACTTTCCTGTGCTCAGACTGGGAGTACAGCCAGGGCTTCATCAATGAAGACATGGTGAGGGGGCATCTGCCCCCCCCTGGTGATGACACGCTCATCCTGATGTGTGGACCTCCACCCATGATCCAGTTTGCCTGCAACCCCAACTTGGACAAAGTGGGCCACTACCCAAACCGCAGGTTCACCTTCTAGACGTCGGTCCATTTAGAGGAAAAGGTTTGGATGTTGAAGGGCTTTGTTATTGTCTCTTCCCTAAAGGCACTAAAGCAGAGGGATTTGCACAGTTTAAACGATGTTTATACAGCTATATTATTGATGCAAAGGAATCGCAGCTAGGACCAAATCACAGGGGAGGCGTTGGAGAGGCCCGGAAGTTGGGAATCATGGTGAGATGGGATTTTTAGTTTGGCGTTGAGACATTTGAACAAATGGCTGTTCATCCAGTGCCTTAAAACCTGCAGAAGTCTATTATTTTTGTTTAAGGTCATCACTGCTTCATTGCTCTTGAACGCCACCAACCTGAGCATGTCAGATTTTGCTAAATGTTACCTAAAGTGTAAATCTGGTTGCTTGTATTTAACATGGAGCATAAAAATCTGTTGCTACTGAAGAAATGTCTGGTGTTGTTTTTTGGACAGCAACTTCTACTAGAACAGAATAAAGTCTGTAAACATTTATTTCTTCACTTTTATTACCAAAACAATTAAAAGTCAAATATTTGGCTTCTAAAAACAATTCTTTGGTTACAAGTTGCTCACTTAGTGACTTCCTGCTTCACAGTTTTTGGCTTAAAGGGATAGTGCAGGATTTTTAAAATGAACGTTCAGCTCACTTTTAAAAAGTCAGTACTATCCCTTTAACTTCAATGTAGCTTACAGTGTCACAAATGTTTAATTTCTCTTTGGGGTAGCGATGAGCAGTCACAATTCACTCCTGAAACTACAAGGATTTTTTTTCCTGGTTCTCAAAACTTCATTCTATATTGCAGGTAAGACGATGACGGCTCAGAACTACTCCACAGGAAGCTGCTGAACCTACATTATTTATTGTAACAAATCGGCCTCCTCTACTGCAAACAAAATAACTATTTTCATGCATATTGTGAGAAACCTCAATAAATACAGTATGGAGACTAAATACTTTGGTCAGATGTAACCTGCTTCTCAGGAGGAGTTCAGAGCTTCTGTTTTATCCTCCGAGGGAGAAATTGAGATCACCTGGAACAGCTCATCCTCTTTCAGCATGCTCTGAAACAAACAGGAAGTAACATTTCACATTTCCAGTCACTATGGAAACGTTATACTAGCATATCAGCGAGGCTTCATACCGTCAGGTTGTTGATTCCCTCTGAAAACGCTCCAATCTCTCTGACTGTTCCTTCAGAATCCTCCATCTGCGTGGAAAAGGAGACATGGCTCAAATTTTACTGAGTAAATCTAGAACGACTTGCAGCGGAAACGCTTCTACCTGCTCCAAGTGCTCCAGAGTTTCTTCGTAAATTCGGACGTTTCTCTGAAAGCTGCTGCTCTTTGGCATCTCCACGTTCATAGGACAGATGTAATCCTCTCCGTCGTCATGACGTTTCCTCCTCAGGGAGCCAAAACCACCAAAAGATGAACGTCTTGGCTGAAACAAACACGAGTTCTGCAAGTGTAATTTTTCCACAAACCACAGAAGCAGATTTGCAGAGTGATTAATTACCTTAACCTTAGCGGTTGCCGTGAGGACGCTGTAATCCGGGTTTTCCAGACATTCCTGTTTGAGGCGCTGCGCCTCTGAGCCGACCAGCAGGTGGAAGTGTGTGGCCAGGTGGCGTCTCAGCAGGGTTTTACTGGGAGGAATGTTGAGCAGGAGGGCGAGAGCTTCCACGTTGAACCGAGGCTCCAACACCTTCCAAACACAAAGCGGTTTGTCGATTCGGTTCTGGAGGTTCCTGACTAAAAACACTCATCAGGTTTTCACCATCAGTCCTCCATGAACGCCGCTCCCTCTAAGGTTGGGCGCGTATTCTGCCAGATCCACGGAGCGCAGCCACTCCATCACTCTGTGGTTGGTCCACCGACAGATCTCAGCCGGCGTGATGTTGCTCTGCACAAACCCAACGAAATGTTAGCAGCATCAGCTGCGAATCAGGGCAGAAACGTCAGGTTTCATAATACCTCATCAGAAGGGCGGCGCCGCAGACAGTTGGGTTCATAGGAGTTCAGACGCAGCACCTGGATGGCTCTCTTGATGCTGAGGTGATGAAGAACACTCCCGACCTTCAGAGACAGCAGGTCTTCCTACGAAGGACGAAGAAACAGCAGCAAAGTCTTAACATCTTCATTCTTTTATTTCTTTACAATAAAATTCTACAAATGATTTAAAGCAGAGAATGGAGTTTGGGTTCTAGAGAAACGATTCTCTATTATCCAAACTTGTTGTGAAAAGCTCCAGCTCACCACGGTCATGTAGTGCAACATGCGTCCATCGACTCGGGCTTCATCGAAGTTGCTCTTGTACTGTGGGAGGCCGATGTCATCCAGCCATCCTGAAAAAGAAAACGGTGCAGAAACTGAACCCGCCGCTGGAGACAGCAGGTCTGCTCTGAAACGCCGTCACTCACTGGTGACCCAGTTGTGGTCCAGTTTGCCCTGAAGGTCATCGCCCTCAGAGCCGAGAGCCTGCAGGGCGAGCTGCAGCTTCTTCCTGTGGAGAGGCAGCTTCATTCCCAACTCCTAACAGGGAAAACAGGAAGAGTTTCAGAGACGCTAAACCTTATTCAACAAGTGAAGTTGTAATTTGTGAACAGGAAGCGACTCCCACCTTCTCCAGATCATGCTGTGATGCCTGCAGTAACGTTTGTCCCGATTTGACCCAGTTCTGACCCTGAGCTGAGTACAAACCGAGGCCCTGCTCCTGGAGCCAGGAACAAACATCCTCCTTCCTCCACCGAGAGAAAGGAACGTCAACGGTCCTGAACACAGCAGGAAAACCCGGCCATTACCAGCGAGTTAAACGATTTCCAATTCTATAATAAATAATTCACGTCACTTGGGTCTTTTTATTTACCAACCCATTACTTTATTTTGATCTATTAGACCAGACTTAATAATTGTAGCTATTCTATATGCCGGATATGAACAGCATGATGTCAGAAATGCATTAGTTTTGTATAATCTAACTAAACGATCGCAATAAAAGTAGTTTTTTTGTTTTTTTCCCCACAAATTGTAAACAGTATTTAATAAGTTTAATCAGGATTGAAAGTTATTTTCCTGAGTTATTAATTTACTGTATTTATGGTTTTTAACAGCTGAGTGTTAATAAAACGAAGAACAGAAGATATACCAACAGAAAGCAGATGTGTATCAAATGAAATATTGATAGTTATTGCAAATCTGAACTTACTTGTGTTTTGAGTCGCGTGACCAGCCGAGCCGCGGCCCGGCCGTGGCTCTGACTCCGCCCCTCCTGAACTCCGTCTCAGCTCCGTCGTCCAGGTTGAACGAGGTGGAGTGGCTTCTCTTCAACCTGCAAGAGACGCATGTTTAAATGACAAACTCTGAGTCCAACCAAAGATCACGCTACACGCATTGCTTTACCTGCCAAAGAATTTCCTGAACCCGCTCGACTTCTTCTTGGTTTCTGGAGACGACGGAAGAGGAGCCGCATCGCGGGGTTTCTGTGGAGGAACACCGGCGAGGTCGAGGTGATCCGTGCCTTTACGCTCAGTCTCAGCTGTCAAAGACCAAGCAAGGTACACAAGATCATTTTGATTCATTTAACCTCACAAAATAACATTTAAATACATGCATTTTGTTCTGACTCGTGCAAAATACTGCTGTCAAAGTCTCTATCGTCACTGCAGAATCTATTTCAGGCATCGTTCTTAATTAATAATGACACTACGTTTATTCAGTGGTACTCCGGGTACAGTATCAGTTAAGAAACCATGAAAGTTATTAAAAAAAAGGTTCTGCTCACCCAGGCTGGGCGAGCTGGCCATCTGTTTGCCGCCACGCAGCTTAAAAAAGCCTCGGCCAAATGAAGCACGAACTTTCTTGCTGCCAAAATTTCCATCACTTGTGTTCCCCTTAGAAGAGGAAGCAGTTCCTGATTTGTTCTTAACATAAAAGAAAACAAAACCACTAGATGGCAGCAGAGGGACAAGCAGGACAGCTGCAGAATCAAAGCTCAATAAAATATTTATCTTTAAATAAATCATAGATATTTGGCTCTATGTGCTGTTCAGGTGGTTCTACCTGCTCAGTGCTGCCAGGTACAGCTGAACCGTCACCATGTGAATCATCTGAGGGGCTGAAAAAAATGCAATTCAGTCAAAAACAACATAAACACGTTGTTCAAACATCGACTGAAACATCAGCGAATTGGAACCGAAAGAAAACTCAAAATCATGGATAAAGATCTACTTTCCACAAGGACAACTGAGCTAAAGTTGATGTTTCATTTGCTGATTTTTTAAACAGAAAATGACAGAAATCACCAGAGTGAGGATGCAAACGTTTCATTAGGACAAACGATCAACAGCAGGTTCTGCTGATGGGCCCATTTTATGTGGAACACTAACCCAAAACAAAACTGATTTTTAGTTAAAAAATGTTTTTAAAAAGATGGTTTTTGTATTCATTTAAATACAATTCTTAAGTTAGTATTTTAGGAAAACAGAAACTACTATAAACATTTCTAATATTTATTATTATAATATTGTCTCATAACCATTTCTAAGCATTAAAAAACCATCAACTTGTCAACAGACATTTTCAGACTTTAAAGAGTCGTCGCCCCCTGCTGCCCGTTCGATGAAATGCAAGGCCAGGTCCTGTTTGCACATTATGACCAACAGAGAAACTTAACATGTCCCAAAGCAAAGTGACTCAAAAATGTTCCAAAGGAAATGAACAAGAAAACAGGACAAATGAATAATAATAATAATAAGGAAGGGAGCAGAAAAGTTCAGCCAATTTACGTCTTAAATTAGTTTTACCTTTGCGCTGCTTGCAGCTGTCGTTCTCTGTCCAGTTCATTCATTTCAGAGAGCACTGCTATGCACGGTATGGACTGAAAAAACAGGAGAAAAAATGATTAATTCATAACAGAAGCCCTGAACTCTCCAAGGAGACCATTTCAGAGTGGGAGGACAAGGTTGGAGCTTTTCTAAAGGAAGTTTCCAGGCTGGGGTTCATCCTGTGTCAGCTGTTTGGACAGAGTTGTGTTTACCTCATCGCAGCTCCTTCCTGCATCCCCCTCCAGCTCCAGGGTGACCGGATCCACCTCCATGGACAGAGAAAGCGACGGATCATCTGTTATATCAGCGTAGTCGTCTTCTTTCAGCTTCTCTGTGAGAGAACAGGTCATACAGTCATGCACTGAACCACAAAGACGGCTATAATCTCCTTTCAGAGCTTTGTCATCCTTTAAGGCTCCAGAAACCCCAAAGAAAAAAGCTCTGCAGTCAAATATAGTTCAACTGATTGGGTGTAACATCATGGTGGGTTTGTTTGCAGAGTGAACCATCCTCTCACCTCTGACCAGCTCCTGTACTCTCCTGCACTTCATCAGTGATTCCTCCAGTTCTTTAATCCTTCTCTCCTGCAGACAGACACAGAAGCTGAAGTCATGACGCATCTGGGAGGCTGGAGCAGCTGCTGAACTGCTGCTCTGTACCTTCTCATCGTTCTCTGACGTCAGCAGCTCCAACACCCTCTTCATTTTCACCATCTCTGTATCTGGAAAGGTGCAGAAACAAAAGTTTTGTTCTGGAAGTTTAGCTCCAACTCCGTGTGGCGTTCAAGGAGCCAAGAAAAACAAGAAATAACGAGTCAACAGGGACTCAGGTTGCAGGGCAGCAGGGTTCTTCTTTCAGCTTGTTGGTGTTAATAGTCTGAAGCAGTCAGTCAAATCTTTCCAGTCTCGAGTTTCCAGTTCTTTTGGTCCAATTTTTAAAGTATAAATCCCAAAGTTCACCATTTAGTTATGACACATATGAGCAGACGGATAAATAAGAGAAGGATTCTTCTTAAAAATAAATATATATACATTTACAACCCTGACAATCCTCTTTATGAAACCGTCTTCAGTCAGAGGCTTCCTTAAATTCACTGTAACGCAAACTGCTACAAGATTCATTACAATAACTTGTTGAGGAATTTGAACTAATATCAGTTACGACAACATTTAATTTCCCTTTGGGATCAATGAATTTAAATTTAAATCAATGGATGGATCCATAAATAAACGGAGGGCCTGGGAAACGTCTCGCTTCTCGAATGTTGGCAAAAGATAAACTGGTAAATGTAACTGCTATTGAACAAGGAAGTCCCTCCCTCATAATTTTTTTCACATTAATGGAAAATTGTTTGTCAAAAACATTGAGTTTAAGTAACTGCCAACTCTCACCTGCAGGTGGCAGTATTTCTTCTTTCTATTACATAGTCGCCTGTCATGTTTCTTCCTCTATATCAATAATTCTTGCAAATATTTCTAAATTAGTCCCACAAAATCAATGATTTTGACTGCAAAAAAAAGAAAAGGAAAAAAAAAACTCAAACAATCGTAAAATTCAGGACTTTACGTCAGTTCAACATGTAAAAGATGTTCAACTACAGGGAATAAAAAAAAAATCTTTTTGGTGTTCAAATGAAATATTTTCCAAAGCAGTAGTCACAGAGAAATCCCAACAAAAATAAAAAACGAAACAAGGAATTCAGATTGTTGTGAAAACATTTCACACCTCTTTCTACCCCTGCGATTTTGTTGTGGCTCTCTCCCTTCAGCCTCCTCAGCTCCTGGTCCTGCTCCTCCAGATGCCTCTGCAGATCCTGCAGCTCCTCCTGAACAGAGTCGTGGTCAAAATGAGTCAAACTGCAGCAAAAAGAGTCGTGTCTGAAAAGACGCGAACCAGGTGGTTGGCTCCATTTGCCATCGTTTCTGACTGAGACGGAGGTAAAACAGCAACATGAATACACAATTTATATACATTTATCTTAAAAACTGTCCAGAAATCAGTGGATAAGTTAGTATTTTAATTTGTGGTACCGACGGCATTCAGTGCAAACTTACGCAGATAAAACATGCAGAAACAAATTTAAAGATTTTGACCTTCCTTTCACTTCTGCCCAAGATTAATGTTCAGAAAACTCAAGCAGCGATCATTGAGGCACTTACAAAAGTGTGATGAAAGTCAGGAAAGCAGTGCTGAGCAGGTGAGAAGTAGGAGCTTTAAGAAAGAAGAAACAGGCTGGAGATTAAACCTTCACCTCATCTCCAGTGAAGAGCTTTGAGTTCCACTTTGGATGCTTAAACGGTAAGCAGGTTGCAGAAAGACATCAACAAAACGAGAGATGAACATCAGGAGCAAAGTTAAGAGCTCAAGAACGAAATAATAAGCAGAGATGATCAGATGGGAAGTTATGGTTGTTAAAAACAAACACTCACTTTGGCTCCTTTTAGTTTCTTCTCACACTGCAGTCTTTCATTCTCCATGTCCGTCAGCCTGAACCTCAGGTCTGTCACTTCCTGGTACAAACCCTGAGGAGGGAAAACAAGATGAAATCATTAATAAGTTCACATGCAGACACTATTTAGCGACGCTTGATTTCAGTATTGAGTCATAAAACATAAAAAAAGAGATGCAAAGCCAAATTTCAGTTTTATTTCTAACTAGAATTAGAATCTTTATTTGTTTTGCACATTTCAGCAAAACAGTAGATCAAAATGGTTGTAAGTGAAGGTTTAATTAATTAAAGACAACTTTACAAAGTTTGAAACTGTGAACATTCAGTTTGAGCCTCTTCAGTTTCTACAAGTTTCACCAACTTGATCACTTTTTTCTCGTTTTTGTTGCTCATGCGAACAAATCTGCCTTTTCACGGCAGATTTTTTATGATCCAGCTATTCTATAATCTGTGTGTCTGCCAGGTAATTCAACATGATGATTGTAGGAGTTTAATTTAAAGTGGTGATAGAAAGAAAAATAAACATTCATAGATGAATGTGAGCTTTTAGACTCTATCCCAGGCAGTAAAAGGACACGATGGAAACTCTTACTTTTACTCTGGAAAGCTGAAATCTGAGTGGGTGGATGGGGGTGGGGGGATTCAGGAAACAGCTGCTCGAGTAAGAAGGGAGTTTGGGCCTCCTTTGTGACCCCCTAAAAAAGTTCAACCAACACCACATGACAGATCCGAGTCCTCAAGCCGAGCGAGACGGACTTTAGTGACTCCAAAAACAATGGCTGGACGGACTGGACGGCTGCCAGGATTCATGGTGCAGGTGCAACTTCAAAAGATATCTGCTCCACTTCACAGCCACTAAAAGTACATTTTCAAAGCGCGGATGGGGGGCGTCTTACCTCGTTGCCCCTGTGATCTCGCTCCAAAGTGGCCAGCTTCAGCTTCAGACTCGACACCTCGGTCATCAGCTCCAGCTTCTGGGTCTCCAACGCCGTGCGGTTTAGCAGCTCCTGAGGATCAGGACTGACGGTCAGGAAAGTCTAAAACAGTAACAGCTTTAGTTTCCTGTCTGCTGCAGTTAATGACGGCAGCGGCGTCACCTGCTGAAGCAGCTCCTCTGCAGCGTTCAGCTTCTCCCGGTGAAGCTCCAGACTTTTATCCAAGTCCCGGATCTTTTCTCCCTGCACCTCCACCTGGTCTGTCAACACACTGACCTGCAGAAACGACAACTTTCATTTTAAAATCGTGGCGTTTAACCCGACTTGATTTGCAACCTAATGAGCCGTTTAAGCAGTTCTAGCAAATCCTAGAGCAGCAAACTACCGAAAACAGAAAAAAATTGTTATTTGACAAAACACTGCAGAAACAAAACATGTCAAGTATTTTTAGTCTAATTTTTAGAGCAAATATCTTAATACACTTCAAATAAGAAAAACTAACTTACAAGTACCTTTACAGCAAGATATAGGAGCTTGTTTTACATAAATCATTCCTTATTATTCATTAAATTATATCTATTACCACTATAATAGTTTAATTTTTGCCTTTTTTAAGTATTTCATGCCTAAATTTGTAAAATTTTGCCCCTTTCCCACCAGAAAACTTAAACAATGCCCTTCTTGGCTCAGCCAGCTACGCAGTAAATTTAAACAATCAAACCAAATTGGATATTTATTAGCAATTGCTGTGTTTTGCAGCAATGAATGGACGTTTTTTGTTCTTCACAAACCTGCAGAATAAGACACTCTTTGTCACTCTCCAGCCGTGAAAGACGTTCCTGGTAGACGGCCTCAGAGCCGTGAACGCTGGTCTGAAAGAAACAGGACAGGCCATCGTTTCTACCGTTTGTCACACAGGAGCCGAAATTCATATTTCATAGGAACCAACAAAGGATGGGTGAATATCTAGGGCGTAATTATTTTAGAAAGGGCCAATAGGATTCTTTGATTGCATGTTTCAGGCTGCTGCAAATCATTCAGCATGCCATCTAAACAAACAGAAAAGAAATCCGTTGATGCCATGAATGTAGGAATTTAGTTAAACATGCAATTAAACCTGACAGTAAATTAAATTGTGGAAATTCTCCAAATGTTTCGGTTCACCGAGGCGAGTCTTTCAGCGGTGAATCCGAGGTCTCATCTTAATTTTTTCATTTAAAAAATGCAAATGATTAAGATTCCTGGGTTTTGGCTCAAATCCAAACTCAATAAGAATCAAATTCTTCAGCCGTTTTATACATTTAATTAATCAAAGTTCCAACTTGGTTTTCAGGCCAAAAGTCAAAGTTATTACAAAGTTCTCCATCATATCGCAAACCATGGAAATATGACAGTAGATCAGGGATTAGATATGGAGCCTTGAAGTAAAGTTTGAAGACGTAGGAAAGGAAAAACAGACGGATAAGAAACAAATGAACCACTAAGTGGAAACTACTGCCTGGTAATAAACAAAGCTGATTCTCAAACCTCTTATTTTATTGATAAGCAGACAAATTAGTGTGAGTGATGAAGATATTAAACCGTGATGCAGTTTCCACAGCTCAAAGCCTAAACATTATGTCACATGATGTCAAGCATCCTCCTCTTGCAGAAAAATAAATATTTATACATGTTCTGCTTCATAATTATTTCTTGCTTGACTACATTATTAAAGAGACAAATCATTTTAATCCATACTTTTTTTTTTTCACACTTATCTAGGTCTAAAAATTTACTTTAAATTCATACATTTCCATATTGAATCAGAAGGCTGCAGTCTCTGTGAGACATTATTCAAGTTTCCTCCTCCGTGTTACATCAGAACCAGTCAGGTCTCCGTGACGATAGCGGCTGAAATCACTCCAAATTTCTCTGAGTGATTAAAGCAGTGGGGATGAAGTGGCTCCAGCGGTTTAAACACAGACATCAATTACGGCTTTGGAAGCCTCCAGGTCGTAAAAACCCCTCTCTCTCCTTCTCTTACTGTCCGTCCGTGCAGCCACTCCGCCAGCCCCTCGGCGGTGGAATCCGGGATCTGACAGCGCAGGTTGTCCCGCTCCTCGTTGTCCATCAGCTCCAGCGCGGCTCTGAGGTCCTCCAGCAGGTGAAGCACACGGAAGCCACCCAGGAAGGGCGACGTGGGCGACTGGCAGTCAAACAGCCCGTTGGAGTAATCAATGGCCTTGGAGCCTGCAGGAGCAGACAGGAGAGTTAACAGGAAGGCTACATTTATTTCTGATGAGTCAGAAAAGAAAAAGTCAAGCGATGACGGAACTAGAAGTAATTGGAAACCCTAAATGAGAATCAAATGTGTTCCCAGACGACTTAAAGCTGCACTGTAACTTTTCAGAAAGATTTATGACTGAGGAGACTTTTAGTGTTAATCTGTGGGAGGAGAGAGCAGATGATAGAGAAATAAAGCTTTTTACGCAACTGGGTTTTTACTTCTGTTTCCAAAATGTGCCGATTTTATAAGGTAACAAAGTGGAGAACAGCCTCATGTCCATTAAACCCGAGTCACATGATGAAGTAAACAAACTTTGCTGTGTCCCTATTAATCTGAACGGTTTCCTTTAGAGAGCTCTCTGACTAACACTGGATTTAAAGGCTTGAACTTTACTAAAACAACATAACTCTAGACTCATTTCCAATTTATATAAAAAGAGATTCAACGTTAAGATGATCAGTCCCTTCATTTGGAGCTAATTGACCAGGAAAATGATTTTATTTTACTATCTTGCGGTTAAATTCAAATGAATCAGTTACATTTTTTTTAGTTCTGACCCTCGTTATCAGTTTTCTTTCAGGTATAATTCATTTTTTTGTTTTCTTTTGCAAATATATTACAGCATATCTTCACATAAGATATGATCCTGTACAGTAACATAGTATCCATTATAGGATATGGCAAATATATAGTAATATTTCGACCCACAGACTTTATTGCTATAACGATAATATTGTTGCTTGAGACAGTTTTCAAGTAATATAAGGAGAATAATGGCATAATAATAATAATAATAATAATAATGCAAGAACCCATTATCAGAAATCAATAAACTTTCAATTCTATTATTTTAAACCAAAAAAAAAAAAAAAAAAAAAAAGACTAATTAAAAAATAATAACTGTGTAAACAAAACTATCTTTCAAAAAAAAAAGATTTATCATGTGATTAATTGATTTATTGCGACAGGCCTACTGGTGTTTTATTTTGATATCACCCTTTTCCTAATTGAGCAACTCAAATTACAGCTTTAGCTCCATAATTATTGTTAATTATATTCTTACTTCAGAATCCATCAAACAGTATAAATCAATCCTCTCCATTTCTGCATTGTTTCTAATTCTGTCTGCTTCATAAGCATCAGCCTTCACCAGAACACACAATGTTCCCATCATGCATCTCTGTCGGCTCCACACCATCTGCCTTAAATGTCAGCTGTAATCAAGATCTCCCAGATTAACAATGAGGGAGCCGAATAAACAAATGAATACTAAAATATTCAGACAATCACAGCAGCGAGGAGGTGAGGCTCGATGATGGCTGCGGTTTCTGTGGAAACGGGAGAGACCGACGGGTGTCATGTGATCAGCCGTCGCGCTCCCATTGGAAAGGTCAGCGCTATAATTACACACATCAGCGGAAAAGTGGGGACTGTAAATCTGTAGGCTGGTCGGCTCATCTGCAGCAGTGGAAGTACAGCGAGCAAGAGCCAAAAGTTCATATTCCAAACGCAGAGCTTGAAGAGTCATCAGCTTCCACCAATTCAGGGACGACGGAAACTTCCTGTAATCTCTCTCATGCAGTGATGCGGCGATCCAGACAAACTCCATTTTCACAAACTCATTATTAAAGCAAACGTAGGAGAACTAGGAGGACAACGAGTTACAGTTAAGTAGAGAGTGGCCTGCAGTTTAACGTCTTCCAGATGGGAGCAGACCCCATAACAGGTTCTGCCCACTTGCATAAAAGCTCGTGTTTAGAGGGGTTACCTGCAATGATCCCGTCCATCTGCTCCAGGGCCGCTGCCAACATCTCACTAGCGTCTGACATCATCTTCTGTTCTCCCAATCTGAAAGAGGAAGAGGGGAAGAGTTGAGCTCAGCTTCAAACCAGCAACTGCACACATGCAATTTTCAGCTTTATTAGCAGACGTGACCTGATAGTAAATCTAAGAATGAAAGGAAAAGTATTGAGAGTTTATCTTCTGTGTTCTGGGAGCTTCAGCAAAGAGTCCGGCGGGTCTGGCTGCCCTGCAGCGTCAGGTCAGATTTACTTCACAAAAAGTTAAAGGTTCATCTTGTTGCATAAATAACTTTACCAAACTCGTACAACTAAGTAGGGCCAAACTGAATTTTGAGTTTTCATTAACTGTCAGCCAAAATCATCCAAATTAACAGAAAAACACTTGAAAAATGACCCGAAGAGCCACTTACCCAGCTGTTCTTAATTAAAACCAAAAACCACAGCAGCAATTACAGTTTCTACAGATCTCTGCTGAACAACAACCACAAATCTGCAGTCCTGTATATCAGCAATCAGCGCGTAATAATGAGAGCGCTCCGCTATACCATGTCAGGCCTCAGCAACACAGAGTACAGACTGGATCTTGTTCAGAAGGATGTTTAGAGCCGTTACGTGAGGAAAAACAGGAAAGACGAGCCACTTCCGTCGAGTGGGGGGAGAATAATGAGCAAATTACTCACATGAAGTCTTCTAAACTCTAATCTTAACTGCAGCGTGAAGCAAATCCATGAGAAAATTTAACAACTTTGCTGAGCTGATTATGAGAAACAAGTCCGTTCTGTTGATTTGAAATGATTGGATGTATCCTTTTTCTTAATTTGCATAAAATAAAAAGAGAAACTGCATTATTGGGACTTGGACGTCAGCTTGGTACAGGGTCTCATTCTTCTCCCAAACTGTATCAAATTAACCCTGCAGTCCTTTCAGCCCCAGACAAAAACAAAGTGATCTCCACTCCAGGGTTTATTACCCAGCAGGCTGCGTTTCCGGTGCTGCTCTCAGGAATAAAAGTACTATTCTCCCAGGGGTCTCCAGCCTTACAGCGTTGGCATGATCGGCATCTCAAACCTCCATAACAAAGCTGGACAGCATCCCCATGACTGCTCAACACGCATCACATGTCTTTCTGTAGCTTAAGTGAGTCACTCATCACTTCCAGCAAAATGTGATTTGCAGAAATGGCGACGGTGTGAAGAACGCGCAGCGCCAGGACGCAACAGGAGGGAGGAAGGGGGCTGGAGCAGCGGCTCTGCTTCATTTCCTCCGTCTCTGGGGTCACCAGGTCACAACCCTCAGGGTACCAAATGAGTATTAGGAGTGTAATTAAACCAATAACCTCAATATAGAAACTTTTAAAGCTTCCTTTAAGCACACAGGCAAAGAAAAAAGGCAAGAGTCTCTTTCAAAATGCTGTTCACGTTGATTTAGATTTCCAGCAGCCACAGCAAATGAATTACTGAGCAATAATGAAAAACAACTTGCTTTTCTGTTTAGCTTTAACTACGCCCCGAGGAGTTCAGGTTAAGGAGACCCACAGACGGACATCTTACTGAAGTATTTCCGTAGTTTAATGAGAATCATTCATTCTCAAGGCAGGAGCTTTATTTATTTAGCTGTTGAGAGAAACTTACAGTCTAATAATCCATAAATACTGAAAATGAAATATCCAGTTGCGCTGATTCAACATGGTGAACAGATCAGTAAGGATGAAATTGAATCAGCTCCAATGCAAAGTCGGGGTTGTCTTCAGAAAAAGAAAATGCTCTTATGAGTTTCATGAGAAATCCCCTTTAGCATTGAGCAGATAGACTCTTAATAGCCCACATGGAAGTAATTTCAGGATAATATCCTGGAAAACTGAAATCCAATAAGCAGCCGTTTCTGTGGCATAAAGTTCCCACGTTTAGCCCCTCAACCACTACTGGGACCCCAGGAGGCTGAAGAAATCCCCACATTCACATCACAGCTAGTGACGGTTCCCATAAAATAACTTTAGAGCTCTTCTAATTTCTAACATCCATTGATCAGAGTCCAGGAACCTTTAATCAAATTTCCATGAGTTCGTGTTCCCTCAGGGTATAAATAAAGTGTGACACAAAGACTCCTAAACAGAAGGAGGGAGCCAAGAGCTTGTCTTGGCAAAAAAACCCAGTTTTAAATAAGATAATAGCATCTTTTGGCACCATTTTAACGGTAGCCTGACACAGAGAAGAAGCTTGTTTACATAACCTGTTGGGATCATTAAGTCTCCATAGCAACCATTTGACACCATCTACTGGGTGAAAGCATGTTTTCGAAATATTGGCAGCCCTAAAACTGATCAATAATTACAATAAGAGTTTTCCAGTAGTTACTTGTGTGCATTTAAATGCGCCCAAATCAAATGATTAAATTTGTAGCGAAATTAAACAGAACATCATTCCTAAATCTTTTCCGTTTGTATTTGCATCAATCACAATAAATTGGTGATTTTCTGACCCCGAACTAAGAGAAAAGCCCGTAGATGAGATCCCACCACTCAAGCTATCCAAACAAGGGTCTGGATGGGGGGGATTGTGATTGATGACAGAGTCCAGACGCCCACAGTGAGTGGAGGCTGAGCGCTGCACACCACTCGCATTCCTGAGCAGGTTCGTCTCCTTTAACGCCTGGTACCAAAATCCCCGCTGACGCCTTCGACCTTCTCATTTCAAAACATTTCCAATGATCCAAAAAAACCACAAGAAGAAAAAAAAAAACACAGGAAATGTGTAAAATTATCATCAACACAGATGAAGTTGGCTTTTGGACCAGAACTGCTCCTTCTGCAGGTATTTTTTCTGTAACCAGAGCCTGAAACATCCTTATTTATCAGTGACATCAGGCCTCTATTGTTGTTCAGGTTGTTTTGACTGTAACACACACACACACGGCATCCTGCCTCAAAGGATCCCAAAGTGTATTCTGCCCTGATGAGAACAGCATAAACATCTGAGAGTAACTGAATGAAGGAACAAACTTGTTTAAACCAGTCAGTCACAGAGATTCAGGACCAGATTAACTAGAATCAGATAAAATCAGGTTTTAAAAAATGGAGTGAACCATTTTTAAAACCACAGACATTTTATGTGAATTAGGAAGGATCCAAACTTTTGGATTACTTTAAAGAATGTGGCTAAAAGAAATTAAACATTATTGAAAATACAAAAAAATCTTGATCTGCAGCCAAAAACAACAAAACATTATTCATCTTATCACTTTCCTCCTACGTTTTGTCTCTCTGTGTCTCTTGCAGAGTTTTGGTTTTAACATCAAGCAGCTGGACTGAGAGACATATAGAGGGAGGAAAAATAAATACGAGGATAGGATTACGTGCCCATATGCTGAAAAGTTGATCTTCCAGTCTCACAAGCCTACTTCCAGCTGTGCTGCAGATGTGCAACTCTTAACCAAACTGGCTCATTGGAGGGGAAGCTGTATAATTTCTAGAAAAAATACTGCATCTAGATCCAGTGGCATTGCATTTTTCATTAAAATAACAATGAATTCAATATTTTAAGGACTCTATGACAATGTGTGTGTTTCCAGTTGCATATAGTGATGGTGAAACCATGCTGTGTGTTGTTTCCTCCTGGCTTTCTGCCAGCCGGTTTGTTCTTACACTCCTCTATCAAAGATGTTTAAAACAGACGCAGCGACTAAATCCACACACACACGATGTACAGACATAACCTAAAGCTTTGAGCCACCATTTATAAGTTTAACCTACATCTAAATCAGAAAATTAGGTCATGGATTCATGTAAATCATAGTCTGGCTCAGGCTGATGCAAACATACTCTCAATGGAGGCAGCATTTACACAACTGACTTTATATTTAGGCTCCATCCAAAAAATAGGTTGGTTAAAACTCCTGCTCCTTATTTGGAGTGCCTGTAGTTTTCCTTGTTTTATAGGTAAAGATAATTGGGGTAAAGAGTTTTAATCTCTATTTTAAAAGCTACGTAATACAACATCAGTGTTTCCCCCAATGTAATATAAGCCTGGCGGGCCACCAGGCTTTACTTGTGCCCCCACCAGGCTAAGCATTGCTTATTTATTCAAGTCTTTTCCAAAAAGTTAGCATTTTTTTAAGACTTTATGGTTGGTGTTCAGGTGTTAATATCCAATTTTTTCAATAATATGATTATAAGAGATATTTTCAAATTTCCAGTCAACTTTAAACATTTTTTAACTCAAAAACACGACTGTGTTTGTCTGCCCTAGCGCCCAACCACCAAACTTAGCAAATTTTGTGGGGGAATCCTGGAACATCATTAGTATTAAGATCATGAAATGCTGATGTTGTGCTGATAAAAAGGACTGCAATATGGTCAAGAATAGATTCAGTCTTTTTGCATCTCCCCAGAAATGTCTCCATTTTCCTTCAGTACAAATCACCTGACTGTTTGGCTCAACCGTCCAAAGCTCATCGTCTGAAACTGGCACAAATAACTCGCATTCTTTGGGCATAAATGTTTTGCTATAAATAGTTCTCAGAGGATTCTTCTATACAATATTCCTAAGGAATTTGCAGAAGTAGTTTTTCTGAACCAGTCTTGACAGAAATGTTTCTAATGAACATAAAAACTGGACTAAATTAAGGCTTTTTGTGTTGATTTCGTCCAGGGAAGCATTTCGTTTTCGAAATTTTTTCACACATTCCAATTCAAGGGTTAAAAAAATTCACTAAATCTGAAGCGCACCATAAAATTCAGATTATACATTACCAGATTAGACGTGGGAAAATGATGGTACTGTTTGGACTACACAGATACGGTGTGAATGTTGCTTAAAAAGTATGAGATTTGTCATTACTCTCATCCAGAGGCGGTCCTAGCCTGTTTGGTGTCCTGGGCAAACACCCCAAGACGCCAACAATTATTTAAACTTTTGAGAATTTTTAAAGATACATATATAGAAGTAATGACGTAGACATGAAATTAACTTTTGGATGTTGGCCCCACTTTAAAGCCAAACTTCCATCAAACACTCCTCTTTTGTTTACCCTCCCCCATGAGAGATGTTCTGGACTTTTAGTCTGAGCTGCTGTGAGGTCAGATTGTTTGACAGAAACGTCAGCCAGACTTTAAACGGCTGCTTTCTTTCTCTGCAGTGGCGGTGGCCACACTGACACGCCACACAAACAAGCCTTTGTCTTTCCCAGACTCACATGGTAGCACGGTAACACTGATCCCAAGTTATTGCAGATTTTCCACGTGGCCCCAACTACAGAGGCACAAATCACATTGGAAGAGGGGAAAAAAAAATAAAGAGCTGGAGGAAATGAGTAAGACTTCCCAGCTAGCCAAGAAAAACTGCAGATCTTTCCTTTTGTTATCAAGAAGAAGCCAACAGATATGGTGGCTTATAGCTCAACCTCAAAGTTGTTGCTTTAAAGATAAAATAATGCTGAAATAAACTATTTACACAAAAATAGACCAGAACTAAAAGAGAGGCATCCCAAAGTTCAGGAAGACCTTGACAGACTGGTGACAGGAAGCACTTCCTGGTACATTGTGGATTTAGAAATGTCTTCCTTCTCAGAAACGTCCATTTTCCTGTGATCCTGACGCTAAACACACAATATACGCTCAGATACTGAAGCATCAACTGAGCTCAGTTTAGAGAGGACTTTACACAGCTCTTATGGAAAGAAAATATTCTTGTTACCATGATGATTTGAAGCAAATGTTTTAGATTAAGCTAATATCTTAATTTAATTTTAAAAGCATGTAAACATCCCTATAAATCTGAAAGTGACAGCTCGCTTCTTCCAAAAGACGCCACAGCAAAAATGCAAGGAATGCAGAAAGGATAAAAGGTTCCAGAGACAGAAAGGCCCAGGCAATTTTTGGACGCGTGACTTCAACACAGATAAGGACAGGAAGCTACAAATCTATCAGTATTCTGATAACAAAAACCTAATTCTGTCCTTCTATTAGTCTATTATAAATGACTCTTTTGTTTAAGCCACCCAACTGAAAAGGTTAGAAAATATCAGAACAACTTTTTGGAAACCATTAGTTGGGTGACTAAGCTCAGAGTACAAATATGGCTGCAAAGATTGAGGGACACAAAATCCTTTGTTATGATTTCAGTTGTGGGGAAGCCAAGAGAGCAGAGGTACACATGACGCTGCCAGAAGCTCCTGCTGATCCTCACTGGGAGGGAGGCTTTTATTTAACTCATATTTATAAAACAGAGGTTTTACCTCACAAACTCTACACTGTTTTAAGATAAGATATAGCCATTCTATGTAAATGTTACGTCAACTCCAAGAATACAAGTGCAATAAATGATTGATAGACTATTTGTACTTTATCCATACAAATAATCACAAATGCTAAAACGCTCAGGAAAGAAACTTATTTGAAAACAAGTTGAGATTGTTATACATATTTTACTTGTTGGAGACTCTGGGATTCAATAAGACTCATTTGTCACTTTTTAAGTTTTAATAACCCATACTTGTACCAAAGTTAATGCTAAAGGTCAACAGTTAAAAACATTGGATCAGAATTTAAAACTCACATGTACATTGTGTTGGTCCAAACTGGTGTCCAGTTAAATGAAAATATTTCAAATTAGGCATCACAAAAGGTCTTATCTAAATGTTTTCAATTGGCTTTATTCTTCATGAAATGACAAATGAGCAGAAAGCAGAGAGAATGTCCTAGTCTAAACATGTCCCTCTGCTGTATTTTGTAGCATGATTGCAAAGAAACAACATCTATCATCACAGCTTATGAATAATCAAGACTTTATATTCTATATTTTGTGTTTTCTTTATCAAACAGTCGGCTATTATGCAAAAATAGCACAAAATCAATGGAAATGGAAAAGTTCTGACTTGGGTAAAAGCTGAAGAACGTTAAATTAAAAAACATGAACTTGTATCAATTTTTGAACACATTAAATGGACAGATGTGTTAATATTCAGAGGGTGGAAAGTGTGAGTTTTTAAGGAGGGAAACCCATAATGATGCCAGCTAGTCAGGAAAAGGAGTGATTTTCATCATTTAACATTTCAACTGTTTCAGTGGCGATTAAAACACATTTTAAATGCCTAGTGTGTGAAAAATTAGACAGCATTGAAGCAATTTTGTAGCTACAAAAAAATCCCTTTTAGTCAAGTTATTCCTGAACTGCAGAGCTTCTGCTGCATCCAAGGTGCACAAAGGATTGTAACTGCAGATCCTTCTATGTAAATATTAAATATTAAGTTTTCTTTAAATCTATTTTGGTCTTTAAGGCTTCAAGTTGACTTCAGTAGATTGTTTTGTTTATTTTAGATCACCACATTACTTCTTTAAATTGATGCATATAGTCTGCCAACATGGATTGGCAGCTTTTTGTTCCATTTATCAGCCTGGAATAAAAAGCAACGTTCAATCAGTAGATTAACGGTTAACTCATTGAGATCTTTACCCTCATCACAGTATATATATGTTAAAAATCACTAGTTATATGTAATTATTTCCTAGATTTTACTCATATTGTGTGGCCCTACTTTACAGACAGGTTCCATTTAATTTATTTCCTGACCAATTTTTATATAAATTAGATCATTTATTGAACTAAAACATTAAACTGTAATAAAAACAAATGATAGCCGCAAGGGGGCAAAGGTATTTCTAACAAAAAGCATAAAAATGAACTTTGAAGATGACAATTGTGACCATCATAAAAAGCAATGTATATATTAAAAAGTTAATAAAAAAATTAAGTTGCACTTCTAGTTATTTTGTCACATTAAATTGGTGTAAAGCTGCTTTGTTTACAACTAGAAGAAGAAATTAATGAGTAAATATAATCTGGAAAGGTTTAAATCTGCATCATCTGACCATAATAAATCTCCTCCTAATGAGTTACTTAAGGTCTAAGAATAAAACACTCTATTCTTCTGTCCTTTCCCCTCACATTTCATTAAAAAAAATGCTTTTTAATAAATTACATTAAAGTTAATTCTTTAAGCTGCAGCTATAAACACTAAATATTCCTGTCTTAACGAAATTGATGTAATTTAAACTCAGTTATTTAAAGGGCAAGTGAAAACAATAAGTGTAGAAGCAAAAAACATTCATAGCCTATAGATAAATTTAACATTTTCAGAAATTCACAATGATTCATGTGACCAAACTTTCTACTAAGATGTATTAAAACGACCCCAAAACGTTTTATATAGTCTTTACATAAATTAAACAATTAATTTGCAGAGTTAGGGGGTGAAGGCTTTTAGATTGCACGAAGAAACTGCAGCTGGAGTCGTTAATTAAAGGAAGCCAGAACCAAAAACCCGTTCAATTTGAATTCTGCCAGAAAACGGAACAAAACTTCAATTAAACTTTGCTCAACTCACCGCCTTCGGTGTAGAAATAGTTTCCGGCTGTAACCTTTAACCTCCAGGAGACTAAAATCCTAAAAAGAGTCTTTATTGACCTCTCAGCAGAGCGGCATGCTTCGCCTTCACCTTCCCATTGAATTATCCCAAAGTTTAGGCTACAGAAAGCAATAAACCAAGTTAAGCTAACGTTCCAAAGTCACAGCGGAAGTTGTGCCTTCAAAATAAACGTTTTTGACAGCATTTCCGCTTGTATCCTGTTTCTACTCTGAACTGTTTATTTTTTCATTTTAAAGTGAACAAATAGCTTTTAGTAGTATGAAGTATAATTTTCTCAGTGATTTCAACTTCAAAATCCTGTAAAATGTCATAAAAATATTCAGAAGTAAAACATTTTTCCGAGACTTTTTGTACACAAATGTATTTTTTTGGAACCATATTCAAGATAATTCAAGGTTTTTTTTTTTTTAGAAAAAATAAATTAAATAAGTCAGATAAATTTATCAAAACACAAAATATTTTAATATAGTAACTGTCAATGGAATACGCTTAAGAAAAATAGATAGATAGATAGATAGATAGATAGATAGATAGATAGATAGATAGATAGATAGATAGATAGATAGATAGATAGATAGATAGATAGATAGATAGATAGATAGATAGATAAGCCCCTGTTTGATTAGATTCAATCATCAGTCAGGTTTTCCTTGGCTAAAGAATTTCTGATAGATTTGGAAATTTTGTATCTAACAGAGAATAAAAAATCGACAAATTTTATGCATCAGAACTTGATCTTAATCTGATTTTATATATATACTTTTATTAAATAAGTGCATAAAAACCTGCTGATGGTTAATCAAATACTTTTTGAAAAATGTGCATTAAAGGATCATTGAATCGTTTCTGCTGCCATCTAGTGGTCAAAGTAAAAACAACTCTCTTTAACCTGCCATGTTACCCAACGACTAACCAAACCAGCACTAGTTGGGAAAAAAACCCCCCAAAAAAGTCTTAGTTATTTCTTTTGTCGTTGATCAATTATTTTTATTTTTTTTTTTTTGGTTTGTTTATGTTTTTTATGCTTTTATATCTTTTTGCTTTTCTACTTTCTTGTGCTCCTGTGTTATTTTTTTTAATCTTGTTTTTCCAGGGAGAACATGCAAATCTTGTTTTCAAAAGATTAAAAAAATAAATAAAATAAACATTTCTCCTCACTCTGGTCTTGTGATTTTTGTTTCCAATTTGGTCTGTAGGCAATTGTAAATCTGAGTGAACAGATCAGCTGTGGGTTTCCTCAAGGCTCCATTCCAAGACAACTTTTATCCATCCATCCATTTTCCGTCACCCTTCTCCCTAACGGGGTCGGGAGTTGCTGGTGCCTATCTCCAGCTGCGTTCCGGGCGAGAGGCGGGGTCACCCTGGACAGGTCGCCAGTCTGTCGCAGGGCAACACAAAGACAAACAGGACAAACAACCACACACACACACACTCACACCTAGGGAGAATTTGGGAAGGCCAATCAACCTGACAGTCACGTTTTTGGACTGTGGGAGGAAGCCGGAGAACCTGGAGAGAACCCACGCATGCACAGGGAGAACATGCAAACTCCGTGCAGAAAGACCCTGGGCCGGGAATCGAACCCAGGACCTTCTTGCTGCAAGGCAACAGCGCTACCCACTGCGCCACTGTGCAGCCCGTCAACTTTTATCTAAACTCAAAATATTTTATGCAAGTAATACAGCTTCAATTTCTGAAAACATGCTGATGATACGCAGCTCTATATTGCTGTATCACGACATAAATACAGTCACCAAAGCAATAGGTTCAATAAATTTACATATATGCAAAACTCTAAGCTAACCGAGTAAAGAAAATGAATAAATGGACAAGTATTCACAAAAAAACTTGCTTTGCCAAGTGTCATGTAATGTTGTCTATATTGCATACTACTATTGTATACTACTTTTTTATTTTTTGCTGTTTTTCCCTTTTTGTAATATTTAAAGTGACTAAATAAGAACACAAGGTACAAAAACCTGACTGAACACGGATTCATAAATTAAAAATAAATATAATATAATGTATTGATAAAACCAGTTCACAAACTGTTAAAATGTCAATAAATTCTTAAAATTAAATCATATTACTGAACATCTTTTCAGTCCCTCTAGGATTTCGTGATACTTTTTGTGATTTTTTGCAGTAAAAATATAATTTTTTGTGGTACTAATTTGGAAATGTGATATTTTAGCTTATTTATTATGAGAAATACATATTTTTATTACTCGCTGTATGTATATTATAGACTATAATCTGACATTAATTAAAGTTGAGGCAGCTGTTTACTACAAGAAAGAAAAGTTTTGATATTTTTAGAATTTTTTTTGCAATAACGCCCAATTATTAACGCAAAAAGTGCAGGGATTTGTTAATTTTGCATGAATTTTCTTTCATTTCTCAAGAAAATAGAGATTACTATAATTTGTCAGTAAGAAACAGATACAAACTGCATTGATTTGGTTGATGAAATAATATTTCAGCTCACTTAGTGTTTAGTCTCGAATCTAAAGGACCACATAAAAAGCTATGGCGGTCCAGATTTGGCCCACAGGCCTTGAGTTTGACACATGTGACCTGTAGGATGATTGATATAAACATGCGGGTGAAGGGATTGCAGCAATAAACTGAGCTTCAATCATGGATTAAAACCTTTTCAGTGCGTCTTACAATGTGATCTGTTGAGGTCTCGCGATAAATCCACCAGCAGGGGGCGTTAGTGGTATTTCAAGCTGAGAACAAGCAGTCTGTTCCCAATACAAAGGAGTTATAAAACACAACATGTGTACTACAGACATGATGTAACAGACAAGAGCAAAAAAATAAATAAATAAGATATTTCTGGATGTAATTTTGTTTTTTTGACAGAAGTCTGGAGAAAACACCCGGCGTTTGATTTAATGGCAGTAAACAGCAGTCTGTAGCTGGAGGAGAAACAAGGCGATAATGGTACCGCAGCCTGCAGTGCAGCATAATGACTCTGCTAAGATTAAACCTGCTCTCTCACGGGTGGTCTTCAAGAACACGGAGAAGACCTGAGAGCCCTCTCAGATTCCTGCAAGTGTTTGCAACCAAATGTAAAATGTTCTCCTGCTTTGTCACAACATGTTGCAACAAAATTACAGGCTTTTATTACTTACTAAAATAAGATTACCTATCTTTGACTGAATACATTTACTGTTGTGCACAAAATGCTATTTCAACTTATATAAATACACAAAAACTAAAGGAAAAACAATTTCAAATAAACCATAATAAGAATGTGAATAAATTAGGACATTCCACCTTTAAAGCTCTGAAATTGGACATAGGTGAATCACTTTAGGTGTGCATGACTCGGCGTTTTGAAGGACATTTTTCTCTCTTTGTACCTCCAGACTGTTAAAGTCAGAGTGAGCACCACAGAGAGATTCATAGAGCCATCTGAGGCCTGCAGAAGGGAGATTATACTCTGGTAAGATACAGCAAAAAACTATCCAGAAACTGTCCGTCAAGTGGAAAAGATTCAAAACATCCTTTAGAGTTGGTTCAGTATGAATTCTGCAAAAGAAAAACTGGATTAAACATTTTCCGATACCTTCCTTTAAGACATCTCACAAAGTATTGACTGCACCTGGATTATTGCAATGCTCCTTAATAGATTTAGACTTGTCAGATTATCCCTCCTTTTTCAGGTGAAATAATCACAGGAGGCTGAGGTGAAATCCACTCCTTGTTTATAACAGGACAATGTTTGTCTAATTATTCAACCCTAATTAATTTCAACAATGTTTGAGGATATTGTCTTAAATCAACTTGTAGTTTGCTTGCGTTTGATAACTGACTAAAACCCTTGTATTGTTGTCAAAGTAGATTAACATTGATTAATTATAAGCTTTTATTATTTTTATTTGAGCTCTATTTTAAATATTATCCAGGAACCTTCTGTTTGGAGTTCAGATCATCTTTTTGTTTGCTGTTGGGTGATTTTTCTCCAGGTAATCCTGCTCATTCCCACAGCCTAAACATATATATCATAGATACATTTGTTCTGGGTGAAACTGTTTTCTTGCAGTAAGAAGGTCTTGGGTTCTAATCCAGGCTTAGGATCTTTCTGCAAAGAGCTGAGAGGTTTTTTTTTTTAATTTTTATCTAAATGTCACAAGCTGAGCTACAGGCAGACTTGGGTCACATAAGAGAGCTTTTAAATCCTTGGGTTGGGTGTTTGGTTGTTAAGTCTCCACTCTGAAGCTTTTCTCCTTCAACCCTACTGGAGAAATCTCCATGTAAAACTTAATTTTATAACTCCATGTTGCAGATTTCCCTTTTCTCTCTGTGTTTGTGGAGAATCTTAAGAAATGTGCTGAAACGTTCAGCTGGGAATAAGTTGAGAAAACCAAGAGAATTAAAACCGATTAGAAGTTTTATATATTTGATTGGTGCGCCGGATGTTTGCCCAAGCTTAAAGATGTCTACTCTGCACTTCACAGTGCAGACGTTTGACTTTTCAGTCAAGATATTAAAGTCATCCTCTGTTCTCTTGAAAAGCTTCTGGTGTTTAAAAGCCTCTCATGTCCCTTTTAAAGTAAAATATTTACCAAAGTGCATTTTGTCAGTCAGATCCCTTTTATTTCTTTTTAGCAGTTTTAAATGTGAAACCCTGCTCTTGCTGACGTGTTTACTGTCTCAGTGCGAAGCTGCTATAAAGGGAAAAAGCCCAAGGGAACTTCAGTAGACTTTGACATGCTGCCACAGATCTGACGCAGTAAACTGGAGGCCAATTCTTTGAAGCAATACTGAGTAAAAAAAGCTGCTGACCTCAACTCTGTCAGCCTGCTGCTGTCTGTTATTACCATATAACGGTAGGATGACATGAATAAGAGGCTCAACCTCCATCCATCAATGCCAAAACACGACAGGATGAAGTCGGACTTCAATGAAAGATTTTATATGAGAGAATGGTAAAATGTATTACCATTCTCTCCATTTTATGTTAAAATGGTAAGATTCCAGAAAACTACAAAACAGCCGAAACACTGATTGTGTTTAAAACCGACCCGACTGGAGTTGCTTTTGAAACATTACAAACGAAATATTAGCATTGAGACGTTGACCAAACGTAATGCTTCTGTTGTTGATTGTGTATTCTATAACTTTGTTGTTTTTTTGTGTGTGTTTCTATGATGTTAAACACTTTGATCTGACTTGTTGCTAAAATGTGCTACTTAAATAAACTTAATTGAGTTTTTGATTGATTGTTTTTCTAAAATCATCCCAAAAACCGTTCCTGACTATTACAAGGAAAAAAAAAGAATTTAAAAAATAATTATGACTTTTTCTTTTAATTCTGAGCTGCAGTGACTACTGTAGGGTTACCGTAACCCTAACCCTAAAAACCCACCTGTTCTACCTCGTCTTAATTTGTAGCTATTTCATGTTTATGTTGTCTGTGTTTTCCTCCTCTTTGGAAAGAGGAGGGCAGCTGGTTTTCTAAAATCACACAACCTACAAAAAAACAAATAGCAGCAGGAACGGTGCAACGCTGCTTTCAACACAGCAGTCACAGGAGGAGCAGCGAGCCGGTTGGACGAGGCCTGACCTTTCTGTTGCGATCCGTGCTCCACTAAAGTTCGGGCGTTTTCAGAACTTCTGCATAACATAAACTGACTGGTTACAAACACTGACCTTAAGTAGCATTATATTATTCTTTCTAAACATAGTCCCAGGGCTTTTACCAAACCTACCGGGCTTATTTTACCCCGTTTCCCCTCTCACTCTCACTTCTGTTTGCTAAACTTCCATCAAAGTTCTCATTATTTGTTAGTTTTGTCTTAATTATTTGATGTGCAAGGGAGCAGCTCATGTCCAAAAGATTAGCAGCTCTGCAAATGTGATTATGAATTTGTTCCCATCAGATAAATGATCCTTCAATAGGAATCTTTTAGCAGGAGAACAGCAGAGTTACCCTTCTGTTGCTTCTTTGCATGACCCTGTTTGTCAAGTGTGTGTATGTCTTGTGAAGTTAATGTCAAACACCTCCTATGCGAGTCTCCAAACTCTCACACTCGCCGTGTTTTTTCTTCTTCTCTGGTTTTATGCCACCTGCTGAGTTTTCCTAAGGATATGTCACCATTCATGTCATGGACAAAACAAGACGAAGGAAAGGAAATGGTGGAGAAAATTAATTGTCGAATTTGTCAAAAACATGATTCAGATCAAATCTTTCAGTGGTAATCAATTGATTTAAGATCAATTTTCTTGATTTTTCAAACTATAAATTTGGCTTTTACTACTTTCCACTTGATACTTTTACATTCAATGCACCTTTATGCTTTAATTTCTTCAACTTTCTGTTTGACTTGTTGTTTGAAAATATGAAAAATCTGAAACAATTCCAGATAATACATGACTGCAGAAGCTTAGCAGCGCGAGGAAAATGGATTTCAGCCCCTTAATCTAATTTCTGCACTTCAGCCTGCGAGAGATAATATAATCTGCTCAACATTTTTTGAGGGAATAGCATGAGAGATTTGCCTTCACCCTAAAACACTTTGCACAATTTACAACAAAAGATAGAATCTTTTAGGAAAAGTCAAAAGTCAAAATTAGTATTTAGCAAAATAATTAAAAGTAAAACTGGATGTTTCTCGGATTGCAAAGTATAAAATTGCTATGATCCAAAGGTTGGGGTGTAAAATTGTGATAAAACAAGAATCAGCCTGTAAAGACAAATATTTCAGATGCTAATGTTAATATTAGAAGTTATGCAATGCAGACGACTCAGAGGTGGTTTTTTTTTATCCAAAAGCTGTTTTGAAAGAGCTGAGCCTGCAGGAGATTGATCACAGGATTAATGCAGCAGGGCCTCAGAGGGACGCCTACGCTTTGCCTGTTGTTTTAATCTGGGGATTCTGGCGTTATTTACACTACTTTCATAATGAACCCTCAAAGGTCCATTTTCTCTGTTTTCTCATAGTTGGTGCTGAAAGAATCGACGCCAAATATTTAATCATACGGTATAAAAACACAAACAACTGCTCTGCTAGCTAGTATTCCCAACATTTTTCTATCCTATTTCCTTTTTATCGAGTGAATAAACACATTATTTACAGCCAAATATGTTGATTATCTCACACTGATCTAAAATTTTAGCTGTAGTTTTTCCCAAAGGTCAAGAAAACTTTATATATTTCAACTTTCTCCAAAGTGTCCAATTAAAGGATTGATTATTTTGGAGTTGTTGTTTGATTTCACTCTTTTCCTATTTTTCATCTTATGCACAACTACACAAATTTATTCATGCACTTCAAAGATTTGGTCACATTTTATGCGACAGACCAAGACGAAATTAGAAATAATTATGAAGCAGAATGGCGTTTTGCAAACATTAGTCTGAAATGTTACATGTTCAGTTACATAAACCCAATGACCTTCACAAATCTCCTGATTTTGAAATAGTGCTGCATAAGTTTGCTTTGCTGCACAGATGCAGATGCCAGAACATCACCAGACAGAGAAATCCTGGCAAGTCTCATCTGAAGACTAACAAAAGTAAGATGAAGCGGTGATGCGTTCTCCTCTGTGGTCGGACAGATATATAAACGTAATCGGATTTACGACAGAAACACGCCACATCCCATCAGCCAGTTGCTGGACTGATCTGTTTCATCGCTTATTCAGACGGGGGAGTGGGAATATCACCTCACACGCATCAACAATACCGCCATCAATCTAATTTTGCTAATTTTGCTATATGATAAAGATCAAATTAGAATATGAGTCTTTATTGCCAGAAGACTCATCTATAATCATATCTTTAAAATAAAAAGTACTTGTGATGATCCAGTTAGAAGAAATTAGTCCACAGAGATACGTTCAATAAATTCAATTAGGATTTATAAATCTGACATAACTTTAATTATTTGATTAAGAATCAATATCTGACATTATCTTTATGACCGTGATTATTAACAACAGCTCTGTTCACACTTTTCTGAGTCTCACATTGTTTTGGCAACGCAAGAGAAAACAAATGACAGCTTGAATCCTGAATCCCCTCCAAGGACTTTATTTAAAATGCAGGCGGCGCTTCGCTGGTGCAAACGGTGCAAACAAGCTGAATTAAAGCAAAATAAATGTAACGTGGAGTTTTATCATCATTTTCTACACAAAAATGAACCTTCTGTTTTAATTTCAGAAGAGTTTGAACACGTCAGGGCTTCAATCTTTCCTTTATTTTTGTTTTTTAATTTTTTTTAAAAATTTTTTTTAAAGTTTTTTTTTTAAATTTTTTATTTTATTTTTTTCTTTTTTCTTTTTTTTAATTTTTTTTAAATAGATGTTAATGACTGTTTCTCATTTGTAGATGAATTTCTTTGTATAAGTGTTGAAGTTTTTCTTTTTGAGATGTTCCAGGTTGTCAAACTGGTTCTACTTTGGTGGTTTGTAAAATAAAGATGACAAAAACAATTAAGATGTAAAGTTAAAGTAAATTTTGTTTTAAACAAAAAAAAAGAAGCAAAATTAGAAAAAGCTTTGATTTTCAAAAGGTCGAATCCTCTAAAAATTCACAAGTTTTTCGCCAAGGATTTTTTTCAGAAAGTCACAATAAATCCTCTTGTTTGCTCACTTAAACTAGAAAAGTTTCTTAACCTTCATGAAACGACAAATGCAAAATTCAGACACTTTGTTTAAACTCTGAATTGCAGCACAGAGGAAATCACACACTTTCATCTCATCGATTGAACACTGTAATTGGTCATTCACTTCACACAGGCGTGTGAGACAGAAAGCGATCGGTCGCCTGGCAACCTCTTAGCAGATGACATCATACTCAGCTCCGCTGGTTGACGTCGTTTCAGATCTGCCACTAATAAAATATTCAGGGTGCAGAGAAACATGTTGTGCATCAGTAACAGCATCAGATACTTTGATTACTCTAGACTCAGCAGAGAATGCATAAACAAACAGCGACGCCACCAATATCTGGTTATTTGTTACATTTATTAGCTCATCCAGTCGTCTTAGAGCTGAGAAAGGCTTTCAGAAATAAGAAGAAGTTCTTCAAAAACAGTTTGTTTGGGGTTAAACAGCAAAGATTCAAGTTTTGTCCTGTGATTTTAAGTGGAGTGTAAAGTCATCATTAAGTTTGTGGCTTGAACATGAGGGACTTGGCTCTTCAGATTTAAAATTAGTTCAATTTTCTGCAGAGTTTTTCTTTAACAGAACATTTTTTGGTGAACTCAGGACATCATGTTCCTGTTCTGAACCTTTCGGCTTTTATTCAATTTGCGTGTCGTAACCTCGGCTTTATGCACTAAGTGCCAGCT
Organism: Poeciliopsis turneri; assembly: GCA_922788865.1. Classification (NCBI taxonomy): domain Eukaryota; kingdom Metazoa; phylum Chordata; class Actinopteri; order Cyprinodontiformes; family Poeciliidae; genus Poeciliopsis; species Poeciliopsis turneri. The sequence continues at coordinate 3,928 of CAKLNU010000303.1, read as the reverse complement.
GACGGCAGAGTCTCTGAGGGAACCATTTGTCGTTGTTGCAGGAAATAAAAAGCATTTTCAGCCACATGTTCACATGTGAGAGTCTGAAAATGCCAGTGACTCAAGAGGAAACAATTTGTTTTTATCTGCCTTCTCCAGGTTCTGTTTTCCAAACGGCTCCACTGATTCAGCACCAACAGATGAATCATCATCCTACCTGGATTTTCAATTAAATACGGTGAGCTTCTCTTCAACCCAAGAGAAAATTGTGTCAATTTAGAGTCTTTCGTAATTGCTGAATTATGCACTCCGGGGTTTTCCAACTGGGATCAACAGGGTGGAATGTGTCGGGGTCAACGTGGTGTGTGATGTGCTTCCTGTGGCTCTCTGTGTCCTGAGCTGCAGGAGAGGCTGTGTGTTTGTATGGGAGTGTGTTGTTTGTCATCTGTACCTTGATGATGTGAAAGCGGCGATGAGCTCGATCCTCTGCAGCCTGTTGCTAGGTTTCCCTGCGCTCCACCTGGCAGAAGATCGACACAGCAGAGGCTTTTTTCCAGCTGACAGAAGTATTCATAATATAAGCTCATTTCTACAGATTTATTTTCTTCTTCAGACGGTAAAAACATTTAATATTTTATATTTAATCCAAATCAATGCAGTTTTTATCTATTTACTGACCAAATTATACCAATCAGTCCCTCCGGTTTCTTATTTATTGAACAAATCCCTGCAAACTTTTCTCAAAATTTGTCAAAAATTTTCTTACTTGTATAAAACAGCTGCCTCAGCTTTAATTGACGTTTATACGGCGAGTAATTACAACTCACATTTACCATCATAATAAGCGCAGATATTTCCAAATTAGTACCAGAAACACTTTGATTTTTACAGCAAAAAAATCTCAAAATCTTGAAGGGGCTGAAAAGATGTTCAATAATATTTAATTTTTAGAATTTATTAAAATTTTAACAGTTTTTGAACAAGTTTTATCAATATATCCCTTTAAGAGTTTGACTCTCCTGCTGCACCGACAGAAACAAACATTTAAAGTTGTTTAAAGTTATTTATTTGAAACCTTTTAACTTAAAGCTGCAACTTAAACCAAATGATTTGTTAAAGAGCCACATTTCTGTATTATTTTCACTCACAATATCAAGTGAAAAATACTTATTTTTACGTTAGAATAATTTAAATTACACTTTTAATGCAACTTTGCATTAAATTATTATTATTTTTACTAATATTTCTGACAGCATCTTTAAATAAAGTGTTATCAAACGTTTGTTCACAGATTATATTTCAAGAAGAATCTGATTCACGAAAACAAGTTTCTTACTTTAATTCACTTTGGTCTTTTTGGCTTAAAGCCACAGCTTTATCATTATCGCCCTGACGACCACAGACTGATTATGGGATGGTCTCCAAGCTGCTGATGGACAAAACTATTTACGGAGAGCTCTTTACTTTGATGCTTTAATTTGCACCTAACAGGCAGACGGGATGACATGGAGCAGAGAGAGAAGACTTGGGTTCAACCCGGAGCAGGAACCGGAACCGGAGCAGGAACTGGAACCGGAGCAGGAACCGGAACCGGAGCAGGAACCGGAGCAGGAACCGGTGCTGGAACTGGATCTGAGCAGATTTTACCATATAGTTGTGGATTTTTCTGTTTTTATTTGACAAAATTATTGTGAATTTTTTTTTTACAGTGTAAGTTAATTGTACATTATAAAACAGGGACTTTCATGAAGCTTTTGTTCTATTTATTTGAAGTTTTGCTGTGATTTATCTGCTTCAGATCTCCAGACTGTTTCCAAATATCATTTCAGGAATATATTTAAATATTTCTTTTCAAGTATTGAGAAACAACACAAATAAAGTTGGTTATTTGGCCAGAAATGTGAGTGAATATTTGTACAAATTTATCCGTTTATTTATCATTTATCGTATTAAACACAGCGTCTCATTTTCCTCTCGGTTTTCCTGATTTTTTTGCACAGATGACATGAAATAACGGTCATAACGAACATAAAGGCACAGTGAGCCCAAAGTCTGATTGAACTCAGCAGGAAGAAGATTCAAAATAATTCAAAATGATGGTTTTTGTTTAAAGCTGCGGTTCTTCCACAGCTGTTTATATCCGTCTGTGACTCTTCAGCTCAGCTGGAGTCCAGCAGGAATAAGGACAACTTGACATTTTTTTAACTATTAATTCCTTTTTGTAAGTTCTTTAAAATTGGTTGACATCTCAGAGAAATGTTGCCAGAGCAACAAAACTTGCTGCATGGAGAAAAAGAACAACAGGAAAATCAGCTTCCTGCTGACGACTGTATGTATTTTCAATAATCGCAACAAATAACATTTAAAAGCTATTGGTGCAGGAATTGTTCTAATCTTTGGATTATAAACCCACCAAGCAGTATTTCAGGAAACTGATGAATGTATGAAATAAAAAGAAAGCAGCATAGATGAAGTAAGTTAATTAAACTGTTCTGATGAATAATAAGAGTTGAAATCTGATATTTATACTCACTGTAGATACAATTTTTTGCTCTACTTGACATTAAATCAGGTTAAATCTTTTCAATTTTAACTCTGAAAAGTTTACTAAAATTATTTGTTTGCTAAATGCCACAAAATGAGACTTTAGACAGTTCTGTAAACAAAAACCTTCAGAACGACGTTTAAAAAGAAAACTAAACCATTAAATGGGTCAAATTTATTCCTCACCAGAAATAATGGTTTATAACTGACCTTTATTTACCTAATTAAAATATTTTAAGGTTGAGATTGTGTTTGGTTCAGAGAACAGCAACAGATCATGTCATAATAAAATGTTAGAAATCAGAAACAGGGCCTTTCAAGCAGAGGTGTTGATGGTAATTTTTTATGTAAACTGTAATTGAAGGGTTCGTTAATTTACTTAATTTGCTCATGCATGCAAGCAGCTCAATCTCACCTCAGCCAAGACGCCTCAAACGCGTCAACACGAATATATTTCTGCCTCACGTCACTTTAATGGGATTGCACCAAAGCAGTGCACGCATAATTTAGCTAGCTGGCATTAACCCTCTAACCTCAGTAATGTAATAAACTGAAATTGCAAAGCATGTGGTCTAATCTCCACTTTATTAGCTGCTGCATATGAATAGGAAGTGTAACTGTGAGGATGTCGCGGGAAGCAGCTCTTCTGAGTTGACTGACAGAAGAAGAAGAAGGGCAGGGGGGCTGCAGAGTCAATTGTGGGTCACTGGGAGGACCGGCTCATTATTTCAGCAGAGACGCTGCGCGGCGAGAGGAAAGCGCTCTGATGTCAGAGGAAACGGCAGGGCGGCGGACAAAATGTGAACGTAAACACACATCCTGTAATGGTTCTGGATTTTACTTCTGAAGTCTTAATTTATTGCAACACTGAAGGCTTTCCTCTAAAATAACTTAAAATGCTAAAATAAGAAATAAACGAAGCAAAAAGGGCAATAAGTTAAGAGTTCAGAGGTTATTTAAACGCAGACTGCGTGTGCCTGACCTGGTTTCTTAGTGTAAAAAAACCCTGTTATGTAACTGAACAACTTTTGCACCTCATCTTTAATTGTGTTGACATAAAAACATTAGGTGTGAAAATGACTCAAAGCAGCTTTTACAAGTTTCCTTTGATCGTCTCTTTAATTACTATTTACTGAGACTAAACAGCAACTACAGACAGCAAACCAAAACACATCAATATTGTGTTTTTTCAAGCATTTTTCCTTATTCTGCATCTAGTTGTTGGTCAAAAACTCAATATCTTTCAGTCACTCAATGAATACAAGTATGAAAATATGTGAAAATATCCTAGAGGCTTGAAAATTATGGTTTAAAACGCTGCAGTGTGTTACATTATGTCCATGGCAGCTTTTTAAGTTGTTGGATATATTAAAAATGTTGAAGGTCTTGACTTGTGGAGCATTAA